>OX422216.1:112140966-113366966 GCA_949130495.1 Sambucus nigra
TCCCCCCGAGTGTGAAGACAATCATCTCAATGCCCACCTCTATTTGGACGCTATGGCCTGGGGATACTCGCCCTACTCCTCAAACTAGGGGATTCACCCACATCGCGCAACCTCCCCCGATAGCACTAGATCATATAATTCTAAATAAATACCTAGCCACCGATATTTATGAGCACACAATATATATATATATATATATATATATATATATATATATATATATATATATATATATATATATATAATCACGGCTTTACTGTGTATAAAGTCCGTAACACTAGCCAATATATTCCCGAGTCTATGGTCCGACTCTAATTTAATTAATTTACCCATTAATTAAGTTAATATCTCCCTGAGTCTATGATCTGACTCTAATTTAATTAATATGCCCATTAATTAACTTAATATCTCCCCGAGTCTATGGTCCGGCTCTAATTTAATTAACATGTCCATTAATTAACTTATTATCTTCCCGAGTCTATGGTCCGACTCTAATTTAATTAATATAATCATTAATTAATTTAATATCTCCCTGGTGTCACACAACTAATGTACCCGGACTTGCTCACCTGGACCGAATTTCCATCTCTTATAACGTACTCCTTAAAATTCCATTATAAAGAGAACGCTCCTAATTAAATAATATTTAACAATTTATTATATTATCCTATAATAAATTATTCCAGCTATAATCTTTAATTAATTAATTCCCCATTAATTAATCTATTATCATGGCATCATTTAATCAAAATATCCGGACACCCCCTTGGTCCATAATACAATATCTCCAAATCTGAGGTTTTCAGTTTACTCAATCAACCCAGATTGTTAAAATGTCATTTTGGGGCATTTTGTGTCCGTTTTGGGAAAAGCGTATTAAAGAACGAAAGTTAGAAAATGCCATTTTCTAGAGGGCAACGTGAACAGAATCGCCATTAATAGCTTCTGTGAAGATTTTTACTCAAAATAATCCACTAAAATCCTTACGAATCAAAACGAGTCCCAATAACTTGATTCGTAACTTCCCCAAATCAAAACCCAATTTGTATTAACCCAATCCAAAAATCATTTGTGTAACACCTACTATGATATGAATTGAATATCACCAATTTACATTGAAGTAATTTAACCACTTGTCTTATAAAGTCTTAGTGCCTGATTATCCTTTGGTGTAGAGATCGTTATGTGATGAAGAACACCTTCCTTGTTCTTCCTCTTTGGCTCTCAAGACTCCTTCCTCTTTGTCCCTTATGTTCTCAAATTTCTACCAAATGAGTTATGGCTGCCCATAACTCCAAAACATAGGTTTTTATCTCTAAATTCCGTTTTTAATCATATGGGCCTAATTAAAATGGCTCAAATACCCCCAAGTTGGTTCGGTTATGCCCAAAAATATCCCTTGATCCATTTACCACCCCGGGTACACTTTTCTGACTATCTCGACCCATCCGGACTCAACCGTGCACTCAAAATTGACATCCGAATTAATTTATAAAAAGTTCCTATCTCACACCCAACTTACTCTATATCTGACTTCCGACTGAGATAAATAAATGCCACATCACTTATACATGTTATGACGTAAATAAATTATTACTATTCACTGAGTAATTTAATTTTCATAAATATTAACCATCTTCTCTCCGATTAATATTTAAATAAATATTAACATAACTAATTCCATTAAATTACGACACACAAGTAATTTAAAATTTTTCTGAATTAATTAAATATTAAATGTATAGAAATACGGGGTATTACACACAGCTACTCTACGGATGCTATCGTTGGAGGTTGCGCGTAGTGGGCGACCCAACCTGGCGTGACTAGGGGTGTGAAAAAAACTCAACCGAACTGAAAACCGAACCAAACCGAAATCGACAGTTTTTTTAGCCCGATTCGATTTGCGGTTTAAGGATCTAAAACACCGACAATGCCGGTTCGATTGGTGATTTAGACAAAGAAAAAAACGAAACGAACCAACTTCAATATTTATATTAAAACCCCTTAAATATGTTTTATTTTTATATCCAAAAAACATTAGCCAACCTCCAAAACCGACCAAAATCGAAAACCAACCTAAAAAAATCTACCAAAATTGAAAATCAGTTAAAACCGAATCGAACCGAAATCGATGGGTTTTTTCATCGTCGGTTTGGTTTTGATCTGATTTTTTCCAAAACTGAACCGATGGGTGTGGTTTGAATTGCGATCCAAAACCAAACCGATCCAATCCGTGCACACCCTTAGGCATGACTAGTAGGTGTTGGGTCATTTTCCCAAGTCATAGGATTGTTGCATGACCACTGTACGTGAGTTTAGAGTCTAGTGGGGTAATATGGTAAGGTTATGACCCATGGATGTATGTCTATGACCGCCTCCAGTTATGTGTTTACGATTTGAGTTCGGTGGTGAGATTCTGACCTGGTGGCCCGAGAGCGGCACATGATGTACCTGGATTGATATCAAGCTAGGGAATGCATTCTGGAGGACAACTCGGGGATGCTATGTATACACATATATAAGAGTGTTATATGTATATGTGTGAATTAAAGAAATGTGTGAACATTGAAATCATAACTAGGGTAAAGTTACATGAATCGGTAAGATTATAATTGAGAATTATAACGATATAGCTTATGTGATAGCTCATTAAGAATCAAAGAAAAGCAAAATACATATAGCACAACTTAGATATATTTTAGCATGTGGGACTAAAATAACTGATGATACTAGTTAGGAAGGGTAGCATAACTAGGGCATTAAAGTACATGCGTTAGGTGCGCACCATAGATGAGCAGTGATGATTGTCTCATGTGAGTGTGATACCAGTTTAAATATGAACGATTATTCTACATATTCATCATTGCATTTTAAACACTTGCATAATATTTTCAAATGGTTTTGGGCTATGACCCGTATCAAAATCTTTTGTAAACCTTTTAGGTATTGAAAATGCGCTAGTGACTCAATGGATTGATTTGTATAATTAATTGCCACCCACACAAATTCATTTTTTAATCAAACTTTAATCTTTAATCAATTAAGGTTTGCATACGAGTTGTGTCCAAATATTGATTTGCAATTATTATTCTAAACATGTAAAAATAATGAAGATGAGGAAAAATCCTTTTAGAGGGAAAAACCTTTTATTCATAACTATTGACAGTTTTGAATACAATCGACTTATAAAACATTTAACTACACCAAGTTAGATGCGCAGAGTCTTCAAAATGCCAAAAGATACGACTTAGCTCCAGAGTCTTCCACCGGTAGCAGTCTACCCTCGGTATCAACAAGGTGTATGAATGATATTCAAATTTTAGGGTATTACAAAAGTTCACAAATCGTATGGGAAATGAAAGGATTGTGAATCTAAACTTATTTTTTGAAATAAAATATGAAAACCATTGGAATAGATGTGCAGTTTTCATTTTTTCCGAAGTCCCATGAAAAAAGAGTTCAAAACAGGTACTTATACGGTTGACACAAAATTTGAGGTGGGCTAACTCGTTTAAACAAAAATTAAGGAGTTCGAACAAAAATAGGATTTCATTTGAATGAGATACAAAATTGTTGCAATGAAAAGGCAATGTCGTTCGAAGCCAACATCAAAAGAGCTTCTAGCGAGAGTGTTTTGTCAAGTAAAACCAACCTTGTTCGAAGTTCATTAGAAGACGAATGTAATGAAACCTCATTCTCGTTCTAATAAGATGGAATCGCATTTGAATAAGGACAAATAAATTTTTTAATTTTTTTAAAACCTTTCAAAAAGTAGCCTCGGTTTTATAAAAAATAACATCCCGAATATGATTTAGAAAATCTATGAATACCCAAAGTTTTATAACTTCATGAGTTATAGGGGTATCTTCGATCTTGGAGATATTGGATTTCGGTTTGACGAGTTCGTTTGTAATGGGGTATGCCAAAATATAAAATATAGGATAAGCTATGAGCAATTATAAAAATTCGCTCTTACAAATCTCCCCTTTTGGCTATTCCAGTACAAAATAAAATCAAATATCAAATTACAATATAAAGCCCTCTATGACAATAATTCTTAATGCCCTCCTAAACCTTAGAGTTGGAACAACATAAAAGAGACTTTATCTTCAAACTCAACTTGTTCTTACCTTGGGCAACTTTGTTTTTATCCGATGTAGTTCATTAATTTATAATCAAACACAGAAGAAATCTACACACATGGAACAAAGAGACGTCGCAATGCATAGAGTTTTAAACATAAATAAAAACTCCTCCTTAATTTTTTCTCTTCTTTTTTGTCCGTAATAGACAAAGGAGTCAAAACTAAGCATGAAATAATGGCATCACAAGAAGAAGTAAGATATCAATACAAGTATAATCAAGTAAGCAAAGGTGATGATAATCTTAAAGGCATGTATCAACCAACTATTTTTGAAAATTTTCAATTTTTTTCTTTTAAAGAAGAAGTATAAAATGATCAAATACAACCAACCATGGAATAACACTAAAATATTTGAATCATGAATGTGGAATTTTGGGGTGAACATTTTCCATAGGATAATCAACATATATAGTCATAACATATGTGCACGAAGTTTTGAGACACTTCTAACGAAAGAGCTCAAAGTCTACCTTAGGTATAAAATTAGTGAACTCAAGTGAAATTGGCTAAATTTAATCAACATGCCATGAACATAAATGATTTTCACACCAATGGCACCAAATTATGTAATATTTTTTGAGACATTTTAGTTGTGCGAACCCATTGATCTTCAACTTTAACTCCCTCAAAATCTCACATAAATGATGATAAACTCTCAATGATTTTTGAAAAAATTAATGCTCATATGTAGTGAAGCATCAATGAATCAAAAATTGGCTTGATACTTTTGTTTTTATGCGCCTCTAATCTTTTTAGGCTCTTTCATGCAAATGGTATCTTTTCATGCGAAGAATTCTTTTATCTTTCGTAGCCCCTTTCCATTGCTTAACATTAAAAATATCTTCTGGAATAATAACTTAAATCTGGGCTATGGTTCTTACAGGCACAAATTTATCTCTTTTTACATTTTGTTCGTTATAAGAAAAATTAAGATGAGAACATCGAATTAGACAAGTGACAAGTTAGTGCAATATTCAAATAAGTTCGTGCACATGTGCACTAAAGGTGACTAGGAGTCAAACATATATAAGGTAGTCATCAAATAGCAACATAATGACTCCATACATTATTAAGCACACTATAGAAACTACGTCATGTCTCAAAACACTACGAAAAAGTCACGTGGAAAGTAAAAAATGAATGGGTGATTCGGACATCTTAAATGTTCATCCATATATGGTGATAAAAAATACAAAACTCGTCATGTCTTTTTCAAAAAAAATTATCAAAAATAAAATCTTTCACTTTTTCAACTTTTTCTTACAAATCAAAAATCTTTTTGTATTTTCAAAAAATTTCTAGAAACACAAAACTCTTTTTGGATTTTTCAAAAAAATATAACAAAAAGAAAAACATATAAATATACAATGATAAAACAATCTAGCAATAGGGATGTAAGATATGGCCATGAAGATCACCCTATTTTAGAAATAAGTCTCAACCTTAATCATTAGGCCTAGAGGAGTTCTCAAAAGGAGATGACATCCTAAGAAATTTCACTACCAAATTTTATAAAGTCTTGACTAAATACTCTACTTTCTCTCGATAACTCTGAAAATCTTTATGGTGGTGTGTGGGAGAATGTAAAGTAACATGTGTGAGAGTGCCTAAGGGAACATGTGTAAGAACTCATGCGGGAGCATACTGGGGAACACGCATATAAGAAACTCTGCCTAGCTTAAAACAAAACACTTTTAGGTGACCTTTTTATTTGCAATGGGTATAAACATAAATGGTCTTGGGTCCACCTTGGTCAAAATGTCTAAGACGAGCTCTCCTATGTGGGTTAGGTCGTGGGCCATAAGGATCCGTCACAAACTCGAAATACCACTTGGGTGTGACTTTAGAAGCGGAGGCACCATCATAACCTATTCCTTTCCTCTCAACATTACCTAATACAGAATCAAGGAGCATATTTCTAACTTTCTTATATGTGTCTTCTAAAGTGACATTGACCTCCCGGACACATTCGAAATCACTCTCGAGTTAGGATGCATGGGCTTTAAGTTTCTCACCAGTCTCGAATGAAGATTGAAAGTCTCTCGTAAGACTAGCCACATTGCTAGTCAAATCAGTCCTCTCCCTACTTAAAACAATCAACTATTCATACAAAGAAACTTTCACCTTCTTGGGTTAACTCACCGACACCTCACACTCTTTGAAGACTTTCACCTCCTTAACCAAATCTAACTATGACACCCCATCTAATTAAACATCAATTGATTAGGCCTTTGTTAAATTAAAACAGGCTTCTCATATGGTTCATTCTTAGCATCACTGTCGAAAACTTTTTAATTACTAACCACCTAAGTGAAAATTAGACTGGTGCTAAATGTTTATCTTTCTAAAAAAACAAATAAGAGAACAATGGAGAGAACTAAATTTAGCCAATCACAATACACTAGAGTCCAACCATCATAATTTCTATAAATGCATAAAGGTTTGCCAAATAAACCGTAGGCCAAAATCCAAAATCAAATATTCTAATAACAATAAAGAACTAAATGACTAAAAACTATCAACGGACAACATGTCCATACATGGAATATAAAATGAGACCCTACACTAGATCTGAATGAAGAAATAGTCTAATCAAATCCTGTCAGCATCCACAGTGCTATAACTCCGAATCCTTGGAATGAAGTCGGGCCTGGTGTCCTTGTGGTTGGACACCTAAAATTTTTTGAAAATATTTTATAGAAAATGTTAATACACAAAACGTTTTGAAAATATTTAGCAAGCGTTTATTACATTTAAAATTTGGTTATTGATTACACATGTTCACGCACACTCTCTAAAGTTTTCCTCACCTCTCATCTATAGTGCACGCCTAATGTTCTATACTTAGCCCACCTAGCTACGATACCCCAGCTAACTAGACTAAAGTATTCAACCGAACTTCTCTACACGTCTAAGTTTCCGTACCGCCCATTCAGTAAATTAATTCATTAACATCTCCCTTATGTTAATTATCAATTATATGCCCAAAGTGCACCCTCGTATCGGACTCACTAACCTCCGCTTGTCTCAAAGACGAGTTGACAAGAAGCTCCCAACCGCCATTATAAACGTCGTCTTTCGGAAGGTCGGCCCTCATATACCAACCGCGGCTGGATATCATCCGAGGTCATTAGAAGTCATGGGATCAAGCTATGCCAACGTCATACTCTTTCCCAGACGACGTTTCACCCTACCCCATGCATAACCTCGGCCGATCTTCCAGGCCGAGCCCATATCGGCGATCGACAGGACAAAGCAGCACCATCGGACTTCATCAACCTCGAACTCGGCTAGGCCGAGGTTACATAAGTCAAGGACAGAAGTCCAAGCATATTGATCGAGAGTGAAAAGTAGCGCGTGTCAAACGCTAATCATTGTTTTCTGTTAACCTCCTCAATACAAAAACCTAAATTACGACTACACTCAACTGGTGAGTATAGCGGTAAGTCGGGTATCGAAAATATCCACTGAGACAAGTTGCTAGAATTTAATTGATTTAATACTTCTAAATAAAAGGGAAAAAGGTGACTAGAAACTAAAAAGGAAAAGATTCATAAAAGAGAAATATTAATCTAGGCGAGTGTAAATTAAACTAGATTAACAAAGCAAGTAAAAACTATAGGTTGCGTCGAATATACCTCACCCAAGTTAATTTGTATAAAATGGATATATGGGTCGATGAGTTATTACGAATGCGTCTCATTTCGACAGTTAATTGAATCAAGGGTTATCACGCCCCTAAATCCGTATAAAAGCCTAATAAGATTTTGGCGTCAATAAATATCTCGAAAATTGCGCACGAAAGGTCGTAATCATGGGACATACATGATATGCCTGTCAAATATCCTAGGCATAATAACTAGGACAACGTACCCGAAATAGACCCATAAACACCATCACCAAAGCCAAGCAACGCGCAACCCGAGTGAGTTCCATTCAAACACAACCTAATTTAAATTAGCTAGAAAGCATGTTAAAAACGCGATAAATAAAGCGGTAAATAAACGCGATAAATCTACACTAGAAAGCAAGTAAACCTAATTATGAAATCATGTAAATTAACTAGAAAGCAAGAATAAATGAAATACACACTATATTAATGGAGAGGGAAGATGAAAGCACAAATTACAAGCCCAAATGGGTGTCAATCCAAGAAGAAATGAGCTCTCAAACCTCCAAAACCCTAACCTAAACTACCTAAAATGAATTTTAAAACTTTACATCTGATATTTACAACAAAAATGCTTTATATAGTAAGTGGAATTAAATTAGAAAAGAAAAGGGAAAAGAAAAGAAAAGCCCAAAATATCTGCAGAAAACAAGGGATGGATCGATCGATCCCCTATGATCGATCGATCGATGCTGAAAATTAAAGCCCACTGTCTCCCCACGATTTGGCAAAACTGAAGGATCGATCGATAGATCCCTTTGTTCGATCGATCGATCAAGCAAGTATGAGCACACTGCAGCTTGCTGTTTCGAGATGTTTGGATTTCTCTTTTGCTGAAACTCCCATAACTTCTTCATTCTGAATCAGAATCGCACACCGTTCGCGATCACACGAAGCTTGCGAGGAGGGATACAACTTCCGTGAAGATGTTAGGACAGGTGCCCAAGATGTGAAAAGACTAAAATTCCCTTGAACATGCAATCTCGTACAGAAATCAAGCGGAATGCGTTCGAACTTCACACTTAGCATCCAAATACCTATAAAAGCTCAATTAACCCCTGTAAAAACATGTTAACGTAGAAATTCGAGGTTGTCTGGTTAACGAGCATAAATATAGGGAATAAGATACCCAAGGGGGCTAAAATGCATAGGTTCGGAGGATGAAATATGCAATATTTACGTCGTATCACACCTATAACTTACACATTGCTAGTCCCTAGCAATGAAATAGGATGCAACAAGAACTACAAGCAAACCAAAAGCAGGATAAGTACAAAAATATGGTATAAAAGGAAAAGGCCACTTTCGCGGGTGATTCGATTTCATTTAGCGTATGCAATAAGCTGTTAAACCCCTAGGTCACCCTAGTGTATGAGTGTCGTCTCGTGAGGGTTTTCAGGGATGATACCCACAAACATCACATGGTTTCCTCAAAATATGCTCAACCAAACATACGACAAGCCCAAAAATAGCGAAAAGGATTTCATACGCATTATTAGCAAAGTGAATGAATTCACACAAAAGTCTGAATCATTAACATTATAGAATGCACCTCATAGAATTGAAACCTTAAAATGTGGGAGTGGAGAGAGCACATGCAAAGTGTGATTTGGCAAAAACATATATAAACCGGATAAACATTAAAGCAAGCATATATTCAATCCTCACGGGCATTACACTCATCAAGTGAATTCACTCGAAACAGGGAGGTAACACACGGAACATGCAGCCATAAAGAGTAAATGTAAATGGAAACTAGGCCGCACACGTGTCAAAAATGAAGAACGCAATACATAAAATGAAAAACTGTAATCTCAATGAAAGATACCGCCTATTAAAGGATGCGAAATGCATTTTCACAGATTATCAAAACTATTTAAACCTTTGAATTACATCTACTTAAGATCACATAGGACTTTAATAGGGTTGTAATGTAGGCTAGGCTAGGGTACGAAATTAAGGAATGTATGTACGGATTCAAAGTGTTCGGAATGAAAACTCGGGATAATGGGAAAAATGCGGGCAATAGCAAAATTGGAAAACAAGTTCCAAAAAGGCATTAGATATATCATCGGGGAGAGTGATCAAAGCTTATTGAACAATATACAACATATACAACTTTCTCTTTCTTTTCTTTTCTTCTTTTTTCATTTTTTCTTTTGTTTTCTTTTACTTTTTTTCTTTCTCTTTTTCTTGAATTTTTTACTTCTTTCTTTTCTTTACTTTTCAAACTCTCATATGCCTAAATTACAACCGACATCATAACAACAACATCATTCAATCCCAAGTAACATTCCAAACAAATGTACGAAAAGTGTATGTATGGTTTAAAACTCCAATTTGGAGTTGGTTATGGGATTGGGGTTATGAAACGAAAGGCTATATTTAGGCTCAAAGAGGTTGACGAGGGTAAACATATAAGGGTGAGGTCAAGGCTAATATGGGTGATATAACAAATAATGCCTATGATCATTTCCAAAAGTTTACGCAATTCTCGAGTCAAAATAATATATGAAAATCATGCTCAAGTAACACATTTCAAGATATAAACTCAATTAATGAACCATCAAATGAAAGAAAAGAGAGATTACCAACGAATTCAACGCTTTCAAAGAGGAAATAATAGTGTATAACACTCACAAATGACGAAAGGTACAAAGCTTACTCGGTGTAAGTATATACAATGCAACAAAAGATTACCGAGTTATAAAATTCTTAAACCAAATCAATAGAACAATAAAAGTGCATGTTCTCATGGGATTAAAGTTTAATTCATGAAGTTATTCATAATATAAATGATTGAGGACTAAAGTCTAATAACTTCTAAAATCAAGAACATGCATCATTGAGTTGTCTATTGGATCGGGCAATTATTGAAATTTATCATCGGAAATAAGGGCAAAATGCCCAAAAAAAAGAAAGAAAATCTTTTTGAAATTTTTGAATTTTTCTTAGAAAGCATACTTTGTAACTAACATGTGAGAAAAAACATGGACTAAATAAAGAAATGGATAGAATATCCCACACCCCCTAACTTAAAACCTGGCATTATCCTCAATGTAAATTAAGAACCAAGTTTAAGAGAGGAAAAGAGCGATATTACCCAAAATTGGAGTGATCCCCATAAGAACAAGTACAAAGAGTCTACAAAACAAGTTAGTACTGAGCATAGAAAAAATAAATAACAAAAAGTTAACTAATTACAAGAGACTAAATTAAAAAGGAAAGAAAAAACAAAAAGAATAAAAAGCTAACGATATAGAATCTACTATCTAGGCTTCACACTAACTATGCACTAGAAGCCTAAATAATTTAGGGTCCACCGTAAAAACGATTTGACTTTGGAGGATAACCGATGTACCTTCACATACAAGCATGCCTTCAGAAAAATATGAATTCCGTTTGAACAATGCAAGGCATGTGTAAGGCGGAAGAAATAAACCATCGTCAATTAAAAGTTTTGGAGGGACGATGGGGGATTTGGATTGAACGGGTGACAAAAACATGTGGGGACCGAGAAAAACCGAATATCCTCCCAAAGATTTTGAAATTGGAATAAGAGGTGGCGCACACGAAAGCAAGGACGCGATCATGGAAGGCGACTCAAGCAATTACTCCTCATCGGTGAAAATGTTTAAAACATTAAAGTTTGAAACCGAATCATCGGGTACTTGAGACGGTGTGATAATAGAGAATGAAAATGGGGATGAAAGAAATTCAAACTCATGAGATGAATCATCATCGCATGAAGATTAAGTTTCGAATGAAATAATATCATTTTCAATGAAATGTTCTTCTTTGGGGGACAAAGAAGAAATCATTTCATTGCAAATAGATGTTACGTCATTTTCATCCTCACTTTCAATATCTATTACGCAATGGGCAAAGTCTAGAATGGTTTGTTCCAAAGTAGGTGCAAAGTCCTCATTTGGTTCAAAACATTCCTCAACTTCAAAAGTCTCGAAAGAAAAATCATTGTCGGATTCAAATAATAAATCCAATTCATGTTCCCAGCAACGATTTTCTTCCCGATAACAAGTTTCAATTTTCTCATTTTCATACATACGCAAGCCCTCACCGAATGTCATAGGTCGAGGCGCGGATACATGAGAATGGGAACTTTGAAAATTACCATCGGACTTAAACAAAAACTCATTATTATAAGAATTTTGAAAAATATTTCAATTCGTTTCAAAATCCCTATTATAAGGAGGTAATGGCCCAAAATCATTGTCATCATCATTAAAATTCCAATAACCCAAGTTTTGACTTTCATTATACTCGTCCAAAGTCATATTTGAATTTGAAATTCTTTGGGATCCTAAGTATTCACCGAAACTCATAGGATTACGAGCATTTTGAGAATTATAACAATCATTACCGAAAGAACTGGAATAAGACATGCTTACCCCAAAAATGGCTCGAAATGCAGATTCCACAAAGATAGGTGCGTGCGAGAAATTCGAGCGTTTCTAAGTGCTCAAATGTGAAAGTCCTACAAAAAGATTAACAAATAATACAAATAGAAAGAAAATACTGCGAAATACTAAATCAAATCAAGTCTAAAACAAACAAGTCCCCGGTAACGACACCATTTTGATCGAGCGCGTGAAATGTGTGCTCGTGTGAGGGAACGGTCATTATTTTCATTTCACTGCGATAATACAAAAACCTAAATTACGACTACACTTGCGAGGCAAGCACAGCGTTAAGTCGGGTATCGAAATTCCATTGAGACGAGTTGCTAGAATTTAATTAATTTAGTACTCCTAAATAAAAGTGAAAAAGATAAATAACAACAAAAAGGAAAAGATGCGAAAAGGGGAAATATTAATCTAGGCGAGTGTAAATCAAACTAGATTAACAAAGTGAGTAAAAAGTATAGGTTGCGTCGAATATCCCTCACCCGAGTTAATTTATATAAAATGGATACATGGGTCAACGAGTTATTACGAATGCGTCTCGTTTCGACAGTTAATTGAATCAAGAGTTGTCATGCCCCTAAATCCGCATAAAAGCCTAATAAGATTTTGGCGTCAACAAATATCCTGAAAATTGTGCACAAAAGGTCGTAAGCACGGGACATACATGATATGTCCCATCAAATCTCCTAGGCACAATAACTAGGATAACACACCCGAAATAGACCCGTAAACACCATTACCAAAGCCCAGCAACGCGTCAACCCGAGTGAGTGCCATTCGAACACAATCTAATTTAAATTAGCTAGAAAGCATGTTAAAAATGCGGTAAATAAAGCGGTAAATAAACGCGATAAATTACTAGAAAGCAAGTAAATAAAAGTATGTAAAACTAATTATGAAAGAATGTAAATCTAATTAACAAAGCATGAACAAATGAAAAACAAGCTATACTAATGGAGAGCGAAGATAAAAGTACAATCTTGCAAACCCAAATGTTGTCACACCATATGAGGAAGAAGAAAAGATCTCTCAACTCCCAAACCCTAAGCTAAACTATCCTAAAATCTATTCTAAAACTTAATATCTGATTATTACAACAAAAAACCTTTATATAGTAAGTGGGAAAAGAAGTAGAAAAGAAAAGAGAAAAGAAAATAAAAGGCAAAATATCAGCTAGAAACAGGGGATCGATAGATCAATCCCTTGTGATCGATCGATCGATGCCAAAAATATCATCCCACTATCTCAGCTCGATGGAAAAATATGAAGGATCGATCGATCGTTCCTTTTGATCGATCGATCAAGCAGGTATGAGCCCCTTGCATTGTTGCTTTGGCATGTTTGCATTTCCTGTCCGCTAAAACTCCCGTAACTTCTTCATTCTGAATCAGAATCACGCACCGTTCATGGCCACGCAAAGATTGTGAGGAGGGCCACAACTTTCGTGAAGATGATGGCCAGGTGCCCAAAATGTGAATTGACTAAAATGCCCTTGAATGTGCGATCGTGAACGAAAATCTAGCGGAATGCGTTCGAACTTCACACTTAGCATCCAAATACCTATAAAAGCTCAATTAACCCTTGCAAAACATGTTCACATAAAAATTCGAGGTTGTTTGGTTAACGAGCATAAATATAGGGAATAAGATACCTGAGGGGGCTAAAATACGTAGGTTCGATAGTTGAAATACGCAATATTTACGTATCATCACACCCCCTAACTTACACATTGCTAGTCCCTAGCAATGAAATAGGATGCAACAAGAACTACAAGCAAACCAAAAGCAGGATGAGTACAAAAATATGGTATAAACACATAATACCACTTTCGCAGGCGATTCGATTACATTTAGCATATGCAATAAGC
This sequence comes from Sambucus nigra, assembly GCA_949130495.1. Classification (NCBI taxonomy): domain Eukaryota; kingdom Viridiplantae; phylum Streptophyta; class Magnoliopsida; order Dipsacales; family Adoxaceae; genus Sambucus; species Sambucus nigra. The sequence continues at coordinate 112,155,075 of OX422216.1, forward strand.
CGTTAAACCCCTAGGTCACTCTAGTGGACGAGTGTAGTCTCCTGAGGGTTTTCAGGAATGATACCCACAAACATCACATGCTTTCCCCAAAATAAGCCCAACCCAATATGCGACAAGCCCAACAATAGCGAAAAATATTTCATACACATTATTAGCATGTTGAACGGATTCAAACAAAAGTCTGAATCATTAACATTAAAGAATGCACCTCATAGAATTTAAACCTTAAAATGTGGGAGGGGAGAGAGCACATGCAAAGTGTGATTTGGAAAAAACTTATATAAACCGGATACTAAATAAAGCAAGCATATATTCAATCCTCACGGGAATTACAGTCATCAAGCGAATTTTGATGAGTGTAATATATTGGTAAGTATTCCCTCCTATCACGTGAGTGACCCGGGTTTGATCCCCGGCAATGGCGCCATTTTTATCAAGGGTGAAAAGTAGCGCGTGTCAAACGCTAATCATTGTTTTCTGTTCACCTCCTCAATACAAAAACCTAAATTACGACTACACTCCACTGGTGAGTATAGTGATAAGTCGGGTATCGAAAATATCCACTGAGACGAATTGCTAGAATTTAATTGATTTAACTCTTCTAAATAAAAGGAAAAAAGGTGATTACAAACTAAAAAGGAAAAGATGCATAAAAAGGAAATATTAATCTAGGTGAGTGTAAATTAAACTAGATTAACAAAGCAAGTAAAAACTATAGGTTGCGTCGAATATCCCTCACCCGAGTTAATTTGTATAAAATGGATACATGGGTCGATGAGTTATTACGAATGCATCTCGTTTCGACAGTTAATTGAATCAAGGGTTTTCACACCCCTAAATCGTATAAAAGCCTAATAAGATTTTGGCGTCAACAAATATCCCAAAAATTGTGCACGAAAGGTCGTAAGCATGGGACATACATGATATGCCCCGTCAAATATCCTAGGCGTAATAACTAGGACAACGCACCCGAAATAGACCCGTAAACACCATCACCAAAGCCAAGCAACGCGTCAACCCGAGTGAGTTCCATTCAAACACAACCTAATTTAAATTATCTAGAAAGCATGTTAAAAATGTGGTAAAGAAACGCGATAAATCTACACTAGAAAGCAAGTAAAGAAAGAAAGTAAACCTAATTATGAAAGCATGTAAATTAACTAAAAAGAAAGAATAAATGAAATGCACACTATATTAATGGAGATGGAAGATGAAAGCACAAATTACAAGCCCAAATGGGTGTCAATCCAAGAAGAAATGAGCTCTCAAACCTCCAAAACCCTAACCTAAACTACCTAAAATGAATTTTGAACCTTTATATCTGATATTTACAACAAAAGTTCTTTATATAGTAAGTGGAATTAAATTAGAAAAGAAAAGGAAAAAGAAAAGAAAAGCCCAAAATATCTGCAGAAAACAGGGGATCGATCGATCGATGCTGAAAATTGAATCCCACTGTCTCCCCATAATTTGTCAAAACTGAAGGATCGATCGATCGATCAAGCAGGTATGAGCACACTGTAGCTTGCTTTTTGGGATGTTTAGATTTCTCTTCCGCTGAAACTCCAATAACTTCTTCGTTTTGAATCGAAATAGCGCACCATTCATGGCCACACGAAGCTTGCGAGGAGGACTACAACTTTCATGAAGATTTTGGGCCAGGTGTCCAAGTTGTGAAAAGATTAAAATGCCCTTGAACGTGCGATCGCGTACGAAAATCGAGCGGAATGCGTCCGAACTTAACACTTAGCATCCAAATACCTATAAAAGCTCAATTAACCCCTGCAAAACATGTTAACGTAGAAATTCGAGGTTATCTAGTTAACGAGCATAAATATAGGGAATAAGATACCCGAGAGAGATAAAATGTGTAGGTTCGGAGGATGAAATACGTAATATTTGCGTCGTATCACATATGCGCTTCATGTAAGGATTTGAAGACGTGGGAAAATTAGTTATAACTGAATCATTCCCCTCACGTGAGGGAATATTGCGATCATCATTATCTACGTAACATCAGCCAGGTGTCATCATCATACCGGTTCGATCCTCATACACATGCTCATTGCATGCTTGGGGGGTACATTACACCCCTCAAGCACTATATATAGAGGTCTTCCTCTACCTTGTAAAGGGATCGATAATTGCAACCTTAGCTAAAACTCTATTTTTTTATACATAAGAGAGAGAAAGCTTGAGAGATTGTATTTATGGCCGTTAGTTCCTTCATCTAGTGATATTACTCACACACTCATAGTGGACATAGGTCAGATTGGTTGAACCACTTATATACTAGTGTTCATCCTCTTCTCCTCACCTCCTTGTACTAGATATTTACCCTTGTTCTGCCATTGTTATTGCTAGTTTGAGCTTATCAACACCTCATACTGGTGGTGTTGTTTCCAGCATCATCAATCAACATAAGTAACATTCCACACATGTTATCTTATAAATTAAGACATTAAGTTTTTCCACTGAATTTACCATATCGATATACACAATTTTAAATAACATTCAAATCTGTTATTAGCTGAATCATATAATTAAGTTTCTCAACTTAATTCATTCTTATTAGATACACACTGTATATGGTCTCACATAAGTAGGTAAAACGCACGGTATATATATTTCCCACATAATATATAGAACAATATATATTTCACAATAATATCCTCGTATCACACATTAAGGATTCATTGGCTCGGATGTTCCTTCGACCCCAATTTCTCATGTCATTCACATTGGTCTGGATAGCCCTCGACCCCAATGTAAATGTTATATATATATATATATATATATATATATATATATATATATATATATATATATATATATATATATATATATATATATATATATATATATTGGTCTGTATGTTCCATCAACCCCAATATTATTTATGTTCAATATCGGTCCGGACCCTTGACCCCAAATTGAACTTTCATGTATTTGTCTGGATTTTCCCTCGACCCCAATACATCAAATATACGTTAGGTATTCACACCAAGTATTCATATGATAGGTATTCACACAACCTAGGTATTCACGCTTATACTTAGTATATTTCTCTCCTATACTAATCGTACTAAATTTCTTTACGAATTATCCCACTTATCATATTCATGAGTATTCACACAATTCTATTGTATTGATCCGGATGTTCCCTCGACCCCAATAAATTTAGTATAATTTAGGTATTCACGCCGCCTAAGTATTAATATGATAGGTATTCACACAACCTAATTATTCCCACTTGTACGGAGTATATTTCTCTTGTATACTCACCATACTATTTATTTTACGATTTCTCTCACTATCATAATTATTCATTTATTCACTCAACTTTAAGGGCCCTAGTTACCCCTTTATAAATTTCAGTACTTACGCCTAACTCACCCTACAAGTCTACTTCATCAATCCAATTACCAAACTCCCCGTAATTCATTATCTTACTCTCGGATAAATTTACGACGCAAAAATCAACCAAATTTCATTCTCGTCTTAATCTCACAATAAGACCAAACCATACCCCCATCATAAGCCAACTGTCATATTTTAATCTCTCAATATTACCTTACCAAAGTCCTCAAAAATCTCACAACAACGATTTAGGGATTTAAGGAAAAAAGGGTGATAACTATGCTTTTTTTATGTCGTTGTTGAAAGCCAAGTTAGTCAAAACCTCAAATACCTACAAAATAATATCAACTCAAGTGTAGTGGTAAGTAAGGGTATCAATCCACTTCCAAGGGGTTAAAGCAAAGGGAACACGATTGTAATTCACTTTTTATTTTCTTTTTGTTCTTTTTCACTTTTCTAATTTTTTTTTAGCTTTTTCAAATATTAAAACAATTGGGTGAGGTGAGGATTTAGAATTCAAACTAAACTAAATAAAAGGGGGTAATCAAACTAAAAGTAAAATGTGAAAAATATAATTAAGTGTGTGATAAAAGTGAGTGGAGTGCAACTAAATTAGAGAAAATATTCAAGGGACGGAAAATCCACCCTCAATTCAAACAAATTTGTCTAACATGCACAATTTTAATTTCATCAATTTCCAAAATATTCATTTAATTCAAAAGCGAATTCTCATTACACTAATGAATTGATTGAATATTATTTTAGAAAAGTAAGTTTAATCCCCACAAGCACTACTCTAAATGAATTAAAATCAATTAAATGAATCACCCGCTAAGATCGATTCACCAAACTAATTTTAATTAGACAAAGTAAAAACAAGAGTAGATAAAAATTATACTAACATTTAAATCAAGTGATAAGCCTCTCTCTAGTTTGAATCAAATGATCAAATGATAATAAAATTTTCAATCCTTTCTCAAGGATGATTTTCCATTTCTCAATGTGAAAATAATTAGGAATTAAATTTACTAATCAAAGGAAACAAACAAAATTATAATTGACAATTAAACCAAATTGGATTCATGCGGGTTTCAATTCATCCCTTCAATGGGATGATTTGCCCTCCATAATCATCATCCAATAAAAATTAGAATCAAATATGAGCATAAAATGAAAATTAGAGAGGAGTCATAAAACAAAAATTGCCTTCAATTGCATTAATTCTTCAATTCTTCAATTCTTCATTCATCTCAATTAATTACAACACTCAATTTATTGAATTTTTTCTCTAATCTAAAAAAAAACTAAGCTACTAAAAAAATAAAAAAGGTGTTTCTCTATCTAATTCTCTCTCTATTTGCTGATATCTCTTTTAGGGTCTTGAGTCTTCTTTTATAGTAGATGCATGGCACACATGGGCTAAGGGGTATTTTGGGAAGGTTTAATGTGCATAGAAATGGGGTGTGAGGTCATGTGGGTGAGGAAATTAGAACAAATGTGATTTAATTAATGGGTTAGTTTTGGAAATTAGGGTAGAAGTAGTAGTTTGAGGGTATTTTAGGTAAAAGGGGATAAGGGGTTTTAATGCATGTGGGTTAAATGACTTGGTTTTGGTTTTGTTTGACTTGGGGAGTTTTTATGTAGGTAGAAGTTGTGGCTTGTAGAGAAATGGGAAATGGGTTTTGGAAGATGGATGGGTAATGGATTTGGTTTCGGGTAAGGATTGGAGAGGTGAGCTGAAGATGGTTTCCAGGCGGGTTCTGGTTCGGGATGAGTTCACGGGTAAGGGAGTCGGGTTGATGGGTTTACGGGCAGAAGGGGGTGCCAGGTCAGAGGTGGGCAGGTGTTGGGAGTTGTGCGCCAGTGGGGGTTAGAACGGGTTTGGTAGGGGGTTTCGGGTATGGTTCTGCTGGAGAGGGGTCACCGGAGGGTTTAAGGGAGATGGGTAATTTGGTTGTAAGGTGAGGCGCCGTTTTCTGACCGGAGGTATAAGGTGATGAGGGGGACAAGGGTTGCCGGTAGGGGGTCAAAGGGTTAGAGGGTCGGTGGTAGGTTGATCGGCGTCGGGGTGTTGGTTCAGTAGGTGGTGGGGTTGCTGGGTATGGTGAATGGAGTGGTTTGAGTGGAGATGGGTGTAGGGTTATTGGGTTGTGGAGGTGATGAGAGAGATGGGTTTAATGGTGGTGTGGCTATGGAGGTTTGAGGAGAGAGAGAGAGGAGAGTTTTGGTTGAAGGTTGAAGATGGGTGTGGTGATGATTAAGTGTAGTAGGGTGTAGGAAGGTTAGGTGAGGGTGAGGGGTTAGTTTAGGTGTAGGATAGTGTGTAGGTAAGTGTGTGGGTGTGTTTAATTTGTAACCCTCAATAAGTAAACTAAAAAAAAAATTAATAAAGCGAAAAAAATAAAAATAAAAATCTAAAAAAAATAAAACAAACTAAAAACAATAAAAATAAAAATATTAAAACTTAAAAAAATAAAATCCTAAGCTATATAAAAACTAAAATAAAACAAAATAAATAAAAACTTAAAATCTAAATGAAAACTAAAGTTCTAAAAAAAATATAAAATCTAATAAACTAAAAATAAACTCCTAAAATTAATCCTAATAAAATAAGACTAAACCAAAAGCTAATAAATATCAAAATAAAATTATATTAATAAAAATTAAATATAAAAATAGAAATTAAAACCTAAAAATTCTAAATAAATCTAAAATAAACCTAAAAATAAAATGACTCAAACTAGAAATCTAAAAAATATAAAAAGACACAAACTAAACACGCACAGGCATGGGGTGATGCTTTGGCCTAGGTTTAGGGTAGGCTAGGGTACGAGATTGGTAATTAGCTCCATAAAACGCGCATTTGCCTCGATATATAGCTTTTGAAACCGTAAACGGACGTTTGACCTACAAGATAAATATTTAAGTACATAAGACCCATATTATCGAGAATTAGCAACTAAAGTACGTTTATTCGGGGTATAAAATGTACAGTTTTGAGTGCTTATCACACCACCCCCAAACAGAGCGTTGCTAGTCCTCGAGTAATAAGAAAGAGAGAAAGAGAAAGATAAGTAACCAAATGTGTACCACTTTCGCATGCACTTGCGATTGAACTTAGCATGTACAAAAAGCCTTTAAACCTATAGGTTGCCCTACAGGACGAGTTGTGTCTCGTGAGGGTTTGCAGGGAATATACCCACAAATTTCTTTATTTTCAAAGGCAGACAATCTCTCATTAGACATAGAATGATCGCACAATCCATCATGAGAGAAATATTTTCAGAAATGCAAGCTAGAATGTGCAAAAAGATTAAGCTAAGTAAATACTCAAGGCACATCCTCCCTAGAACTCAACGTGTGTAGTGTGATTCAATCAAAACGGGTCGAGAATCACAAGAGTAATTCCTAGATTGCCTCTTTGGAATCAATGCTTCAACTTCAAATATCACTGGATATAACTCTCTCAAACGAACTCTCGAGATTAGGGTTAGTGTATCGCTCTTGTGTGTGAGGAGGTGAGTAAATGTAAGCAAGTTCAAACGTCTCACACACACATAAGAAAGAACGAACATTTAGAAAGGAAATGATCTCATAAAAGAATGCTAATCTCTATAGTGAGAACGTCGAATTATTCACCACGTTGACTTTCATTTGCCCGAACACCTAAGGGAGAATATCTATGCATATGGGTGAGGGGAAAATGAAATGGGAAGGAAATGATGGTGTAAGGATGGTGATGTATGGATGAATGATAAGTGATGGATGTGTGAGAAGATGGATGGATATGTGAGAAGAGTGTTCTATACATGAAGAACCAATGTCTTTATTTTAGAACCAACTACTAACTACAAACTCTCTTTCTTTTCTTTACTTTTCTCTATTTTTCTTTTTTTTCTTTTTCTCTTTTTTTTTTCTTATTTTTTCTTTTTCTCTCACTTTTCAACACTGAAGACATTTAACATTTGAAATCACACTCTTTTATTGGAAAATGAAAGATGATATGGAGATGATAGGTGATGGTGTGGGGAAATATGTGCGAATATGGTAAGGTAATGGGTGAAATAAATGAGAAATGGTATGAAAAAGGGGTGAATGTATGGATGAAAGTGTGGTGATCGGGACAAATTTCAAGACACGTGTTTCTTACAACTCGAAAGTGATGTCATTCTCAGTGATCAAGCCAATATTTTAATGAAAAATAATGAGATCATACAACAATTTAATGCGGACCCAAACGAAGTTGAATCAACTTGTGACTCGGAGATTGCGTAAGACACTCTGAAAGGGTGAAAGGCATAAATCTCACAGGCTAAAGTCTCTACTAGTGATCCTTAAGGTTCTCTTTAGAATTGTATTACTCCTAAACTCTAAACCGCAATGACGTGGTAAGTGCGCAAATTTTGTTGAGTCTAGAAATTCATGGTGCAACATGCATAGATATGTATTACATAAGCTATTAGAAAAAATATAAATCCTCTAGCTTGATTCCTAAACTTAGAAAGATGGATGATTGAAAATTCACATCAATGATTGAGATGAAAGAAACTGCACGAAATTTTAAAAATCAGGTTTAAAATTCAAAAAATTTCAAAAGAGGTACGATTTTGATAAAATTCCCCACCCCCAAACAAAAAGGAACATCGTCCTCAATGTTAGGTAAAATAATTTTAAAAGTTGAGATCATAAGGTAGGAAAGAGATTACCCGAATTAACCGCTAATGAAGTGAACAGATGAAGACAAGAATAAACCTGAATAAGTGATAAGAAAAAAAAAGTGTACAAGTCTGTAAACATGGTAAAGCATAGGGTGATGTAAAACACCACCCCCGAAAAGGATGAGACTAGTAGAAGAAATGCGGGCTGCCTCCTGGTAGCGCTAAGTTTAATGTCTTCAGCCAGACCGATGGAATCTCACCCTAAAGATAAGATCTATCAAAGCGCGAGGCGGTAGAAAAATGGGTGATGAGAATCACACCCAAACAAGACTGAAGCGTCAGTCTTGTTGGATGAGGGCTAAAATGGTCAATGCACCTGTATGGCAAAGTGCATCACGCGATACAAAGCATCGGTTGGCCATGGGTGAGTGGGGATTAGGGTAATGGGGAAAAAGGAAAGGGTAAGGGTGAATAGGCACCGATCACGGACCTTATTGAGAGGAAAGGTGAAGGCAACTAGGGCCCTATAATCATGGTGCTCTAATTGGTGAGGGAGGCGAAATGGTGTGAAAAGTGGAATTGGGTGGGCCTCAGAGAAATCACACGATCGTTCTATGAATGGGTGATGATAATGGTCGCGCCGTGACACGCCAGGGAGCTGTCGGGAAGAAAAATCAACACCACAAGGAAGTGGTGTGCATAGGGTAACAAGCTCGATGTCACGGAAGTGGAGAGTATCACCACATATACTCTCATAGATGGTGGAGGATGGTTTTAGGTTAGGATCCAAAAATTTAGATGGAAAAATGAAATGTGTAAAATCAAGATCCAAACCAGGTGGTGGGGTAGACAGGACAATGGGTGGGTCAGGTGGGATAAATGGTGGAGGAAGATGATCCAACTCCAGAGTGGGAGACACACACTCATTGGGAGGAGTAAAGGAATACTCACAAGGGAGTGTGGTTTCTAAAGATGGAGTGATCAACTTCTCCATAAGACTAGCATCGTTGAATATGGTGGATGGGTAAGACGAGGCACCAAGATTGGAGATAGAGGAATCACTAGAAATATCAGGCTCAAAGGGAGCCATGCATGGTGGAATGGGATCCAAATCCGGATAGTTAGGAACCATCACGAATTCTATCTCGGGAAAATGGTGAGCACTAGTAGCCGGAGCTCACCTAGGATAAATTGGTTCCTCTGGAACACAAGAGGTAGGGTCTATAGGTGTATATTTGGGCATATTTTTGGATATGATGGGAGTGTGAATGGGAACCTCAAAGTGGGGTTCATGTGGACATGGTGGGATTTGATCAGTCTCACTAATAAAAGGTAAGTCAACACAATTGTCGACTTGGGACCCGGACCATGGGATGGTCTCAACTTTGAGATTCTAGGGGTGGTAGGGTTGGTCACACTCGAAATACGTGTCACAAGAGGACACATCATCGTCACACTCGATTGCAATGATGGGTGGAGCCATGGGAATGTCCGACTCTCTTGCACATTCTAATTCATTTAACCTTTGTTCAAGACTTTGGAGAGATTGAGTTTGAATTTGAGTGGCTTGCTCTTGCTCGACTATAATCCTTTGCAAGAGGCTTTCGAGAGCAGATGTGGATGGTGGTGGTGGTGCAGTGATGGGTGGTGGAGGTGGACACAACTCGATATGATCATGACTATATAGAGAATACTCAAAGGAAGTGTGTGGGGTGGGGCCAAGTTCATCATACACGAAAGGATCGCTTTCGTGATGGATAAATGGTCGATACTCATTGGGTGCGTAGTGAGGGGACTGATCGAAAATGGGTGTACAAGGTTGCCATGACAATTGTTGGAACGTGTGAGGATCCATAACATCAGGTTTGGATTTGTATTGCGTAGAAGGGTGATCAGGCCTCCACGAATAGCTAGGGTACTCACACAACTCGAGATTAGGTATATCGGGATAATAAGTCGAGGTGGGTTCCAGAGTGTCATATGGATACACATGTTCCATAGTGGTTTTAGATGGATATGAAAAGTATGGGCACTCATGGGACATGTGATCGGCATAATAATAGTGGGTGCACGATAAGGTATGCGACACGTCGACACTTGACACCGAGGGTGATGGAATATGAGGTGCATGCATGGACGGGTCAAGAGTACCAATGGTACTCATGATAGAGCCGAAACCACGAAAAATTTCATAAAGAGACAGTTCGGGATCACTCTCACATGTGTCGCGTGACAACAGAAAATGACCAAAGTAGTCCCGTAAGGGACGTTCTTCGGCCATGTGGAGAGAAATATTTTTTTGATTTTTAAATTTCTTCAAAAGGAAAGAAAATATTTTTGGATTTTGCTAAAAAGGAAAGAAAGAAAATAATTTTGGATTTTTTTTTTATAAAAATGAAAGAAAATATTTTTTGCAAGAAAAGGTGGGGGAAAATATGGACTCTCTGAATTGGACGAACCAACTAAAACCGACTATCGAAAAATGGAATTGGACACACACACAAGTCAAGAAAATTTCCTAACTAGCACATAGCCAATTTTTATCTTTAAATTTAGTGAGAGGGTGATCAAATTTTAATTAAGTCCGCGAGCGATAAAAAAACACGAAAATATTTTAGTGATCGCCTTTGCAAAATTTTCTCCTATTGGGCTACCTAGTGAATGGATTTTAAATTTAGTGATGGCTAGGGTAGCACACAAATGGTAAGAGAGTGAGTCGGGTGATGAAATCCCTTCTCGTGAGTGACCGAGTGTAGGTCTAAGTAATTTAATTCATCACACCATTCAAAAAATAAATGCGAGAATAAAATCACACAAGAGCACACAAGAGAACACAAAAGAATTAACTCGCTAACAGGAAAGGTGCAAGGGTGTAAGAAATGTACCTCTCACGGTTTTTAGGCCGTGGGGTTATGAAAAATTTGAGTCGATCGTGGGGAGATCACGCCAATCTCAATCGTCTCCGGAAGTCCTACCGACCCAAGATAGAGAGGCTTCTAAATCCACGCCAATGGATTCCCTCTCTCTACCTTGTCTGGTTTTCCTATCACGCTTGTCTTTGATTGTTACAATTTTAAAATGAAAATAAAATAAAGGTGTCTTTATGCACCGCAATACAAGCAATGATAAAAATCCTAATACAAGCCATCTAAAATAAAAGAAAAATCGAACTAAAAAAATAATAAAGTGCAAAAAAAATAAGTGAACTACAAGTTGAAATCTACTCCGAACTTCACGATCCTAAGAATGGCAACGACGCCATTTGATAACTATGTTTTTATATGTCGTTGTTGAAAGCCAAGTTAGTTAAAACCTCAAATACTAACAAAATAGTATCAACTCAAGTGAAGCGGTAAGTAAAGGTATCAATCCACTTCGAAGGGGGTAAAGCAAAGGGAACACAGTTGTAATTCACTTTTTATTTTCTTTTTGTGCTTTTTCACTTTTTTAATTTTGTTTTTAGAATTTTTAAATATTAAAACAATTGGGTGAGGTGAGGATTTAGAATTTAAACTACACTAAATAAAAGGGGGTAATCAAACTAAAAGTAAAATGTGAAAAATATGAACAAGTGTGTGATAAAAGTGAGTGGAGTGCAACTAAATGAGAGAAAATATTCAAGGGACGGAAAATCCACCCTCAATTCACACAAATTTATCTAACATGCACAATTTTAATTTCATCAATTTCCAAAATATTCATTTAATTCAAAAGCTAATTCACATTTCACTAATGAATTAATTGAATATTCTTTTAGAAAAGTAAGTTTAATCCCCACAAGCACTACTCTAAATGAATTAAAATCAATTAAATGAATCACTCGCTAGGATCGATTCGCCAAACTAATGTTAATTAGACAAAGTAAAAACAAGAGTAGATGAAAATTATACTGACATTTAAATCAAGTGATAAACCTATCTCTAGTTTGCATCAAATGATCAAATGATAATAAAATTTTCAATCCTTTCTCAAGGATGATTTTCCATTTCTCAATGTGAAAATAATTAGGAATTAAATTTACTAATCAAAGGAAATTAACAAAATTATAATTGACAATTAAACCAAATTGGATTCATGAGGGTTTCAATTCATCCCTTGATTGGGATGATTAGCCCTCCATAATCATCATCCAATAAAAATTAGAATCAAATAAGAGAATACAATAAAAATTAGAGAGGAGTAATCAAACCAAAATTGCCTTCAATTGCATTAATTCTTTAATTCTTCATTCATCTCAATTCATTACAACACTCAATTTATTGAATTTTTTCTCTAATCTAAAAAAAAAACTAAGCTACTAAAAAAATAAAAATGGTGTTTCTTTATCTAATTCTCTCTCTATTTGATGATATCTCTTTTGGGGTCTTAAGTCTTCTTTTATAGTAGATGCATGGCACACATGGGGATAAGGGGTATTTTTGGGAAGGTTTAATGTGCATGGAAATGGGGCGTGAGGTCATGTGGGTGAGGCGATTTGAACAAATGTGATTTAGTTAAAGGGGTATTTTTGGAAATTGGTGTAGAAGTAGTAGTTGGGGGGCATTTTGGGTAAAAGGGGATAAGGGGGTTTAATGCATGTAGGTTAAATTACTTGGTTTTGGTTTTATTTGACTTGGGGAGTTTTTATGCAGGTAGAAGTCGTGCCTTATAGAGAAAAGGGGAAATGGGTTTTGGAAGATGGATGGGTAATGGATTTAGTTTCGGGTAAGGATTGGAGAGGTGAGCTGAAGATGGTTTCCGGGCGGGTTCTGGTTCAGGCCAAGTTGACGGGTAAGGGAGTCGGGGGTATGGGTTTACGGGCAAAAGGGGGTCGCCAGGTCAGAGGTGCTGGGAGTTGTGCGCCGGCGGGGGTTAGAACGGGTTTGGCAGGGGGTTCCGGGTATGGTTCTGCTGGAGAGGGGTCACCGGAGGGCTTAAGGGAGATGGGTAATTTGGTTGTAAGGTGAGGCGCCGTTTTCTAACCGAAGGTATAAGGTGATGAGGGGGACAAGGGTCACTGGCAGGGGTCAAAGGGTTGGAGGGTCGGTGGTAGGTCAATTGGCGTCAGGGTGTTGGTTCAGTAGGTGGTGGGGCTACCGGGTATGGTGAATGTAGTGGTTTGAGTGGAGATGGGTGTAGGGTTATTGGGTTGTGGAGGTGATGAGAGAGATGGGTTTAATGGTGGTGTGGCTATGGAGGTTTGAGGAGAGAGAAAGAGGAGAGTTTTGGTTGAAGGTTGAAGATGGGTGTGGTGATGATTAGGTGTAGTAGGGTGTAGGAAGGTTAGGTGAAGGTGAGGGGTTAGTTTAGGTGTAGGATAGTGTGTAGGTAAGTGGGTGGGTGTGTTTAATATGTGACCCTCAATAAGTAAACTAAAAATATAAAACTAATAAAGCTAAAAAAATAAAAAAAAAATCTAAAAAAAATAAAACAAACTAAAAACAATAAAAATAAAAATAAAAATATTAAAACTTAAAAAAATAAAATCCTAAGCTATATAAAAACTAAAATAAAACAAAAGAACTAAAAACTTAAAATCTAAATGAAAACTAAAGTTCTAAAAAAAATATAAATCTAATAAACTAAAAAAAACTCCTAAAATTAATCCTAATAAAATAAGACTAAACTAAAAGCTAATAAAAATCAAAATAAAATTTTATTAATAAAAATAAAATATAAAAATAGAAATTAAAATCTAAAATAAACCTAAAAATAAAATGACTCAAACTAAAAATATAAAAAATATAAAAAGACACAAACTAAACACACACAGGCATGAGTGATGCTTTGGTCTAGGTTTAAGGTAGGCTAGGGTACGGGATTGATAATTAGCTCCATAAAATGCGCATTTGCCTCGATATATAGCTTTTGACACCGCAAACGGACGTTTGACCTACAAGATAAATATTTAAGCACATAAGACCCATATTGCCGAGAATTAGCAACTAAAGTACGTCTATTCGGGGTATAAAATGTACAGTTTTGGGTGCTTATCAAAGGGGAATTTTCAATTCACTGGGTAACCAAATCGATTCTCCCAAGTTCGAATCGATTCTCCTTATCCGAATCGATTCGCCCTAGGCCGGATTGATTCGAAATGGTTCAAATTTGGCTACTTCGTCTTCTTCATACGTTTTTCACCATTAATACACCTCTAAACCTCATGAAACTTCACCAAACTTTAAACTAATCATTCATAACTGTTTCTACATGTATTAGGATCAATTCCAACGTGATTGTTACACCAAATCAATACCATATCTAATCAAGAATGTATTCAACCCTTCTAACATCAAAAACCCTAGGTTTCCATGTCCATACTCTATTATTCATCAAAACCCAGATTTAACTCGTGGATATTAACACATAATCACTAATTTATTATCCTCTACTAACATCAAATTGTTCTACATGCAAATCCTACCCAAACATGTATTTAAATCAATCTTTTCTTCCAAGAATCATCAATAAATCAATATAATTGGAACCCTAGACACATGGGAATTATAACTTCATATTAATTTGCAATAAACAACTTACCTCTAGGTTTTTAAGGTCTATTTTTGTGGTGTTGATGATGAGTTGATGTTTCTCTCTTCAAATCCTCACTCCTTAGATACTTAGGATGCAAGATTAAGGTCCAGTTCTTCAAGAACACCTCTCAAGCCTTGAAAATTTATTTATCTTTTCTCTCTAATGGCTTCCTTTGGTTTTAACTGTTTATAACCATAGCCTTAAGTCTTAAACATCAGATATAACACTTAGAATTTCGTTGGTCCTCTATTTGACAAATGACCAAAAAGCCCTCAATAGGTGCCGTTTTGGTCTACAATTGACCCGGGACCCAAACGATACCGTCGAGTACATTATTATGACTATTTCAACCCATTCGGGATCATCCGTGACCTCTAAATTATCATCTGAGTCACTAAAATATTTTCCTTTCTCAATCTCAAATTAGTCTACACATGACTCCCGGTTGAGATAAAATACAATATGCACATATCACTCGCTATGTCGTATTACACCAATTATCAATTATTTACTATTCACACTTAGTAAATATCATACCATAATATTAATCAGTATCTATCTCTCGATTAATATTTAATAATCACATTTATTATTTAATCACCTTAAATTACTTTACTCGCGTAATTTAAATGCAACTTATTTTTTCGAATTAATTAAATTATAAATACGCCAAAATATGGGGTATTACATACTTTCCCCCTTACAAAGGAAATTTGTCCCCAAAATTAGGACATACCTGCGGTAAATAGATTTGGATACCATTCTCGCACGTGTCGACTCATCAGTATTGTGGTGTCCCCACTAAACTCGCACTAGTGGAACCACCTTGGATCGCAACTTATGCTCACTACGATCACGAATATTCACGGGTCTCTCCTCGCATGAGACGTTTGGTTGTAAAATAATTTCTTTAAGTGTAACGTTATACAAGCTCTCACGCTCTTCCGATATTTCTTCATCGATGCCACGTAAAACACGTCGAGTATCCGCTGTAGATGCTCTGGAAGTCCCAATCTGTGTGTTACCGATTCCACCCTCTCAATAATAGGAAACGACCCAATATAACTCGGCGCTAACTTCCCCCTCCTTGTAGAATCTCATGATCCCCTTTATAGGAGATACTCTAACCAAACCTTGTCGTCATACTCCCACTCAATGGCTTCCGACCATATAATGACTTAAAAGGCAAGCCTATGCTCCATCGGCTCTACTATCTCTTTATTCTAAACATCCCACCTTTATGGGTGCCTATTTCTTGTTGTCGATTCTGTAACCCTCTTCAGAGTAAATACCCGTAATAATTTCCTAACTACTCATGTCAAACTTCACCCTCTTAGCTCATGGCGACGTAACTATCTTTACGTTTCTGAGATATCTGAAAGAGACGTAGCTTACTCGATTCTTGCCGATAGACCACAAATCACTTCGGGTCCTAGAAGCTCGTTACTCACCACTTATTATCTACTTATGAGTGACACGTCTAGAACGTTGTGAATCTCTGTTCCCATCGCCTCTTAACACTTTCGATCAGAGGGGAGACTGAAAGGTCTTATCCTAATTCATAAAAAATTAAGACAACACTAGTTTCGTTTCACTTATTTTCTCCAAGTGAAAAGTTGGATATTCTACTCAATAGTATATCTCACTCCAAAATAACAAATATGTTTCTCTGGTCAATCATTTCGCAACCCGATGGAAACCCTGACCTCTTCGTAATTTTGGGATGTCCCAAATATGAATGTCACTACTCATGCTCATAAATCCCGTCATTGGGAACATCAAAATTACAAAAATCCTAGTTGATAACCTCGGGTCAACATTTTTCCATCCCTAAATGGTGTAACTTGGAGATAACTCCACTATGTATCATTCATCACCAATCCTCATGTTTTTCACATTACTAGGGACCTCTTACTCTCCTTTTTTTGAAATATACTCTAAAATCATTGCTCTTGCATTTGCTCCCAAAACTGCTAGCCATTTGACTAAGGGAGACTTGGTTCTACCCAGGGCACCTGTAAGGACACAAATTTCCAATTGAGTCCATATATAGTTTTGGCTCAATTCCGGACAAAAACATTTATTCATAGGTTAGTGATTTATTGTAAAACTCTCAAGCCTATGAAGTGTGTGTTGAAGACGTAGCGACAAAGAATATAAAGCTTCATCAAAATGCCAGTTTGTGTGCCTCATTTCTACGTCATCATCTAAGGTTCCATGCTCCCAAGGTATGAATGTAATTATATTTATATAGGAGCTTGGAATAATATTTATTGGGTGTTAGGTTTAATAAAAACCATGTTTACTTTCAGAATAATTTAATTGAAACTTTAAAATAAAGTACATAAAGTTTCTGGGCCAAAAAATTGAATTTATCAAAAATTTCTGGAAGTCGTTCGAAGTCTCGTTCGAACCAGGTTTCGTTCGAACGAGTTTTCCAACGAACCTAAACTGGTCAGTCGTTCGATATGTCGTTCGAACGAGTTTTTCGTTCTAACGAGGTTTCGTTCGAACGAGTTTGCCAACGTCCCTAACTGGTCAGTCGTTCAATATGTCGTTCGAACGAGTTTGGTCGTTCTAACGAGATATCTAACGAGTTTCTAACGAGCCCAGTCTGATCGCTCGTTAGAAGTCTCGTTCGAACGAGAGTTAAGTTCGTTCGAACGAGATGCCAGGCGGGAACAGTTTTGAGCAGTTTTTGGCAGTTTTCACCCCATTTCCCCACTTGTTTCTTAACTGATTTTTTAAGGCTTTATTAAGGACGGGAATCATTTTTGAAGGTGTATCTTTTTCATACCATACAAACTCCTAGAGAGTGTTTTGATAGAAAATTTGTTTAAGGAAAAAGATCAAGTTTTGAGTATTGTTTTTCAAAGAAAATGCATATACCACTCTAGTGTTTACACCCAATAGTTGTTTATCCAAGTTTCTATATACATATCTTTACTTGGAGTTTTGGCACCGGTCTTCTCTACCGAATTGAAAAAGAGACGTTTCGGGTTTCCTTCTACATCCCATCACAAAGAAGAAGAAGTTTGTTGCGGTATTACTCACTTGGAGAAAGGCTCCAAGCTTGAGTGACGGTGACCATACAAAGTCCTATCGGTGGATTCCGAGATCGCGATGGAGCTCCGTGGTTGTTCTCTAGGAAGAGGTTTCTACAAGAAGGAGCGACAAGGCTTGAGAGGGTTCGAGTCGAGGATGTAAGTCTTTTGTCTTGTATTTGTATAATTCCGTATCTAGTGGACTTGTGGCTAGGGCCGTCCGAGGTTTTTTCCCGTCTTGGGTTTTTCCTCGTACATCGCGGCGTAGTGTGATATTGTTTATTTTATCTTGCACAATAATTTAGAATGCATGCTTAGGTTAATTCAAGATAAAATTCGGTTTAAATCATCACACTCACTTTAATTTGGACTTAAATTAAATATTCGGTAATGTTTTTTAATTCAAGTCATTTGCTAAAATTTGGTTTCGCCTAACTTGCTAATATTGATAATTTTGACTTAGGAAAATTCTAGGACTTGGATTAATGAATTGGTTTAATTTTGTTTTATTAAACTAAAATCTGTTTTTGTTTAATTGTTGAATCATCTATTCTCAACGCTTCCGCAAAAGGAAATTAACTTTGATTTTAATTGAGAAAATCACAATCCGGGGATCTTGCGTTTACGGCACCCATACACCCTATAACTCGTGCATATTTGCACAAACCTCACAACATCACCTATGTAACATACTTGTCTCAAGTGCGGACCCCGCATTCTCGGCATGGCTAAACCTGCGGGGTAATTTTGATCACCCCGCCAACTATTATTTAATTCTTTCCGATATTACCCCACCCATCAACATGTGGTGCAAAAAGTCTTCGATGTTTCTCATATCATCATAACACTGCTCTTTCTGCCTCAAATAAAAAATATAGTGATTAACTTACCGTTATAACTATAAATATATAATTGTACCCCAAATCATCATTTCTTGAGATAAAGAGTGTACCCACCCACTCTTATGTTACGAAGGACCACATATAACACGACGCTCTTATTATTACTAGTTTCCCAGTGCGAATAAATCACAAGCTATATCTCTACGCTCGATGATAAACCAGCCTTCCCTAAACCACGTCAGTAAACGTCCCTACTCTTAGGGATCAATTATACCTAGATCCCATACACACAAAAGTTTACTACTCAATATATAATAACATATATACTCAAATATATAAGCTCAGCCCTCTTTCAAGTGATACTTATCAAAAATAATTCATACCCTGGAACAACGAACACGAGATCTCACTATCACCATATCGCTGACCGGTCAAATCTCGAAAAGTAGTCTATTATATTCTCACAATTCTCAAAAGTAGTAAACTCACATAAAATTCCAACATACACTTAGTGTACCCACCCGCTCCCTCGTAAGTGAAACCAAAGAACTTCGCTATCCCACGATATTTAGATACATCATATGGCCATCACAACTAACGTACCCACTAAATCTGGCTCACTCATGAATTCTAGTGATGATAACCTTACTTGTGACGAACTCATGTCACTTACATCAATCCCATACTACTAAGGATGACACAACCATATTACTTACATTCGTTATCTGTATCCCTGGGTCGACTAGTTCCTAAATGCACTCTCGCATCGGAATTGACCCAAGATCCCTTGTTGGCTATACATCCAGGATATCATCCTGTAGTTGTCTCCCCACCATGCTTTAGGGTAATACTTCTCCTTTCATGGCCTACACCTTCTCGCTGTGGACATATTTAATACAGGTGGTCCTACTTCCCTCGGATAGGATACCTTTTTGTGCCATTCCCCCTTGTCGCTGGACTCCCTGTCCATGTTGAGGTGTCCTTTTCTTGGACTTAGTGTCCAGGATCCTGATTGCTACCTCCGTTGTCCCTTTGTCTCTACTAGACTTATAAAAATCATTGCTGGATTGAACGTCCTTGACTGAATTCACCATCTCTTGTTAGGAATTTAATATTTGAATTATTTCAATGGGGCCCTACTGGACATACTGTCCTGTGGTGTCTCACTAACACCACTAAATCTAGTCTTCCTCTTTGGCTAGATTCTCTAACCCTATTGGCTCCTTTCTAACAAAAGCATTGATGTAATCTATAAACACACGGCCTTGGTGACATCGGCACTAGTCATCTTCACCGATTTTCCATCCACGCTCGTGTATACTATTCATGAGTCCAAATTCACTTACGGACCCACACCCAAATCCCTTGTTTAATTCCAAACATACTTCTTCATACGTAGTGACTGACTCTCGTCACTTTATGTTACCCCTATGGGCTAAACATTTTGCCCGAGATTTTAATCTAGGGTGTCGATGCCCTCCACCCTACATAATTTCCTTTGGATTCTCTCTTTCCATTAGTCCATTATAATTTCTCTCTTTCCCGAATTCTTACAGGTGATTTTTTGAAAGAGTCCCCCTGACTCTCCCCCTGTCTATAATGTTGGGTAAGTCTGAAATAATATTATTGTTCTCTACAACGATGCTTGGGGTAAACTACCGTCCATGGGTGCTTATCCTATCGTCATCTGCCCAAATAATAATCGTGGTGACTCAGATCACAATCGTCGTCCTCATAAGTACTCTATGTCTTTTCCCTCTCCTATCCTCCACTCCTGTAGTCCTTCTAACGGCCCTCCTGGTCATCCCATATTGCTCGTTGTACGAAGCTCAACCGAACTCGTACATGAATCACATGAACTATACTTAATAGCAGGACAACATAAGTCGCATACGTATAGGAGTACAACAATCCTATCATAAGGCTTTATATCAAAGAACACTATGCTAAAATGTAGAAAATCCGCACAGATCCTAAGGACACTAGAACCTGATGCTCTGATACCATATGTGGCACCCCGTCTAATTAATCATTGGTTGATAAAGCCTTTATTAAATTAAAATAGGTTTCTCATATGGTTCGTTCTTAGCATCACTGTCGAAAACTTTTTAATTACTAACCACCTAAGTGAAAATTAGACTGGTGCCAAATTTTTATCTTTCTAAAAAAAATAGATAAGAGAACAATGCAGAGAACTAAATTTAGCCAATCACAATACACTAGAGTCCAACCATCATAATTTATATAAATGAATAAAGGTTTGCCAAATAAACCATCGGCCAAAATCCAAAACCAAATATTCCAATAATAATAAAGAACTAAATGACTAAAAATTGTTAACGAACAACATGTCAATACATGGAATTTAAAATGGGATCCTACACTAGACCTGGATGAAGGAATCATCTAATCAAATCCTGTTAGCATCCACAATGCTACAGCTCCGAATCCCTGGAATGAAGTTCCGCCTGGCATCCCTGTGGCTGGACACCTAAAAGGTTTTGAAAATATTTTATAGCAAGTGTTAGTACACAAAACGTTTTGAAAATATTTAGCAAGCGTTTATTAGATTTAAAATCCGGTTACTGATTACACATGTTTACGCTCACTATATCTTGAGTTTTCCTCACCTTTCATCGATAGTGCATGCCTAACGTTCTACACTTATCCCACTTAGCTACGCTACCCCAGCTAACTAGGCTAAAGTATTCAACCAAACTTATCTACAGGTCTAAGTTCCCGTACCTCCCATACAATACATTAATTCGTTAACATCTCCCTTATGTTAATTATCAACGTAAGTAACATTCTTCACATATTATCTTACAAATTAATACATTAAGTTTATCCACTGAATTTATCATACCGACATACATTGTTTTAAATAACATTAACATATGTTATTAGTTTAATTATATAATTAAGTTTCTCGACTTAATTCATTCTTATTAGATATACATTGTCTAACTGTATATGGTCTCACATAAGTTGATAAAACACACGGTATATATATTTCCCACACAATATATACAAAAATATATATTTCACTATAATATCCTCGTATCACACATTAAGGATTCATTGGTTCGGTGTTCCTTCGACCCCATTTTCTCATGTCATTCATATTGGTCCGGATAGCCCTCGAACCCAATATAATATATATATATATATATATATATATATATATATATATATATATATATTGTTCCGGATGTTCCATCGACCCCAATATTATTTATGTTCGATATTGGTCCGCCCTCGACCCCAAATCAAACTTTCATGTATTGGTCCGAATTTTCCCTCGACCCAAATATATCTAATATGCGTTGGGTATTAACACCAACAAAGTATTCATATGATAGGTATTCAAACAACCTATGTATTCATGCTTATACTTAGTATATTTCTCTCGTATACTAATCATACTAAATTTCTTTACGAATTATCCCAGTTATCGTATTCATGAGTATTCACACAATTCTCATGTATTGGTTCAGATGTTCCCTCGACCCCAAAACATATAGTATACTTTCGGTATTCACGCTGCCTAAGTATTAATATGATGGGTATTCACACAACCTAATTATTCCCACTTGTACGTAGTATATTTCTCTCGTATACTCACCGTACGATTTACTTTACGATTTCTGTCACTATCATAATAATTCAAGTATTCACTCAACTCTAAGGTCCCTAGTTACCCCTTTATAAATTTAAATAGTTAAGCCTATCTCACCCTGCTGGTCTACTTCATCAATCCAATTCCCAAACTCCTCGTAATTCATTATCTTTCTCTCAAATAAATTTACGACACAAAAATCAACCCAATTTTGTTCTCGTCTTAATCTCACTATAAGACCAAACCATACCCCTATAATAAGCCTACTGTAATATTTTAATCTCTCAATATTACTTTACCAAAGTCCTCAAAAATCTCAGACCAACAATTTAGGGATTTAACGCAAAAAGGGAAATTTTTAATTCTCTCGGTAACCGAATTGATTTGCCCTAGTCCAAATAGATTCGCGTTACCCAAATCGATTCGCCCTAAGTTGAATGGATTCGAAATGGTTCAAATTTGGCTACTTCGTCTTCTTCATGCATTTTTCACCATTAATATACCTCTAAACCTCATGAAACTTCGCCAAACTTTAAACTAAACATTCTTAACCATTTCTACATGCATTAGGATAAATTCCAACGTGATTTTTACACCAAATTAATACCATATCTAATCAAGAACGAATTCAACCATTCTAACTTTAAAAACCTTAGGTTTCCATGTTCATCCTCTATTATTCATCAAAACACAGATTTAATTCGTGCATAATAACACATAATCACTAATTTATTATCCTCTACTGACATCAAATCGCTCTACATGCAAATCCTACTCAAACATATATTTAAATCAATATTTTCTTCAAAGAATCATTAAAAAATCAATATAATTGGAACCCTAGACACATAGGCATTATAACTTCATATTAATTTGCAATAAAAAACTTGCCTCTAGGCTTGTAGGGTTTGATTTCGTGGTGTTGATGACGAGTTGATGTTTCTCTCTTCAAATCCTCACACCTTAGATGCTTAGGATGCAAGATTAAGGTCCAGCTCTTCAAGAACACCTCTCAAGTCTTGAAAATTTATTTCTCTTTTCTCTCTAATGGCTTCCTTTGGATTTAAATGTTTCTAACCCTAGCCTCAATTCTTAAATAGCCGATATAACACTTAGAATTTCGTTGATCCTCTATTTTTCAAATGACCAAAAAGCCCTCAATAGGTGTCGATTTGGTCTAAAATTGATCCGAGACCAAAACTATACCCCCGAGTACATTATTTTGACCCATTCGGGATCATCTGTGACCTTTAAATTATCATCCGAGTCACTAAAAATATATTTCCTTTCTCAACCTCAAATTAGTCTACACGCGACTCTCGGTTGAGATAAAATACAATACTCACATATCACTCGCTATGCCGTATTACACTAATTATCAATTATTTACTATTAACACTTAGTAAATATCATACCATTATATTAATCAGTATCTATCTCTCGATTAATATTTAATAATCACATTTATTATTTAATCACCTTAAATTACTTTACTCGCATAATTTAAATACAACATATTTTTCTCAATTAATTCCCAAATAAATAAATTATAAATACAGAGAAATACGGGGTATTACACTAAAATATTAAGAGACAAATCTTTATTAAGATTTTTCATTTTTAAACTCTCAGTGTAAAGATCATTAAAAGCTTTTTAGAGTCCACCTTCTCCCTCACTCAATTCTCATTCTCACTCTTACTATCTCTCGAATGAATCAAAACATCATCGAGGCATTTACCTTTAGATATGTCCTCATCGGTGCGAGACAAACTAGAAGTGCTAATGTGACTGGCAATGAACGCAATGCGTGGTTCATGTGGCAATCCCCCCCTGAATTAATAGACTCCCTATCAATATCGCTAACAATAGCCTTATTTGTAACTTTCTTGCCTTGTCTCTTAAGCTGAGTGGGACACTCATGTGTCTTGTGCACTTTGCCCTCACACTCATAGAATCTTGTCTCATCTTTATCACAAACCTTCTCGTCATCATTTTTATTTTTATTTTTCTCAAAAGTCTTCCATTTGGAAGAATTTTCTGTGAAAAATTTGAGATTTTTTTTGCAAAAAGGGCCAAGTCATCCAATTCAAAATCAAATTCAGACTCAAGCTCACAAACTTTCTCTTTCATCTTTTTCTTAGTCTGAGTTTTCAAAGCAATCCCTATTTCCTTAGGTTTAACAGTTTTCAAAAATATATCTAACTCATACATTTGAAGGTCTCCTACGAGTTCCTCTAACCTGAGAGTATCTAGTATCCCTAATGAATTTAATACGATGGCCTTAGGAACAAAGCGAGCTGGCAAGGATCTCAAAATTTTCTTAACAACTCTCATTTCAGAAATTTTCTCATCGAAATTGAAACTAGTATAAATTATATCTGATAAACGTGCATAAAACTCATCGAAAGACTCGGGCTCCTGGCATGGTAATAGTGTCAAACTGTGTGCTGAGATTTTGTAGCTTAGAAGCTTTAACCGCATTGGTTCCCTCGTGAGTGAGATATAGGGTATCCCAGGCTTCTTTAGACATGGTGCACGTCATAATGTGACAGAACTCGTCTAGGGTGACAGCTCCCGAGATGGTACTCAAACTACGTGACTTAAAATTGCTCCATTTAAAGTCGTCCTCTGTCCAAGAATCAATAGGTTTAGGGTTGACGATATTATGAACAGTCACAATGGGTGGTGTCCACCCTCTTTCACAAACCAACCAGACACGTTTAATCTATTGCTTTTAAAGCAGACCACATCCTAACTTTCCAATATGCATAGTTTGAACCATTAAAAATGAGCATTCGATTATACAGATTATCCATTAAATTCAGGATTTTTAAAGATCAACAATACTGATTCCGTTAGAAATGACACCCAACCAACAATACTGAAAACTATGAAACCCAACCAAGAATAAGTGAGAACAAACATATCCCCAAAATGCAAATGATCCAATACATTATTAATTAACAACCGTATATTATATTTTTGAAAACTGTTTTTAATATTAATATTAAAATTGTTTTTAAAACACATTTTTTAATATTAAAACTATTTTTAAACAAAAAAAATTAATATTAAAACTATTTTTTGTAAATAAAGAAATACGTTATCAATTAAAAAACGTATGTTATATTTTTTTAAACTGTTTTTAATATTAATTTTAAAGTTGTCTTGATAAAATAGAACTATCAAATAAAAACTTGCATAAATAATAAGAAAAAAGAAGATTCTTTGTTATATTAGAAAAGTACTTTGTAGAGATTTGTCAAAAATAAATTAGGGGCATTAAGATTTTTGAATTGAGAATGTTGGTCAACTAACGATCAATTATCGAAATTGACTGTGTTCAGTGTCAAACCTTCGTAAATAAGAAAAGTAGGTGCCAAATTATAAACTGTACGAATTAACTAATGTTAATGGAGAATAACTAAGTCTCTTGGCGCAGTGATATAAGGTTGTCTCTGAACAGACTTGGGGTCGACTGAGTTTGCTCTTTGGTAGGTTCGACTCTCAGTGCTGTCAAAATAATGCTTAACCTGCGAAAACCACAAACGGGAATTAATCGAGGTGCGCGTAAGCTGGTTTGAACAACTCGTAGTGAAACAAAATAAAAATGGTGCAGTGGTTTAGGAAATCAACATCTGATAACATAAATTCAAGGAGCGCAGTAGGGGCACATACAATGAAAATAGAATAGAGGCTGCAAATCAGAATAACAAGGTAACAGGAAAAAAAAAAAAAATCAAGGTAAAAAATAGGGTGAACGGACAAAAAAATCTCTTAACATCATTACATAAGTATTCCTGGATAGCTAGTAGAGAAAGGAAAGGGAAAAGTATTATTAACCCTTCATCGGTTGTTTGGATAAAGAGGGTGAAGGAAAGATACTTGAACCGGTAATGTTTGTGAAGAGAAAAGAAACGAAAAGTTAATATTTTATCACAAGGGTTAGGCTTCCTTTTTCTCGCCCATATGTATTTTTCAAATTCCAAACATGATATTAAGGTCTCCCTTCCTTTTTTTTTTTACCCATATTCCTCAATAAATCTCCAAATTAGACGTTAAAGGTTTGATTCCCTGTGTGTTCTATGTTCCCGTGTATTTTTAATAATGAATTGTTTCGATTTAACCCATATATCCCAGCCTTCTGCAAAAATTTGTGGTGGTGTCCGCGAGATCTGGCTTTAATTTGAATGGAATGATGTCACCACATTTTATACATATAATACTTGATTGTGGTGTCACTAGCATTGATTTGGATGTGATGAGATCTTATCTAATATTTTTTTTTTTGTAAGCTATACTCACTAACGAGCCAATTTCATGAACTAGCTAGCCTTTTTGTTACATAATATTTCTTTTTCATACTAAAACGTTGATTTTTGGTGATTTTGACTAATGAACGCGCCGCTAACATGTATGAAAATAGTATTAAACAAGGTCTCACTGCCCATAAATTTGGAAAATAGTTGCATGTCGCTATTGGGAATATTAGATTAATCACAATATTATTACATGAAATGATGTAAACAATTTGTGAACCTTAACCCAATCCCCTCACCCTATATATTTAATCAATAGTTATAACATTTTTTTTGGATTAATTACACTTTTCTCTTGAATTTTATCATATTTCTAATTTGACACTTGAATTTTTATTTTCTACACATAACTCTCTAAACTTTCTAAATGACATAAGAACAAATGAGAGTATTTTAGTCCATTCCTATTATAAGGGTAATTTTGTAAACAAATCCCCTTAAAACACTTCTTTTTTTTCTTTCTCTTTCATCTTGTTTTATTTTTCTCTTCATATAGAATTTGTGACAGCCCATCATGATTCTCTTCATCTCCCTCTCTCTATCTCTCTAACGAACACACACACACACACACACACACACACACATAAAGTCCCAACGCTGAGTATTCGTGGAACGGTAAAAATCTGTATCGTACCGATAAAAAGTGGCAATGATTTATCTTTTTTACTTATTGAAAATCGAAACTATCGAAACCGAATTTACTGATTTTTTTGTAGTTGGTTTTGGTTAAACATTTAAAAAACCAATTTACCAAAATTACTATATCAAATATACCGAAATCTAAAATACCAGAATTACCATATCAAATTTATACATAATTAAATATTTTTTTATGATTAAAAATATTATATATATAGATGAGATACATTGTGATTTTATATGAGATATTTTTTTTATATTGTGGCTTATAGGAGAGAAAGTACAAGATGTGATACATTCTTTATAATTTCATATGTGAAATTTTCCAATAACGAACCAAACAGAATATGTCCCACATAGGAGGGAATGCAAATCCATCCAAGTAATAAGCTTATTAAAAGGGCACAATTACAACCTATTATTACTACAACAACTTCGTCCCACATCGATTGGAAAGTAATATTTTTCAATAATGTTTAGCTATAAGTTAATGCGGTTCAATTGGTTTTTCTCACTAAAGTCGAGGGTGACTTGATAAACTAAGGGTGTGTTTGATTGCCATTATTTTCCATGGAAAATGAGATTTTTCTATTTATTTTCCTTTTTTTAAAGTGTTTGATTACCAAATTTTTCACGTAATTATTTTCCATAAAAAAGGGTCACGTGATGTATTTTCCACCAAAAATCAGGAAAAGGATTTCTAGAGTACCCCCAAAGAATCGGATTCCAGGTAAAAGTTTTCTTTCCCACGTTTAGAAAAGGTGGACTCCTATTTTCACTCAACGACCTATTCAGCCACTTTTTATAGAGAAACTTTTCTGCTCTCTCATTATCGCAGTATAGTTTTGCAGAGGAGAAGAGTTAACACCCATACAGGTTAGTTTTTTTTTTTGGGCAATCTGCTTTACTCTCTCTCCCAATCAATTTCGTATTAGAGAAGATTGTATATGTAGCCATCATCATCATTTTGTCCAATACTTAAAACGGTTTATATCATTTATCAATCAGTAGTCATCATCTTCTTAAAACGATTATGTATATATATATATATATATATATATCGGAAAGTATTTTGGTGCGCCGACACAAAATAAACTACCAAAATCAAGAAATACGATTTTTGATCATTTCTAAATTTCATAAGAGGGTGAGTATCTGGGCGAGGAAGTTGGCTCGGAGTAAAAATTAATGGTGGGTCGGTTTGTGAAAGTTGCAGGCAAACGCTCATGGTGAGTTGATTTTCAGAAAACAGGGCACAATTCCATTTGCAAAATAAACCCATTTGAGAACTTTCACTCTTACTAACCCATCTCTCTCTTTCTACGCCCTTTCTCTGTATCTACATTATTTTAATAACAAAATTGTTTATATACAAATCATTTGTTATAAAAATAACAAAGTTATAAATACAACTCACAAAAAATGACTATGTTTATAACAAATTTGTTTATATAAAACTGTTTTGTTATAAAAACAAAATATATATATATAAAACTCACAAAATACTATAATAATTTTTGTAACTATATAAAAATAGCTTTAGATAAAAAAAAGTTTTTTTGTTTTAATAAAGACCATTTTTCACATTTTAACTCTTTTCTTATATATATATATATATATATATATATATATATATATTTTACAACAAATAGTTAAAAAATATTTCTCAGTTTTGAAAATAGTTTTGCTATAAAAATAGTTTTATAACAAAATGTATGTTTTCATAACACAATTATTTTTTTTATATAAACATAGTTTTATATAGAATGTGTTTTTTATTTTAATAGAAACATTATTTTTACCTTTTAACTATTTTCCTTAAAAAATATATTTAATATTTATAAAATTATTTGCTACAGTAAAATTGTTTTATATAAAATTTGTTTATTATAAAAACAAGAAAAGTATAAATAAAACTGACAAAAAATAACAAAGAAAACAGTGTATATAAAACTGTTTTGTTAGTAATAAAACTACATATAAAACTGAAAAATTATAACAATATTTGTTAATTTTTTTTTAAATAAAACCATTTTTTACCTTTTAACCGTTTCCTTTGAAAAATATATATTTTATAACAAAATAGTTTAAAAAAAGTGTTTTCTCATTTTACTAAATAAATACATATCTTTCCCCAAACGTAAATATTCCTATAATTAATGTCAATAACAGTTTTGTGTAAATAGTTACTTTTTTTTTCACTTTTAATTATATTTTTTGTATTTTTATAACCAACCATGTTCATATAAATACTTTTTCTGTACAAAATTTTTTATAATAAAATAGTTGTTTTCTTAAAATAAATTTTTAATATAGACATATCTTTTTATTTCAATAATAATAGTTTTTTGCATTTTAAGATTTTACTTTGGAAAAAAATAAATTTTATTTATAAAATTATTTTTACGACAAAACTGTTATATGAAGTTTTAGGAAGAACTTTTTTATAATTTGTTTTATTTTTATTTTTTCCAGCATCACTTCAAAATGGCAAGAACACCAAACAATGACCAATTTGTGGGTGCATTTTGGGCAATGGTATTGCAAGCGGTAGTTTTGTATAAGACTATTAGGCGTTATCGTGACCGACGTCTCACGAGGGCACCTTATAGAAATTGGGATGCAGATAGGGCTATAGTACTATATCGATTGTACAACATGAGCGATAGGGTTTGCCACGAGCAACTTAGGATGAAACGAGGTCCATTCCACCGGTTGTGTGCTAGTTTACGTACTTACGGGTTACTCGATAGTCGATTTGTGAGGGTTGAGGAACATGTTGCTATATTTTTAACCACAGTTGGCTATGATGAGCGCAATCGTATTGAAAGTTTACATTTCTTTAGGTCTGGACAAACAGTGAGCCATTACTTTCATAGAGTTTTAGATGCATGCCTAATGCTCTATAGGGATATAGTCACCAACGCAACTGTCGCAAATTCCCCATACGATAAAGTTCATGTTGAAGACTGGTACCATTACTTTGAGGTTAGGTCTTCTTACTAATTTTTTTTATTTTTTTTTCTAATCTATGTATGTTTTTTATTAATTAATCTTCCTTTTAGGATGTTGTGGGAGCGATAGACGGTACTCACATAGTTGCGAATGTTAATTTACTAGAGCAACCTAAATATCGCAACAGAAAGCAAGTCATATCGCAAAATGTTTTAGTGGCGTGTACATTTGATATGAAGTTTACTTACGTGCTTGCCGGTTGGGAGGGATCAGCACATGACGGTCGATTATTAAGGAGTGCTATTTTACGACAAGGACCTAAGTTAACGGCTCCTATTGGTACAATTTGTAACTTATTATCTTTCATAAATTATAACAAACTAAATCTCATTATCTAATTATGGTTCATTATAATAATAGGTAAATATTATCTTGCCGATGCTGGATTTCCATTGATTCCGGGTTTTCTTTCACCATATCGAAAGACTCGTTATCACCGTAGAGACATCGAGGGTCAACGACCAGAAAATAGTAAAGAGTTGTTCAACTTTCGCCATTCATCACTCCGCAATGTTATCGAGAGAACAATAGGATTGCTTAAGAAAAGATTTGCATATCTAAGACATCAACCCTTTCACAATATTGACACACAAGCAAAAATAGTACTTGCTTGTTGTGCCCTTCACAACTTCATACGAATTGATGACATAGATGATGTTTGTAGCGACGAAGATATGAGTGATGATGAAGTTAACCCCGCTCCTCAAGATGTACCTGAAGTTTCCTCCCTTAATGCCCACATCACTTTCACACCTGAGGCTAGTTGGAATACTAGGAGAAATATTACAGCTATTTCAATGTGGAATGAATATCAAACGAACCCTAATGTTGGGGTTAACTTTGATTGAGCTCTTTTATTATGAATTGTTGCTGGCATGCTAAATTTTCAATTTTAGATTTTTTAAATTTTCATGTACAATTATTAGTATGCATGTTCAATTGGCTGATTTGATAAATCAAATTTTGATATAAAAATGTTCACAATATAATGTCAAACAGGTTTAATAGAAACTTATCGCCAAAGTGGAAATTCTGTGCCATTTCGTGTCCCACGACCTACCACGACCACGTGCCCTCATCCTGATATTGAGGAAGTTAGTCAACCCTCTTCTCAATCAGTACCTAGTAATGCCAAAAAAGGGCAAGTTCGCTGGACCGATGAGATGGATGAGCAACTGGTAAACACACTCATTGAACAAGTGCTAGCCGGGACAAAACGAGCTGATAATGGATTCACGGCAACTCAGATTTTGAAGGTGGCTGAGCGTGTATATTCTGTATGTGGCGTAGCTGTGGTTGAGAAGAACGTAAGAGGATGCTTGAAGACTTTGAAAAAAGATTATACCGATCTCCGTGAGCTGTTCAAGGTTAGCGGTTTTGGGTGGGATGCCAATACTGGACGGATTACAGTCGATCCCAATGTTTGGGAAGAGTACATTAAGGTAGCACTAGATTTTTTTTATTCGCGTTTACAATTATTTATTTATATTTTTTAGTTTAATGACATTTGGTTATTTATTAATTTTATATATTTTTTATTTAGGATAAACCTGATGCAGCGAAGTTAAAAGGGAAGGTGTGTCTTCACTACCATGATTTGGGTATTATTTTTGGTGATGATATTGCAACGGGTGATCGGGCCGTATCAGGAAATGATTTTCCCCCAATGCATACAAATGATGTAGTAAAAACATTGATGTGGACTTAGACAATGAAAATGAGGAAGATGAGAATGTTACCACTGAGGCAAGTCCTTCAATCACGTCCAAACGAACTTTGCAAGGACCAAACTCAAAAGTTCGACGTAAACGTAGGCAACCTGTGGACGATGCTTCAACTGCGTTATCTGTTATTGTTGATTCATCAAAAAAGATCGTCGTTGCTTTAGAAATGCAAGCTGTTGCATTTGAAAAGCAAGCAACACAAACTCACGTCAATTGGAAAGTTATCTAAGACAAGCTCAAAGCCATGAACATAGAGAAAACTGATATAATGCAACTCATGAAAGTTTTCGAGCAAGACAAAGAATTGGGTCGAATATTCATTGACTTAGATGATGACGAGTTTGCACGTGCTTGGATTGTTGACAAGCTTGGGTAGGAGTCGACGAATTGACATCGTATTTTAATAGTTTTAAGACTTCTTGATTTTGTTGGGTTAATTATTATTCATATAGTTGGCACATTAGATAGTTCATAGTTTTTTAAACATTCTAGTTTTTATTGGTTCTGAATGAACATTGAATATTTGAATATTTGAGTTTATATTTTTGTTATTTTAATGGCATGTGTCTTGGATTATAAATGTTGGAAGTTGAATAAAATTTACTTATTAAGTTTTAAATTTGAAAGTTTGCAAAAAAAAAAAAACTTTTACATATATATTTGTCATAAGTCTCTTATTTTCTAGTTGGAAAATAATGCTAATCAAACATCAAAATGTGAAAAATACCTAATTTTTCAATTGGAAAATGAAAGCAATCAAACAACCACTAGAATAGTTTTTCATGGAAAATATTTCCATAAATTAATTTTCCATGGAAATCAATTCTTTTCAATTCATTTTCCAACTTTGCAATCAAACGCACCGTAATTTGTATTAGAAAATTTTATTTGTCAAGTTCGTGGATTTGACTAAATCTAGTCGTGTACTAACTTGGAATACGCAACGATCTTGTCAATTCGCGTTTTTAGTTCCCCTTTAGTGATCATTACTTTAGTCAAAAAAAAATTTGACTAAATAAAAAATTATGTAACCAAGTTATTTTTTAAATTGAAAAATTTGAGTTGGGCAAGCTGTAAAGAGAAATTTTATCGAAATTACAGATTTTATCGCGGTTTACTGCAAAATGTATGGTTCGGTTTTGGTTTAAGTAAGGTTGTACCGAGTGGTACAAATGGTAATTTCGGTTTTAACTTATTAGAATCGGTTTGGTATTGGTATTCCCTATGTACCAACCAACCCGATCGATACCCAGCCCTACCCAACACAAATCAAGGACGGATCCAGGAATTGGACATTTTTTTTTTTGGGGGGGGGGGGGGGGGGGGGGGGGAGGGGAGGGGAGGGGCGAACACGTGCGTCAACAGTAACCTGTTACGAGAAATAAGAAATTAATAACAAAATGTTTAAATAAATGTTCTTTCTACATATATATACATTTAAGAATTGTAAAATTTATCATAAATAACAACCAAATATTGCCTTTTCATTATAAATTTGCATAGATATGACTAGTAATTTTTTTTTTTCATTGGGTGATGACTTTTAAGGGTACGTTTGGTTGACATTATTTGTCACGACAAATGCCAAAAAATGGGCAAGTATGAAAATTTGCCAATTTTTTTAGCTGTTTGGTTGCACAATTTGTCGTGTCATTATTTGCTAGTGTACAACATCCATTATGCATAAGGTGTTGGCAAACTTTTATTACCTATTTGAGTGAGAAATATTTGCCAATAAATTCGATAACTTCTTAAACGGTTTTAATATTTTAAAAAGTAATTTAAAAATTATTTTAAATAATTAAAAAATTGTTATGAATATTTAAAAACTGTTTTTAATATTATAAAAAACTGTTAAGAAAATGTTTTACAATTTTTTTTTAAACTGTATTATAAAAATATTGTAAAAACTGTTTTTAACATTTAAAAAAAATGTTTGAATATAAAAACTGTTTTAAAAAATAATTTTAAAAACTGTTTTCAATAGTTAAAAAACTGTTTTGTAATGTTTTAAAAACTCTTTTTAATATTATAAAAAATTGTTAAGAAAATGTTTCACAATTTTTTTTAAAAATCGTATTACAAAATATTGTAAAAACAGTTTTTAACATTCATAAAAACAGTTTTAAAGTTTTAAAAATAATTTTAAAAACTGTTTTAAATATTTTAAAAACCTTTTTTGTAATGTTTTAGAAACTGCTTTGAATATTAAAAAAAATTGCTAAGAAAATGTTTTACAAATTGTTTTAAAACACTTATTATAAAAATATTATAAGAACTGTTTTTAATATTTTAAAAAACTGTTTGAATATATTTTAAAACAATTTGTAAAACATATTATAAGAACTGTTTTTAATATTTTAAAAAACTGTTTGAATATATTTTAAAAACTCTTTTAAAGTTTAAAAAAAATTTAAAACTATTTTAAATAGTTAAAAAAATTGTTATGAATATTTAAAAACTCTTTTGTAATGTTTTAAAAGCCGTTTTTAATATTATAAAAAATTGTAAAGAAAATGTTTTACAATTTTTAAAAAAAAACCCGTTTTAAAAAATACTGTAAAAACCGTTTTTAACATTTTTAAAAAATGTTTTGAACATACTATAAAAACTGTTTTCAACTTTTTAATAACAATTTTAAAAATCGTTGTAAAAAATCTGTTTTAAAAATGTGTTATTAAAACATTTTGCCTAAAAACTTGTTTTACCTTATTTGATTTTTTGATAGTCTAATGTGAGAAAAATAATATTTATCTTGACAAAATTTGTCTGGACAAAATTTGTCATGCCAACTCTTTTGCCCAACGTCAACCAAACGTGACCTACTATTTTTAAAAAAACAATTGAGAGGAAAAAGTCCTATAATTTCATAAAATCTTAAGAAAATGCAAGTATAATAACGAAAGTTTCAAAATTCTAGGGATTCGACCCATCACTGCCACAAAACCACCGCCCCTCCTTCACTTTCATCAACCCATGGTAGGTATGTTTTTCTCTTTTGTTTTGATTTGGAGGTTTGGTATTTGATTTGAATGAATTTACAATGGAGAAGAAGAAATTGAGGTTTTAGATTTGATTTGGAATTTATTTACAATGGAGAATGCAGAAGAAGAAATGGAGGTTTTGAGATCGGTTTTGGAAAAAAAAAATTCAATGTTTTTTTTTTTGTTTAGAATGGGTTTTTTCGGGAAATTAATTTTTTTTTATCGAAATCAATTTTATTTTATTTTATTTTGCTGGAAATTAATTTTGTTGTTTTTGAAAATCATTTTTTTAGTGGAAAACATTTTGTTTGTTCGAAATCATTTTTTAGTAGAAAACTATTTTTTTTGTTGAAAAACGTTTTCTTTGGTGGAAAACAATTTATTTTTTTTAGCTGAAATCATTTTTTTAAATTATTTCCTCTGGTGGAAAATGTTTTTTTTGTTGGAAATCATCTTATTTGGTGAAATTATTTATTTTCAAAAAAAAAACTTTTTTAAGGAAACTACTTGTTGTTGGTGGAAATCATTTTTTTTGTTGCTAATTATATTTGTTTGCTGGAAATCATTTTTTGCGTGAAAGACATTTTTTTTGTTGAAAAGCAGTTGTTTTGGTTGAAAACAGTTTTTCCTTAGAAATTAAATTTTTTTAACTGAAATTATTTTTTTAATCAGATTTATTTTTTATTTTTTTGGAAATCATTTGTTTTAATATCTATTAGTATATTCCAATTTTTTTGGTATTTTCAAGGTTTTTTTAATTATTTTTCTAAAACTTTTAGAATCTTTAAATAAAGTTTTTTGAATTTCCAATTGTTTTATATTTTCTATTGTCATTTTCAGATTTTTTAAGAGTTAATTTTCAGATTTTTTAATTATTTTTAGCAATTTTGGTAATATAATAAATTTAAAAGGGCCCTTTATTTTGGAATCGACAAAG
The DNA here is from genome assembly GCA_949130495.1 of Sambucus nigra. Taxonomy (NCBI): domain Eukaryota; kingdom Viridiplantae; phylum Streptophyta; class Magnoliopsida; order Dipsacales; family Adoxaceae; genus Sambucus; species Sambucus nigra. The sequence goes on from OX422216.1 coordinate 112,190,730, forward strand.
ATATCTTCATGTGCCATACTTTTTTATTCAAAAATTAACGACCTTAATGGTAGGGAGTTATTTGAAGTCGTTTAGAAAGTTGAGGAGGTTAGGTGCAAAAAATAAAAGTTTATTTAATTAAGCCTAACTTTTTTTGAATTTTTTTATCAATTAGTTCTGTTTACTAACTATGTAGTTCAATAATTCTTAATATATTTTTTTTTGCTCCATTAGGTCTCTTGATAAAAGATTTTTGTTCCAATAGATTCTATTTGTAAACATATAAATGAATATTCACTATATGTACAAATAAGATCTATTGAAAAAAAAAATTGTATTAAACTTTATTAAAAAATATCTTAATTAAATAGTTAGTTATAACATTCTTCTTAACTATATGCTTTTTTTTTTTAAGAAAATATGTTGTCTAATTGAAAGAGAGGAAACAAACACACACACACACACACACACGCAGAGGCAAACTTTAAGTTGAATACTTATCAAAGTTCCCTCAATTTTTCAAAAATTGCAAAAGGACTTTGTGACATGCTGCGGGCCCATTGTATATAAATAACAAAACTAAAGATTGTTATTGCCATTAGAATAACTAAAGAAAACAAAACAAAACAAAACAATCTTACTTTCGGTAATTATGAATGTATAATTGGTGATGTTTTGCCGCAAGGAGAAATATAATAGAAGAAGTGAAAGGGACGGTTGCAACAATAGACGACGAGTAGTAGCAGTAGGGTATTTTATAACAAAGTGAATGATCACTGGAAGCACTGTCCTTGCTTTCCGCAGTAGTGTTTGGGTGTGAAGAAAAGCTTCGTTAATGGAATGATCTTTCTAACACTTTTTAATATCTTTTTCCGCAGTAGTGTTTTAACTAACTTAATAACGATGAACAACTTACCAACCGCTTAAAACTTGCATTATAATACCTGATGAAGCAATTATGCTCGTTTTGATCATTTCTAAAACAACATTGATAAAAAAATGTTTTTGATACTTATCAATAATTTTAGCGTACTAGAGAAGTAACTTTTAACCAAGGGGGTTTGGTAGAGCGGAAGGGACTCTTCCAACCTTAATCAAGGTCGGGGGTTCGACTCCCGCCTTGGGCATGGAGAAGCTTTAAATCTCTTGGCCAGCTGTCCCACCCATCGAGGTGCCTACAAATCAGCGATCGGGGATTAGTCGAGGTGCGCGTATAGCTGGCGCGGACACCCCGTGGTATTAACCAAAAAAAAAAAAAAAAAACTTATATTATTCACCAAACAACCATGTGACAAGTTGACTCGGTTAAATGAAAAGTTCACTTAGCTGAAGAGTAAATGAAATTCGTTATGGAAAATGATAATATGTGTTCTTAGAGTATATGTTTTGAACATCAAAATAGTAAGTATTAGAGCTTCACATGAGTATTTATTCCCTATTAAATGTATGTCGGGGCTTTGTCCCTACTATTTTAAGATTCTTAATGTGTGCCCTTAAGGTACATGTTATCAGGACTCATTCATTAATGATGATGATGATACCAAAGTAATGTTTCAAGCGCTCAAATTAATGTGAGTTCAAATTTGTACACTCTCGCTTTCAAAGTGTGTCAACGTGACCTTCTCACATAATAAATAAATAAATAAATATAGTGAATTTTATTATTTTAATGTTTCAACTAAATACATGAGAGGTCATCATAATTCACTTTGAATGCGACTCCAAATTTTGACTCACTTAATATTCAAACCTAAGGATCCTGCAGAACCCTCATAGTCAATATCCACAAATTGGGCTCACGACTTTACTTAAAAATAAATTAGTAATCCTAAATAAAATTTGATGCATTAAATAATATCAACTAACATTAATACTCCAGAGGTCGTACATTGGTGCGATGGCAAGTGCTCTCGCCCAAGTTCTCGATTGGTCTCGAGTCTGAGACATGGGAGCAGTCTCTCCATAATATACGAGGGTAAGGCCAACCGACATCTTCATCTCCCAGACATTACAGTTAAGCGGGAGTCTTGTGCACTGGGTACGACCTTTTAAGTAACATTAATACTCCAAACTTTATAATATCTCTCAATACTAAAAGATATATAATTTTGTCTCCCAATAATTACATAAATCCCGCAAATCCAATAATATTAACAAAATTAAAATCTTTATTCAATACGTATTTCGTGCCAAAACTAATGTTCTCAATCTCGCGCGTCACCCCAAAATTCTTTCTCACCAAGCATCTTCTAAATCAAGTAAAGTGCATAAATAATATCGAGTAATGAATAGACAAATCTGATCATCTCAATAAACGAGTCCAATCAATCACAATAAATATAGCACCATACTAGGCCTGTCAATGGATTGGATTTTATCCGAATCCGAATCCGGTCCATTTAAGTGGATATGGATCATGCCTGAAATTTGATTATCCGATTATCTGTTTATTAAATGGAGCGGATTTGGATTCATATACTCCGATCCATTAATAATCCGATCCGATTAATTAATATATATATATATATATATATATATTGTATTTAATAATATTTTTAATATATATTATAATAGTTCTTTATTTCATTATCTGTTTTTTTTGTAACATTTGCAAAATAAAATTATGAAATAAGAATTGAAAATAAAAATATTGCAAATCAAGTTTAACATAATTGGATAATTGGATACGATCTGAATCCGTTTAACATAAACGGATATGGATTTGGATTTGCCTGATCCGATCCGATTAATAAACGGATCGGATTCGAATCCGAATCCGTTTAACATAAACGAATATGGATTTGGATTTACCTGATCCTGTCTGAATCCGATCCGTTTACAAACATACACCATACGAGGTATTTTCGGTAACACCCCATGTGTTTGAGGATATGGGAATGTAATTTTTGTGGTGAAATCAATTTATTTTATTTGGAGTCTCGGATGAAAATTTAGAGTGCACAGTTGACACGGGGTGGGTCGAGATAGTCAAAATGACTGCTTGGGGGTTGCATTTGGGTTCCAGAGTATTTTGGACCTAGTTTGACCTGAATATGAGTAAACGAGTCATTTTAAGTATGTATTATCATTTAAAGTTGGGAGTTGTTAAAGATACGAGTTATTTAAGTTTGGAAGAGTGAGTCTTATCTCAGTTTTTGTGAGAAAACCCTAGAGAGAGAGAGAGAACAAAGGAGAAGAAGAAGAAAAAAGCTTGGGAGCTTTGGATTTCTGGCAAAATACGTGATTTCGAGGAAGATTCAAACTCTATAACTTTGAGGCAAGTGATTAAACTTGCTAAATAATTGTGTGTGTGAGTTATCTCATAATTTTTGTTAGCGATTTAGTTTATTTTGAGCTTTTAGGGAAACCCTAAAATTTGTTGTTAAGCTCTTGAATTGGAAGATATAGATGCATATATGTGTGGGTTAGTTGATGAAAATGGCGGGGATAAATTATGGGATGGGTTTTGATGTTAGGATATTGATGGAATGAAGTACAAAATGAGTTTTAGAGATGTAAAGTTGATCTTACAAAGTGTAGAGTAAGTTTTTGGGTAAGAAACTCGTGGGTATAAATCTATACAGAATCGTACCGGTTCATTTTTATGAGGCACGGGATCGGTCTGGTCATTAAAAGTCTTCTATCGAGTTTTAGGAATCGGATCGGTTCATTTTTTAGGAACCTCGGTCCGGTCCGGTCACTACATTTTGTCAGTTCTTGTTTTAACCTTTTTCAATTGGTTTTATTACTTAGGGACCCACTAATATAGGGTAGTAAACCTGTTTATGAGATATTATGAGGGTTCATATCAGATATAATAGAGGGGCCACTTTGGGGACTATAATGGAGATATGTATAGGAGTAAATTGTGTTGTTTTCATTTGGTAAATCCTCCAAGGAATGAAGATTCTTTTGAGGATGGTTTCGGGCTATTAGGGATGTATATTTGGGAGTTTAACATGCCGAATCCTTTTGTAGATTCTTTGGGTCATAGGAATTGACTTTAAGACGATTATGGACCAAATGAGAGAGATCGTGTGTCCTTAGTGTTAATTAAATTGGGTGACTATTCATATCATAGGTGTGATGGATTAGTAAATCTCAAGTGAGTGATTGAATGATAAAATGAATTGGGAAGGTATGTGAGAGTGTATTGGTTAATATATGAGAGTTATATACATATAACTTGATTCATTACTTTTCACATGCAGACGTGAGATAGTGTATATATATATATATATATATATATATATATATATATATATATATATATATATATATATATATATATATATATATATATATATATATATATATATATATGGCGTGAATGTATATACCTTGTGTGATGGTTTGCATATATGATGTGATCGAATGTATATATCTGGTGTGTATAATATCTATTATGTGCTTCATACCCCTCTAGTGCTATTAAGGGAAGTTGCGCGATGTGGGTGAATCCCCTTGGATTGAGGAGCAGGGAGAGTATAGTCCCCAGGTTATAGCGTCCAGTATTTTACCGTGCGTGAGGTGGGGGTAAGACGTGTTGGGTATGATTCGTCTTACTCTCAAGTTAGGAACTATAGGCGTCTACCATTCATTATGATTAGGTTTTTATCGAGTTTGGTGTGAGCTAATCCGATTATTGGTATCCCAGGGACATGTGACTGACTCCTTGGAAGTTGATAACATTGTAGAGACTATTAGTGTACATATATTATGTGGGTTATGTATGTGTACCTGCTAGAGAATGATAAATCATGTATAATACATGCGAGTAATATTATACAAGATTTATAGATAGTGTGTGATATCTTAATATTATAACTAGAGAAATTTATAAATATGTGTATTATATTTTGTTCTTTCTAACATGAGAGTGGCTGAGTATACTCTTATGTCGATAAACGGGAAGTAAGGGGTGCGTACTTTGGACTGAGGGCCTAACATTTTCACAATCGACAATGTTAAGTAATAGTGTATCAAGGGGGTTCCTTATTTGGATTTCGCTTTGCGAGACGTACCACACATGAAACTTAGCCAAATGTTGGGCGTGGGGAGATGTTTAGTCCTTAGTTCTTAGGCTAATGTGAAATAGTGGGAGAATATTTTTAGCATTTATGATGATGTGTGATATCTTGTGCTATAACTTGTGAAAGTAAATAAGAAAAAAATGATAAAATATAATTGAGATATATTAATGTACAAGTTTGGGCGTAAACTTAGGAGACGATAGAATAAGTAGATATACGGTTATGTTTTAGATATAATGAGTTACGCAAATGAAGATCAGGTAGATTTAAGATGAATTATCCCTAGAGTGTATCGGGTAGCTTAATTGAGGTTCATAGGTTTACGTTTAGGTACGCTCTATAATTGAGGGGTGAGGTTAAGTCCCAAGAGAGTTTAACACCACTTTAATTATGAAATTAGTACATTCATAATTCTTATGCATTTTAATTAACTTGCTAAAAATTATTTTCAAACCTCGGGCTCTGACCCGTTTATACCTTTTCTATTGTTATACATATATTGTAATATATTATAGGTGTCCCTCTGCAAGGACACTAATGACGCCTATTCTGTCCAAAGTCCTTGGAGTTGGAGTAGATGCGAAATGTTACAGGATTTTATTGTAGACGCTTTCTATTTTTGTAAATCTAATTAAGGACCCATTTTTGTATATCGGGTGTGTATACAGAAGGGTAGTATATTTGTAGCTCTTTTATATTTTTATCCCTAGATGTTGTATTGTCTGTGACCCAACAACATATTCGGGTATATCCTTTATTGTACTCGTTCATATATTATCCTGTTTTGTAATTATTATAAATGTTGGTTTGTAATTTCTTGCATGTTTTTTTTTGAAATTTTGGCATCCATTTATGTTATGTTGGGTGGTTAGTCAGATTTTTAGTCTGTGCGACAGTGATGATGAGGATTATCCACTTCAGATTCCTATTTTATCTTAGTATATGGTTGGCCACCCGCTATTATTATAAGCGGGGTGTCACAGGTGGTATCAGAGCATCAAGTTCTAGTGTTTTAGGATCTGTGCGGGTTTTCTATATTCTTCCATAATCTTTCTTGATATAGATCCCTACTGTTAGGATTGTTGTGTTCACTATGCGTTTACAATCTTTTGCTTGGATCAATTGCTTGAACTGTGTGCTGATGCAGTTTGTTCTCATTTCAAATGCCACCTAGAAAAGATTGTCCTGCTAAAGAAAACGTTGAAGATGGGAATGTGGAACCCCAATTGCCTCAGGGGATGATGACTGTAGCCGAAGTCGCTAATATTGTGGCTCAAGTAGTCAATACAGCTATGACCGCTACTTTATTTCATTGTTAGGATCATCATCCTCAGCTCACGGGGGTAACGGGTTTATAGATTCGGGTCAGTCTAGTAGGTCAGGAGGTAAGGGTGCAGGTGGGGCATAGTCGTATTAGCAATGTAGTAGATGTCAGAGGAAATAAGATTTTCGCTTCGGGAAGGTAGTTAAGAGACAACGTTCGGGAAAATTTAGGCAGAATTTTCAAGATCAGTAGAAATACTAGAATGTTCCTCAGGACTAAGTAAGCCGAGGGAATAACGGGGGAGGCCAATCGAGCCGTGGTTGTCAGGTCTATAGATCGTTAATTTTTTAGGGCGATGTTATCAGTGTGGGGAGGTAGGTCATAGGAAGATAGAGTGCCCACATTAGAACATGGTACAGGCACCGAAAGTTTAGCCGGTTTAGCAAACACCTTTACCACCTCCTCCACCTGTTCCAATTATCCCGCCTTTATGGGAACTGATGTTATATGGGCGAGATTACCATATTCAAAATGCGATGTTATCGTGAGTGCCACAGCCTCTATTATCTTATTCTGGTACTTTTCTTATATCTAGATTTATGGGTTGGGTATTATTTGTTACGAGAGTGTTTCATTTACTAATAGATGCTTGTTTCGCTCGTATGACGGGATTTTTGAGTTAATTGAATTTAATGGGTGGTTGGTTGTATAACCATATTATAAGTAGTATTATTGGGTAGCGAGGCTCGTTGGAGTCGAGTACGTGAGAGTTGGTATGTATTCTAGATGTTTGCGTTACTTGTGAGATGTCTACTATCGAGAGTTATGAGAGTAGGGTGGCTATTTTCTACGTTTGGAGGGATGAGGATGATGTGGAATTTTAGAGTATATATATTTACCATTGAGTAGAGGGTCTTTCTCTAGCGTGGGATCTAGAATGACACTGGGGAGATATATTTTGGAGAATTGACTATTTTGAGTAGTGATAGTCGAGATAGGATTTTGTGTGTCATAATATGTTTTTACTGATGAGATTCAGGGTTTAGTGGGTTCATTGTTGAGCGAAGAGTTCTATCTCATAGTTGTGTGCGTGTTGAGAACTTAATGTTGGTGAGAACATCGTATTGATTGACACCTTGTGTCTTGGGCATATTATTTAATTTGTGTGTGTCAGAAGACATAAAATTATTTTTATGTATATATATATTAGGCCTTTGGTACCATATAAATTGATTTAAAAATATTCTTAAAATTTTAGTCATGGTCTAACTGATCTCCATCCCTGACAGAGCTGTACAGTAGTGTATTGGGAGGGTTCCTTGTTTGGATTTCGCTTGCGAGACCTCCCTCGCATGAAAGTAGCAAATGTCGAGAATTGAGAAAGGTTAGATCTTTGGACATTTTTTTAAAAATTATTATGTTTATTAGTATGATTTAATTTGTTGGGTGTTACCGTACCCATGTAGCATTATCGGACTGAGATTAGTTCATGGGTTGGTGCCTTGGTTATTTCAGGCATAAAATTATAACTATGAATGGATGTTATGTTACAATTTTAGGCTAAGTGGAGCTGGGTAATGGTTGTGTAGTTGAGCAAGGTTATAGGGTATATGGGCGTCCTGGTTGTATATTGTTTTAATGAATTCACTATTGAAAAGTGGTAGAGATCGGTGTAACGATCATGAAGGTAAATTAGATTTTTGAATTAATGAACTTATCCGAATTTCGAGAACGAAATTCTTTAGAAGGAGGGGAGATTGTAACACCCCATGTGTTTGAGGACATGCGAATGTAATTTTTGTGGTGAAATAAATTTATTTTATTTGGAGTCTCGGATAAAAATTTAGAGTGCACGATTGACTCGGGATGGGTCGAGATAGTCAAAATGACTGCCGGGGGTTGCATTTCGATTCTGGAGTATTTTGGACCTAGTTTGACCCGAATATGAGTAAACGAGTCATTTTAAGTGTGTATTATCATTTAAAGTTGGGCGTTGTTAAAGATAAGATTTATTTAAGCTTGGAAGAGTGATTCTATCTCATTTTTTTTTAGAGAAAACCCTTGAGAGAGAGAGAGAGAGAGAGAAAGAGAGAGAGAGAGAGAGAGAGAGAGAGAGAGAGAATTAAAGGAGAAGAAGAAGAGAAGGAGAAGAAAAAAGCTTGGGAGCTTTAGATTTTCGATAAAATCTGTGATTTCGAAGAAGATTCAGACTCTACAACTTTGAGGCAAGAGATTAAACTTGCTAAATAATTGTGTGCGTGAGTTTTCTCATAATTTTATTGGTGATTTAGTTTTTTTTTTTTATCTTTTATGGTTAAACCGTAAATTTTTTTGTTAAGCTCTTGAATTGGAGGATATAGATACACATATACGTGGGTTAGTTGATGAAAATGGTGGGGATTAATTATGGGATGGGTTTTGGTGTTAGAATATTAATGGAATGAAGTAAAAATTGGGTTTTAGAGATGTAGAGTTGATCTTACAAAGTGTAGAGTAATCTTTTGGGTATGAAACTCGTGGGTAAAAATCAGTACAGAACCTGACCGATTCGGTTTTATGAGGCACCGAATCGATCCGGTCATTAAAAGTCTTCTGTCGAGTTTTAGGAATCGGACCGGTTCATTTTTTAGGATCCTCGATCAAGTCCGGTCACTACATTTTTCCAGTTCTTATTTTAACCCTTTTCAATTGGTTTTATTACTTAGGGACCCTGTAATATAGTGTAGTAAACTTGTCTATGAGGTGTTATGAGGGTTCATATTAGATATAATAGAGGGGCCACTTTGGGGTCTACAATGTAGGTATGTATAAGAGTAAATCATGTTGTTTTCTTTTGGTAAATCCTCCAAGGAATGAGGATTCTTTTGAGGATGGTTTAGGGCTATTAGGGAGGTATATTTGGGAGTTTGACATGCCAAATTATTTTATAGATTCTTTAGGTGGTAGGAATTGACTTAACGACGATTATGGACTAGATGAGAGAGGTCGTGTGTCCTTAGTGTTATTTAAATTGGGTGACTATTCATATCATATGTGTGATGGTTAACTAAATCTCAAGTGAGGGATTGAATGATAAAATGAACTGGGAAGGTATGTGAGAGTGAATTGGTTAGTATATGAGAGTTATACACATATAGTCGGATTCATTACTTTTCACATGCGAATGGGAGATAATATGTATGTGTGTGTATGTGTGCGTGTGTGTGTGTGTGTGTGTGTGTGTGTGTGTGTGTGTGTGTGTGTATATATATATGTCTGGTGTGTATAATATCTATTATGTGCTTCATATCCCTCTAGTGCTATCAAAGGAAGTTGCGCGGTGTGGGTGAATCCCCCTGGATTGAGGAGCAGGGAGAGTATAGTCCCCAGGTCATAGAGTCCAGTTTTTTACCGTGCGTGAGGTGGGGGTAAGATGTCTTGGGTATGATTCGTCTTACTCTCAAGTTAGGAACTATGACCACTTCCCATTCGTTATGATTAGGTTTTTACCAAGTTCGGTGTGATCTGGTCTAAGTATTGGTAACACAGGGATATGTGAGCAACTCCTTGGAAGTTGATAGCATTGTAGAGACTATTAGTGTACATATATTATGTCGGTTATGTATGTGTACTTGCTAGAGAATGATAAATCATGTATAATACGTGCGAGTAATATTATACAAGTTTTATAGATAGTGTGTGAAATCTTAATATTATAACTAGAGAAAGTTATAAAGATGTGTATTACGTTTTGTTCTTTCTAGCTTGAGAGTGGACGAGTATACTCTTATGCCGATAAACAGGAAGTAAGGGGTGAGCACTTTGGACCGAGGGCCTAATGGATTTCGACGACCAACAATGTTAAGTAGTAGTGTATCAGGTTTTCCCTTGTTTGGATTTCTCTTTGTGAGATGTCCCACATACAAAACTTAGCCAAATGTTGGGCGTGGGGAGATGTTTGGTCCTTAGTTCTTAGGCATATGTGAAATAGTGGGATACTATTTTTAGCATTTATGATGATGTGTCGTATCATGCGCTATTACTTCTGAAAGTAAATAAGTAGAAACCGATAAAATATAATTGAGATATATTAATGTACAAGTTTGGGCGTAGACGATTGAAGAAGTGGATATATGGTTATGTTTTAGATATAGTGATTTATGCAGATGAAGATTAGGTATATTTAAGATGAATTATCCCTAGAGTGTATCGGGTAGCTTAATTGAGGTTCATAGGTTTACGCTTATAGTTGAGGGGTGAGGTTAAGTCCCAAGAGAGTTCGACATCACTTTAATTATGAAATTAGTGCATTCATAGTTATTATGCATTTAATTCACTTGCTAAAAATTATTTTCAAACCTCGGGCTCTGTCCCATTTATACCTTTTCTATTGCTATACATATATTATAATATATAATAGGTGTCCCTACGCAAGGACACCAATGATGCCTATTCTGTCCAGAGTCCTTGGAGCTGTAGCAAATATGGAATGTTATAGGATTTTGTTGTAACTGCTTTTTATTTTTGTAAATCTAGTTAATGATCCATTTTTGTATATCCGGTTTGTAAACCCAAGGGTAGCATATTTGTAGCTCTTTTATGTTTTTATCCCTGGATGTTGTATTGTCTATGACCCAACAACATATTCGGGTATATCCTTTGTTGTACTCATGCATATATTATCCTGTTTTGTAATTATTATAAATGTTGGTTTGTAATTTCTTGTTTTTTTTTTTAATTTTGGCATCTATTTATGTTATATTGAATGGTTAGTCTGGTTTTTAGTATGTGCGACTGTGATGCTGAGGATGATATTCATGTTTTATCTTAGTATAGGGTTGGCCACCCGTTATTATTATGAGCGGGGTGTCACATTTTCTCAATAACACATCTTGGGTGTCCGACCTCACCTCACCTAACCAAGTCAATTATCAGGCTAACACATGGTGTGGTATTGGACTTTGGGACTTTTAGAGGGTGTTCATATCAATGTTAAAATTAAATTCATGGGACTTAGCCAATTCAAGCAAATACATAATATTTCAACTAAAAAATATATGGCATTGCAATGAACATCACAATTTATTCAAGATGAGTACAATAAGATACTCAACTCAACTCGGCTACATGAATTCTATTTTTCCATTTCTTTCTGTTCAGTGCCATATCTTCGATTAAACCACATGATATCATGCCCTTTCTTACAATATCCCATCAACTCAATCTAAGCCTACCTCTACCCATTGCATTACCATCAATACTAACTAATCACCCTTCCATACGGAGGCATCCATTGGTCTACACTTGACGTGTTCAAACCATCTAAGTCGATTTTTTTCAATTTATCATCCATAGGAACTACTTTTATCTTTTCACAAACTTGTTCATTTCTAATTTTATCCTTTCGAGTTTTACCACAAATCCATCTTAGCATTCGCATCTCCGCTACATTCATTTTCTACACATTTTATTTTTTTGATTTCCCAACACTCTGTCCCATATAACATGGAGGTTCTAATGGCCGTCCTATAGAATTTTTCTTTTAACTTCAAAGGTATGCCTATCACACAATACACTAGTAGCACTTCTCCACTTAACCCAACCTACTTTAATCCTATGAGTAACATCATCACTAATATCCCCATCTTTTTTTATAATCAAGCATAAATAATAAAAATGATCATTTCTACGTATCTCTTGACCCTCCAATTTAACCACATCCCTATTTGTCCTCCTATTACTACTAAAATTGCATTCCGCATATTATATTTTAGTCATGCTTTTTTTAAATCCCATTGTTTCTAGAGTTTCTCTCCACAATTTCAATCTATTATTAACCCCCATTTTAGTCTTATCTACTAAAATAATATCATCTACAAATAACATACACCATGGTACATCATCTTATATTTATCCAGTCAACTCATTCATAACAAGAGCAAAGAGATAAGTACTTAGTATTGAACCTTAGTGGAGACCTACAATAATTGAAAATTCACTACTTTCTCCAGTTGATATTCTTATTATAGTTATGGACACATCATACATATCCTTGATCACATCAATATATCTACGAGTCACTCTTATTTTATATAAAATCCACCGTATTATATCGCTTGGTATCTTATCATATGCTTTCTCTAAATCTATAAAAATCATACGAATGTCTTTTTCTCCCTATACCTCTCCATTAATCTGATCAATAAATAAATTACTTCCATTGATGACCTCCTAGATATAAACCAAATTGATTCTCAGATACTGTTATTTTCAATCTCAATCTATATTCAATCACTTTGTCCCAAAGTTTCGTTGTATGACTCATTAACTTAATACCAAGATAATTTGAACAACTTTGTATGTCCCTTTTATTTTTATAAATAGGTATTAAAACACTCTTTCTTCATTCACCGGGAATCCTATTAGTCATTATAATTCTATTAAATAATTTTATAAGTTAAGATACTCCTTCCTACCCTAAGTACTTCCAAACCTCAACAGGGATACCATCTGGTCCTAAAGCCCTCCATGTTTACATATTTTTCAGAGAAATCCTAACCTCTATCGTCCTAATTGTGTGAAAAAATATATTTTTTCAAGTCTCCCTAAGTTCTTCTATATCTAATCTACTCCCATTATCTCCATTCAATAACCTCTAAAAGTAGTTTTTTATCTTTTCATAATCTCATTATCCTTGACTAAGACTCTTGAATCATCACTTTTAGTACACTTAACGTCATTAATTTTTTTTGTTTTTTGTCCCTAAGTTTAGCAAGTTTATAAATACTTTTTTATCTTCTTGTGTTCCTAATTTTGTATATAGATCATCGTACGCCTTTAACTTAGCATCTCTTACCATTTTATTAACTCTCTTATTAGCCCATTTATATTTTTCAAAATTTTCCACGATTCTAGTTGTTTTCAATATTTTAAAGCACTCCATTTTTTATTTTTACTATATCTTATATTTTTTCATTCCACCACCAAATTTTTTCGAATTGTGGCCCGCTGTCTTTTGATTCTACAAGAATTTCTTTTGATATTCTCCTAATGCATGTGGCCATCCTATCCCATATTATGTTAGTCTCCTGTTAGGTATTCCATGACGCTTCATTTAATATTTTATCGTTAAATAGTTCTAATTTCTCTAATTTTAAGTTTCACCATTTAGTTCGTGGGTTAATCTTCTATTTTTACACCCGTGGTGATTTTTTTTATTTATATCCAACACCATTATCCAATATTGTGAGTATTTACACGTTAATGTAATACCTCATAATTTATTGATTTTTAATTGTGGGATTAATTGAATTAAATATGATAAAATTACTTAAAATTCATCCGTATTTAAACGAATATTAACTATCAAGATGAGGGTTATTATTTATTGATGTGAATTATATTAACTCAGTGAATAAAATAATATGTGATTATGAATTTATTAAAATTGTAGCGAGTGAAAAAAAATACGACAGTTTCGGTAATTAAATCGAGACTCTTGTCTCCATCATGTCGGGACTCAATTTTATGGAATAAAAAGGTAATTTATTTTTAAGTCATTAAAATGGTCATTTCGAGTGTGTCAAAGTATTCGGAAGGGTCGAAATAGTCAGAAAAGTCTACCTGGGGGTTTAGTTTGGGTCTTGGGACACTTTTATGCCATACTAACACCTTGGAGGGGTAATTTAGTCATTTACATTTTTTAGGGAATTAAACCCACAAATTTTAGAGAGTTATATCAGATGAGGAGTTTTGTCTTCGAGGGTTAGCAGTAACTATATTCATAGAAGCCATTAGAGGAGGAAGGAGAACCACCCCAAGGCTAGAACCACCATTGCTACACTAATTTCACCACCGAGACCACCGTTAAGTATATCGAAAAGAGAACATCGCCCCCATACCATCTTCTTCATCGGATATGAACTTTCATTAAATGCAAGTGTTTTATCTTGCAAATATTCAGTGCATATATTATCCATGGTAGTTTAGATTGAAAGAAATAACCATGAAAATTTGATATTTCATAAATTTGGAGAATTGAATCATGATTAAAGGTATGTTTTGCATGTAGGTGTATTTCTGGAATTATTGAAAAAATGAAATTTATAACCTAAGTGTTAGGAATCAAGGATTAAATCTCGACATTATGGTGTTCTTGAATACAAATTGAGGAACTAGGGTTCTTGAGAAATATTCATGAATTAATCCAAGGAATCAATGCCCCATGGCGATTTTATTATTTTTATACGTTAGAAACCATGTAATTATGTTAGCACAACATCTAGTATGATTTTTTGGGAGTTTGGGATGATTAAATTGAGGATTTGATGTTGAAAATGGGAGAAACCCGTAAGAACACATATGCAGAATTTCGATAACTGTACGAGCGAATCGATTCGGACTAGGCCGAATCGATTCAGCTGCCTAGAAATTTTTTCCTTTCCCCTTTTTGTTTAAAATTTTTGGGAGATGTTGGGGATTTAATCGTAGACCTTAATTTTAAATAAATTGAATAGTATTTGCGAATACGAGTAGACCTAGATTGTAATTTGGGTTTAGTTCCAGGATAATAAATTAAAGGCTAAACTTAATTAGGTTTAATCGAGAGAAGTACATAAATCGTAGACTAATTCAAATCCCATAAACCCCAAGGATTGGATGACTTAGACCAGTAGGATATAAGTGAGTTACTTACTGATATTATGTTAGGAAATAAAGGAGAAACCTCGAGTGGCGAGAATTAGTCAGGACTGTACGAAGAGAGCAGTATTGTATTTCAGTAACATGTACGGTATTAATGAGATACATATACTACGTATAAAACATGTTCAATAGGATGTGCGTACACCTATATTAAAGATAGAGATTATGCACTAAGGTTATGTGAATACCTAATGTATGATTGATAGATGATGTGTATGACATATTTACCATACTTGCTATCAAGGGTGGTATTAAAAAGGGGACAATCTTATCTTGATGAGCCTTCTGTAGGATTTTAAATTGGTGTCTCAGAACATAGGTCTGGGAAAGACTTATCGGTGAGTTGATAAGTTTGCGATCGTGTGGTTGCGTAGGTATGTGCATATCCCATAGGCCTGATGTGACACCCCGACTAATTAAATACCGGGTAGATACTCCTTTATAAAATCAATTCAAAATGCCAAGTTGGCTCAGTTAATAGCATCACTATCGAAAACATTTTATTATTACTAACCACCTAGTATTTAAAAAGCAAGTTGTCAAATTTTAATTTAAGTCTGATTAACATGCAAGAAGTAAAATGAAGAAATAGATAACACCATTCACCATACTGAAGTAAAATGAATAATCATCACATAGCGTAAATAAAGTCTGGAGGAAACCCCTCACTACAATCCCATAACTGAAATAAATAAACTGAAACAATACATGCTAAAGTCTGAAAACTGAAATGTAAAAGATGTCTCTAAAGAAATGGGCAACATGCCCTACACTGATAGATAGTGACTCTGGAATCCAAAAGATCGAAGCGTCTATAAGCAAAGTCCCTGTAGCTTCCACAAGCAGCTACAGCTCGTCACCTGAATGAGTATCCTATGCTTGGTGTCCCTGTGGCTGGGCACCTAAAATGGTTTTACAAGAAAAAGATTTGAAAAGCAAACGGGTCAGAGCCCGAATGTGGAGTTATATTTTAAAAACCTGCAAGTGCTTTAAAAACATTTAAAACATTAAATGCAAAATACATGTTAGGACGTGCACTCACATTATATTCTTACCTCTCGTCTAACTGTGCACTCCTAACGCAAGTAACCATCTATAACTACCCATACTACTAGCTAAGCGACAACATATCTAGCTAGACTGCCAAGGGTCCTACCCATAATACTTGGTTCCATCAACATAATAACGCTCGTAATTAAATAGGGGTTTAACGTAACTCAGATACTCAATATGCAATATATATATCATTATTAGTTAACTCACTATATATCTCGAAACAACACCGTAATATATTTACAACATTAACATGAGGATTCCCATTAATTAAATGTATATTATTCACATCATAAATATACAATACAAGCACCCCGCAATCTAAGCTGTAGTGCACACATACTCTGCTATCCATCCCGGTACATCACGTACATAAGGATTACATATTCCGAATCTCTCAGGAATAGTTTACTGATAACAACATCACAAATAATGGAGGCGAACACAGTCACCATCACGTGGGTCACGCACATACCTACGCTCCCACGGTCAGCGGACTTATTAATATCACAATAAGTCTTTCTATGACCTATGTTCATCAAGGTACCAGTCTATATCCCCTCCGTAGGCACACAAGGATTAGAGGGTCCTAAGCGAACGCAACCTCCCGTGATAGCAAGTATGGTAGGTATGTCATACACACAATCCATATACCAATACTAAGTAAACACACATCTTAGTAATACCGTATTTTAATCGTAGTACATATTGCACTCTCGTACTAACTATAATTATCACAATTCGTACTATTCCAATTTGTAATTATACGCGCCATAATTCATCCTCACATCGTAGTAGACACTCACGTCTCATCCCAAACCGTCCATGTAATACAACTCTCATATATAATTTACTTCTCATAAATGCCCAAAAGTCCCAATTCTATCACTATATCATCAAACGAATGCTAACTCTACCCTTGAACCAGTTTCCGGGACTCCAAAAGTCAAAACAGTTCTAAAAGGACCAAACTGTCAACTCGTTAGAAGTTTTGTTCGAACGAGGCTGTTCGAACGAGATCCTTCTGTCAACTCGTTAGAAGTCTCGTTCGAACGAGGCTGTTCGAACGAGATCCCAGTTCGTTCGAACGAACTTTTCCTTCTAACGATATCTCGTTCGAACGAGATATCGAATGAGATCCCTTCTCGTTAGTAACGACTGGTCAACTCGTTAGAAGCTCGTTTGAACGAGTTCGTTCGAACGACCTGGGGGCTGCTTCTAACGAGCTACCAGTTTCGGCCCAGATTTTTCCCATCTCGTTTTTCACCATTTTTATCACTTCAATCCTTCTACAAAGTTCGTTCTAACAATGATTTAAGTCCTCTAATCATACTAAAACATGCTTAGGTCATAAACTAACGTCTTTTAAGGCAATAAGGCATCCTAAACATCATTAAATCCCAAGATTTTATACTTTTCCCCAATATCATCAAGAACATGAACCCTAGATATATATCAACATCAAATTCCAGAATTTAATTCGTTCTTATTCCTTTAAATCACAATTATTATAAGGGAAATCACCTACCTATCATACTACATGCAATTCTCTTCACAATTTCTCAAGTTCTATGATCTAAACTACATGGGTTTTCATATTTATCAAGAACAAACCATAAATCCGAATTTTCTAACATGGAAAGAACATTTGCTGAAATTAAACATAATTAAACCACTTGCCTTGGTTTGATTTCTGACTTTGGTGTAGGTTTGGTGAAGATTCTGCAGAGTTTCCTCTCTCTCTAAGTTCCTTCTCCAATGGTGGCTCAAGGTGGCTAGGGTTTGATTTGGGGAAGATTGTAAACCTAATATTAGCCTCCGTAGCTTAAAGGGTTAATATGGGTTGGTTATGGGCTTAGTGGGTCAATATCCACATCAGATTTAATTAACCAATTTTCGTCACTTTTAATTCCTCAAAATGTAAAATTACCAGAATACCCTTTAAGTTACCGGTATGGCCTAAAAATACCCCGGGACCCAAACTATACCCCCGGCTAGTGTTTTCTGACTATCTCGACCCTTCCGGACGCGTTGGCGCACTCAAAACGACCATACGGATTATAGATTTAAATTCACATTTTATTATCAAAATATTATACCGTGACGCGGCGGTCCCACGCGTCTCAACAAAATTTCTAAAATGTCGTATATAAATCCCACGACAAATTTTATAATACCAAGTTCATATATATAATCATATATGCACATAATCAAATACCAACTCGTATCACATTAGTATTTTTATCCCGGATTAATTTCCAATTAATACGCATTTAATTAATTAATCCCAAAAATAAATATAGCCAAAAATACGGGGTATTACATACTTCCCCCCTAATAACTGAATTTCGTCCCGATATTCGAAACTAGAAAGTACCTGCTAAAAACAACTCTGGATAACGCTCGCGCATCTCATCCTCGCGCTCCCATGTGGACTCCTCGACATTGTGATGTCGCCACTGAACACGCACTAGCGGAACTATCTTTGACCGCAGTTTCCTCTCGCTTCGGTCCAAAATTGCAATCGGCCCCTCCTCGTAAGAGCTATCCGGCTGGAGATCGATGTCCTCCACAGCAATGTGAGAATGGGCCAAATTATCTCTAAGGTATTTCCTCAGCGAGGAAATATGGAACACGTCGTGAATCCGATGCAAGTGCTCCGGTAGTCCAAGTCTATACGCAACTGGTCCTATCCGCTCAATAATAGGAAACGGCCCCACATATCTTGGTGCCAACTTCCCCTTCTTCCGGAATCGCATAATCCCCTTCATCGGAGATACCCTGAGCAAAACCTGGTCCCCCACTTGGAACTCTCTGAAAAACCTCTTCGCATCAGCATAACTCTTCTGCCTGTCTTGAGCTACCCGAATGCAACTCCGAATCAACTCAATCCTTGCCGAAGTATCCTGAATCACTTTCGGCCCAAGTAGTTTGTTGTCCCCCACCTCCAACCAACATGCTGGGGAACGACAAGGCCTACCGTACAACGCCTCGAACGGAGCCATGCCAATCGTGAACTGATAGGAGTTGTTGTAAGCAAACTCCACCAGTGGAAGGTACTGCTCCCATCCACCCCCGAAGTCAATAATGCACATGCGTAGCATGTCCTCCAACATCTGATTGGTGCGCTCTGTCTGACCATCGGTCTGCGGATGATAAGTCGTACTCAACCGCAATTCCGTGCCCATTGCCTCCTGGAAACTCTCCCAAAACCTCGAAATAAATATCTTGTCTCTGTCAAACACGATATTTAGGGGCACACCGTGAAGTCTCACAATCTCTGAAATGAAGAGCTGGGCATACTGTCCCGTAGTGTAGTCAGTCCTTACGGGTAAAAAGTGAGCGACCTTGGACAACCTGTCCACAATTACCCAAACGGAGTCGTTACCCCTCTACGACGTAGGCAATCCTGTGATAAAGTCCATGGATATGCTCTCCCACATCCACACCGGAACCTCCAACGGCTGTAGCAATCCTGCCGGTCTCTGATGATCCACTTTTACAAGCTGACAAGTGGCGCATTTCGAGACAAAACTCAACGATATCTCTCTTCATACCGCTCCACCAATACTGCCGTCTCATGTCTTGGTACATTTTGTCCCCTCCGGGATGTACCGCGAACCGTGAGCCGTGCGATTCTGCCATAACATCGTGTCGCAACTCCTCTCCTTCCGGGACTACCAATCTCCCATTGAAGCGCAATCCCCCGTCTGAGCTAACGGTATAGGATTCGGCTCCCTCTGCTAGCAATCGAACTATCTGCTCCTGACAGAACGAGTCATTGGCCTGTGCCCGTACTACCTTCGTGATAATCTGTGGTGTAACAGTCATCACAGACATGAAAGATCGGGCCACTGCATCCTGGTGTCCAATTCCTTCCACTTAGCCTTCCATATCACTGCCACCTCATCTACTGGTCTACGGCTCAACGCGTCTGCTACCACGTTAGCCTTACCCGGGTGGTACTGAATGTCGAACTGGTAGTCTTTCACAAACTCAAGCCACCTACGCTGTCGCATATTCAACTCCTTCTGCGTGAACAGATACTGTAGTGACTTGTGGTCCGTGAGCAGCTGAAACTTCTCCCCCAAAAGATAGTGCCTCCAAATCCGTAAGGCAAATACTACCGCTGCCAACTCCAAATCATGCGTGGGGTAATTCTTCTCATGAGGCTTAAGCTTACGGGAAGCATAAGCTATGGCCTGTCTCTCTTACTGTAATACACCTCCAAGCCCTTGCAAAGACGCGTCGGTGTAAACCAAATACTCAACTCCCGGTCTCGGCAATGCTAACACAGGTGCTGAGGTCAATTTGTCCTTCAATTCATCGAATGCCAACTGACAGGCATCACTCCAGATGTAGGGCACACCCTTACGAGTAAGATGTGTCAAAGGACCTGCTATCTCCGAGAAACCCCGAATAAACCTCCTGTAGTATCCTGCTAAACCCAAGAAACTACGAATCTCCGTTGGTGTCATGGGCTGTCCCCACTCCCTCACCGCTGACACCTTCCCCGGATCAACCGATATTCCCCGGTCGGAAATAATATGCCCCAAAAACTGGACTTCCTTCAGCCAAAACTCGCACTTCTCGTATTTTGCATACAACTCGTTCTGACGAAGTGTCTGCAAAACCTGCCTCAAATGCTCGGCGTGCTCCTCCTCTGTCTGAGAGTAAACCAGAATGTCATCAATGAAGACAATGACAAACTGATCTAGGAAATCTCTGAACACCCTGTTCATCAAGTCCATAAACACTGCTGGAGCGTTGGTCAAGCCGAAAGGCATAACCCGAAACTCATAAGAACCATATCTCGACAAGAACGCGGTCTTCGAGACATCCTCCTCCCTGATACGCAACTGATGGTATCCCGATCTCAAGTCAATCTTCGAGAAGAAAGAAGCTCCTCTCAACTGGTCGAATAAGTCATCGATTCGAGGTAACGGATACTTATTCCGTATCGTGACCTTATTCAACTCTCGGTAGTCCACACACAATCTCAGTGAACCATCCCTCTTCTTCACAAACAAAACCGGAGCGCCCCAAGGTGAGGTACTCCTGCGAATAAAGCCCTATCCTAACAGCTGCTCTATCTGATCCCGTAACTCTCGCATCTCAGCTGGAGCCATACGGTACGGTGCACGTGCTATAGGTCTCGTACCCGGTAGTAAATCTATAACGAAATCTATCTCTCGACTGGGTGGTAAGCCTGGTATCTCCTGAAACACATCCGAATAATCCCTGACAACTGGGATCGAATCTAAAGGAATCACAACCTCCTTAGAGGTATCCTCCTCAATGTAATACAGATGAGCGGTCGATCCTCCCTCTGGGCGAGGCATCGCCACTATAAACATCTCTTGCCCCGGAATGGCAAAAACAATGCTCCCGCTGAAGCAATCAATCATGGACCTATATGCTATGAGCCAATCCATACCGATGATCACATCGTGAACATGCATGTCTAACACTAACATGTCTGCAGGTAATACCAAACCACCAACCTCTACCCCCACACCCCGGCATATAAAGAAAATAAGTGACCCACTCCCTAATGGTGAGTCGACACACGTCACTGTGCTCTCTGCCGTAGCTAACAATCCTAAGGCTTTCGCGAAGTGTGTAGCTATGAAACAATGTGTAGCACCCGTATCAAATAACACCCGACCCATAGTGCCATGGATAGGAAACGTACCCTCGATCGCGGGCGGTGCCTGTGGAACTGCAGCCTGGTGAACGTTGTAGACACGTCCATACTGTAGCTGCCCCTGCTGAGCTGGGACTGCTGGAATGGGTGGCAGTGCTGCCATCTGTGGCAGTGCGGGAAGAGAGGCGGGAAACATAGGCCTCTGTGGCTCCTGGCGAGCACCCTGCTGCTGCTGCTATGGGGCCCTACCCCTATCAGGACAATCCTGCTTCTTATGGCCAGTATTGCCACAAACAAAGCACTTCCCTGGAAAGTTCCCTCCCCTCTGCCCCTGCTGTCCCCGGCCCTGGTGGCCGTTACCATTCCTCCCTTGGCCCTGCTGGCCCTGATGAAACTGCTGCCCATTCTGTCCCTGTTGGCCCTGATGGCCGTTTGGACCCTGCTGGCCCTGACGGAAACCTCCCTGTCCCTGTCAGTAGTTCCCTGACCGGAACCTCTTATTATCCCCCTGCTGGGTACCATGCTCATTCTGTCTCTGCCCCTGACCCGATTGTGCCCCGCTGGCACTATGTCCTCCAGTCCTGCCCTGATGGCTAGACTCCCCCGACTGCTTGCCCTCGGCCATATGAAAACGGTGGTCCTGGCAGTGCAGTAATGCAGCGTTAACCACATCAGAATACGTGGCCAACGATAGGTTCCCTAGCAGATGCTGACGGATCCTCCAATTCAACCCATCGGTGAACTTCTTAATCTTCTTCTTCTTCTCTGTTGGAATCTCGTCTGGAACGATATTCAACAGGTTAGTGAACTCGGCCTCATACTCGGCCACTGTCTTGCCCTCCTGTTTCAAACTCATCAGCTTCCTCCTCATCTCTGTATGAACTGCGGACGGAAAGTACTTGCGGTCAAACCGCACCCAGAACTCCTGAATCGTGAGAGTATCCTTCTCCTCCGCGGTGGTAATAGACTCCCACCACTGTAGTGCAGATCCCACTAGCTTGAAAGTAGCTAGCACCTATTTCTGAACATCTGTGCACTCATGCATCCTCAAATGCCTCTGCATGTCCTTCTTCCATTGGCTCGAGACTACTACATCTGAGCTACCCGCAAACTCTGGCGGACGCGCTTTTTGAAAAGCGTCACGTACACGCTCCCAAGCAGACGGGAATGCATTAACCTGTACTGGCACGGCAACAGGCGCCTGAGGTGGTGCCTGCTGAATCACGGCAATCGCGGCATTTACCGCTTGGGCTACTATAGCAGCAACCTCAGCGGCGTTCATCATACCCTGAACTGGAGCGGGCTGTGGTTCGGGCGTAGCATCCCTGGGAACTCGTCGTGCACGTCGTGGAGGCATATGAAATAAGAACAAAGTTTATAAGTTCACGGTTATAAACTTAATAAAGCTGAAGAACGAAGCATACCCAAAAAGAGTACAACAGTCCTAAAATATAGGGCTCTATATCAAAGAAACGTAGCGGAAACATAATAGCCGTACAGATCCTAAAGGACACTAGAACCTGATGCTCTGATACCACCTGTGACACCCCGACTAATTAAATACCGGGTAGCTACTCCTTTATAAAATCAATTCAAAATGCCAAGTTGGCTCAGTTAATAGCATCACTGTCGAAAACATTTTATTATTACTAACCACCTAGTATTTAAAAAGCAAGTTGTCAAATTTTAATTTAAGTCTGATTAACATGCAAGAAGTAAAATGAAGAAATAGATAACACCATTCACCATACTGAAGTAAAATGAATAATCATCACATAGCGTAAATAAAGTCTGGAGGAAACCCCTCACTACAATCCCATAACTGAAATAAATAAACTGAAACAATACATGCTAAAGTCTGAAAACTGAAATGTAAAAGATGTCTCTAAAGAAATGGGCAACATGCCCTACACTGATAGATAGTGACTCTGGAATCCAAAAGATCGAAGCGTCTATAAGCAAAGTCCCTGTAGCTTCCACAAGCAGCTATAGCTCGTCACCTGAATGAGTATCCTATGCTTGGTGTCCCTGTGGCTGGGCACCTAAAATGGTTTTACAAGAAAAAGATTTGAAAAGCAAACGGGTCAGAGCCCGAATGTGGAGTTATATTTTAAAAACCTGCAAGTGCTTTAAAAACATTTAAAACATTAAATGCAAAATACATGTTAGGACGTGCACTCACATTATATTCTTACCTCTCGTCTAACTGTGCACTCCTAACGCAAGTAACCATCTATAACTACCCATACTACTAGCTAAGCGACAACATATCTAGCTAGACTGCCAAAGGTCCTACCCATAATACTTGGTTCCATCAACATAATAACGCTCGTAATTAAATAGGGGTTTAACGTAACTCAGATACTCAATATGCAATATATATATCATTATTAGTTAACTCACTATATATCTCGAAACAACACCGTAATATATTTACAACATTAACATGAGGATTCAAATTAATTAAATGTATATTATTCACATCATAAATATACAATACAAGCACCCCGCAATCTAAGCTGTAGTGCACACATACTCTGCTATCCATCCCGATACATCACGTACATAAGGATTACATATTCCGAATCTCTCAGGAATAGTTTACCGATAACAACATCACAAATAATGGAGGCGAACACAGTCACCATCACGTGGGTCACGCACATACCTACGCTCCCACGGTCAGCGGACTTATTAATATCACAATAAGTCTTTCTATGACCTATGTTCATCAAGGTACCAGTCTATATCCCCTCCGTAGGCACACAAGGATTAGAGGGTCCTAAGCGAACGCAACCTCCCGTGATAGCAAGTATGGTAGGTATGTCATACACACAATCCATATACCAATACTAAGTAAACACACATCTTAGTAATACCGTATTTTAATCGTAGTACATATTGCACTCTCGTACTAACTATAATTATCACAATTCGTACTATTCCGATTTGTAATTATACGCGCCATAATTCATCCTCACATCGTAGTAGACACTCACGTCTCATCCCAAACCGTCCATGTAATACAACTCTCGTATATAATTTACTTCTCATAAATGCCCAAAAGTCCCAATTCTATCACTATATCATCAAAGGAATGCTAACTCTACCCTTGAACCAGTTTCCGGGACTCCAAAAGTCAAAACAGTTCTAAAAGGACCAAACTGTCAACTCGTTAGAAGTTTTGTTCGAATGAGGCTGTTCGAACGAGATCCTTCTGTCAACTTGTTAGAAGTCTCGTTCGAACGAGGCTGTTCGAACGAGATCCCAGTTCATTCGAACGAACTTTTCCTTCTAACGATATCTCGTTCGAACGAGATATCGAACGAGATCCCTTCTCGTTAGTAACGACTGGTCAACTCGTTAGAAGCTCGTTCGAACGAGTTCGTTCGAACGACCTGGGGGCTGCTTCTAACGAGCTACCAGTTTCGGCCCAGATTTTTCCCATCTCGTTTTTCACCATTTTTATCACGTCAATCCTTCTCCAAAGTTCGTTCTAACAATGATTTAAGTCCTCTAATCATACTAAAACATGCTTAGGTCATAAACTAACGTTTTTTAAGGCAATAAGGCATCCTAAACATCATTAAATCCCAAGATTTTATACTTTTCCCCAATATCATCAAGAACATGAACCCTAGATATATATCAACATCAAATTCCAGAATTTAATTCGTTCTAATTCCTTTAAATCACAATTATTATAAGGGAAATCACCTACCTATCATACTACATGCAATTCTCTTCACAATTTCTCAAGTTCTATGATCTAAACTACATGGGTTTTCATATTTATCAAGAACAAACCATAAATCCGAATTTTCTAACATGGAAAGAACATTTGCTGAAATTAAACATAATTAAACCACTTGCCTTGGTTTAATTTCTGACTTTGGTGTAGGTTTGGTGAAGATTCTGCAGAGTTTCCTCTCTCTCTAAGTTCCTTCTCCAATGGTGGCTCAAGGTGGCTAGGGTTTGATTTGGGGAAGATTGTAAACCTAATATTAGCCTCCGTAGCTTAAAAGGTTAATATGGGTTTGTTATGGGCTTAGTGGGTCAATATCCACATCAGATTTAATTAACCAATTTTCGTCACTTTTAATTCCTCAAAATGTAAAATTACCAAAATACCCTTTAAGTTACCGGTATGGCCTAAAAATACCCCGGGACCCAAACTATACCCCCGGCTAGTGTTTTCTGACTATCTCGACCCTTCCGGACGCGTTGGCGCACTCAAAACGACCATACGGATTATAGATTTTAAATTCACATTTTATTATCAAAATATTATACCGTGACGCGGCGGTCCCACGCGTCTCAACAAAATTTCTAAAATGTCGTATATAAATCCCACGACAAATTTTATAATACCAAGTTCATATATATAATCATATATGCACATAATCAAATACCAACTCGTATCACATTAGTATTTTTATCCCAGATTAATTTCCAATTAATACGCATTTAATTAATTAATCCCAAAAATAAATATAGCCAAAAATACGGGGTATTACACCTGGGAACTATGTTCGCCTCCAATATGTGTGATTTGCATTGATATGGTTCCAGAGTAATTCGAAACTCATAATCCTTATGTACGTGATTTGATAGCAGAGTATGCACAGGTTTAGCCTTTTGGGGTGCCGAATTAGTAAATATGTATGATAGTGACATATATATATATGTCACTAACATACATATATACTTGTGATTATTCTACCGTGTTGCTTAGTAAATGAGGAAGATTGAGACACCTTATCTTAATTAAAAAATGTGGAAACTTGAAGGATTAATTAGATACTTGAATTAGATTAAACTAATATTGAAAATGAAAGAATGTATTATTTGGGTAATACGGGACTTAGACTTTATAGTAAGAGACTCGATTTAAACTAGATAAGTGGGATAGCGTAATAATGATGGGTTAGGATCATATGTTAGGCGTGCACATTATTTGAGAGGTAATAATCTCAAGTGAAGGATGGTGGAATTGGCATGTATGTAATATTTACTGTTTAATGCATTTTAAATAATTGTTGATTTTAAAATATTTTTAACTCGAGCTCTGACCCGTTTCCTTCCAAATCTATTTTGTTATTGTAAAAATCTTTTAGGTGCCCAGCCACAGGGACGCCAAGTATCGGACTTCGTACTAATTGGCATGCTGTGGCTATTGTGGAAGTTACAGGACCTCGGTTACGAGACGCCTCCACACCTATCCTTTATTCTTTTCGAGTTATTACTTCAGTCAGGCATGTTACCCATCGTTATTTTGATGTATTTCGAGATAGGAATTTCATACATTTATTTATATTTCAGTTGTTGGGATTTATTTCATTTCAGACTCTTGTATTTGGAATTTAGACTCAAAGTGTTTACTCCAGATTCAGTTATTTCTTTATGTCATTTTACTTGCCATAAGATTGTTTATTAGATGGTAAATGTTAGCTAATCTTTTATTTGGTTACGTATTAATTTAAAAGATAATATTTGACACAGACTTTTTAATTACTAGGTGGTTAGTAATTATTAAATATTTTTTGATAGAGATGCTAAGACTGAACCAACTAGATATTATGTCTTAAATTTAATAAAGGATTGATCACTCGGTATTTAATTAGGCGAGGTCTCACCGGTGGTATCAGAGTAGTTGCACGGGAATCATGATGTGTTCCTTATTTCTTAGCTAAAAAGAAATCTTATGGATGAGTTGGCCCACACTCATATTTATTTAGAGGAGATTGATCTACATCTCAATAGTTCCTATGAGGAGGTGCGTTGCTATTCTAGACCGTAGCGAGAGGAAACTGAGGTCGAAGGTAGTACCACTAGTACGTGTTCACTGGCGGCATCATAATGTTGAGAAGTCTACTGGGAGGAGCGCGAGGATGACATGCGCGAAATATATCCAGAGTTGTTCTTACCAGGTATACTTTTATTTTTGAATTTCATGATAAAATTATGTTATTTGGGGGAAGTATGTAATACCCCATAATTTTATTAATTTTTAATTGCGGGATTAATCGAATTACATATGAGTAATCCGGATTTAAATGAATATTAACTAGCAAGACGAGGGTTAGTATTTATTGATGTGAAATATATTGACTGAGTGAATAAAATAATATGTGATTATGAATTTATTAAAATTGTCGTGAGTGAAAAAAACATGACAACTTCGATAATTAAATCGGGACGCGTGTGTCAATCGTATCGGGACTCAATTTTATGGAATAAAAAGGTAATTTATTTTTAACTTATCCAAATGGCTATTTTGAGTGAGACAAAGTGTACATAAGGGTCAAAATAGTCAGAAACATCTATCCGGGGTTTAGTTTGGGTCCCACGGAACATTTAGGCCATACCGGCACCCCAAAGGGGTAATTTAGTCATTTGCATTTTTTAGGGAATTAAACCCATGAATTTTCGAGAGTTATTTTAGATGAGGAGATGTGTCTTCATTGGTTATAAGTTACCATATTCACAAAAACCATTAGAGGAGGAAGGAGAACCACCCCCAAGGCTAGGACCACCATTCCTACACCAATTGCACCACCGAGACCACCGTTACGTAGATCGGAAAGAGAAGATCGCCACCATGCCATCT
The DNA here is from genome assembly GCA_949130495.1 of Sambucus nigra. NCBI lineage: Eukaryota > Viridiplantae > Streptophyta > Magnoliopsida > Dipsacales > Adoxaceae > Sambucus > Sambucus nigra. The sequence goes on from OX422216.1 coordinate 112,218,998, forward strand.
TCTTCATTGGATCAGAACTTATATTAAAGCCAAGTGTTTTATCTTGCAAAGACTTAATGCATATATTATCCATGGTAGTTTAGATTGAAATAAATAACCATGAATAATTCATAATTCATAAATTTGGAGAATCGAATCATGATTATGGGTAGGTTTTGCATGTAGATGTATTTATCGAATTATTGGAAAAATGAAATTTACAACCTAAGTGTTAGGAATCACAAATTATATCTGAAAATTATGGTGTTCTTGAATACAAATTGTGGAACTAGGCTTCTTGGGAAATATTCGTGAATTAACCCAAGGAATCGATGCCCCATTATGATTTTATGATTCTTATACATTAGAACTCATGTAATTATGTTAGTACAACATCTATTATGATTGTTTGGGAGTTCGGGATGATTAAATTGAGGATTTGATTTTGAAAATGGGAGAAACTCGTAAAAACACATATGTAGATTTTCCATACCTGTACGAGCGAATCGATTCGGACCAAGCCGAATCGATTCGGCTGCCAAGAATTGTTTTCCTTTCCCCCTTTTGTTTAAAATTTTTAGGAGATGTTCGGGATTTCATTGTGGACCTTAATTTTAAATATATTGAAGAGTTTTGGGGAATACTAGTAGACCTAGATTGTAATTTGGGTTTAGTTCCAGGATAACGAATAAGGGCTAAACTTTATTATGTTTAATAGAGAGAAATTCCTAAATCGGAGACTGATTCAAATTCCTTAAATCCAAGGGATACGATGACTTAGACCAGTAGGATAAGGGAGTTACTTACTGATATTATGTTAGGAAATTAAAGAGACACTTCGAGTGGTGAGAATTACCCAGGAGTGTATAAAGAGAGAAGTATTGTATTTCATTAACACCCAGGATATTAGTGAGATAGATATACTATGTATAAAACATGTGCAATAGGATGTTCATACACTTATATTAAAGATAGATATTTATGTACTAAGGTTGTGTGAATACCTAATGTATGATAGACTGTGTGTATGACATACCTACCATACTTTCTATCACGGGAGGTTTTCGAAAGGGGACAGTCTTATCTTGATGAGACTTTGAGGGGATTTTAGATTAGTGTCTCAGAACATAGGTCTGGGAAAGACTTATCGTTGAGTTGATAAGTTTGTGGTCATGTTGCTGTGTAGGTATGTACGTATCCAATAGGGCTAGGAACTATGTTCGCCTCCAATATGTCTAATTTGTATTGATATGGTTCCAGAGTAATTTGGAACTCATAATCCTTGTGTACATGATGTAACGGGATTTGATAGCAGAGTATGCACATGTTTTGACTTTTGGGGTGCCGTATTAGTATATATGTATGATAGTGACATATATATATATACTTGTGATTATTTTAACGTGTAGCTTAGAAAATTAGGAAGATTATGACACCTTATATTAATTAACAAATGTGGAAACCTGACGGATAATGAGATACTTTAATTCGATTAAACTAATATTGAAAATGAAAGAATATATTATTGGGGTAATATGGATGTGCACAATGACTTAGGCATTATAGCAAGAGACTCGATTTAAACTAGATAAGTGGGATAGCGTAGTAATGATGGGTTGATCTATAGCCTGATAGTTCCTAAGAGGAGGGGCCAGTTGCTATCCTAGACCGTAGCGAGAGGAAACTGAGGTCGAAGGTAGTATTGTTAGTACGTGTTCACTGGCGACATCATAATATCGAGGAGTTTACTTGGGAGCGTGAGGATGAGATGCGCGGAAAATATCTAGAGTTGTTCTTACCAGGTATACTTTTACTTTCGAATTTTGGGAAGAAATTCAGTTATTAGGGGGGAAGTATATAATACCCAAAAATTTTGTTAATTTTTAATTGTGGGATTAATTAAATTAAATATGAGAAAATTACATAAAATTAATCCGAATTTAAATGAATATTAACTACCGAGACAAGGGTTAATATTTATTGATGTGAATTATATTGACTGATTGAATAAAGTAATATAAGATTACGAATTTATGTGACACCCCGCCTAATTAAATACCGGGCGATCACTCATTTATTAAATTAAAATCAAGGTGAACAGTTGGTTCATTCTTAGCATCACTGTCAAAAAATAATTTTCCAATTTAAACACCCTAATTAATTAAGCTAAGTGTCAAAACCATTTTTAGACATTACTTTCCAAATTTTATTTTATGTAAACCAACATTTAAAACTTTACGAAATTCATAAATAAAGAATCACACAATAACTATACTGGAACAAACAATTCTATAATTAAACATCCAAGTAAATGGATCCAACATTTAATACTTAAATGAAAACATCCCAACAATAGTAAATCCCAAAGAGTAAAATACTGGAAATAAATGAATCACAATGTTCGCTAAACATCTAAATAATGGAAAGGGCGACACATGCCCAACTGAATAAATAGTGCTAGTAATGGAATCAAGAAATGAGGCCGTCTAATCAAGAGACCTGCAACTCCCACCTAAGCTGCAGCGCGTTCCTTCCAAAGGATCCTATGGGCACCTATAATATATACATATATATACAAGAGAGAAGAAAAGTGGAAAACGGGTCAGAGCCCGATTGTAAAAAGATTTAAAATTTGTTTAGCAAGTATTTAAAATGTTTACAGGCCAATGCAACAAAATATTAGTGCGGCACTTCCTTGAGAAATTCTCACCTCTCTTTTAATGTGCATGCCTATCGTACTAACTTCCCCAACGGTTTAACTTATCTTAGGTTGCTCGTAAGATTTAAGCTGAACAATTCATCTATTTAAGAGGTTAATTTCATTTGATCACAAAGTTCTCATTTAAACCTTATTTGCAAATAAAGTTTCCCACTGTCATATTATACTTTTTAAAACAAGTATTTCCAAATTGAAGTCATTATTCATTTCTTACTTACCATAAGCACAGTAGGAAGTTCCAAATTTCATAATTTCATATATATATATTAAATAATCGTATAATATATATATTCTAACAGAACCCCACATACAAATTATGGTGCGGGCATACTTTGCTATCCAATCCCCGTATCACTCGTACTAAGGGAAATACAAGTTCGGAATCACTCTCGAACTGTATTAACACATACACAAACAATATTGAGGTGAAGCATAGATTCCAAGTCTCTAAGAGGTCAGCACATACCCTCACGTCTCTTAGGACCGCCTGACCATCGATCAGATAGCCTGTACCAAGGATATCTATCTTCTAGGGTACGAGTCAATATCCCCCATAAAGGTCACATCGAGATAAGACTGTCCCAGCGCGATAACCTCAGGGATAGCAAGTAGCGCGGGCATGATTTTCACACGTATATAGTATATGCATAAACACAGTCCTATAAATATACTGCTATTACCACATCAAATTTAGGTTCATCTCATAACCCATAATTATGACACTTATCCTTATTTTCTCATTATTTAGTTATCACGTATAACGGTTCGTCTCTTACTTTAATTTGAGGTATTATTCCAACTCACTACGTAACACTCATGGACTCTATCCTCCCAAGTGTAGAATTCAGTAGGTACTCATCTATTTTCCATCGTAACTATCTTACGCGTCTCTCCCTTTAATATAAAATTCCATCGTCCCTTATATGTAAACATCCCAAAAATGCAATTCTCGTCTTACATTAAAGGTCTCATAATTATTAATAAGTCCTACTGCTCTTCTTTATCTCGAGAAATATTTTAATAAGGATGTCTAAGGAGTATTACTCATTTAAATTTAATTCAACTATTTAAAAAGGGGAAATATGAGTCTGCCAGAAGGGGTCGATCGATCGATGGTAGGATCTCGATCGATTGATGCGTCGATCGATCGATCAAACAGGTATGGCGAATTCTGCAGATTAATAGTTACGGGTTTCATAATCCAACCTCAATCAAATCCAGATTTTTCACACCAAAACTCCCAAAAATTCATACTACAAACAGTATAAACCCATATTATACATCTTCTACGTAAAGCATGCGAATTTTTATCAATAACCATGGATTAATAGGCCAAAACTCATATGAATCTCAAGAACCCTAGAATTTCTTTAACTTGGTTCTAATCAGTCTTTTTTCGAGAATTTCTACTTCTAATTCATCATAAATCCGTGATTAAACCTCTACATATGAAAGGGATTTCCAGATTATCATTCATATCATTACTACGTGCAATTTTCCTATCTCCAACATGGGTTTTCTTCTATGAAACTCATCCTAATCACCCTAAACTAACATGAACGATGCATTAACGAAAATAAGCAAGATAAATACTTGCCTAGGAATTTCAGAGTTCAGATTTGTGGACGAATTTGGTGTTGTTACGTTCCCCGTCGCGCGATTTACGTGTTGGTGGTGGTGGCGGTGCAACCGGATGGATTTTTGGCCTTAGATTTCTTTGAAATCTTTCTCTTTACCTCTCCTATGGCCGTTCTAAGGTTTTGAGTCTGCTAACCCTAAAGGACCATTCCAAATGGCTGATATAACCTAATACATTTCGTGGGTTTAATTACCCAAAAATGCAAAATGTCCAAAATGCCCTTCCGGGGTGCTAAATAGGCCTAAAAACTCTCCGAGACCCAAACTAAACCCCCGGGTACACTTTTCTGAATATCTCGACCCTTCCGGACACTTTGGCGCACTTAAAACGACCATACAAGTGACTTATAATTTATTCACTTTTATAAATCAATATTTAGTCCCCACACGACACAGGCACGTCCCGACTTACATTTCCAAAATTGTCATTCTATTCACTCGTGACATTTAATAGAACCAATATTATATATTACTTTGCTCATTAGTAATATTCAAAAAGTTTCCCATAATTACTAACTCACATCACGTTAATAATTATAAAAATAATTAATTTCTGGATTTATATTAAATAATAATTCACATTAAATTTAATAAATCCCCAAATTAAGAAAGCATAAAAATACGGGGTATTACATACTTCCCCCCTAATAATGGAATTTCGTCCCGAAATTCGAAAAATAAGGCATACCTGGTAAGAATAAATATGGGTATCTCTCGCGCATATCTGCCTCGCGCTCCCAAGTGGATTCCTCCACATTATGATGCTCCCACTGGACCCGTACAAGTGGAACTACCTTCGACCTCAATCTCCTCTCGCTATGGTCTAGGATAGCCACTAGTCTCTCCTCGTAAGAGCTGTCAGGCTGTAAGTCTATCTCATCTATCGCGATGTGAGTATGGGCCATATCATCCCGAAGGTATCGTCTCAATGACGAGATGTGGAATACATCGTGGATGCGATGTAAATGCTCTGGAAGTCCCAACCTGTATGCCATCGGCCCAATCCTCTCGATAATGGGAAATGGTCCCACGTACCTCGGGGCCAATTTCCCTTGCTTCCCGAACCTCATCACTCCCTTCATAGGAGATACTCACAGTAATACTTGGTCCCCCACATTAAACTCTCGGAAGAAACGTTTCGCATCGGCGTAGCTTTTCTGCCTGTCCTGGGCTACTCGGATGCGACCCCTGATCATCTCAATCCTCGCGGAGGTTTCCTGAATCACCTCTGGTCCTAGCAACTTGTTATCCCCCACCTCTAGCCAACAAGTTAGGGAACGATAAGGCCTTCCATACAAATCCTCGAATGGTGCCATGCCAATCGTGACCTGATAAGAGTTATTATAAGTGAACTCTACTAGTGGAAGATGTGGCTCCCAACCTCCTCCAAAATCAAGAACACACATGCGTAGCATATCCTCTAACATCTGATTAGTACGCTATGTCTGTTCATCTGTCTGTGGGTGATAAGCTGAACTCAACCTCAACTCAGTACCCATAGCCTCCTGAAAGCTTTCCTAGAAACGCGACACGAAAATCTTGTCTCTATTTGACACAATATTCAGAGGCACTTCATGTAATCTGATAATCTCAGCAATAAATAACTGAGCATACTGAACCATGGTATAGTCTATTCGTACCAGCAAAAAATGATCCACCCTGGTCAAACGGTCCACAATCACCCAGATGGAGTCGTGGCCCCGCTGTGATGTAGGCAACCCTGTAATGAAATCCATGGAAATACTCTCCCACTTCCACGCGGGTATTTCCAATGGCTGAAGCAACCCTGACGATTTCTGATGGTCCACCTTTACCAGTTGGAAGGTAGAACACTTGGACATGAACTCAGCAATATCCTTTTTCATCCCACTCCACTAGTATTGCCGCCTCATATCCTGGTACATCTTATCTCCCCCAGGATGTACTGCAAATCGAGACCCGTGAGACTGGGTCATCACTACATGACATAAATCTGCACCTTCTGGAACCACCAATCTCCCATTAAACCTCAAACCCCCATCAGAACTAACAGAATAGGACTCAGCACCCTCAGCTAAAAGTCGTACAATCTGCTCCTGGCAAAATGGGTCTGCGGTCTGTGCCTGTATCACCCTCGTAACAATCTCGGGTGTCACTATCATGACAGATATGAAGGAATGGGCTACTGCGTCCTGGTGACCCAACTCCTTCCACTTTGCTTTCCAGACGTCCGTTACATCGTCTACCGGTCTACGGCTCAACGTATTAGCAACTACGTTGGCCTTTCCCGAATGGTACTGTATGTCGAACTGATAGTCCTTCACAAACTCTAACCACCTGCGCTGACGCATATTCAGCTCTCGCTGAGTGAACAGGTACTGCAGTGACTTGTGGTGTGTGAATAAGCGGAATTTCTCTCCCAATAAATAGTGCCTCCAAATCCTCAATGTGAAAACGACCGCTGCTAACTCTAGGTCGTGGGTGGGGTAATTCTTCTCATAGGGCTTTAGCTTGCGGGAGGCAAAAGCTTTAGCCTTCTCCTCCTACTGAAGTACTCCCCCAAGTCCCCATAACGAGGCATCGGTGTAAACCAGGTACTCCACTCCCAGTTTAGGTAAAGCAAGGATCGGTGCCGAAGTAATCTTGTCTTTCAGCTCGTCAAAAGCCAATTGGCAAGCATCATCCCAAACATATGGTACCCACTTGCGAGTCAGGTTCGTCAATGGACCCGCTATTTTGGAGAAACCCCGAATGAATATACTGTAGTATCCCGCTAATCCCAAGAAACTACGCACTTTCATCGGTGTTGTGGGCTGTCCCCACTCCCTTACCGCTGACACTTTACTCGGGTCGACTGCTATCCCCTGCTCAGAAATAACATGCCCCAAGAAATGTACTTCCCACAACTAGAACCCGCATTTCTCATACTTAGCATACAGTTGATGCTCTCGTAGAGTCTGAAGAACCTGCCTCAAGTGCTCGGCATGCTCCTCCTCGGATTGTGAATATATCAAAATGTCATCTATGAAGACGATGAAAAACTGATCCAAGAACTCTATGAACACTCGGTTCATTAAGTCCATGAATACGGCTGGAGCATTTATGAGGCCAAATGGCATCACTCTGAACTTATAGTACCCATATCTCTTCAAGAAAGCAGTCTTTGAAACATCCTGCTCCCTAATACGTAGCTGATGGTACCCTGACCTCAGATCTATCTTCGAAAAGAAAGTTTCTCCCCTCAACTGGTCGAACAGATCATCGATTCGAGGCAACGGATACTTGTTCCGTATCATGACCTTGTTCAGCTCCCTGTAGTCCACACATAGCCTCAGTGAACCATCTCTCTTTTTCACAAATAAGACTGAGAGCCCCAAGGTGAGGTACTCCTGCGAATGAAGCCCTGACCTAACAGCTGCTCTATCTGATCTCGTAACTCTCGCATCTTCGTCGGAGCCATACGGTATGGAGCGCGTGCTATAGGTCTAGTATCCGGTAATAAATCTATGACAAAGTCTATCTCTCGACTGGGGGGTAGGCCTGGTATCTCCTGAAATACATTAAAATACTCACGAACAACTAGGATCGAGTCTAAGGGAATCACAACCTCCTTAGAGGTATCCTCCTCTATGTAATACAAATGAGCGGTCGAGCCTCCCTCTGGGCGACACATCGCCACTACAAACATCTCTTGCCCCGAAATGGCAAAAATAATACTCCCACCAAAACAATCTATCATGGCTCTGTAAGCAGCGAGCCAATCCATACCGATAATAACGTCATGATCATGCATATCTAAGACTAACATGTCTGCAGGTAATACCAATCTACCAATCTCTACCTCCACACCCCGACATATAAAGAAAATAAGCGAACCATTTCCCAGTGGTGAGTCTACACACGTCACAATGCTCTCTGTTGTGGCTAATAACCCTAAGGCCTTCGTAAAATGGGTAGCTATAAAATAGTGCGTCGCCCCAGTATTCAATAAAACTCGACCCATAGTAACATGGATAGGAAACATACCCTCAATCGCGGGTGGTGCCTGTGGAGCTGCTGCCTGATGGACGTTATAGAACCGCCTGTACTGTAACTTCTCCTGCTGCACTAGAGCGGCTGCAATAGCTAGTAGGGCTAGTACCTGAGCTGGTGCTGGGAGGGAGGCTGAAAAAAGTGGCCTCTGAGTCTCATTACGGGCACCCTGTTACTATGGGGCCCTATCTCCCTCTGGATAATCCTGGCGCCTATGGCCATTCTTGCTGCACCCAAAACATCTGCCTTTGAAATTACCTCCCCTCTGACCCTGCAGACCCCGGCCCTGTTGGCCGTTACCACCCCGCCACTGGCCCTGTTGGCCCTGATGAAAATGATGTTGGCCCTGTTGGCCCTACTGCTGTCGGTGTTGGCCTTGCTGGCCCTGCTGATCCCTGCTGACCCTGCCTATAACCCCAAAATCCCTGCCTGAAATCACCTGATCGAAAGCGCTTGTCAGGGTCCCCCTGATGGGAACTCTATTCATGCTGACGAGTCTGTCCCTGAGATGTCGGTGCTCCACCAGCGCCACTACCCCCTGTCCTTCCCTGCTGGCCGGACTCTCATGCTCGCTTGCTTCCCTGTAGATGGAAGGGTGATCTTGGCAGTGTAGTAAGGCAGCATTGAGTACATCTGTGAAGCTACTCAGAGACAAATTTCCTATAAGATGCTGACGGATCCTCCAAGCTAACCCGTCCACAAATAACATTATCTTCTTACCCTCAGTAGGTGCCTCATCTGGCACTATGGTGAGAAGTATCGTAAACTCCTCCTTATACTCAGTAATAGTAGAGTTTTCCTGCTTCAAGTTCAGTAATTTCCGCCTCATCTCAGTCTGCACGGCGGGTGGAAAGTACTTGCGGTCAAACCGCTCCTAGAATATATGAATCGGAATAGTATCCCTCTCCTCCAAGGTGGTGGTGAATTCCCACGACTGCAAAGCGTCCCCCACTAACTTGAAGGAATCCAACAACTTTTTTTGCATGTATGTGCACTCATACATACGCAGATGCCTCTGGATATCTTTCTTCCATTGGCTGACGGTGATGATATCTAAACTACCTGAGAACTCAGGGGGATGCGCCTTCTGAAAGGCATCCCTAACCCGCTCCCATGCTGATGGAAGCTGTGCAGGTATTGGCGCCACTGCCTGAATCTGGGGTGGAGCTTGCTGTACTACCGCTAACGCGGCATTCACTGCCTGAGCAACAATAACGGCTACCTCATTAGCATTCATCGTTCCCTGAGCCAGAGTTGTTGGCTGCTCGGCTTGGGCACGCCTATCCTTTGGTGCACGTCTCGGAGGCATCTGAAACGTGAAGAAATTTATTAGTCTACAGTTATTATCAAATCTTAAATAGGTGAAGACATAATCGTAAAAGTAAGAGTACAACAATCCTAACATAGGGCTCTATAACAAAAAACCTAAGCTGAAAGCGAAATAAGCCGTACAGATCCTAAGGACACTAGAACCTGATGCTCTGATACCACCTCTGACACCCCGCCTAATTAAATACCGGGCGATCACTCCTTTATTAAATTAAAATCAAGGTGAACAGTTGGTTCATTCTTAGCATCACTGTCGAAAAATAACTTTTCCAATTTAAACACCCTAATTAATTAAGCTAAGTGTCAAAACCATTTTTAGACATTACTTTCCAAATTTTATTTTATGTAAACCAACATTTAAAACTTTACGAAATTCATAAATAAAGAATCACACAACAACTATACTGGAACAAACAATTCTATAATTAAACATCCAACTAAATGAATCCAACATTTAATACTTAAATGAAAACATCCCAACAATAGTAAATCCCAAAGAGTAAAATACTAGAAATAAATGAATCACAATGTTTGCTAAACATCTAAATAATGGAAAGGGCGACACATGCCCAACTGAATAAATAGTGCTAGTAATGGAATCAAGAAATGAGGTCGTCTAATTAAGAGACCTGCAACTCCCACCTAAGCTGCAGCGCGTTCCTTCCAAAGGATCCTATGCAAGACGCCCCTGTGGCTGGGCACCTGTAATATATACATATATAAACCAGAGAGAAGAAAAGTGGAAAACGAGTCAGAGCCCGATTGTAAAAAGATTTAAAATTTATTTAGCAAGTATTTAAAATGTTTACAGGCCAATGCAACAACATATTAGTGCGGCACTCCCTTGAGAAATTCTCACCTCTCTTCTAATGTGCACACCAATCGTACTAACCTCCCCAATGGTTTAACTTATCTTAGGTTACTCGTAAGATTTAAGCTGAACAATTCAACTGTTTAAGAGGTTAATTTCATTTGATCACAAAGTTCTCGTTTAAACCTTATTTGCCAATAAAGTTTCCCAGTGTCATATTATACTTTTTAAAACAAGTATTTCCAAATTGAAGTCATTATTCATTTCTTACTTACCATAAGCATAGTAGGAAGTTCCAAATTTCAGAATTTCATATATATATTAAATACTCGTATAATATATATATTCTAACAACACCCCATATAAAAATTATGGTGCGGGCATACTCTGCTATCCAATCCCCGTATCACTCGTACTAAGGGAAATACATGTTCGGAATCACTCTCGAACTGTATTAACACATACATCAAACAATATTGAGGCGAAGCATAGATTCCAAGTCTCTAAGAGGTCAGCACATACCCTCACGTCTCTTAGGACCGCCTGACCATCAATCAGATAACCTGTACCAAGGATATCTATCTTCTAGGGTACGAGTCAATATCCCCCATAAAGGTCCCATCAAGATAAGACTGTCCCAGCGCGATAACCTCAGGGATAGAAAGTAGCGCGGACATGATTTTCACACATATATAGTATATGCATAAACACAGTCATATAAATATACTACTATTACCACATCAAATTTAGGTTCATCTCATAACCCATAATTATGACATTTATCCATATTTTCTCATTATTTAGTTATCACGTATAACTGTTCGTCTCTTACTTTAATTTGAGGGATTATTCCAACTCACTACGTAACAGTCATGGACTCTATCCTCCCAAGTGTAAAATTCAGTAGGTACTCATCTATTTTCCATCGTAACTATCTTACGCGTCTCTCCCTTTAATACAAAATTCCATCGTCCCTTATATGTAAACATCCCAAAAATGCAATTCTCGTCTTACATTAAAGGTCTCATAATTATTAATAAGTCCTACTGGTCTTCTTTATCTCCAGAAATATTTTAATAAGGATGTTTAAGGAGTATTACTCATTTAAATTTAATTCAACTATTTAAAAAGGGAAATATGAGTCTGCCAGAAGGGGTCGATCGATCGATGGCAGGAGCTCGATCGATTGATGCGTCGATCGATCGACACTCTTGGATCGATCGATCGATCAAATAGGTATGACGAATTCTGCAAATTAACAGTTACGGGTTTCATAATCCAACCTCAATCAAATCTAGATTTTTCACACCCAAACTCCCAAAAATTCGTACTACAAACAGTATAAACCCATATTATACTTCTTCTACGTAAAGCATGCGAATTTTCATCAATAACCGTGGATTAATAGGCCAAAACTCATATCAATCTCAAGAACCCTAGAATTTCTTTAACTTGGTTCTAATTAGTCTTTTTCCGTAATTTCTACTTCTAATTCATCATAAATCCATGATTAAACCTCTACATATGAAAGGGATTTCCAGATTATCATTCATATCATTACTACATGCAATTTTCCTATCTCCAACATGGGTTTTCTTCTATGAAACTCATCCTAATCACCCTAGACTAGCATGAACGATGCATTAACGAAAATAAGAAAGACAAATACTTGCCTAGGAATTTCAGAGTTCAGATTTGTGGACGAATTTGCTGTTGTTGCGTTCCCCGTCGCACGATTTACGTGTTGGTGGCGGTGCCGGTGCAACCGGATGGATTTTTGGGCTTGGAAAGCTTTCTCCTTCCCTCTCCTATGGTCGTTCTAAGGTCTTGAGTCTGCTAACCCTAAAGGACCATTCCAAATGGCTGATATAACCTAATAAATTTGGTGGGTTTAATTACCCAAAAATGCAAAATGTCCAAAATGCCCTCCCGGGGTGCTAAATAGGCCTAAAAACTCCCCGAGACCCAAACTAAACCCACGGGTACACTTTTCTGACTATCTCGACCCTTCCGGACACTTTGGTGCACTCAAAATGACCATAAGAGCAACTTATAATTTATTCACTTTTTTAAATCAATATTTAGTCCCGACACGACACAGGCGCGTCCCGACTTACATTTCCAAAATTGTCATTGTATTCACTCGTGACATTTAATAGATCCGATATTATATATTACTTTGCTCATTAGTAATATTCAACAAGTTTCCCATAACTACTAACTCACATCACGTTAATAATTATAAAAATAATTAATTTTTGGATTTATATTAAATAATAATTCACATTAAATTTAATAAATCCCCAAATTAAGAAAGCATAAAAATACGGGGTATTAAAATTTATTAAAACTGTGACGAGTGAAAAAAATGACAGTTTGGGCAGTTAAATCGGGACGCGAGTGTCAGTCGTGCCGAGACTCAATTTTATGGAATAAAAAGGTCATTTATTTTTAACTCATTTAAATGGTCATTTCGTGTATTCCAAAGTCTCCGAATCATAAAAGTCTATCTGGGGGCTTTGTTTGGGTCCCAGGGCACTTTTAGGCCATACTGGCACCCTGTAGGGGTAATTTAGTTATTTGCATTTTTAGGGAATTAAATTTACTAATTTTAAAGAGTTATATCAGATGAGGAGTTGTGTCTTCATGGATTATGAGTTACCATATTCACCAAAGCCATTAGAGAAAAAATGGGAACCACCCCCAAAGCTAGAACCACCATTCCTACACCATTGCACCACCGAAACCACCGTTACGCAGATCGGAAAGAGAGCACCACCCCAATACCATCTTCTTCATCGAATCACAGCTTCCATTAAAGGTAAGTGTTTTATCATGCAAAGATTCAGTGCATATATTATCCATGGTAGTTTAGACTAAAATAAATAACCATGAATAATTGAAATTTCATAAATTTAGAGAATTGAATCATGATTATGGTTAGGTTTTGCATTTAGATGTATTTTTGGAATTATTGGAAAAATGAAATTTATAGCCTAAGTGATAGGAATCACGGATTAAATATGAAATTATGGATTTCTTGAATACAAATTGAGGGACTAGGGTTCTTGAGAAATATTCATGAATCAATCCAAGGAATCGATGCCCGATGATGATTTTATGATTCGTATACGTTAGAACTCATGTAATTATGTTAGTACAACATCTAGTATGATTGTTTGGGGGTTTGAGATGATTAAATTGAGGATTTGGTGTTAAAAATGGGAGAAACCCGTAAGAACACATATGCAAAATTTTGAAACCTGTACGAGTGAATCGATTCGGACCAGGCCGAATCAATTCGACTGTCCAAAACTATTTGGCTTTCCCCTTTTTGTTTAAAATTTGTAGGAGATGTTCGGGATTTAATCGTGGACCTTAATTTTAATTATATTGAAGAGTATTTGGGAATACCTGTAGACCTAGATTGTAATTTAGGTTGAGTTGCAGGATAATAAATTGAGGGCTAAACTTAATTAGGTTTAATTAAGAGAAATACCTAAATCAGAGACTAATTCAAATCCCGTAAATCCAAGGGATTGGATGACTTAGACTAGTAGGATATAAGTGAGTTACTTACTGATATTATGTTAGGAAATAAAGGAGACACCTCGAGTGGCGAGAATGACCCAAGACTGTACAAAGAGAGCAATATTATATTTCGTTAACACGTAGGATATTAGTGAGATTGATATACTACGTATAAAACATGTGCAATAGGATGTGCGTACACCTATATTAAAGATATAGATTTATGTACTAAGGTTGTGTGAATACCTAATGTATGATTGATATACTGTGTGTGTATGACATACCTACCATACTTTCTACCATGAGAGGTTTTATAACGGGGACAGTCTTATTTTGATGAGCCTTCAGGGCGATTTTAGATAGGGGACTTAGAACATAGGTGACTTAGATAGGTAACAAACCTACCATACTTTATCGGTGAGTTGATAAGTTTGCGGGCGTGTGGGTGCGTAGGTATGTGCATATCCCTTAGGGATGGGAACTATGTTTGCCTCCAATATGTGTGATTTGTATTGATACGGTTCCAGAGTAATTCGATACTCGTAATACTTGTGTATGTGATGTATCGGGATTTGATAGCAGAGTATGCATGCACCGCAGGTTTAACCTTTTGGGGTGCCGTATTAGTGTATACACACACACACACACACACACACACACACACACACACTTGTGATTATTCTACCGTGTTGCTTTGTAAATGAGGAACATTAGGACACCTTATATTAATAAAAAAATGTGGAAACTTGAAGGATTAATGAGTTACTTGAATTTGATTAAACTAATATTGAAAATGAAAGAATGTATTATTCGGGTAATACGGTTGGTACAATGACTTAGGCATTATAGTAAGAGACTCAATTTAAACTAGATATGTGGGATAGTGTAATAATGATGGGTAAGGAGAATACATTAGGCGTGCACATTAGTTGAGTGGTGAGAATCTTAAGTGAGGGCACGTGGAACTAGCATGTATATAATATTTACCATTTAATGCATTTTAAACACTTGCTGATTTTAAAATATTTTCAACTCGGGGCTCTGACCCATTTCTTTCCAAATCTATTTTGTTTTTGTAAAAACCTTTTAGGTGCCCAGCCACAGGGACGCCAAGCATAGGATTTATTACTAATTGACGTGCTGTAGCTACTGTAGAAGTTACAGGACCTCGGTTACTAGACTCCTCCACACCTATCCTTGATTCTTTTTGAGTTATTTACTTTAGTCGGGCATGTTGCCCATCGTTATTAAGATAGATTTAGAGATAGTGATTTCAGATATTTATTTATATTTTAGTTGTTGGGATTTATTTCATTTCATACACTTGTATTTGGAATTTAGACTGGAGGTGTTTACTCCGGATTCAATTATTTATTTATGTCATTTTACTTTCTCTGAGATTGTTTATAAGATGTAAATGTTAGTTAATCTTTTATTTGGTTTCATATTAATTTAAAAGATAAAATTTGATACCGGACTTTTTAATTACTAGGTGGTTAGTAATTATTAAATGCTTTTCGACAGCGATGCTATGACTGAACCAACTAGATATTCTGTTTTAAATTTAATAAAGGACTGATCACCCCATATTTAATTAGGCGGGGTGTCACAGTTAATCGATCTCCTTTCCTAGTAATGAAAAAGTCTACTTAGCTCTTATGCGTTCAACTTTTATAAGTTATTAAGTGTTCTAGCCTTTTTTTAAGATATGTATTTACTAGTACAAAATCATCAGTCATCGGGAAATTAAGATAAAATCTCCACTGTCGTTACTATCTTTAAAACCACATCCCCCTTGTACTATCTCATATTCTACACTATATTCTCTTACATGGCCATTAAAATCTCCCCTATATAGATTTTCTCACCTACAGGTATTTCTTGAATTTGTTCATCCATTTGTTCCTGAAATTGTACTTTAGTGTGCTCATCTAATCCTACTTGGTGTGCATAAGCACTAACAATATGAATTATGTTTTCATCTAATACCAGTTTTACAATTATAAGTCTATCACCTTTGCTAGTAACAGTTACAATATCATCCTTAAGGTTCTTATCTACTATTACTCTGACTCTGTTCCTATTTCTATATTTTTCTATATAATATAATTTAAGCCCTGTATTTTCTATTTATCTAGCTTTCTCACCGACCCATTTAGTTTCTTGTAAACGAGCTATGTTAACTTTTCTTCTCATATATCCACTAACTTCATCCCTTTCCATGTCATAGTCCCAATGTTCCAAGTCGCTAACTTACGTTTACTATCCTGGACTAGCTTCTTTATCCGCACACGTCTAGATTGTTGCAGGAACCCTTGCCCATTTCTCATTGCACTCGGATGCCGATGCGGCGCTCCTTGACTATTTTGAGACACCTGGTGGCAGGCGCAACGCATCTCACCTATTTTTCGAAACACGCGGTCGTAGGCACGATGCATTACTTAAGGGGGAATGCCCTAATATTAGTGCGTATATTCATAGGATTCATGTTCATAAGGATCTAACAAAGTTTTACATTAGTCGTCAACTACCTAATTCAACCATTCTCCTTTATCTGGCTTAGGACCAACAATGCCCAAACTAATATATAAGAAGTATGCACATCACATGCAGATTTTGAGTATAATAAGATAGGGTATGAATAAATACTCTTAAGGGATTAGTGGAGCATATTGTGTAAAACCTCTTATCTTAAATCCTCAGAAAAAATCTTCGAGTTAATAGATGAACAAACAAGCTACCATTCCAACCCACAATATATCTTATCAGTCATATCCTTCACGATAAAGACACCTAACAGAGGGTGAAAAAACATGGGTCAAACATGTAACGCAAAACTATCACTAACTATAAAGACATATACGATTCCAATAATAAGTCTTGTTCTAAATGATCAACGAGTTGAGTCTAACCTAAATAGCTGCGGATAAGTGTTTTATATTATTTTTTTTTCAATTTTATATCACTAATTTCTCATAGGCATACGCAGTGTGACACATCTAAAAGTTAAATATTCAGTAACAAATATCATGGGAAAAATTTAATTTAGTACATGAAGTTACGAATAAACTTCATGGGTACGTATAAACATGCATAACCAACTCAATGCATTTCCAAATTACACTACAACTTTACATGAGCATAAAATTCTTCATTTGTGCATATATACAATAAACATATAAGCAATGAATAAAAGTTAGTTAACATTTGTAATACCCCGTACTTTTATTATTAATTAATTTCCGTGTGCTTAATATTATTGATTTAATTAGGGAAATTAAACTGAATTTCAGTAAATATTAATTAGTTTGATAAAGTATTAATATTAATTATTATTATTATTTACTTGCATGTGATAAGTAAATAGTTATGTGCATTATTATATGTCGCGTGTGAGTGATATTCATGATTTATTTTTATTATGTTGATATAGTGTTACATCGGCATATCGATATAATTTATGGGTGATGCGTAGGGTAATGAGATATTAGCATACTTGGAGTTGGGTGACTTGGATGACCTTTTTGAGTGCACCGGTGATTCGGGAAGGGTTGAAATAGTCCAAAATATGTGCTTGAATATTATGTTTGGGTTCTGGGGGATTTTTAGACATAATAGGACCTATAGAAGGGTAAGAGGGTCATTTTGTACTTAGGGTTAAGTGGGAAATGGGATTAGCTTAATTAAGATGATATTTAAGAAGTTGTAAAGGTGGATGGTAACCCACCTTTCATATTCTACATAAAAGGTTGAGAGAGAAAACCTAGAGAAGAGAAAAATAAGAAGATGGAAGAGGAATATTGAAGAAAAGAATAAAGAGGATTCAACTTGGCTTAGATACTTCATATTTGTTATTCAACAAGGCAAGTAATTGATTTCTTTATATCGCATTCTCAATGGTAGTTAATTACTTTCTCGATATAAAGTAGAATTCGGGGATTTGAGTATGAAAGATTGAAAATTGATGGTTAGTGAATAAATTAATGATATAAGATGAACGATCTTGAATCAATGATTAATTAGGATTGATTATGCTTGTAGTTAGAGATAAAATTCGGGGTTTTAATAGAAAAAGAAGAAGAACTTAGATGAAAGATGAAATCTTTAATAATCAAATTGATAAAAGAATTGTAAATTTGAAAGTGTGGGGAGTTCCATGTAAGAATTAAATATATAGTGATGGGATTATTTTTTATGGATAATATATAAATTATAGTTCTTGAAATTTTGGTAAAATGAACCCTAGAAACTAAGTTGGGATTTTGGGGATGAATCCTACCTAAGAAAAATGCTTCATGTCTTTGTTTTGTAATCTCATTCAAATGTCGTTCGAACGAAATGTCATTTGAACGAGATGTGCTTCTTGTTTGAACGAGGTTGGATTTCATTCGAATGACCCGTGGGTTTGGGTCGGGTTTGGATTGTGGAAATGTTTCTAGTACTTTTGTGAAAGTGAGTATGTGGGGGGGTTATCCAATTGAGTAGATATTTAATAATTATAAAAATAATTAATTTCTAGATTTATATTAAATAATAATTCACATTAAATTTAATAAATCCCCAAATTAAGAAAGCATAAAAATACGGGGTATTACAATTTATTAAAATTGTCACGAGTGAAAAAAATGACAGTTGGGCAGTTAAATCGGGACGCGAGTGTCAGTCGTGCCGAGACTCAATTTTATGGAATAAAAAGGTCATTTATTTTTAACTCATCCAAATGGTCATTTTGTGTATTCCAAAGTCTCCGAATCATAAAAGTCTATCCGGGGTTTTTTTTTGGGTCCCAGGGCACTTTTAGGCCATACTGGCACCCTGTAGGGGTAATTTAGTTATTTGCACTTTTAGGGAATTAAATTTACTAATTTTAAAGAGTTATATCATATGCGGAGTTGTGTCTTCATGGGTTATGAGTTACCATATTCACCGAAGCCATTAGAGAAAAAAAGGGAACCACCCCCAAAGCTAGAACCACCATTCCTACACCAATTGCACCACCAAAAGCATCGTTACGCAGATCGGAAAGAGAGCACCACCCCAATACCATCTTCTTCATCTAATCACAGCTTCCATTAAAGGTAAGTGTTTTATCTTGCAAAGATTCAGTGCATATATTATCCATGGTAGTTTAGACCAAAATAAATAACCATGAATAATTGAAATTTCATAAATTTAGAGAATTGAATCATGATTATGGTTAGGTTTTGCATTTAGATGTATTTTTGGAATTATTGGAAAAATGAAATTTATAGCCTAAGTGATAGGAATCACGGATTAAATATGAAATTATGGATTTCTTGAATACAAATTGAGGGACTAGGGTTCTTGAGAAATATTCATGAATCAATCCAAGGAATCGATGCCCGATGATGATTTTATGATTCGTATACGTTAGATCTCATGTAATTATGTTAGTACAACATCTAGTATGATTGTTTGGGGGTTTGAGATGATTAAATTGAGGATTTGGTGTTAAAAATGGGAGAAACCCGTCAGAACACATATGCAAATTTTTGAAACCTGTACGAGCGAATCGATTCGGACCAGGCCGTATCAATTCGACCGTCCAAAACTATTTGGCTTTCCCCTTTTTGTTTAAAATTTGTAGGAGATGTTCGGGATTTAATCGTGGACCTTAATTTTAATTATATTGAAGAGTATTTGGGAATACCAGTAGACCTAGATTGTAATTTAGGTTGAGTTGCAGGATAATAAATTGAGGGCTAAACTTAATTAGGTTTAATTAAGAGAAATACCTAAATCAGAGACTAATTCAAATCCCGTAAATCCAAGGGATTGGATGACTTAGACTAGTAGGATATAAGTGAGTTACTTACTGATATTATGTTAGGAAATAAAGTAGACACCTCGAGTGGCGAGAATTACCCAAGACTGTACAAAGAGAGCAATATTATATTTCGTTAACACGTAGGATATTAGTGAGATTGATATACTACGTATAAAACATGTTCAATAGGATGTGCGTACACCTATATTAAAGATATAGATTTATGTACTAAGGTTGTGTGAATACCTAATGTATGATTGATATACTGTGTGTGTATGACATACCTACCATACTTTCTACCATGAGAGGTTTTAGAACGGGGATAGTCTTATTTTGATGAGCCTTCAGGGAGATTTTAGATAGGTGACTTAGAACATAGGTGACTTAGAACATAGGTGACATAGATAGGTAACAAACCTACCATACTTTATCGGTGAGTTGATAAGTTTGCGGGTGTGTGGGTGCGTAGGTATGTGCATATCCCTTAGGGATGGGAACTATGTTTGCCTCCAATATGTGTGATTTGTATTGATACGGTTCCAGAGTAATTCGATACTCGTAATCCTTGTGTATGTGATGTATCGGGATTTGATAGCAGAGTATGCATGCACCGCAGGTTTAACCTTTTGGGGTGCCGTATTAGTGTATATACACACACACACACACACACACACACACACACACACACTTGTGATTATTCTACCGTGTTGCTTTGTAAATGAGGAACATTAGGACACCTTATATTAATAAAAAAATGTGGAAACTTGAAGGATTAATGAGATACTTGAATTTGATTAAACTAATATTGAAAATGCAAGAATGTATTATTCGGGTAATACGGTTGGTACAATGACTTAGGCATTATAGTAAGAGACTCAATTTAAACTAGATAAGTGGGATAGTGTAATAATGATGGGTAAGGAGAATACATTAGGCGTGCACATTAGTTGAGTGGTGAGAATCTCAAGTGAGGGCACGTGGAACTAGCATGTATATAATATTTACCATTTAATGCATTTTAAACACTTGCTGATTTTAAAATATTTTCAACTCGGGGCTCTGACCCATTTCCTTCCAAATCTATTTTGTTTTTGTAAAAACCTTTTAGGTGCCCAGCCACAGGGACACCAAGCATAGGATTTCTTACTAATTGACGTGCTGTAGCTACTGTAGAAGTTACAGGACCTCGGTTACTAGACTCCTCCACACCTATCCTTGATTCTTTTCGAGTTATTTACTTTAGTCGGGCATGTTGCCCATCGTTATTAAGATAGATTTAGAGATAGTGATTTCAGATATTTACTTATATTTTAGTTGTTGGGATTTATTTCATTTCATACACTTGTATTTGGAATTTAGACTGGAGGTGGTTACTCCGGATTCAATTATTTATTTATGTCATTTTACTTTCTCTGAGATTGTTTATAAGATGTAAATATTAGTTAATCTTTTATTTGGTTTCATATTAATTTAAAAGATAAAATTTGATACCGGACTTTTTAATTACTAGGTGGTTAGTAATTATTAAATGCTTTTCGACAGCGATGCTATGACTGAACCAACTAGATATTCTGTTTTAAATTTAATAAAGGACTGATCACCCCATATTTAATTAGGCGGGGTGCCACAGTTAATCGATCTCCTTTCCTAGTAATGAAAAAGTCTACTTAGCTCTTATGCGTTCAACTTTTATAAGTTATTAAGTGTTCTAGCCTTTTTTTAAGATATGTATTTACTAGTACAAAATCATCAGTCATCGGGAAATTAAGATAAAATCTCCACTGTCGTTACTATCTTTAAAACCACATTCCCCTTGTACTATCTCATATTCTACACTATATTCTCTTACATGGCCATTAAAATCTCCCCTATATAGATTTTCTCACCTACAGGTATTTCTTGAATTTGTTCCTCCATTTGTTCTTGAAATTGTACTTTATCTGAACACGTCTAGATTGTTGCAGGAACCCTTGCCCATTTCTCATTGCACTCGGATGCCGATGCGGCGCTCCTTGACTATTTTGAGACACCTGGTGGCAGGCGCAACGCACCTCACCTATTTTTCGAAACACGCGGTCGTAGGCACGATGCATTACTTAAGGGGGAATGCCCTAATATTAGTGCGTATATTCATAGGATTCATGTTCATAAGGATCTAACAAAGTTTTACATTAGTCGTCAACTACCTAATTCAACCATTCTCCTTTATCTGGCTTAGGACCAACAATGCCCAAACTAATATATAAGAAGTATGCACATCACATGCAGATTTTGAGTATAATAAGATAGGGTATGAATAAATACTCTTAAGGGATTAGTGGAGCATATTGTGTAAAACCTCTTATCTTAAATCCTCAGAAAAAATCTTCGAGTTAATAGATGAACAAACAAGCTACCATTCCAACCCACAATATATCTTATCAGTCATATCCTTCACGATAAAGACACCTAACAGAGGGTGAAAAAACATGGGTCAAACATGTAACGCAAAACTATCACTAACTATAAAGAGATATACGATTCCAATAATAAGTCTTGTTTTAAATGATCAACGAGTTGAGTCTAACCTAAATAGCTGCGGATAAGTGTTTTATATTTTTTTTTTCAATTTTATATCACTAATTTCTCATAGGCATACGCAGTGTGACACATCTAAAAGTTAAATATTCAGTATAAATATCATGGGAAAAATTTAATTTAGTACATGAAGTTACGAATAAACTTCATGGGTACGTATAAACATGCATAACCAACTCAATGCATTTCCAAATTACACTACAACTTTACATGAGCATAAAATTCTTCATTTGTGCATATATACAATAAACATATAAGCAATGAATAAAAATTAGTTAACATTTGTAATACCCCGTACTTTTATTATTAATTAATTTCCGTGTGCTTAATATTATTGATTTAATTAGGGAAATTAAACTGAATTTTAGTAAATATTAATTAGTTTGATAAAGTATTAATATTAATTATTATTATTATTTACTTGCATGTGATAAGTAAATAGTTATGTGCATTATTATATGTCGCGTGTGAGTGATATTCATGATTTATTGTTATTATGTTGATATAGTGTTACATCGGCATATCGATATAATTTATGGGTGATGCGTATGGTAATGAGATATTAGCATACTTGGAGTTGGGTCACTTGGATGACCTTTTTGAGTGCACCGGTGATTCGGGAAGGGTTGAAATAGTCCAAAATATGTACTTGAATATTATGTTTGGGTTCTGGGGGATTTTTAGACATAATAGGACCTATAGAAGGGTAAGAGGGTCATTTTGTACTTAGGGTTAAGTGGGAAATGGGATTAGCTTAATTAAGATGATATTTAAGAAGTTGTAAAGGTGGATGGTAGCCCACCTTTCATATTCTACATAAAAGGTTGAGAGAGAAAACCTAGAGAAGAGAAAAATAAGAAGATGCAAGAGGAATATTGAAGAAAAGAATAAAGAGGATTCAACTTGGCTTAGAGACTTCATATTTGTTATTCAACAAGGCAAGTAATTGATTTCTTTATATCTCATTCTCAATGGTAGTTAATTACTTTCTCGATATAAAGTAGAATTCGGGGATTTGAGTATGAAAGATTGAAAATTGATGGTTAGTGAATAAACTTAATGATATAAGATGAACGATCTTGAATCAATGATTAATTAGGATTGATTATTCTTGTAGTTAGAGATAAAATTCGGGGTTTTAATAGAAAAAGAAGAAGAACTTAGATGAAAGATGAAATCTTTAATAATCAAATTGATAAAAGAATTGTAAATTTGAAAGTGTGGGGAGTTCCATGTAAGAATTAAATATATAGTGATGGAATTATTTTTTATGGATAATATATAAATTATAGTTCTTGAAATTTTGGTAAAATGAACCCTAGAAACTAAGTTGGGATTTTGGGGATGAATCCTACCAAAGAAAAATGCTTCATGTCTTTGTTTTGTAATCTCATTCAAATGTCGTTCGAACGAAATGTCATTTGAACGAGATGTCCTTCTTGTTTGAACGAGGTTGGATTTCATTCGAATGACCCGTGGGTTTGGGTCGGGTTTGGATTGTGGAAATGTTTCGAGTATTTTTGTGAATTCAAGTGAGTCTTGTGTTGCTATTCGTTATTTGTAAAATTTGATAATTAACTAGGGTGTTAATTCTGAGATTTGCATGGGGAGAACCGAGGATTGAATTGAGTGACTATAGGATTAAATAATCAAAAAGTTTTGTTAAACTTCGGGATTAGGTGAACCGTGCGCTGAGGGATATGCGTACGAGTTCAATACTTATTATATATACATATTAGAGTGACATGTATATATATGCATATATGTATGTGTGCATGCTACTTGTTTTATATGAACATACCTACTTGGTAGTGATATCATAGGAGGTTGTACGTAGTGGTCGGTCCGTCCTGGTGTTGACCAGTAGGTATTGGATTGATTCTCCAGGTCATAGGACTGTTGTATGATCACTATCTGCGTGTGAGGATACGTGTTGGTCTCGAGTCCAATTGGGAACGATGTGGTATGGTTGTGACGCAAATGTATGTCTATAATTGCCTCCGTTATATGTGTTTTTGGTTGGGATCGATGGTGAGATTTTGACCCGGTGGCCTAGTGTGATGCGTGATGCCTGGAGCCTGATAGGACACGAGGGATGTATCCGGGAGTTTAAGCTTTGGGGATACGGTTATGTGTATATAGTGAGTGATATATTTGTGGATGTTTAAATGATATGGTTTATATATCTATCTATAGCACAAGTGTAGCTAGGTCATGTTTATCACATGAATATTTATCTATAGCAAGGGTATCATTACGATATTATTCAGGAATATATACCTAAGGAAGGTAGTTACACTTAGCTAATAGAGACAATTAGCGGGGTTTGGGCTTAGATTGTAATTACGTGTTTTTGTCAGACCAGGTAGTTTAATTAGGATAATAAATAAACACGTTAAGTTTGCACTGTAGATGAGATGTGAGGCTTTATCTCATGTCGGTGCGATCGGTTAATCTTGATAGCAATACACTACTATATTAATGATTTAAAAAAATTATTTACTTGCGAAATTATTTTATAATCTACGAGCTTTGACCCATCATTTCTTTTTAAATTTCCTTGTTTCCTTTTTTACACCCTAGGTGTGCAGCTGCAGCAGCCAGGACAATAAGGATAGATCTGTTCTTTGTGACAGTAGTTGTGGATGATGCATCCTCGTTTAGACGCTTCAGTCGATTCTATTCTAGATAAGATCAGTCATTTTAGTTTATAATTAGTCATGTTTGCCTAGATGGATTGGATTTTATTTTACTATCAAACTTTTATATTACTATTAGACATTTATATTTCAGTACTCAGTTTATTTATTCAGTTACTCAGTGGATGTTATTATTCGTTACCGATGGTTTATTCGGTTCACACTATTATTTATCTATACATGAGGATTATTATATTCATAGTATTGTATGGTTTTCTGTGTATGGTTTGATTTTTATTATTTATGTTATATCATTATTTGCAACAGTGATGCTGAGAATGATCCATACTCCCATTGAACATTAGAGTGGGTGGAAGCTCATTTTAGGGCATGTTCGAATTTGAAGGTGCCCAACACTTGTGTTGTGGAAGGAACCAAAGAAATTGAAATTAGGGACATAGGTATGTCTCTTTATTGGTTATCCCAAAGGTTATAAAGGTGGTTTATATCATATTCCTAAGCACAATAAGGTCGTTAATTGCATCAATGCCTTGTTCTTGAAATAGGATTATGTAATAAATCACGTGCCAAAGTGTAAGCTAGTCTTACAAGATTAAAAAGGAATGCATATTAGCAGTGTTTGTAGACTAGTCATACATGATAAAATACAATATGATATCGATAAGACACTATCTAGCAGTAATGGGAGTATTACGAATGATCAGGATACACGTGTCAGGATAACAAGTAGTGCCACATCGTTGTGGGAACATTAGAAGTATCCTAACTAGTAAGTGTTTTCGTGTGAACATCTTGGTGAGATACCAAAGAAACATGTATCGAGTCCCAGGAACTACAATGGGGCATTCCAACACGATACTTTTAGCTTTGACTTATGACAATGGATACCAAAATGGATTCAGTTTATTCGAATCAAATTTTGGGAACTTGTAGAGTTTCTAATAGGATAAAACCATCGAGTGCAAGTGGATATATAAGAAGTTAAAATATGTATGGATGAGAAGGTGCAAACCTTCAAGGCAAGACTTGTAGAGGGTTTACGCATAAATAAAGGTATTGACTATGAGAAAACCATCTTGCTTGTATCCATGCTAAAGTCCATTGGGATTCTTTTAACATCAAGACTGTGTTCTTAAATGATTATCTTGCCATGTACATAGTAAGAGGTCAGGAAAGAAAAGTGTGTATATGAGATCCATATATGTATTTAAATTAACATTAAGGTCTTGGAACATTCGATTTGATAAAGAAGTCAATTTTTTTATTTTGATCATAACCCGAATGATACTTATTTGTATAAGGGGTTTGACAAACATGTGGTGGTATTTATAATACAATATATGGATAAAGGTGGGTTTATTATCTTACATAAGAGTGTGGTTATCCAAGTTACTCAATATAAATTGCTTAAGATAAGTTGGGAACATCCTTATGATTAAGCTTTCGTTAGATCGGATAAAAAGGATGTTGGGATTATCCAACATTACTTATATCAATATTGTACTCATAATATTAGCATTGTCATTCCAAGAAAGGCTATTCCTTTTAAGTATTAAACCATTTTGTCTTGGAATTAGTGAAAACACTTGATTAGATGGAATAATGATGAATATACCTTATGCTTCATCAGTGGGTAGCCTCATGTATATTGTGTGCTAGACCGAATATTTTCTTTACCATTGGCATTGTTAGAAGATTTCAGTTTAATACTCATATATCTTTTAGGTACAAATATTTGGTTTTCAGTTAGATAAAGACCCTAATTTTTTACCTATAAATATGTGTCTACCCTAGGAGGTGGAGCTATAGGTTGAAGGAGTGTGAAGGAATCTATAATTGTTGATTCCTGTAAGGAGGCTGAAGTTGTTGCTACTTCTGAGGTAACTAAAGAGGTTATTTGGCGTTGGAACTTCCAAATTTACTTGGGTGACATTACTTCAAGTGAAATAAGATTTTACACTTTTTAGTGTTCATAGCGGAATGATTACAAGTTTGAGAGAATCCATAAATGGGTTAAGCACATTGAGTATAGGTTTCACGTCGTTTGAGAAATCAAACAAGGTAGGTGATAATTTTAAGATCAAGGTCATATAAAAAAACTTGATTAATCCTTCTACAATTAGGGCTATAGACTTTCCAATAGATTGGTTAGGAGTTAGATTCATAGGTATATGGCTTTATGACTAAGTGGGAGATTGTTGGGATTTTATTTTTAGAACCATGTATGACGTTTATTTTTTTTAGTAAAGGTGTTTCAGTTCATTTTGAAATAAGAATCATGGTTATGAGAATGCCTTATATTTATTATCAAATATATTGTATGTATGTCTATTTGACTTAGTAGGAATTCCAGTGAGTTGGAATCATCTTGATCATACGAGATCGGAAGTTTGGTTTTAGTTCATTTAAAGTTGTTCACAGCATAGATAGGAAACGACAAACTATGAGTAAAGTTGCATGTGCAATCCTAATGATTTGTCTTAAACTACGAGAACCTATTTGTTGGCTCGAGAACTTATTTGATAGCTCAAAAGACAATTGGGACTGGTACATTCAAGAATGTATTGAAAAGGACCACCCATGATTTTCAAGTCTGAGGGCTACCTGGATTTGACTTAGGCAATCTTACACCATTTGTAAAGGTTTCATAGATTCTTAATCGTGAGGATTATGAGTATTTAAATACCTGCTCAATTATTCCTTTGATTGATAAGGGTCTGATTCAATTATATATTACATTAATAGATCTCTCAAACTGGACAATCATTGTTTGAGTAGGTTGGAGATCATAATTTGGAGAAATCCGTGCCCAAGAGATATCTTAGATTTTGGTACACCCTTGATAGACTTATATTTTTTTCTAGTAGGTAAGTCCGACCGGTGGATTATTTTGTAATCCAATAGATCTGCAAATAAGTCAAGTCCGAGAATCAAGGATTTAATTAGATATTGGTTAAAATCGATTAGAGGCAAATTGATTTAATTAAGTGGGTATCGGACACTTAGTATGGGGAATCACATTTTGTATCGTAATCAACTTTGGAAATAATACCTTTTTATTCCAAGTGATTTAGAGATAATTATGACACACCGCGTATTTTGGCATTAGAGGTGGCCAGTCGTCGCCACCAACTTACGATGGGTGTCAAACATAAAATACTATTCTCAGCACGTAATAGAAATATGAGACAATAAAACATTATTTCCATAAGATATAATCCAATTTAATCCAATGAATATAAACATCCATACAATAAAATCCATCACCATGATAACTCTAAAATAAAGTCCAACACCCAACGCTAGATTCATACTCAAAATGAATAGTCTAGGTACAATCTCTGACTACAAATCCTAAATAACCGTGGAACCGAATGGTCCACCAAAAGCCATAAATAACTGTCTCATAAATAAAATGACAGAATGAAATAAATATAAACTAATGAAGCGAAAAAGAGAAATCTCCAATTGCACTATAGAAATCGACAATCCATCATGTGCATCCACTCCAGTAACTATACCTGAAATGTTAGTTAATGTAATGGGTCAGATCCCACGCATGGATACTAGCTACCCCTCCCAATTAGGATCCGTGAATCCAAACATAATCATCATACATGATAAATATTACAGTAGAGCATTTCAAATTACGCGATATAATAACATGCGAGTAAGATGAAACACTACTATCTACCCACATAACCAAGCCACCCCACTATTCAAGTCCAATTACGTTATTTTAACATAAAATTATAAATTCATAATTATTTTTAGAATTAATACAACCAAGTTTATTAATGTGACACCAGTATAACCAGTTTACCCTTCTAAGCGTCGTGTACATACTCCTGGCACGCCAACCATTTTACACATCACACACATTCCCCTCACTATAACCAGTTCACCTAATTTTATTATCACTACACGTACTCATAAAGGTTCCACGCATGACACATCACTATAGCCAATTTTCCCAATTCCGTTAGCCCTACATATACTTGTGATGCCAACACACACCTACATCACTATAGTTAGTTTGCCCAAATTATTAGCCCAACCCATACTCGCGACGCAAATTCATTTTAATACTCAATCTTTACCTTAGGCATTAATTATTAGTTTAATATTAAGTTATCTTTTTCTGTGAGTCCCACCCTTTATTTGGGCATCCCATCCTAAAACCATCCCTAGCCCAATACCTAAAGATCACCAAAATCACAAGTATTTCCTAGCCTATCACTTATGAAGAATACCTACCAAAAATCACCACCTAATCTTGAACCTAGGCTAACAGAATAACATAACGGTATACTACCTAGTCCCACCCAAGAAATACCCAACCGTATGAATCTACACTCACTAGTCCCATACATAGAATTTGTTAACAACAATGAGGCCTACCTACTAGTCCCATACCTAGAAAACAACCTAAGACTCAAGGGTAAAAGCATAACTACCCCAAAGTCCTAACGTCCCCGCGGTGTAGAAATATTAACACAAGCAATATTCATATAAAGCATATTTTAAATTTATTGCTACCATTCTTCCAATTAATTCTATGATTACAAGTATCATCCAAATTACGTTCGTTTAACTTTATAATTAAACAAGTCTTACCGAAAGTCACACTAGTTATTACATTATATAATTTTCACCTAAGTAACATTTTTTCGATTTACACAACATTACATAAATATAATCCTGTTCTATAGCCTACACGTCAATATCGTAATTATACGAGTCAAAATATTATTCCAAGTTCATATTTTTAACCCCAACACGCAAAACGTCCCACCATTCTATTGTAACCCAAATCTCTAATCTAAGCATGCGATTGTTTCATGTCTTACATATATTTTTAAATTTAGTAAAAAAAACCCATAATAATTACTTTTACTTTTCTTTCCCAAATTCATATAAATAAAAACACAATTAATTAAAGTTTAGGCAATATCTAAAACACATAACACTTAAGGAAATAATAGAAGTATTCATGCTTATAAAGAAGTCCTCTTGAAAATCTAACTGCACGGTTGCGATCCTCTCACGAAAATAGTAAAGACTTGTTCTTGGTTGTTCTTGAGAAAACTTGATTTGGATCTTCAAAACTTGGGTTGAGACTTTTTTTTATGGGGTTTAGGTTTTATAAAAGAGAAGAGATAATAATTTGGGCGGCTACTACTTTTTGAGAAGGTTTAAGTGTGTTTTAAAAAGTCTAAACCCGTGCCTTTTTAATATAGAAATAGAGAAGTGTTTAACTCCAAAAAAAAAAAAAAAAAAAAAAAAAATCCCACAGCTCTGCCGGCGCCAACTAGTTTGCCCCCTTAGGGTCAACCAGTTCAGTCCCGCGAGCTTAGGTCCCCACGATTTTGTATAAAAGCTAGAAAGTTCCAATTTTAGCCCCGATTTAAATTCCAATTAGAACCTTTTTTTTATATATATCAAAACCAACATTTTTAAATACTAAAATTAATTAATTCTAAAAAAATATTTTTTTCAAAATTTTTAATTTATAAAAAGCTTTTAACAGCGAAAAAATCACAGAATGTTACAATAATTAAATTGGAGTCCAATTGTGACTATTTGGTGAAATTAATCGGGATTAAATAATTAAAAAATAAATTACGATAATTATAATTAAGGACTTTTGAGTATTTATTTTGGAAGAAAATTTAACTATTAGTCTTGGATCCTTGGCATAGTCCATTGCCCAAGTAGTAGGTTCGAAACTCTTTGGAACCCAGGTTTGGCTAAATCCCATGATATATACCTAAATATATATGTGTAATCTCGTATTTTCATGTAATGAGTCATTACAGAGGGTTGGAGATGGAGAGAAAAAAAATACTATTCATATTTTTGTGATGGGGTGAGAAGAGAGAATGTTTTCATATTTCACTAAGTTTTCATCTGCAATAGTGACCACACATAAGGCTTACTTTGGATGGATCATGTACTAGAAGATTCGAGATATTCAAATGATTCTAGCAAGGTTTTTGAATACCTTCGTTTGGAAGGAAGATCATCCTCCTACTATGGATCATAACAAGATCCATAAGATATTGTATACGAAACCCTATATTTTTTCTTCAAACCTAGTTCTTATTTTTTACTTTCCATTGCATGATCGATCAAAGTTCTTTGGGATGAAATTTTCTACATTTAAATCAAATCCGTTTTCCCTACATATATTTTTAAAAAACCCTAATTTTACAAATTTTCCCCCGCATTATCATCCCGTATTGACTGAAATTTAAAACCTAGTTATCATTTGCGATTATTGAATCCAACTGAAAACCCTAAAACCCTAATAGAGAGAGAGAGAGAGAGAGGAGACCTTAGTTTGTTGGTGTTTCATGAAGGTGGTGAGATTGTGTTTTGCATACCAAATT
Organism: Sambucus nigra; assembly: GCA_949130495.1. Lineage (NCBI taxonomy): Eukaryota > Viridiplantae > Streptophyta > Magnoliopsida > Dipsacales > Adoxaceae > Sambucus > Sambucus nigra. Next base: position 112,250,433 of record OX422216.1, read on the forward strand.
GGAGAATAAACCAAATTAAAATTGTCTTTCTAGCTTTTAATTGGTGATTTCTCAAAGAGTACACCCTAATGGTTTATGTGACAAGATTTACTAATGATATAACAATAAAAAAAATCAATAAAATATTTGAGTTATAAATCATGCACGAAGGTAAATAAACACATAACACCATATTTGCGAGGAAAAACCCATTATTGGGAAATAACCTCGGGCCAATGCAATACTCTCACTAATAATCGGTAAAGACTTTTAAGGGATAAAATTTTTACGGCCATACAGTGCACTTACTCAAACCTAAAGTTTTTTCCACCAGTTCCTCTAAAGTTGGAGACCTTTGTAACATCGACAAGAATCACAACATATCCGATCTCTTGATCAGCCAATCAATAATTTTTCCCTAGGACAACTAAAAAAATTTATTCTTTATAGATGAAGAATCTCTTAATGAACCACACGATCATAATAATCTTCATAGGAATAAATATAGTAGGTTTAAAAAGATTAATGGTGATCAAAGTGTTTAATGGCTCACAAATTTTATTCTTCCTCTTTATTATTGACTAATCAGTAAAAGATTAATCAAGTGTAAAAAAAGAAAGAAAACATGAACAAGTATTTAACCTATATTTATTTTTCCTAAAAGGTTTTGGTTTCTTAAAATGAAGAGCAAAAAACTTAACTTTTCTCCTAGATATTTTCTCTCTATAAATATTTTAAGCTTAAAAATGAAGAGAAAATATATAGATTTGGAAAATAAAAGAAATGATGACAAAACCTTAAATCAACCAAAATGTGAGAGTGTGATCTATTATGTACCATCATCCAAAATGTGATTTCAAAAAAATATGTTCAATTATCTCTTTTAATTTGGTTATCATCGAAATTTTACGGACGTGAAGCATCAGTGACCTAAGGTTGTGGATGGTTCCTAATTTTTTCTCTGAGATTAAAGGTTTTGGTGCAACCAATGACACAGAGTTAGCAGAGCCAAAACACATGCTTCGTTCTTGCCAACTCTCTATGAATAAATCATGGATATCACTAAAGTTTTGTCAAAGAGTTTTTAGAGGATTTGTAACCTACAGAGAGAAAGCTTCGTGGCCGTGACTTCACTTGGAACAATGACCCAAATATATTTTTAAATAATAGATTTTTATAAACAAAAATTCTAAGACATTTGATAATGCAAAAACACACAAAATGAGTTTTGAAAAAGATTTTATCAATTTGTTTCCATAACCATTTAAAACTCGAAATCCTCGAAGTCAATTTACCTTCATCCTAAATGAAATCATATGGTTATGATGATACAAAATAGTGACTTCAAGACATTAACTTTCAAGAAGTTTTTCGGTGGAATAAGGACGTCAATAATGGACATTCAAATTGTGTTTCTGAAATCAAAATAATACAATTCAACAAGCGAGGGCACATAAGTATACCATACTCTTATAGGTGGAACAAGGTGGTTATCCTTAGTGGTGCATGGCAATGGTTTTTTGTTGTTTAATATGGTGACCTGGTGGGTTTGGTTGATCCTGATGGTGTTAAGAGAGAGAGAGAGAGAGAGAGAGAGAGAGAGAGAGAGAGAGAGATGAATGTTATGAGTGAAAGGATGAAAGGTGGGGCTAAGTGTTTGACCAGGGAGTGTAAAACCATTTGGGGAAAAAAAGAGCAACATGGTCAATATGTAAAAAAAAAGATAAAATAATTATATTGAATGATTTTAGAATGGTTTGAGACCATGCCAGTTTTTCCATGCTTACAAACCATGCCAGATATGTTAAAAGTCGTGTTAATATTTGACACGAATTTTAACCGTGCCAAAGTTAAAAATTTCAAGAGTGATATTTTAACATTTTTAGTGTAATGACATTATAATAAATATAGTGTATTTTTTTAATAACATATATGGGACCAATAGCCTCACCTCACCTAACAAAGACAATTGTCTAACTATCATAAGGTATTTGATTCTTGGACTTTCGGCATGTGTCCATCTCAATGTTACCAAATTATCCATGTCACTTAACCAATCCAACCAAAAACATAATATTTCAATGAAATAACATATGGAATTCAAACAAACATCAAAGCACATTCAAAAGGAGCATAAATAAGATATGATAAAAAGAAATACTCTTAAGACATTAATGAAGAATATTGTTTAAGACCCCTTACCAAATATCCTAAAATCGGAGTTAATAGTTGAACACACAAACTGTCATGTCAACCCACAATATTTTTTAAAAGTCGAACCCTTCATGGCAAAGACATCCAGTATTTTCCTCTATTTTTTATCCAAGAAAAAAAATGAGTAAAAGTATCTGAGGTTGGGTATAAAGTTGATTATGGAGTATCTTGAGTAGGAATTTATAACTCAACCTTATGTATGTCACAATATATACTTAATACTCCGTGAAATTAAACATTTAGGTTGATGAAGTCTAAGTATAAAATTATACGAAATATTTAAAACAATCAACTATCATTTTCAACATAGAGAGATCAAATGAAATAATAACACAAAAAATGTGGAAGCGCTAGGAGATTCTCAATGTAAACCCATAATAGAATGCCCATAGTCATTTAAGCGATACAGTAATGTCTCAACACTAATATCTCAATGCAATCCCAAATAATCTATGAATAATACAAGCCAATTATGTCTCAACATGCGAACTATATTGTTTCCAAAATTGTCTAAAAATAAAAGGTAAAAATGACAGCTAAATAAAATAGAGACCCATAATATCTCTAAAACTGATATCCTGGGTGAGAGGGATGAGTAGCAAGGTCCGTTGGAATAAGGAAGTTATACAGGAGGTCCAGTCCTAGAACCTGTGTTCCATGTAAAGAGATGGGTCAAAACCGTAGCAAGTAACTTATCTACACAACTCAAAACAGTTATATAAATATATGATAAAGTCATAGTTTAATAATTTAATGAGTGGCCCAACCCATAAACGTAGTCACACGATGTATTATAATGGTCCAATTCATTTAGTTGATTACTCGTTCTCAATATTTAAACAAATGTAACCAACTTGCGCCCATTCCTCTTGGCCATCTCATAAACATATGGTATGCCAAATTTAAATCGTTACAAAGCATCATAACTATCTCAATCTATTTTGTTAATTAAACAACACGTAACCAGCATTTGCCCCTTCCTCTCCGCCATCTTATAAACATGTAGTACGCCAAATTTAAACAATCACATAAGCCTCGATCTCCCATGATGCAATGCTAGAATAACACATCACTTTAAATCATAAACATCACATTTCATGCCCTGATGCCACTTGGTATTCGTATGGCTCAAAATTTACATATCAAAATATCGAGGTGTCCCTCTACGGTGTCTACCCATTAATTTCCATTTCACCTATTCATTTAACATTGACATTTTAACGCATTTTTCTTCACTCCGAGCAATCTACTCAAAACTCAATTACCCCACCCCTGGGTTTTATCATTTGGAATCATTATACATTAAGTCTATGTCATAAGGAGTTAAGGTATCAGTATCATTATTTGTAACCTTTCATAAAGTAAAGAAGTTAAGTAAGGTTATATTAGTTTAATTAAGGTTTTAAGTCGTCACAACTATCCTTATCTAAGCTCTCATCGAAGTGAAATCAAACAAGGAACCCCCTCCCGAAACACTTATGTTTAGATAGAATAATTGTTAAGAAACATTTCGTGAGAGTTTATTATGAGAGAGTATGCCAAGGTTTGAAACTCTATGTATACTATCAACCCAACCAACCTAACATCATTGTCCAACAACCAATAATCATCCCGTACTCCTTTTATCGTCTACATGATAAAACACATACCAATAATAGTTTCTCAAGAGAGGGCATATATATATTCTTGTATGAAAGACACATGCAACTAACTTACAAGTGTGTTACATCATAAGGGCTCATATATTTATCAAGTGCCCCAAGTCATTAATAATGCATTCACAAAAAAAAGTATTACATGAATGAGGTTCTCATACTGAATGTCATCAATTTGGTTCGTAAATAAGAAAAGTACTACTCTCAAAGCATAAGGTACAATCCTACTAAGCATGCATACGTTTAGAATTAAACCACTATAAAATTAATTCCATCTAATATACTTATCAAATCTCGATCATCAAAAATCCTACAATTGGGGTTCAAACCTCAATACCAATTTTCATGTTTTGGGACAAATAATTTCCATAGAAAAATAGTACTAAAAAATTAATTTCGATTATCTAAAACTACTTAAATTCACCTATTGATAATTTAATTAAGAATATGTAAATTACTTGGGGTTTCTAATAAATTTTAACTTTGGAAATTAATTTAGGTGAATTTAATAACTACACATATAAAAGGAGGAGAGTAGAAAGTCATATGCCTCAAAAGTGTGTTCCAAAATTAGTTCCCAAGTTGATGGAAAAAAGTCCATTTGAAAGCCGCCTCTAAAAAGGTTTCAAAATCCTCTTTTAAATCATAAATAAAAATTTGGGGTTGGATTTGTAAAATTGGTAAAGTTTATGTGGAGGTTGAAATAAATAGGCGATCCTAGATGGGTTGTGGTTTCAAAATAGTGGGGAACAAAGAAAAATAAATGTTGGTTTAAATTTATCGTCAATAATTGATAAATAGCAAAAGACTCCTTTTTGTACACTCAGCCGCCAACTTAACTAATAATAACAATGAAGAACCCAGCTTTCAATGCTTTCCATAAATAAACAGTCCATGTCCTTAGTGAAATAGGGTCGCAATATTGACTAAGGGAGAAGGACCATTCCCTTTTCCTCCTTATTTTCTTCAGTGTAAAGTTTACTCAACACTCTCACACCCTCTCTCTTTCTCCCTTTGTTTTCAGCGAATAATCACCTCTCTCCCTCTTAATATCTACAACCCACAATTTAAAAGGTATGGCCCCTCACTGATTCTAAGCACCTAATAGAAGAAGTGGTTACCCTTAGTCTTTGACCCTGATATGACCGTGATAACAAAAACAAAATATAACCCTAACATCTTATTCTTCTCAACCATTTCTTTTACCAAATTCTATCTCTCTCTCAAACGATTCGGGAGACCATATCAATATGTTCTCTCTCTCTCTTTAAAATATAACAGTATCGATTTAGGCGATCAGATTGCTATGTTTTCTAAAATATAACCCTATAGGTTCAGGTAACCAGATCGATTTGTTTTCTAAAATATAACCCTATCGATTCAGGGTGACTAGATCGATTTGTTCGCTCTCTCTCTCTCTAAAATATAACACTATCAATTTAGGATATGTCTTCATCATAACGTCAGGGAAGCGAGGGCAAGGAAGGCTCGCCTAGCATGAGGCCCCAATAGTGGGGCAAGTTGGGGATGTTAGTGGAGAGAAAGACAAACTTACAAGAAAGAGCCTTGGAATTTCTCAAAAAGATTATTAGCCCGAGTACACTAATTGGATGAAGGTGCTCTATGAGCTTAAAATGGCCATTTAGGGGGAATTACAGGTACTTGCTTGACTAAATAGTATTTATGTTTTATTTTATAATTTCAATACTTCTAACTCGCTTTCTTTTTGTTTTGTATTTATTTAACAAGAACAATTCAACTTGCTCGCACATGCACTCGACTCCACTTTGGAAGAACTAAGGGATCAATGAAAAACGTGGAAGAAAAATATGCGTGCACGGTATTTTAGCCTGGATCGGGAGTTCATCTTGCGACATAGGGACATGGTACTCGAGAAGGATCCAATCTCATTGGCAAGTTGGCAGCAGTTTTTCGATAATGAGATATCGAATAGGCTATTATCCTCTTGTGAATAAAAAAAGGCAAACCGGGCAAAGAAGGTCAATGTGCACTACTCTGGGCATACGTCTTACACCGAGGTGGATCATAGGATGGTAAGTTTTGAATGTTATTTAATTTTAGTTTTATTTTATTCTATTTAGTCATAATAATATACTAATTCACTAGTTTTTCATTATTTTATTTCAGGAGATGGGGAGTGGTCCTGGGGATAAGCCACATAGACTTGATGCTTATGTGGTAATTCGAATGAAGAAAGGGAAGGATAAGGAGGTGAATCTAATGGTGGCTACCACTATTGAAAGTTATAATTTTAATTAAGTTATTAAAATAAAAATTTATAATGACATACTTTTTTATAAATTCATCTAATCGTGTACTTTTTTAAATTTTAGGACAAGCTTAAATAAGTCCACAACTCGTAGAGTGATGCCGATAAGTTATCTCTGAGTACGGACACACTTAGCCAATTGCTCGAACGTGATCACAAAGGCTGCACTTGGGGTGTTAGCTCTCGACTGGGGAAGTCAAGGCTCACCAAAACTGCGTCGAGCAACACTAGGCTTGCATGCAAGGTAGACGAGTTGCAAACTAATAATGCCAAAAAGTTTGAGAACCACGAGAAAACATTGAATAAAGTGTTTTCATTTGTCAAGATTTCTCTTTAAGTCCGAGATGGGTCCATCTCATGGAAGGGCAAGGATATGGTAGTGGATGAGGGGTCATTGCTCCATTTTTCGCACCCTCACCTTAACAAATACCCCCTCGTCTGCATATGACATATTCTCCACCCCCACCCATATCCCCTCATCCCCAAATATTACGAAATGGTTGGTAAGAAAAGCAGATTTTAGGCAGAAAACACAAAACTTACTAATCACTTGAAAACTAGTGAATTTAGCTCAATTATGTGTTTATTTAAATATAAAATGTATGTATATTTTAGGCCCAAGCTATGCATATTGTGAATTATAGATCAACTTTTATTGCATTTTAAAATTTTCTGTCCCCACAAATTTAAGGTTATAAATTCATTTTTGTAGCATCTAAATCAAAACTAAATCAAATAATTAATAAATACAATATAAAAAATATTGGAAAAATCAAAATGACAAATCACCGATTCACCGATTCACAATTTCAAAAAAAAAATCACATTGGTTATAAAACATCTCTATATAATAAAGATAAGGTGTACACTATTTGATGCAACCAAACTACGCTTTGAATAGACAAACAAATTCTCATACTTTGATACCCTCAAACTTCAAAATGAAATTTCTCATTTTTAAAAACCTTCGCATTGAGTGTTTTTGCGCGGGTGTGTGAAAATAAAGTACATTCTACCCTAATAGAAGAGAGACCCTAGGGTCGTCAAATTTTGGCATCAACGTTCTAAAAATCACAAGGCGATAGGCCTCGCTGATGGATGCCTAGTGCTTAGGAGTGTTTTCTGTTAGCACAAATGCATTGATGTCTATGTTATAAAGAATCTAATATTGATTTACACATGAACAATGGTAACAATAATTTGAAGACCTAAACTTATAACATTACTAACATTTCATTGAAGTCTCATACATAAGCAAAAGATTGATGACGCAAACACAAAGGGTAGAAATATTACACACATAAATATTTTGTGCAATTGATATTTGATTCCTAAAATAAATAAATGGAATTATTACATGCATAAAAGATAATGTTATTGTAGATATAAAACAGAGTAACATTTGAATATATTACGCAAAAAATGCTACTATAGTTATTGTGTGTGTGTGTACGCGCACTTATGCTATTGTAGTATTATATACATACTGTGTAGAATTGGGATTTTTTTTTATGAAATTTTGATTTTTCAATTGGTCTGTTTTCTCACACGTAGATCCTAGGTGATGCGTCCACCCATGCCTTGCCACTAGGCATGACTTTTATCACACTGGGTGGCATTACCTCCGATGGCGTTTTCAGTTGGCTCTCTCTCGATGCCAACATTTTCAAAGTTGCTGGTTGTTAGCAGTGTGGCAAAATTTTGGACCTACATTGAGATATATAGATAGAGAGATGGTTGGGTGATATTTTATTGAATACTTTATCTTATATTTGGAAGTGGTAAGAGGGTGTTTTTATATTAATAAAATTCGGGTAGTAAATTCATATATTCTCAAACCTGAGCTTACATATAAATTTAATTCATTTTTCAATTACATTCACATTGCTGAAAAAATAAAAAATAAAAATAGGAAAACTATTGACAGAGGGGATTACTGATGTGACACCCCGCCTAATAAAATATCGGGTGATCAGTCCTATACCAAATTAAAACAGGAATCCCAGTTGGTTCATCCTTAGCATCACTGTCGAAAACCTTTTTAAACTTACTAACCACCTAGTATTCCAAAAAGCTGGTGCCAAATTTTATCTTTTGAATTAAACAAACCAGTACATGCAGAATTAAATATAAACCATTCACACAACTGAATTAAATCAACTAAACAAAATAAAATGACATGCCGAATTAACCATCAGCCACCAAAGTAAATAGTTCAATACAAACATCCAACACCTGAATAAAATAAATCTGAAAATTGTACTGAAAAGTCTGGGAGACATGCCCTAAATAAAACTGAAACTGATAAATGGTTCATACTCTAGGAATGAATGAGCGATGCGTCTAATCCAAATTTTCTTCTAGCATCCATATTTGTCGCAGCTCCGTGTCCCTGGAATAGAATATCAATCCTGGCGTCCCTGTGTCTGGACACCTAACAGGTTTAGAAAATAGTTTTATAGTAAGGGTTAAAACCCAAAACATTTTGAAAATATTTAGCAAGTGAATTTACTGCAGTAATTAAAATGCATGAATGCGCTTCATATATAAGTTAGTGTCGCACTCCCTTGTGAACATTCTCACCCCTCCACTAATGTGAACACCTAACGGTTACCTTAACCCCACCTAGTTGTACTACCCCGTCCAACAAGTCCTGGTATAACCTTCCCTTGCCATACTACTCTAACCCGAGTAAAATTATTCATGAATTATAAATTGTCTCACCAATTAACTTAATTAATTGCTTCTTAAATAATAGCATATAAGTGTGCCACAAGTTATATAAAGTAAATACATCACACACAGTATTATTACCCGCATATAATATTTCATACCATTATATACGTAACTTTACTAAACATCCACACATATATCATACGTATGTCCATCCCTCCGAGTATACCCTCGTCGGATGATTCCCTCTAAAGTGCCATCTCACTAGGTGTGCTCACATAGCCTAGTTACCCAAGTTGGATTCGCTCACCAACCTGTCCCAAAACATAAACGAAGTGGAGGCGGTCATATTCCTTCCCTGAAAGTGAGATAAGCCCCTCACCCATATACCGAACGCTATGACCTGGGATATACTCACCCTACTCCTCAAGCTAGGTGATTCACCCTCATCGCGCAACCTCCCCTGATAACACTAGAGTATATAAATTAAATAAATATCTAATCACTGATATTTAATAGCACACACAATAAATACACATATATATATACTCTCACTACACCGTATATATATAATACAAATCCCGGTTTTACTGTGTTCTTAAAGATCCGTAACACTAGCCTGAAATTTTCTATGTCTGTGTCCCGACTCACTTAATTTATTTTCTCACTTAATAATTTATCATCTTCCCGAGTCTATGGTACTACTCTACTATATTTAATTCACACCTCAGTTAATATAATATTTTTTTCCCGAGTCTATGGTCCGACTCTAATATAAATACTCTGCACATTAATTTATATGAGATTTGCCCAAGTCTATGATTCGACTCTCATTTAATTAATTTACACATTAATTTATTAATACTAAGCCGAGTCTGTGGTCCGACTCTCTCATTTAATTAATTTACACATTAATTAATTAATACTAGTCCGAGTCTGTGGTCCGACTCTCATTTAATTAATTTACACATTAATTAATACTAAGCCGAGTCTGTGGTCCGACTCTCATTTAATTAATTTACACATTAATTAATTAATACTAAGCCGAGTCTGTGGTCCGACTCTCATTTAATTAATTTACACATTAATTAATTAATACTAAGCCGAATCTGTGGTCCGACTCTCATTTAATTGATTTACACATTAATTAATTAATACTAAGCCGAGTCTGTGGTCCGACTCTCATTTAATTAATTTACACATTAATTAATCTATAACCTTATGTCACTCAGCCAACATTCCCGGACTCGCTCACTTGGCCCATAACGTAATATTTCCCGAATCTACATTTCGACTCTAATTATATTAATTAACACATCAATTAATTTAATACTTGGTGTCACTCAATCATTATACCCGAGCTCGATCACTTGGACCAAAATTAAATATTTTCCGAGTCTATATCCCTACTCTAAATTAATTAGTTTATCTCCAAACTTAATTCACTACCTTGGGGTCGCTTAACCAACATACCTGGACTCGCTCACTTGATCCGTATCTCACTATTTTGGAATACAATTTCTCAAATCCATCCATAACGTGCCCCACATAAATTCTCCCTAGTCCCAATTACTTTCTCCCATAATTACTAGGAATATGTGTTTCATAATTATTTATCACTGATTAATGTATGGAACTTCAATTCATAATTAACTTCCCTTTATATAACCAACTGGCCAAACTGCCCAGATTTTTGCATCATCGATCGATCGAACCCCCTGGGTCGATCGATCGATCATCCCAGACTTCGTCTTCTCCGGCCTACTGTTTGGCCATTAACGAAAAACTAAAGTTTATTTTCTCAAATCCCAACCTCAGACCAACCTATTATTCATCTTATTACATCTATCATGAACTATAAACATCATCTAAACCTTTTAGCATCATTGACCAAGAACACAAATCCCTATGGTACAATCCTAAGTCCAGATTCAAATTCCACCATTTATGTTCCGGGTTTCTCATTCCAATCAGATATCTATACTCAGAAATATATAACACAACTAATTCTTACTTTGAATCTCATTCAATTGTTCCATTAACAAAAACCCCATTTTGTACCCGTTTATCCCCAAAATGAATTTTAGTTTACACATCACTAAAATATGAATTGGATATCACAATTTAAACATTACAGCAAGTTAACCACTTGCCTGAAATTGTTCGTAGTGTTTGATCTGTTGTTGTAGAGAATGGCTGATGAAGAACACCCCAAATTAGTCCCTTAATTTGGCTCCAAAAGACCCCCAATTGACTTCTTGATTAGCTTCCTCTAATCCTCTCCCAAACCCTAGGTTTAGAGTTTTCTATCTGTCGTTCCTAGTCCCTCAATTAGGTTAAAAATACTTAATCCCATTTTTGGCCATATGGGCCTAATTGAAATGGCCCAAATCACTCCGTGTGGGCCCGGCTATGCCCAAAAATACCTCGAGACCCAATTACTACCCCCGGGCACTCTTTTCTGACTATCTCGACCCATCCGGACTCAATCGTGCACTAAGAATTGTCATCCGAAATACTTTTTGACATTTCCAAATTTCAACCTCAAAATGCGACACGCATTAATTCGGACAATTAAACTTAAAGTCGCCAATTATAGATAATTCTTCCACTCAAATAAATTCTCCAAATCATAAATTTAAGTTTCTCCAATTTAAATATTTTTATATCTCCCAAAAATAACTAAATATTAAATCCTCAAAATTACGGGGTGTTACAACTGATAACTTTGGTACAAATTTTTAATGCATTTATGCTTAACATTTATTTATACATGATATTGTATTATTAACTAAAATTTCTTTTCATTTAACATTTGTCTTTCATTACTTTACTTTAGCACTTAGGTTTTCATTACTTACGATTTGACCCTTAAAATGATTTCAAATGTAGTTCACATAACAAAGTATTTCATATATGTTTATTATTATTTGGTATAAATAACCAATGGGGACCAAATATCAATTCATCGTAACCATTTAAGTTCATTATTTTTCATAATTATCTTTGTTTATTACCATTGTGAAATAATTCATGTCCATATGCATTTGGCAAATTTTTTTTACCGGATTGTAAATTTTCTTTCACATTTGTAATATATCTTGGTTAAAAAATCGAAGGAATATCAAACATTTTGTCATTCCAACTCAACAAAATATCTAAATACACACACATGCTCGCATTTAACTATGATGAAATTTTGAGGGCAAATAATCAAAATAAATGAATCTAAGCAATTAGAACCAAACAAGGGATACAAAAATCTCGCAACAAAAGGATTTTATGTGGTTCAGCAACTGCCTATGTCCATTGGGTGTTTTCTCTCTTTTATTAATTCTTTATAATTTGCAAATAAAGAATTACTTACCCCTTTGCCATGGGGTGAGCTATTTATAGAGATAGATTTGGTTGAGTCATGTTGAACTTCTTCCAGTTGGGGGTTGGCTCATTTTTTTATTTATGCTAATCTCCTCCGAGTAACTAGGTAATAAGGTTGATCTCCCCATACTTATCCCTTGCAACATTAATCTTGACTTGGGTGATACATTTCTTATTTTTGGACTATGGTGATTTGGGCCGGTCCCACTTCGGCTATGGTGATTTGGGCCATTATGATTTGTGCCTCACAATTGCTCCCAGAATTCTTTGGCGTAAATGGCTCAGAGATTTGTTTACACTTACTTAGCCCAAACGGCTAGTTAGCTCATGAAAACTTGGTATTGGGTTTCTGTGGGGGCATGCTTTGTAATTAATCAGTAACGATGAGGGGTACGTTGGTCCAAATTTTAAAATTGAACCGCCAGTTGCATTGATGATCTGTGGATCCGTTCCATATGATTAGACTCTTGGGATTTTTCTTTATGTTTAACTAAAAATTATGTATCGTCATTTTCTCACTTCCCTTCATTAAAAAAAACATTTGGAGCCTCTATCTTCACACTTGGCCTATAGGTTATCTTTGTCTCTGCCTATTTTTCTTGAGACTTCCCTAAGTTTTGTAGCTTCTTCTGATAATCTCTATTTCTATTGAGTTGTCATTTTCTCCTTTCATAAAACGGTTTATTTTGTAAGTTAGAGAACTGTGGGAGCGTTTAGGAACATATACTCAATTCCTTCTCAGATAACGATTAAGTGTGCCCCGATACCTGAAAATTGTATTGCTGTTGAGGGTGGACATTGGATTTATACCTTCTTAATGGCCGAGGGAGAATATCATGTCCCCCAAATCAATTTTTCTTGGAATGTTTTGAGTTTTTTGAGGTGGTTCCCACCCATTGTTCCCCCAACACATGGCGAATTATTAACGGAGTCCATAGAATTAATGAGCTATATGGGACCAAAATAGGGATCTATAAATCAGATAATGCTATTCTTGGCCCCACACAACATATGGGGTTTTATATCTAAAGGCGAGGAAGGCTGACAGAGTATTAGTTATGAACCTTCCTTTTTCTAATAAGTATTATTAGAATCAGGATCTCATAACCCAAAATTGGCAATATCCACCTCTTCTTGAGGCTGAGCAATATCGCTAGTTTCTGTGCTCGAAGAGGGGAAAGGACATATTTAACTTTTATTTCTATTGCTTTAGGATTTATTTGATAATATTATTACTAGTGACTTTTTCTTTTTTTGTCCAGCTCTCACTCTCACTATAATACAGAGGAACTCATCAAAGTCTAGAATCTGAGAGGACCGTTGGTTGCAGGTGGTGATCACCCAAGGTCAGCATCTTTTCTCTTGGAGTATAATAATTCCACTAGAAATTTTACTTCTTGTCCAGTGGATTCAATTATCGACGTGCCCCTCCCTTCAACCATCGAGGGGTCCACTTCCTCCTCCTTTGAGTCATTGAACATCAATACCACCTTTGATGTTGAGGATGAGATAATGGCTCCCAATAGAAGAATTCTGCTGGTAGTTGAGGATGATATAATTCCCATTCCCCCTAAGGTCAAGGTCTCCGAGAGGACTGAGCTTGAGGGTCCGTCTTCCGTATACCTGTATCGGACTCCCCAGTCTGAGAGAAAAATAAGAAGAAGAATACCCATTCCTCTTCAATGATCGTGATGCCTTCCAAGAAGGGTGACGCCTATATCTCGAAGAAAGGCTACCAGGGGATGTCGGTGGCTAAAAATCCTTCCTTGGACTTTGGTCTATTGAAGGGGGGAGTGATCGCACTTGACCACGAGTAAGTTGGAAACATGATTCAGGATCAACTTTTTACCCATTCTTCTCAGGCGATGGCGCTGATAAATAATTTTTTTATTCTATTTAGATTGTTGATATTTTTTCTATCCTCACATAATTAGTTTTATTCTTTTTAAAGTTTGTGGCTAACTTTGTCACCGTCCTGGAGAAGCTCTTCGAGCAACCCAAGGTGGATGATCTCACTATCGCCTGGAAGAACTTCAAATCAGCTCTGGCCGCTGCTCAAAAGTCCTCTACGGCTGATAATTCATCCGATGTCTTGGCGATGGCTAGCCTAAAGAATGAACTTGATTGACTACAGGTTGATTTCAATAAGCTTAAGACTGATCATAACCAGGTGGTGGTCGAGTTTGATCGGTTAAATACGGATCAAATGGAATATCTGGCTGCTGCCAAGGACAAAAACTATGACGATGGTTACATGAGGCCTTTGTTGATGCCAAACTCCAGCTGACTTTTATCAAAAAGTCCAACTTCAAAAAATGCTGGGGTGATTCTTTGACGAAGGATATTATACCAATCGAGTCTAATATTTTCAATGAGCATGATCCAGGTTTGTTACCAGCAGAGGCTACCAACTAAGGATCCTCTGGGGCTGATCAAGGCAAAGTTCCAAAAGTGCCAAAGCAAGTGAAAGAAAAGGAGGCCCAAAGCTAGTTAGGAATAGTTAGCTTGAGAATTCTTGTATTTTATTTTACTTTTGTTCATTTATAAAGGCTTAGACCCAATTGGTTATAATGAAATATTTTATCGATATTTGATTTTATCTCTTATTGTTGCTAAAAATATTATTTTTATTCTTATAGCCTGGGTATGTATTTGAAGGGATTTCCTTCTTTTGCTGCTGATCTAGATTTCAACCTCATTTAGGGAGCTAGTATTTAAGCTTATCGTTCTTTCTCTTTTGTTCAAAAATCTCTTCAGAAAATGACCAAGGTTTATAAAGAACATTCTGCATTAGTTGCCAAGTTAAAAGATGATGTCTAAGACCTTGGCGATATCGGGGAACTCATGTAAGATGAGATTAACTCTTTAAGGTGACAACTTATTGAACCCAAAGACGTAGGTGATTTCATCGCACTCTTGAAAGCTAAGAATAGTTCTCTGAGGAAACAGCTTGCCGAAGCTAAGGAATAACTGATGAGGGAGGGGTTGATCAAAATAGGGCTGAGCCGCGATATAATCGAGCTCCATTATGTGAGTGCGTAGTGCAAACTTAATGGATTTATTTTTATAATTAAATGTCCCAAACACATAAATCCACTTTTTACCAAATTTTAATCTTTGATTAAATTAGGTTTGACCACAAGATGGGATCTAAATTTCATTTAATAAAGTAAGCATGCAATCAACACAGTGAATGAAGAAAAATCCTTGTACAAGGCAAAACCTATATTTAGCACTTTAGAACGTTTTACAGACAATTAAATTAGAGACTACTTATAGTGACTAAGTATAACGCGCAGATTCTTCAAAACTTTATAAAGAAAATGGCTCCGTCCAGAGTCGTGTACAGGCGGTGATTTGCCTTCGGTACCCACTGATCAACCTTCTTCCTTCCTCAGTAGTGAACCCTCAGTTCACAAGATTAGTCGTAGAGAATCCTTTCCACAAGGTGTAAGCAAGATATAGAAACTTAAAGGGTTTTAAAATGATTCACAATTCATATAGGGTATGTAAAGATTGTGAATCAAAAAGTGTTTGGAAACATAAAAATTAAAAAACTTTGGTTTGGGTCTGTTGTTCACCTTTTTTTCAAAGTCCCATGAAAAAAGGAGTTCAAAACATGTATTCATAAGTCTGACATGAATTTCAAGGTGGAAGCTCATTCGAACGAAAATCAAGGTCGTTCGAACGAGAACAAGCATGTGTTCGCACGAGGAAGCATTTTGTTCAAACAAAAAGGGGTTCATTTGAAGTCTATATCTAACAAGCTTCTAATGACAAAATTTCGCCAAGCAGCCCTTACATAGTTAGATGGTCATTCGAAAGGAGATCTAATGAAAAGGCCTTTTCAGTCAAACGAGACTCTTATCTAGTTTGAATGAGGCTAAAAATAATAAAAAAATTTAATTTTAAATCCTTTAAAAATTGCAGCCTTGTTTTTTTTCTTATAAAAAAATACGTCCCAAATATGATTTTGAATAATTATGAACACCCAAAAGTCTTATACCTTCATGAGATGTAGAGGTGTCTTTGGTCTTGAAGATGTTAGAGTTCGGTTCATCCTGACGGTTTATAATGGGATACGCCAAAATACAAATTAAATCATAAGCTAATATATTTGTTCTTACAAAATCTCTCCCTTTGGCTATTCCGGTACAAAACAAAACTAAACTGAAATCCAAATTACATTAAAATCCCTCTATGGAAAAAAATTCTAATACCCTCCCAAACCTTAGAAATGGAACGTCGTAGTGAAACATTGTCTTTAATCTCATCTTGTTCTTCCCTGGGCAAATTTGTCTTCACGCGGTGTAAGTTTTTCTTCCTTTTTCTACACACATAAAATAAAGAAATATCGTGATGCATAGAGTTTAAAATAAAAACTCCCCTACAAAACAAACCCCTCTCCCCTTTTGCCCGAAATAGACAAAGGAATAAAAACTAAACATAAAGAATAAGGCATAACAAATAAGAAGTAAGATATCATCACATAGATATGTAAACAATGCATATGTAGTGATATTCTTAAAGGAATCACATGTAATGATAATATCAAAGGCATCACCAACTATTTTAGAATTTTTAAAATTTTCTCAAGTATAAATTTTACAAATACAACACACCACATGGAAACTCAAGCACAAATAATCCAAATGAACAAGCACATGGCAAATATGGAATAAATGCAAACCTCAAAGACTCAAAACACGATACCGCATATAATATATACAAAAGATACCAATGAAAATTCGGCACATATATATAGGTATAAACGACCACAAAACTTGACACAAAACACATAAGATTTACACACTTGCATAGTATCGATGTGTCTAAATATGTGGGATGGAATAAATAGGCAAGAACTAGATACAACTGAATTATGACTCAAACACTCAAATACGTTCAAGAATTCCTAATTGATCACAAAACTTTATCAAAACTACGATTTTGCCTCTAGTGATAATTAAAATTGAACTTAATTAACAAATAAGCACAATGCATACAAGACTAGAATATTGATTATTCAACAAATCAATATCATTATGAAAAAGAATTATAACAAGGATTTATTGTGCAAACCCATTGATATTCAACAAAACACCCTCAAAAGATAAACATAAAACATATTTTCTTTTCTCAATTCTTTTGGAGCTATTTCTTTTGGAATATCACACAAACTAAACTATGTTGGTCTTTACAAAATTTTCTATTTTTATTTCCTTTAATCCTTTCATTAGGCTCTTGCCAATGGTGTTTTTCCCATAAAGGACATTTTCTCCTTTCGTAGCCCTTTCCCATCTGCACTCATTTTTTCAATACAATACAAATATTCTTACGAGCAACGGTTCTTACCTGCACAAATCCTCCATAGTCGTATAAATATGTAGATGATAAAATTAATGGGAGGATATCTCACAAAGCTCAAATATACGTGTGAAGTAAACGTTTAAAAAGCTCATGCATGTGTGTGTAGAGGCATTTACAAAGTCGAAACCATTAAGCCAATCAACTTCGAAACTTATCCAAGGAAATATGATTAAGAATTATATAACCATATACAATCATAACCAAATGTCCTAGCCACATGAAAAGTATGGCGTGAATTGGATTCAAACACACCACTAAGCCACACCAAATGCGTAAAACTAAACTACACAAAACTAAAAATCTTTTTGTATCAAAATAAAATCTTTATATATTTTTCATTATGACTTAATAAAAGAAAAATATAATACAAAAGATACAAATGTCATAACACTAGTAAACATATATCATGGAACAAAACTAGAGTATGACAAATAAAAACATAATAGCAATCACCCATAAGATATAGCACGTGAAGAGTCATGATCAAGCATGCGAGAATACTCTATTATAGAATTGAGTGCCTCCAAAATGGATTTTCTAGCCCAAATAGATGTATACTTAATGCTTTGAGTTTTGGTAAATAAAGGAACATTAGACTTTAACTTCCTAGGGTCTTTTCTAAGATTATAGCAAAAATGCCTAAGGTGACCTTTCCTACCACAATGTGTGCACGTGTAGAGACAAAGAGAAACAAAACATTCAGGTTGAGCTTTTTAATACCCTAGGATGAGGTTTAACCTCTAAAAGAAACAAGTCTTGGCTTTAACAATGGAAGCATTACTATCAAGGGAGCCACTACTATCACTACCAAAACTATGTGAGTCTTTTAGATCATCTTTTAACTTTAAAATTCTCAACTCAAGCAAAGAATTAGACTCCTTCTTCAAATTTTCAATCATTCCTAGAATATTATCTCGTTCCCCCTCAATGCAAGAGAACTTATCCCTAAGAGTCTACTCACATGCCCTCAAATCTGAAATCAATTATCACTATCCTGATTGGCACTTAAATCTAAACTCCACTTGTTAGTGCGTGAATATGTCCGACATGGATGGACAGTAAAAAAATTCTATTTTTGTATTTTTTTTAATTTATTTAAGATCGGACCTTTAAATAAATACACCCAATTTTAAACTGAGTTGTTGCAATAAACCAATTAAGCTAATTTTAAGTTTTTAACCTAAAATATACATCTAGTTGATAGTAGATAGAATAAACTAATCTAGTTAATTTACTACGCATGCAATCAACACAGTGAATGAGGACAAATCCCTTTACAAAGAAAAACTTATATTTAGCACATTAAAACATTTTACAGACAATTAACTTACAGACTACTTAGATCGACTAAGTATAATGCGCAGATTCTTCAAAACCTTGTAAAGAAAATAGCTCAATCCAGAGTCGTCCACAGTTATTGATCCACCCTCAGTCCACTGATCAGCCTTGTTCCTTCAGCAGCACCGAACCCTTGGTTCACAACATCATCCATAGAGAATCCTTTCCACAAAGTGTATATAAGGTATTGAAACTACAGGGTTTCGAAACAATTCACAAAAACATATAGGATGAAAGTATTGTGAATCAAAAGATATTTGGAGACCTAGAATATCAAAAGATTTGGCAAAGATATACAAAAATAATTCTTTCCAAAGTCCTATAAAAACGATTCAAAACAGGTATTTATAAATCCAACACAAATTTTGAGGCGATGGCCTGTTTGAATTGAAAATAAGGTTGTTCGAACGAGAATGACAGTTCGTTCGAATGAGAAAAACATGTCGTTCTAACAAAAATCCCATTTTGTTTAAAGCATGTATCTAACGAGCTTCTAACGGGAATTCTCTATAAAGCAGTCTCAAACTCGTCAGATCAACATTCGAAGCAAGATCAAACGAAAAGGCTTTTTTGTTTAAACGAGGTTTTAAACTCATTTATACGAGGCTTAAAAAAAGAAATTTTTTAATTTTTTAAATCTTTTAAAAATCCAGCCTCGATTTTTTTAAAAACACATCCTAGAAATTTTAGAGTCTTCTAATTCTTTTTATAAACCCCAAACTCTATCGTCACTCTCTTTCTTGGATAATTATAAATTTTTTAAATTCACGGTCCGTGTCCATAAGCTTCTCACAAAACAAAATCTCTTTAAGTTTGAAAAGTTTGGAAAAGTTCCATAACATCTTTAAAATGAAAATTTTCTTTTTCAACAATTTTAATTCTTTTAGGAAACTTCAAATTCAAATGATTTAATTTTTCAGTACAGTTATGAAGCTCATTAAACTCCTCTCGAATATCAAACTTGTTGTCACTAAGCAAATCAGACAACTTATCACTATGGGACTCCCTCAAGAAGAAAAAACAAACCCAAGAGATAAGGATAAAATAACCATCCTAAACAGCACTAAACAAGGATCTACATGATAAATTAGTGCAAACTGCTCTGATACCACGTTGGGAGAATTGCTATCTTAAAGGAAAATCCCTAAAATCAGGATCGCAAAGTATTTTAGCGTAACCTTCTCTGATACCACGTTGGGAGTGCGCAGTGCGAACATAATGAATTGATTTATATAATTAATTGACCCAAACACACATATCCGATTTTTACCGAATTTTAATCTTTGATTAAATTAGGTTTGCATACAAGATGTAATCCAATTTTTAATTAATAAACTAAGCATGTAATCAACACAATGAATGAGGAAAAATCTGTTTACAGGGCAAAACCTATATTCAACACTTTAGAATGTTTTACAGAAAATCAACCTAAAGACTACTAAGACTGATTAAGTATAACACGTAGATTATTCAAAACATTATATTGAAAATGGCTCAGTCCAGAGTCATACACAGGATGCAATCCACCTTCGGTACATACTGATCAACCCTCTTCCTTCTTCAATAATGAATCCTTAGTTTACAAGATTAGCTATTGATAATCCTCTCCACAAGGTGTATGTAAGATATAGAAACCTGAAGGGTTTTAAAAGGATCCACAATTCATATAGAGAATGTAAAGATTGTGAATCAAAAAGTGTTTGGAAATACAAAATTAAAAAACTTTAGTTCAAGTTTGCAGTTCATGTTTTTTCCAATGTCCCGTGAAAAAGGAGTTCAAAATAGGTATTTATAAGTCTGGCGTGAATTCCGAGGTGGTGGCTCATTCGAATGAAAATCAAGGTCGTTCAAATGAGAACAAACATTCATTCTAACAAAGACGCATTTCTTTCAAACGAAAAAGGCAATTCGTTCAAAGTCTATATGTAACGAGCTTCTAATGAGAGAGTTCTGCCAAGCAATCCTTACTTCATTAGAAGGCCATTCGAAAGGAGATCTAACAAAAAGGATTTTTCGTTCGAATGAGACTCTTATCTTACTTGAACGAGGCTAAAAAAAATTGATTTTAAATCTTTTAAAAATTTCAGGCTTGATTTGTTTAGAAAAAAATACAACCCAAATGTGATTATGAATAATTATGAACACCTAAAAGTCTTATACCTTCGTGAGATGTAGAGCTGTGTTCAATCTTGAAGATGTTGGAGTTCGATTCGTTATGACGGTTTGTAATGGGATACTCCAAAATACAAATTAAAGCCTAAGCTAAGATATTTATTCTTACACGTTACCTCTTTGATAAGGGTCCTCACATGACATGGGCTGCTGGCTATGATGAGAGGTGTATGGATGCCACTACTAGGCTGGATGAAGCAAAGTGATTGATCTTTAAAAATAACCTTTTGAATGATTTAGGAGCTTTAAAAATTATAATGGACTCAAAGCTTTGGTACCAAGTTTTAAGAGTTGTGAAGAGAGTTGTATCCCTCTAGATGTTGTTCCTATTCAGTTGGCTAAGCGTTAATTATCATCACTTGAGAGCGGTGATGAATTCCGACTACATCCTGATGATGGCCAAAAAGTGTCAGTTGCTAAGGCTATTGCTCATTAGGGTAGTAATTGTGTTGTTTTGTTAGTTCAATACTGTAAATGATTTTACCGTGTATTATAACTTTATGTAACATTATGGTGTGTATAATTCCAATTTTTTCATTTTTCCATTCTGTTATGCCAAACATGTGTTTATTTTCTTATCTTACCTTTTAGGTCGTGTCATCACACTACCTTAGGCTAAGAACAGACTTTGGTAAAAATGCACATGATTGTAGGGCCATCTACCCATTCAGGATTTTCATTTGACGAAGGTCGGATTCATATAGTGCCTAGGGATCACCCCCTAGGTCTTTTGCTTTCCTTAGTAATTTGTGAGGTTTTTCATGTTTTTCATGATAAAGACCGTGAAACCTTGAGTTGTAATTGCAATCAAAATAATGTGATATTGATCAATATTTGAACATTAACAAAAGTAAGCTTGCCGCTTTGGAACAACGTTATATAGCTAAATGAACCACTTGGGCTTCTACTTTATTTAGAAAAACTAGAATAGATTGTGAGCAGCATGGGTTTTGGAATTTAAAATTTACAAAAATTAACTAAGCTAGAAATAACTAAGGAGGAGAAAATTTAAAAGTAAAACCTCTTGAGCTTGGCTGTATTCCATGCCCTTGGTATCTTACTGCCCTCCATTATTTCCAATGCTAGGCTCCTTGCAAATCATCTCCGATGACCTTTAATGGTCCTTCCTAATTATGCCCTAACTTGTCATCCGAAGATTTTTAAGCACTACTGAGGACTTTTTTGAGGACGTAGTCGTCGACCTAGAATTTTTTCAAATTCAAACCCTTGTTATACTGCCTAGTTATATGTTATTGGTAAGAGGATAGCTTTGTCATGGCTTGTTCCCTTCACTCTTAGGCTAGGTTAAGCTCAGTCCTTACGACTTCCTTGTTCAAACCCTGCTTTGTAATGGGGGTTCTCATGGTTAGCTGACCAACTTTTAAGGGAATAACAACCTCTATCCCATAGGTCAGAGGGAAAGGCATTTCCCCAGTAGGATTTTTGGCATAGTACGATAATCCCATAGGATGTGAGGAAGCTCATCTGCCCAAGCTCCTTTTTTCTTCTCTAATATCTTCTTCATGTTGTTGAGCATCATTTTTTTGGAATCCTCTGCTTACCTGTTACTCTAGGGTAAACCATAGAGTTGAAGGGATGCTTAATGATATGGCTAACCCAGAATACTTGGAATGACCCATTTTTAAACAATGTGTCGTTATCCGTGATAATCACCCTAGGTACGCCAAATCGTGTCACGATGTTCCTGCTGATGAACCTGCTCTTATTGGTGTCCCTGATGTTTGACAATTGTTCTATTTTAATCCACTTTGTGAAGTAGACTTTGTTGACCAAGAGGTATTTTCCATTTTTTGGTTGTTATTGGGAGTGGACTTATGATATCCAAACCCCATTGGGTGAACGACCACGGGCTAATCAATGACTTTAAGTCATTGTTCAACTAATGGATCATGGGGGGGAACTTCTGACATTTTCACACTTGTTGATGTATGAGGCTATATATTTCTGCATATATTTCCACCAGTACCCTTTTTTGATTGCTCAAAAAGATATAGACCTCCCTCTAATATGGCTACAATAAATTCCATCATGAAATTTATATAGGACTTTGTCGACGTCACTTGGATGCACGCACTGGAGGTAGGTATCGATGAAATATCTTTTGTCGAGTTTTTCTTTGGGTGTCAGGTAAAACCATGCAACTTTTACCCTGACTTGGTGGGCTTGCTTCTTATTGGACGTTAGGATGTCACTTTGCAGGAATGCGATTATTGGGTCCATCCAGCTAGGGTTTTTCCTGCAATATTAGAATCTGTTCAGTGACCACGAGCTTTGTGATAATGGGATTGGTGAGGAATTCCAATTCAATGGTTCTTTTAAGATCGAAGTCCACTGTTGATCGTAAGGCTGCTAAAGCATTGATATGACTACTATGCCCCTGGAGGAATGGTTAAATGTGGAATTCTTCAAATTTGTCCATCAATTCGTGGCCGCCATTCGTTCATCCCTAACATTGAAATCTCATGTTACTTGATTGGATAATAGCTTCAAATCATAGTATATATCAATATGTCTTGCCCCTATTGAGTAAGCTTTGAGAACTTCAACGATATGGGATTCATATTCATCCTTGTTGTTGGAAGCTTTAAAACTAAGTTTGATCCCCTACTCGATCATGAAATTTTTTGGGGAAATAAGTACAATTTTTACTCCTTCCCCCTTTGCATTGGTTGCTACGTCCATGAAAAGTGTCCACTTTTTGGACTGGTTGATCTCCCAGCTTCTTAACTGATCCGTTACATCTTGGTCGTTGGGCTCCTCTCCTCCCGTTAATTCGGTAATAAAATATTCCAATACATGACTCTTAATTACCATTCTTGTTGGATAGTGTATATCAAATCTCCCAATTTTGATAAACCATTTGGACATTAATCCAGATAGGTCGGCCGTTCAAAGAACGGATTTGAAGGGGAAGGAAATAATGACTATGAATGAGTTAGCTTCAAATTAGTTCTTCAACTTGCGCGATTCGATGACCAAGGAATAGGCTAATTTTTCAAGTGGAAGGTAACATTGCTCGACATCTAAGAGTATTTCACTGATGTATTAAATGAGGTATTAACATCCTTACTTCTCGTAAACTATAGCCAAACTGATTGCATGGCTTGAAACTACTAGGTAGAGATAAAGAGGATCTTTTAGATCCGGATTAGTCAGCTAGAGGAGGTCTACTCAGTTAGGATTTGATTTCCTCAAGGACCTTTAAGAATTCCTCATTCTAGCTGAGGCTTTTTTCCTTTTTCAACAACTGAAAAAAATGGTCGGCATTGTTAAAAAGAAATTGAGATGAAACGGTTAAAGACTACCAAAATTCCTGTTAACTTTTGAATCTAACGCAATATCTTCCGGGGAAGAATGTTATTGTTTGCAAGTATCTGGTCGAGGTTATACTCAATATTACTCTTGATAAATAAGTACCCTATGAACTTTCCAGATTGAACCCCAACTGAGCATTTGGTCGCACTTATCTTTATTTGGTAGTGCCTGAGGATCTATAAAGTTTCCGCTAAATCCTTCAGATGATCGTCTTTGAGCTTGCTCCTGACAAGCATGTCTTCAATTTATACTTTTGTATTTTCTCCAAACTATTGCTTGAACATCATTATAACCATTATTTGGTACGTGGCTCCTATATTTTTAAGGCCAAATGGCATGACCTTGTAAAAAAAAGGGATCTGATGATACCTTGAATATCCATCCATAAAAATCATTCGTTTATGGATGGCTATGGCATCGACCAGCTAATTGACTTAGGCGGAGTAAAACTATCTTTTAAGAAAGACTTCTTAAGATCGGTGAAGTCCACGCATACTTTTTAGTTACTTTTACTCTTTTTTACCACCATTAGGTTTGAGAGCCATATTGGGAATTGAATTTTTCTAATGGACCCCACCTCCAGAAGCTTCCCTTCCTCTATTTCAACTACCTTGGCTTTCTCTGGGAAAGTTCGATGGGCCATTTATATGATCGATGGATATGTGGGATCAACACAAACGTTATGGAATTCAACTTTAGGGTCGATCCCAGGCATATCATGTGACTACCATGTCAATACGTCTTGATTTGTTTTCAGTAAAAAATTAGTCCCTCCTTCTCTTGCTTGGATAATATGGTGCCGATCGAGAATCTCCTCTCTGGTCGAGTCTCATCAAAGGCTACCTCTTCCAATTTCTCCATGAC
This sequence comes from Sambucus nigra, assembly GCA_949130495.1. Taxonomy (NCBI): domain Eukaryota; kingdom Viridiplantae; phylum Streptophyta; class Magnoliopsida; order Dipsacales; family Adoxaceae; genus Sambucus; species Sambucus nigra. Next base: position 112,275,702 of record OX422216.1, read on the forward strand.
CCTATATGTGGGGTCAACTCTTATCTCTTCCACTCCTTATTTTTTGTACTTAAATTGCTATATGGATGGTGTAGCCCTGTCATGAGACGTCTCAGGAATAACCTCCTTTTTTCTGCTTCTCTTGTTTAGGCTTGATAGTGGTGATAAAACACTTATGATCAATGTCTTGATTGCCTATAATTTCCATTATTTTTTGCCCTCTGATGCATTTGAGGTTTTGGTAGTAAGTGAAAATAACAACCTTCATGGCGTGCATCCACCCTCTCCCAAGAATGGCATGATAGGGTTAGTCAATGTCTACCACCAAGAACTTGATAAACTTCGAGATATTCATGTCCCAAACTGGTAGGACCAGCTTTCCCAGTGGCATGGCCATTTTTTAGTGACGCCGACCAGAGGAACGATCTCTTCCTTTAAGTCCTCTAACTTCAGTTTGAGCTTGTGAAAAATCTCCAAGTACATGACTTCAAATGAGCTCCCTTGACCGACTAGTAGCTTATCCACATCCTAGTTTTTAATTATGAGTTTGATTGGGTCCTTTTTACGATCAAATCGTCCTCCATGAAGACCATATGCTTGTTATAGTCCACGTCTTCTAGTCGCCTACGCTTGTCGACTGGACTTTTTATAAGGTCGATTTGGAAGGCCTCTATAACTACAATGACTTTCTTGAGTTCCATTCGAACAACGTTGCCTTATATGTTCTTGGGACTCAAAGTACCATGGATAACAGCGAACTCATGCTCCAACTTGTCCTCCAAAACATTGTTCAGTTCTTTATTCGGCGCTGGGGTGACCTTATCACCTTTCTTTTCTAAATACTTGCTTAAATGCCCCGCCTGGGTCAACTCCTCTAGATAGGGCTTGAGGGCCTTGCAATTATCCATTTTGTGCTTATTCTTCGTGTGATATGAGCATTTGAGTGAGTTATTTCTCTTACTTGGGTCTTCACCCATCTTCTTTGGCCACTTGAGGAACTATTGGTCTTTGATCTTACCCAAATTTTTATATATTGGTTCTTTAAAAATAATGTTGATCACCTACAAAGATTTAGAATGGTATACCTTATCTCCATTTTTAGATCCTATGTTATGCTTTTTTTCCCTTCTTGGGGTGATCTCTTTGTCGTTCCCTTTCATCTCCTTCGTACGACCATTATGTAAACGACCGAAGGTGCCGCCGATTTTAAAATAAACTAATTCTTTAAAATCAATTTCCTTGTTAAGATGCGGAAGCGTAAAGAAGTGATGGTTCACAACTTAAAAACACCAAATTTTAATTTACACCAAAATTTAAATTAAACACAAGTGAAATGAGATGGAATACACACAAACTTTAAATTTCACTTAAACATAATTAATTCATCCAAGTCCTAGAATTTGCCTAAGTCATATTTATCATTATTCCAAATTAGGCCAAACCAGTTTTAACAATAGACTTGAATTAAATAAACAATTACCCAAATTTAATTAGCACCCAATTAAATTAAGTGTGACAATTAAAACCATTTTTATCTTGAATTATCCTAAGCATGAGTTCTAAGTTATTATGCAAGATAAAAATAAATCAATCACACTACGTCGCGATGTACGAGGAAAAAACCCACAACGGGAAACAACCTCGGACGGCCCTAGCCTCAAATCCACTAAGTATGGAATTTACAATTATAAGACAAAAGACTTACATCACATGACTCGTTCCCTCTCAAGCCTCGACGATCCTTCTTGTAAACACATCCACTTAGCGAATAACCCCGGAGCTCCACCGCGGTCTCGGAATCCACCGATCGGACTTTATGTGGTCACCGTCACTCGAACTAGGAGCCTTTCTCCAAGTGGGTAAATCACGAAAACCTCTTCTTCTTTGTGGGATTTAGAAGCAAACCCAAACTTCTCTTCAAACTAATGTAGAGATAAACCCGGTGCCAAACTCCAAGCAAGATGTATATATATGAACTTGGATAAACAAAACTATGGGTGTAAAACTAAAGTGAATCTTGATTTTTCTTTGAAAATTGACACTTTAAAATAATGAACTTTTCCCTAAAACAATTTTGCTCTCAAACACTCTCTAGTGGGCAAAACTGGTCAAAACTACCAAAACCCGCCAAATCTCGTTTGAACGACATTTCGTTCGAATGACATTCTCGTTCGAACGAGTCTTCTAACGAAGTTCCAGTATGAACTCGTTAGAAGCTCGTTATAAATCTCGTTAGAATGACCATCTCGTTTGAACGACATTTCGAACGAAGTTCCAGTATGCCATAATGGGAAGTCTTTGGCAATCTCGTTCGAACGACACTTCGAGCGAACTCACAGAATGTTCAAAAAATTCTTTTTGAGCCCAGAAACTTTATATACTTTATATATAAGTTTTCATAGAAAACATTCTGAAAACAAAACACAGTTTTAAAAACCTAAAACCTAACACCCAATATAAATCGTTCCAAGCTCCTATATATATATGTAATGCATTCATACCTTGGGAGCATGTAACCACTATTGATGACATAGAAACGAGGCACTTAAACTCGACATTTTGATGAAGCTTTATACACTTGGCCTCTACGTCTTCAACAAACACGTCATAGGCTTGAAAGATGATAAATATACTCTATCCTACGACTCAAACGTTTTTGTCCGAAATTGAGCCAAATCTACAAAGGACTCAATTGGAAATTTGTGTCCTTACAAATCTCCCCATTTGGTTATTCCGGGACAAAAACCAACAAAAATCCTAAAGGGTAGTCAAGCTATACTAGACTAATAAAAAGTCCCACCCAAAAATAAAATTACAATGCTTGACTCAAACAACCCAAAGGATCAACAATCTTTGCCATTGAAAGTTGCCGCTTTATAAAAAATTCCTGCACACTTAAGCAAACACATTGCACGCATAGGGAATATCAAAATATTTAATGCAAGTAAAGTAACTACTCCCCCTAAATTAATTCTCTCCCTTTATCAACAGTGATCAACTTAGAAAGATGTCTCCCCCTAATATAAATCTCCCCCAAACTAAGATACGATGATAATAGGTTTAGATACCATTTCTACCATTCTCCCCCTTTTTGTTCAGGAATAGACAAAGGTTAAATAATAAAACATGTAATTGTGCATAAAGTGATGGGAACATTGAAACATATGGGCAACAAAAGAACAACTAATCCAATAAATAATAACGGATACCAACTAGGATGCACTAAAATGATACCAATAAGATATATAAAGTATTAAGCATGTGATATCAACAAAGAATGCAACAAGATAGATACCAATTTTGAATTAAAGCATATATGGACTAGAAATCACGGCAAAGGCTAAACAAAAACATCAAATATATGTATACAAAAGGTATAACTAATAGACGTAAGTACACATATATAGATATAAACACACAAATGACACACACAAAATATAATAGGAGTCTTTCACACTCGTATGGCAAAAATGTGTCATATGGAAACGGAAGTGTTGGGGTGTAAACTAGTAACAATTAAATTTAGACCCAATCACTTAAAATATGTTCACAGAGTTCTCAATTGATGGCAAACTTCATCACATTTGAATATAACCTCATGTGACAATATAGATTGAACTCAATGAACAAACATACACAATGCATACAAGCCTAGCATGTTGATGATTCTACAAACCAATAGAGTCATGAAATTAAAGACAACTAGGATAAACGGACATTGTGCAAACCGTTGATATACCATCCAGTCTCCCTCATTAAGCATATATGTTCTTTTTCTTTTGAATGATTATATCAAACAAACATAGGCCTTGGCAATTATTTTTCTTTTAGTGCCATTTTTCTGTTTTTAGGCCTTTGGACCACGTATTTCTTTTAGGTCCATTTCAAACGGTGGCCTACAATCGCAAAGGATAATAAATCCTTTCGGAGCCCTTCCCCATGCACATTTATATATATCGTATTTTTTATTACTCACAAATCTCACGTGCAACGAATTTTGACATGCACTAGTCCCTCTAGGTTACAAATATGTAGATGACTAGATTGGTAAGAGAACACCTCACAAAGCTCAAACATAACATGTGACATTAACATTTCAAATGAGCTCGTGCATGTGTGAATAGAGGCATATAAAAATAGAATTCATTTAAGCAACGCAAAAATCCAACTACTCCATATAAGCATGGTAAAGAACATAATAAGGATTGACAATCTAAACCAAAAGTTCTAGCCACATGGGAGAGAAAAAGATGGGATTCAAACACAAGTATATGCCACATAAAGTGTGTCAAACTAAAATACACACAAAATAAAATCTTTTTTAGTTTTTGAAGTTTTTAACCAAAAATAAAAATATATACTCAAAAGACAAACAAAATCATTTGGGTTTTGATTTTAAGCTTAAATTATCAAGAGATAAAATCCAAATGATAAATAAAAATCTTTTTGTATTTTTCATTTAATGCAAATAAAAATGAAAGAAATATAATACAAAAGATAAACAAAAATCATTATTCTAGCATGAGATATGTGATAAAGTAATGACTAGAAAATGATTAAATAAGCATACTTTTAGCATGATAATATACCATGAAGCACAAAAGCTAAAGTGTGCAAACACTAACACATTCATCCTTTAGATTTAGCAAGGGAGGAAGCATGTGAAAGTAAATGAGAATCAAATACCCTATTTTGCAAGGCAACCAAGTCGGATTTCCTAACCCAAATTAATGAAGAATGACTATCTCGGGGTGTAGGGATTTTAACTACATTGGTTGCTTTACGTTGGGATTTTTTAGAAATTTTTTTAAGATCAAAACAAAATTTCCTAAGATGACCTTTTCGACCACAATGTGTACAAGTAAAATTACGTCGAAATTTGGTACCTAAGAAATGATCTCTAAAGACTTTCCTAGTTGATTCTCCTAAAACGTTGGTTTTAGCTTTATGAGTAGATTCATTGCAAGAATTGAAGCCTAAACCACACATGTCATTTTTAATTTGGACCGTTCCTAAGATTTTATCTAATTTTTCCGAACGACACTCCAAATCACATTTGACATTACTAGAGTCTTTTAATTTATTTTGCAATTCTAAAATGTTAGACTCTAATAAAACATTTCGCTCTTCAAAAGCAAGAAGTTCCTTTTTCAAGGATTCCATTAAACCCCGAAGGCTATCTCTCTTGCCTTCTACATATTCAAGCTTCTCTCGAAGAGTCCTTTCACATGTCCTAAGGTCTTCTACCAACATACTATTATCTACGACCTTGACACGTTCTTTCAAACTAGCTTCTAACTTCAAATTAGTTATTTGCTATTTAATTGATTCTTCATATAATTCTTGAAAAGTATTTTGAAGTTCACTCACATTAACCTCTTCTTCATTTTCACTATCTCTTTCTTCTTCACTCTCACTACCATAAAAAATAGGAGATTCATAAACTTTGACCTCAGAAGTGTCATGTGTTTGAATATCATTATCGAAGCTCACATGACTAGCCATAAAAGCCACAAAGTTAGGCTTAGTGGGGGAATCGGGTCCCTCTTCCTTATCACTATCACTAAGGGTCGCATTATATGAAATGGGTTGTTTAACCTCTTTCCTTAGTTTAGTGGGGCACTCAGAAGCCCTATGGCCATAACCCTCACAACCAAAGAACCTATTAGACTCATCCCTATTTAAATTTTTATTTATAGTTTTAGGGATCCTCTCGTCTTTGTCATGCTTAGAAGTTTCAATTTTCTTAAAATCATTTTTAAATTTGTCTTTGTTAAATTTAAGAAATTTTCTAAATTTTCGAGCAAACAAGGCCATGTATTCCGAGTCACTATCACTTTCGCTCTCTACTACTTGTTTAATGTCTTTTCGGGCTTTTAAAGCAACGACCACTATAAAAAAAACTGCTTTTTACTACGGTGCTCCCGCCGTCTCAAAAAGTCCTCTGGCCGTCTCAAAAGCCTTTTGTGACGCCTTTTGAGATGGCAAATGGGCATAGTATTAGACCCCCGTTTTAAAAGCTTTTTGAGACGGCAGAAGCAGTCTCAAAAAGTTTTTTTGAGACGAAAAATACACCGTCTCAAAAGGTCACTTCTTATAGGACCCTTTTGAGACGACAAAAAAATCGTCTTTTGAAGTTATTTTTAGAGGCGCCAATAAACGTCCTAAAAGAGTTTTTGACACGATAACTTAGCCGTCTCAAAAATTCCACATTTATGAAATCCTTTTGAGACGGGAAAGGAGCCGTCTTTAATAAGTTTTGTGCCAAAATTAAAATTTCATCCATTCCGTAATATGCTCAATATATTTTTAAGCAAAAACTCTTAAAAATAATATATAACATATTTGACATCCCATTTCAACAAATATAACACATAATCTTCCATTCAACTTAAATTATAGTCCATACAAAGATAAAATAGACAATTTCAACATTGTGACCATCACACTAAATATCTATACAAAATTTCACTTGTCTCATTAGAACAAATACATAAAAACCAATGTATTCCTAACATAAACTAATGCAAGTAAACTTGCAATCTTGAAGCAACGATCTCCATCAAAATGTGTCTTGCCTTGTCCACAATAGATTTTGATCTGCAATAAAATTTATTCAGTGTCAGTTATCGTAAACAAAGAAGTAATATTTTTTAATAATTCCTATTAATGATAATCTTTAAAAACCTAATCAAATTTGTATACCTTCATTTTATTTACTTTTACACACTAAATATTTTTAAAAAAATTCGCCAGAGTCTCCTCTAGTTATTCATGAAAACCAACCTGTTTAAACATAAAAATTAACTCAAAAACAGCTTTAGAAACATCCACAACATTATAAACAACTAAGAGTGAAATAGCCACTAACATATATCCTACCTAATACTCCACCAAACTAAATATCTCTACAAGATTTAATTTGTCTCATTAGAATACGTACTCACAATCTTGAAGCAAACGATCTCCATCAAAACGTGTCTTGCCTTGTTCACAAAAAATTTCGACCTGTAATAAAATTTATTCGGAGTAAGTTACCATAAACAAAGAAGTAATATTTTTTAATAATTCCTCTTGATGACAATCTTTAAACTTCTCAAATTTGTATATCTTCATTTTATTTACTTTTAAACACTTAATATTTTTTTAAAAATTCGGCAGAGTCTCCTTTATTTATTCATGAAAACCAACCTGTTTAAACATATAAATTAACTCAAAAGCAACTATAGAAACAACCACAACATTGTAAACAACTAAGAGCGAAATATCCACAACATATATCATGCTACCTAACACTTCATCACATACATATATAAAAATAAAATAAAGATGTGTCATTACCTAGTCGGTATGGGTCGTTGAGGTAATGGAAGCATGATTGGGGATAATACTCTGAAACAAACTCTGCATTTCACTTCTCATGTCAGTTTTCATCTGTAGGAGTGCTTCTTGGTGGAGAAATTCTAATTCTTTGAGCTCGTGTCGATGTCTAGCCTCTCGATCTTCAGCGACTTGTCTAGCTCTACCTTCTCGATCTTCCGCGTCTTTCTTAAGTTGACTAATATCCTCCAATAATGCAAGAGAGGAACTTGTTCGTGTAGATGTTTACCTAATGCCTACTCCCTTTAGTAAAGTATAACCATGGCCTCCTTGTCCTACAACATCCTTAAAAATCTCATTCCTCGCTTATGGATCATTTCGCTTCTCTTCTGGTAGGTCATTTAGTCGTCTCTCGAGCATTGTCTGCCAATTAAACATATATTAAAAACTAATGAATTTAATTTAAACATATATTAGAAATTAATGAATGTCTTTAGTTAGCATATATACATACCGCTCTATCTGATGACCCATCTTCCACATTGAAAGGTTTATTATTCGGAGCCCGAGTGGCTTGCCACATGCTGATTTCGTCATTGGGCATTCCTACCTCTACCCTATAATAAAAATAATGTATATATATATTAATATTTATTAAACTAAAAATTATAAGTGTTAATAATACCAGAATTCTAACCTCCTTGGTAATTTTTGCATGTGGCTTTCGCCCAGTCCTTGAGTAAGCACATTCACCTTCACGGTTCTTTGAGTTTTGCTTCGTTATATCCTATAAAAAAAGTTAAAGAGAAATTAATAAATTTGATGTTAATAATGAAGTAAATGTAAATATACTCATCTTAAATTTAATGAGTTGCCATACAATTATCTTCTTTAGACCCCAATACTTCACTAAAGTATGCCATTGAACTTTGTCGACTCGAGGGGGCGTATTTTTCAATCGCTCTTCATCGGTTTGAAACTTTTCATAGTGATTTATCTTCAATCGGTACTTCCATTGCCTCCAAGCAGCTCCCATCCTTGCAAAGCAAATTGGTTTAAAGCCTTCTGGTGCATTTGTGTTTTCCTTAAAATTTAAAATGAAACAAATAAATATTGAATTAATAAATTGGTTAAAAATTTAACAAACTCATATATAACAAAACAAATAAATCAAATTGAATTAATGAACTACCTTCACTTCATTCCAAATACCCTCAAGAGTGTCATTTTTTACCTCGGTCCAATATAACATTGTCAATGGAAACAAATTTCCACTCCTAGCATAGTAGCCTAATTGTGACATCAATTTGCATTCAAGCCTACAAACTGGCTGACAAAGCTCATTCCACTCAAGTATCTTATTTTTCTTATTATTCCATTCAATCCAAGGCCTAGAAGCTTTTCTAATATTTTTCGCATTAGTCGGGGTACTCTCTGTACCTGAACAAATATTCGATAAACTATTATTATGTGATATATAATATCAAACGAGTGTGATAAAAAAGTGCACTGCTAACATATGATATACCTGCGGGCTCCTCAACATCTAAAGTCGAGTCATTGTATGAAGGATAAACATTTTCTTGTAGATCATTAATTTGCTAGATATATTGGGTTTGTTGGCATGTAGGGTTCTGAAATAAAGAAACATGAACCCTTGAGTTGCGATGTGATGTGTCTGACTGGGGTATCACTAGGGTAGTTTGTTGGGGTTGCAACACCTCACTCGGGTGGGATATCAATATATGCGCTTCTAAATCGTCTTCCACTGGTGTTGTGAATGGTTGTTTCTCAAGTGATCTTTCCTCGGCAATGATATCGCACATATTCATATGACGCCGATGCTTTCCTACCATGTATCTGTATACGTACATATAACATACATAATCAATTGAATTACGCAATAATAAAATTGAGAGAGGGAGCAATCTCGATAATTCTACATGAAACAAACATGAATTTGTAATTGGTTTATTGATCCATACCTCTTTAAATCATCTTCCACTGGGGTTGTGAGTGGTTGGCCTCACCTATGAGATCACACATATTCAATCGACGTCGACGCTTCGTTGTCATGGATCTGCACATGTACATAATAGGTGTAGTAAGACACGAAATCATTGATATTTAGCATTTTAAAATTAGGATTCATGAAAAGAATAAATTAAACTACACAATTTCATATAAAAGATCATCCAAATAAACTGCTGATTAAATGATGAGGCACATTCGGTGTGTTTTATGTGGAAATGTAGTAGTAATAATAGTTGCAGCCCCCTGTATATACATGGCAAAAATTTATACTGAAGATAATCAACAATTTTATTCTCAAACCCCCTTATCAAACACCTCCAATTGTCATCAAAGAGACTTGAGAACAAGATAAGACTCAGCAAAATAAAGAACTATTTTGACAAGCAAAGATGGTAGCAGTAGATAAGACCAACAACAACCAGTTACCAGAGAAGACTGAAATAATGGGATAAAGTTATTCGCAGATGTCTTACAATGCAATATCTTCTCCCAACCAATAGTTATTCATCCTTTAAGTAAATATCTAGGTGAAGCCTCCATTGCTTTCAGTCAAGATCAGATAGCATCCTTCAGAATGAACCCTCCATTTGGAATGAAAACTGGTGTGGAACTAGGACATTTGGTCCATTCTGAAGAAGATTACAGTAGATCCTCCTGTATACGTGATCAGTGGTATATCGAAAGAAGCCCAATGAGGGCAAAAACCATTAGAATAAAATTGATTAGAAGAGACAAATGGAACAGAAAAACAAGGAAAGGATGGGACTATTTGAGCCGGGAAGGTGCTAGTTCCGCTCATTATGACCATATCCATCATATCACATTTGTTTAAGCTGTTTCATCATGTCACAGAAATAGTTATACTTCTATTATGAAGGCTGCAATCTTCTGACATTGATGTAAACGAGCAAAATCTGATGGTGAAAGGCAAAGTCGTGCTAGAAGCAGTTTTTCAGAGTGTTGAAACACTGCTATGCAATTGCTGCTGAAACGATGCGGTACCATGAAACGATTAACATCATATTGCTTATATCAAATTATAGGAAGACCATTTGTTGCACTAAGGTTGTTTTAGTAGTTCTGCAACAGCAAAAAATGTATGCAAAAAGAATCCAATGTGTGATTGGGAAAAAGCAAAAGTACCTTGTAAAGACATATCTATTGACTCAGCACAAATCAGACTGGTGATACAGCCTATTAGTGGTTTGCTATAAACCAATGATGTGGTCCAACTAGATGTCATTTTAATGTTTAAAATTACCACAACTAAATTAATTTAATCCAATTGGATCTTACACATTAAATTATGTAAGAGATCGTGAGTTTTCAAATCTATACACATCATCATCTACTCGTAGCGTCCTCATAATCTATACACATCATCTACTCGTTCATTGACCTAATACTCACTAAGGCCTCTTGTGATAGATCGTATTCATATAACACTTAACCATCTAGTCCAATCATTGAAATATCAGTTTATCCTGTAGAAACTTCATATGTTATATTCATATAATAATATTGTGTCTCCACTGGCGATTTTAAGGTGAGATAAATTGATATCGTTCCCACCTTGTCCACTAGTATGAGAAAAGATCCATGCCTCACAATGCCAATTTCCCTTTGGAATTTGACTTCACCATCTCCATCCTTGAGGAGGTATTGAAACGTATGTGACCTACCTCTTGGGACCCCAAACCACATTCTCATTCGTCACAAAATGTTTTTTTCTTATTTTAATAATCTTTATACATCCTATTATGAACGCACCTTCTTTTGAGGTTTCCTTAATACATTTTGATATAACAACTTGTAAACTCTTGGTTCTTCCTCCACTTGGTGAGTATAACTCAAATGATCCCAATTTCTTTCTTATCATCATTGGAACTCCTGCACCCTAAAGAAACTCAATGGTTTTACTCTTCCACTTTTACATTAGGATATCGAACACAATAATTCATTGAATGTCTCTGGTGCTCTACCTTTTCTACTGAAAGGGTACCCTTTTCGACACAGACTCTACCCATATCTACTTCACTGTATTATCCGTACGAATTCCTCAAATTACTATACACCCCATTTTTTTAAGAATGTAAAGTCACCCGAGAAACATTCGACCTGTCCAAAACTACCTTTCGTAGCTTGGACCTTATGGCACAACCAATTTTTCTTGAAGGTGTAACCTTTTACATTCATTAGCTTATAAATGGACTCTTCCCCATTAAAACCTCCATTCCTTCCCTCGGTAAAGTTCCACACTTGAACCTTAACATACCTTAATCCCAAATTCGGGTGTAACGGTCACCACTGCTATAAAATCTTCTGCTTAACACTAAACCGAAATGAGTGATTTGTGAGGCTATTAGCAGTAAAAAATGACCTTTATAACTTCTATTTACCTTCATAATTTAAGGCGTGACAAAAGAAATATTGTAACTCCCAATAGCAGTCACAAATTTTTATAATCCCTATAGGGTTATGACTGATGACCCCAATTTGTAACTATTGTCAACAGTTATGAATATAATATTTGTCACTACTATCAACAGTTACAAATCTGATACTTATAACTGATGTTGGTAGTTATGTTCTAAAATTTGTAATTGTTCACAACGGTTACAAATTGGCTATAGTGACAAATTTATGACTGCTATTAGTAGTTACAAAGGTTGAATTTATTACATGTGGTAAAATCTATTACAAATATCTTTTTATTTTCACAAAATGATGAAATAATGTGGGTGGAATAAAAAAAATAAACTAAAACAAAGGAGTAGATAAAATGTGATTTACATGTAATAAGTCTAAAAAAATTCAACAATATTTCATTTATATTTCTGACATTCCAAATATCTGATACACACAACACTTATTTAAACTTAATTTAACATCAAACAAACCCTTCTTGGGCAACAAGTACGAAATGAACATAGAATGAAAAATAGAGTAAAAAAATAATGGCACAACACTTCTATAACATGAAATGCCATGAACATGTAACAAATCATTCTGAACCTAGACCAATGGTCACCACGCGGTGGATACGCTTCGTGAAGTCTAGGTATATCATCCGTTAGGGGTATTAATGTGGGGTATTGTTGCAGTGACATCCTTCCTCGTGTACTCGAAATACGCCTGGTTGAGCAAGTTCAATGGACTCAATTTTTTTATATGTGGCACATCGGTATCCATTGACTTGTGCTTGTGCTGTTTGTTACGAAGTATAAACACCTATATTTATGCCTTTGAATACTACGCATGTCGGGTATGCCATGTGTATACCTGCAAATAATAAAATATAGTTATTATCATTTGAAGATAAAAGTTGCAGTCATTAGATGCCTAGTGCTAAAAGTTGTTGTCCTTTGCCAATGGTGATGCCTGGTGCTAAAAGTTGTAGTCATTAGAATTTATATTTGAATTCTTAGATTGTGTTTGATGATATGGATTGCACCTAATCAAATCTTTACATCCTTTATGAATACACACCTATTTGCACCAGTAATCACACCATTTGATCCAAACTAATTATGAATTTTCCATCTTTTGTCGTGGAACAATTCCCAGTCCCACATTATAGTTTATACTTCCCAACTCCTAAATCTTTCAAAAGATCACTACATAAATGCTATTTATATTGAAAATAATCTAACTATCTTTACACCATCCACCAACCATATTGTGTATGGAAGTCAATATAGGAACAAAACAAGTCCTACTAACCTTTTATATTTGCTTATTGACCATAATTCGACGCAACCTGATTTAGTAGTCACTCAAGTGTTGCTAGATGCTGAAAGAGAAAATATCAACCATTGTTAGATTCAATTTAAATCACCAAGACTGGCATTTTTCCACATCTCAATGGACCATGTTCATAGAGTAAACATAAAAAGAAGATTGAAAAATGAATCTTTAAGAATTCATAAATCTATTAACGTATGTCACTTTGTGTAAGATAACCCCTACTATCCATGAGTAGAGCATTGTGTACTTTTGTGACCAAGAAACTACAAGTTCTAACTATTTTGTTATTTGTTGCCATTAGTTTTTTTAACTAATCATAACAACAATATTATTATTATCATTGAAAACATCATTACAAAAAAAACATTAAGTCTAAAAAATTACATCCCGTATTTTTTTTCCTCTTCTACAAAAGAATCCTAAAACACACACACAAGTAAATTCCTACTCATCACACAGTAAGGCCTTGTGGATGATGATTCGTATCGAATCCTGCACATTATTACCGTCGAACTTAGGTATTTTAGCCCCCTCGGGTATCGTAATTGCTATAATTATGCTCGATAACCAAACAACCTCCGTTTTATATGATAACATGTTATTTGGGGTATTATTGAGCTTTTATAGGTGTTATGGTGCTTAGTATGAAGTTTGAGCGCGTTCTAGTTAAGTTCCGTCACGATTCGCACGTTCGAGGGCATTTTGGTAATTTTATACCTCAGGATTTTTGCCCGAAGTCTTCATGGAAGTTGTATCACTCGGGCCAAGCTTCGCGTGGCTAAAAACGGTGTGCAAATCTGAGTCCTAAGGAAACACGGACTTTTAATCGGAAAGAATTATAAGAGATTCATTAACAATTTATATAATTACTTGTGTCACTTTTCTTCTTTATTAACAATTTTATAAATGACATCCATGTCCCTAACACGATTTTGGTAGCAAACTCCATGGGCGATTTTTGATCCAAGCCCGGGTTTGGCTCGAGTTTTGGGTTCGTCCCAAATTGATGATTTTCGTCCGAAATTGAAGCTGGGGTCGCGTGCGGACATTGTTGCGGGTCATTTGGCTCGGGTTTTTGGAGTACCCATTTTGGTATTTCCATGGCTTTGACCATTGTTGATGGAGGTTGGATTTTGTCTTAGTTTTTGGTATAGAAGGACATGGATTTGACTTTGGTCTAGCCATGGCAGCCACGCGGTTTTGGAAGAAATAGGGTTTTTTTTTGGCTTGCTACTATCACGAGTTAGCTTCGATTTTGGCTTAACAACCATGGGGGTTTTGGTTGCTATAGAATTGAGAGGAAAATTAGAGTTGGAGTTACAGTGCCGCCGGTCGATCGGGCACGCTCCGGCGGTCGACCAGTGTTTGGATTTTTGCCTTTGGTCCGAGATAGTGGATTCCCCCTTCTTACGCGGTCGATCGGGTTTCTCGCGGTCGACTGGTGACCTATTTTTGCTGTTGCCGAAATGTTTTCTTTCCCTTTTCTTTTTATTTTTCTTTTTTTTTATTTCATTAATTAGTGACTTATCCCCCTTATTTATTTTCTTTTCCTTTTTTTCTTTATTTCTTTTATGCAACTTAGTATAAAAAGGACCCTTTGTTTATTTTGTAAGGAGATTAGTTTTTAGTTCCATTTTCCTATTTGTGAAGCTAGGGTTTGCCCATTTTGGGGATTTTGTGGAGACCACCCCCTCTCCTCCATATGTGTTGTGGTTTGACACCCATTAATGCAAGTGACTATTATTCTAGTTTTGTTCCTTTTATTTCCTTTCATATTTAATTCCTGTGCCGAGGTAAAATAGTGTAGTTTAATTATTTCTTGCTTTAATTATTAATTAGCTGTTTAATTTAATTATTCATGTTGTGTGAGTAGTTAAATAGAGTTTGGGTCGTGTGTCTGCCATTAATGGGCGTCGAGCTCCGAAAATTAGGTTTCGTGTCAAATTACATTTAATTGAAACCGCGCGTATTAAAATGGGATTATTATTCATTTAACTTTATTTGTCATACAACGTTAGTTTTATTGCGATAATCCGATTTTAAGACGCGTGTGACCATTTTGAATTAAATATTTAATCTCTCATCGTTGGATAAAATCCCTTCATGTGTGATGTTTATGTTTAACTAAAAATGCTCGATTAAATATTTTCGAACCGAAATTATATTTTCAAACTGAAATTATATTTTCGTGTGTTTAGCCCATGGTGGATACGTGATCCCGACCCTCGTTCTATTAAATCTTGTTTAAACTTAACTTCTTATTTTTCCCTTTTATTTAAAACAACCCATCACCTTTTACAAATTTTATATCTTGAATTAATAAATCGATTACGAGCTATACTAACATTCCCTGTATATTCTCGATACCCGAATTACTGCTATACTTGTATCACAAGTGCAGTCGTAATTTATGTTTTTGTATTAACGCGGTGAAACGAGTACAACGATTAGCGTTTTGACGCGACGCTACTTTTCACGCGTGATCAAAATGGCGCCGTTGTCGGGGAGTGTTTTGTTATAGATTGTAATTGTCTTATTATTTCGTAGTATTTTTCTTTTGTATTTGTATTCTTTGTTTTAACCTTTTTTGCAGGATTTCTACATTTGAGCGCCAAGAGATGCTTGAATTTTGCCGTGCGCGCATCATCTTTGTGGAAATAGTCATCTCGAGCCTTTGTTGGGGTAAGCATGTCTTATTCCAATCCTTTTGGTAATCATTATAATAATTCCCAAAATCCACGTACTCCTATGACTTTTGGTCAATACTTAGAGTCCCAAAAAATTGCAAATTCAAAAATGACTTTGGGCGAGTATTACAAAAGTCAAGCTTTTGAGTGCGTATATTTTGAGGATGATGATAACGATTTTGGGCCTCTAATTCCTTATAATAAGAATGTTGAAACTAAAACCTATATCTTTTAAAATTCTTATAATAATAAGTTTGAGTATAGTTTCGATAATAATTTTCAAACTTCTCATTTTCAAGAATCCGCACCTCGGCCTATGACTTTCGGCCTGGGTTTGCTGATGCTTGATAATGAGAGGTATGAAGACCGTTATCGGGAAGAAAATCAATTGTGTTAACATAAATTGGATTTATTATTTGAATCCGACGACGATTTTTCTTCTGAAACTTTTGAAGTCGTGGAATGTTTTGAACCAAATGAGGATTTTATGTCTACTTTGAAACAAACCATTCTTGACTTGGCCCATGGTTTAATAGAGAATGAAAGTGAGTATGAAATAGATGTAGTATCCATTTGCAATGAAATGATTTTATCTTTGGATACCAAAGAAGAAAGTTTCATTGAAAATGATCCTATGTCTTTCGAAATTCCAACTTTGAGTGATGATAACTCATCTCTTGAGTTTGAATTTCTTTCCTCCCCTTTAATTCTCCGTAATCACATCGTCTCAAGTACCCGATGAATCAGTGCCGAACTTTAAAACGTTCAACCCATTCACCGAATAGGATTACTTGCTCGATTTGCTCTCCATGAAGGAATCTTTGCCTCCATGTGCTCTCCCTTCTATTCCAATTGAAAAATATTTGGGGGAAAATTCAGTATTTTTTGGTCCCCTTGTGTATTTGTCACCCATCCTATCCAAATCCCCTATCCTCCCTCCCAAATTTTTAATTGGGGATGGTTCACCTTTTCCGCCACCCACATGCCTTCCGTTGCTTGAACATAATTCCTATTTTTCGGGAGGCATGCATGAAAGGGAGGGTCCACTGTTGATCCTCCAAAGTCAAATTGTATTTTGGGTGGACCCTAAAAAATTTCAACTTCTAGTGTATAGCTAGTTAGGATTTTAATTTGTAGGTTGTAAATAGTTAATTTTATTTTTCTTTATTTTTACTTTGTGTCTAGTGTTATTAGTTAAGTTTTATTTCTTCTTTTTGTTATTCTTGGTACTAACATGTTTAACTTACAATCATTGGACTTGTTCTTTCCGAAGATCGCTCCATTTTGGATAATATCGCTCTTTTCCTTATTTAACTTGGTTCTTAATTAACATTGAGGACAATGTCGGGTTTTAAGTTAGGGGGTGTGGGATATTCTATCCATTCATTGGTATTGTCCATGATTTTGATTATATGTTATTTTCAGGCATGCTTTTTCTTGTAAAAATTAAAAAAAAAATCAAAAAGGTTTTCTTTCTTTTTTATCCTTTCTTGGGCTTTTTGCCTTAATTTTTTATGATAAATTTAATAGTTGCCTTATCCAATTGCTAACTCAATGATGTATTTTCTATTTTTTTCATGTTATTAAACTTTAATCCTCAAATTTTTCAATATTAGGAATAAATGCATGAATTAAACATTGAAAACCCATGAGCACTTGAGCATATTTTCTAAAATCATTCGGTAGGACAATTATAGCTTGGTATCTTTTTGTTGCTATGTGTACACTAAAAACCTAGCAAGCTTCGTGCTTTTCTTCATTTTTGAGTGCTTATACATTACTATTTATCTTTCCTGAAAAACGTATCTTGTTGACGATCTCATTTTCTTTTCATTGATTGCATGTTAATTGAATTATCACTTGAGCATGATTTTCAATGGTGTTGAGTCCCGAGAATCACATGAAACTTTAGAAAAGGATCATAGGCCCTCGTTCCCTTACCCTTATACATGTCCCTAATCAACCCCGTTGAGCCCTATTATGACCTTTCTTTCCATCCCAAATCCCCTAACCAACTCCACATTGCAGTTTTACACCATACATTTTACCTTTCTTATATATGTTATGAATGATATTTGGGATTGAATGATGTTGTGTAGTGTGGTTGCAATTTAAGCATGAAAAGAGTAAGAAAAGAAGAAAGTGTAGTGAAAAAGAGAAGAAAAAGAGAAAGTTGAAAACAACAGAAAACAAAAGAAAAGGTGAGAAAAAGAAGAAAAGAAAAAGAAAGAGAAATTTGTATATATTGTTTATAGTGATTGAATAATCCTTGTTACTCTCTCGATTGATATATTTACTGCTTGTTTGGAAATCATTTCCAATTTTGAAATTGCCTGCTATTTTCCATTATCCCAAGTTTTTCATCTCCGAACATCTTTTGTATCCGTAAATACATCCTTTCATTTCTTACCCCTAACCCCAAACCTACATTACAACCCAATAAAGTCCTATTTGATCCTAGGGTAATGTGATTCAAATGTCGAATATTAGCGATAATCTATTTAAGTGCTTTTCATATCGGTTAATATGCGATATCCTTTCATGAGACTGTATTTTTCACTATTATATTTCGTTCTTCATTAATGACATATGCGTGGCCTTGTTTCCTTTTAAAATTACTCTTTATGCCTGCATGTTCCATGTGTTACACCCTATTCTGAGTGCTTCTAGTTGTTGAGTGTGATATCCGGAGAGGATTGAGTGGAAACATGATTTAATTGTTATCCGGGCTATAGGCGTTTTTGCTGAATCAAATATTTTTGCATGTGCATACACCCCACTCACATTTGAGGTTTCAATTCCATGTAGTTACGCTTTTAATGTTGATAGTTTCGAATTATTGAGCAAAATTCTCTTTTGCTTTGTTAATAATATGTTGAAATATCTAATTGTTGTTAAGTTGGGCATATTGGTTGTTTGGGCATGTTTTGAGGAATCAATTTGATGTTTGTGGGTTTCATCCCAAAAAATCCTCACGAGACGATACTCGTCCACTAGGGTAACCTAGAGGTTTAACGGCTTATTGCATACACTAAATGCCATCGTATTCCCTACGAAAGTGGCATTTATATTTCGATGCATATATACATGTTGTGTTTTTTGTAATAACCCTCACTTATGAGAGCCTATTTTATATTCATTTACTATGTGTAGTAATTATATATAAAATGTTGGAATGGGGAGTAAGTATTAATTTAGTGAAGAAAAGTGAATATTTACTATGATGTTGCATATTTACCTTATGTGTGGGTGAATATCACCATGTTGTGTTTCATTATGTCATAAGAATTAAAATGACATTTTGGTTTAAATTGAAACCGGAACATAAAATGAGTTATAAAATTTTCAAATAATAATTTGGAGAGCGTAGTTAGTTTCGAAAGGTGCGAGATAGTCAAATTATGTGCCATCTTGTATTTTGAGGTTTTGGGCACTTTTGACTGGTTTGGGTTTAATTATGTAGTTGCGTATTATTTTATCGTGATATTATTCACTTAAGTTGTTAATGTTAGACAAAAGGCACGTTTTATGTCTTGAAACCCACTTATTCCTCTTAAGTGTAATTAGTGACCTAGAGAAAGAGAGAGAAGAAGAAAACCTAAGGAGAAAAAGGAGAGATTGAAGGTTTGAAGTTTGATCTTGCCTACATCTTCATCAAATATGAATTTTCAACCTTGAGGCAAGTTTTCTACTTGCTAATATGTGATTTAAGTTGAATAAGTAGTATTGATATTTGTGGATAAATTTTGGTTTAAGAAAGTTAGGGTTTCTTGTTGGATTTATGGGCTTCAAATCTTGTAGGTTGATTTGAATTGTTATTGGTGTAAATTATGGTTGGTTGATGCATTTAAGACCAGTTTGTGGTAATAAATGATAAGGGGTTTTTTGTTTGGAAGAAGATAGGAGTCGTAGGTCTGCTATGATCGGTCGACCGCGGTTCCAGGACCGGTCAATCGGGTCTTTGGAGGGGGCACACTGCTTTCCTACCAAAGTCTAAATTTTGGAGTGCGGTCGACCACGTTCCGTGATCGGTTGACCATCCCCCTTTTTCCTGGACTTTTTGTTTTCCTTCATAGGCTAAATTTTGAGACGCGGTCGATCGCGGTCTCGGGACCGGTCGACCGGTCCCCCGTTTTCCACCCTAAAATTTTATTTTTTTGTTTCTTAGATTTCTTCTTTTAATTAGGGACTAGTTACCTTCTTGTATGAAGTAAACTTAAAGTCCTAGAATTTTAGTTGAGTTTGGTCGCTACCCTATAGTTGAACGGGTTCGCTTGGGGTTAATTCTATAGGTACCAAAAGTGATGTTTAGGCATTACTTTTCTTTTCACTGGATATTAGGAATTAAGATTAAGAGTTCTAAGCCCATATGTGGAGATTTTAGAAGTCCTACTGAGGTATATAACACCTCGGAATTTGTAAGATGTTGGTGACCATAACGAGAATAATTCGGGACTTAAGATATGATGAATATTAATGAAAATCTTCAAGGATTATGGTTTCAAATGGAATGAAACATACATGTGATTAATGAAAATAATAATGCGATGAAATGGGTAAATGTTAATTTACTTAAACACACCTCTCTAAATTCTATCATAAGGGAAGCTCACGCATGAGGTGATGTCCCTTGACTAGTGAATGCAGGGAGACTGTAGTCCTCGACCATAGGCGGGATTTTTATATATGTTTTTCTGCTCTAGTGAGGTAATTCCGGGTGTGGTTATGACTCACTCGTAGGTATATGGCCACTTCCTGACGTGCGATAGGTGCCCAGGTTGTCTTGTATAGATAGGCCCTGGAAGATGATAGTCATTCAGGGGCGCGCCCAGTGGGGAAACTCGGAGGGGCGGTCTTAGAATCGTTATATGAATAAGAATATAACCTTTCTAACTCAAGTGGGACTTGAGGTATGTGAATTGCCATAAGAAAATATGATGGTAATTATATTCCTGTTAAGGAATGGAAAGAAGAAAAGAAATGATGAATACTGAGGTTTAAATTATGTTCTCTTGCATAAATTAACAACTGTTAGAATTATTTAAATTGCTTTATTATACTTGGTGACTAGGTTGTTAGCTTTTCATCTACATCATTCATGATTAACTGTCCATATCTATCATGATCCTTATTCATCTGGTAATCATATATAAATCGGGCCCTGACCCGTCCATTTTCCATGTTGTGAATGTTTTTGTATCCGCTCAGGTGCTCCTGCGCAAAGGCGCCCGTTGTGATATTCTCATTCCATATGCTTTCGAGGAGCTGTAAGATCTTGCGAATTATTACAGGATGCTTTGTTAGACGCTTTCATTTTTGACTTCTAGATATGACCGGGTCTTTCATTCGGGCGAGTAGCCCTAACTTTTGTAATTGTTAATGGATTTATTATGTAAATTATTTGACTGTTGTTATACGTTGAATGTAACTGTTGACCGACAGCTTATTCGGTCCTTTTATTGTATGTTGCTTTAGTATTAATATAAGTTCTTTGGAACTCCACTTTCTCATAAGATTGGGTTGTTTAATTTATTTCCTTAGCTTTTAATTAAACTAAGAATTTGGAAACCCGTTTTCTTATTTATTGGGTGGTTTTCCCGTACACTTATTTTAAATGTTGTGATGCTGAGGATGATTTCCATTCGTGATTTTCGTTATGTTAGAGTATTAGGCCGGCCACCCCTTATTTCGGACTATGGGTTGTCACAGATGGTATCAGAGCATCAGGTTCTAGAGTCTTTTAGGATCTATGTGGACTTGTCACGTTCTACCGTGGCGTTCTTTGATATAGAGCCTAATATTAGGATTGCTTTGTTGCTTATGTCTATGATCTTGTCCAAGACTACTGTTTCATATAGTATTCTAACTCTATTGTTTCTCCATCTCAGATGCCACCTAAGAAAGGTCGCCCAGTGAGACGTAATAGGGTTATAGAAGAGGAGATTGGTCCTCTACCGCCGCCACAAGGAACAATTAATGCTGCTGATGTGGCGAACATAGTGGCTCAAGCGGTTAACACGGCTATAACAGCAGTGGCTCAACAAATGCCACAAGCTCAACAGCAAGCGCAGGATGCCCAAGCTCCTACGGGACCTTCTCCATGGGAGAAAGCTAGGGAATCTTTTCTAAAGGGTCAGCCCCCAGAGTTTGATGGAGGCTCGGATGTCATAAGGGAAAATCAGTGGAAGAAAGATATGCAACGTCATCTATGTATGGTGGAATGTAGTGAGGATAAGAAGAAAGTCCTTGCTACCTTTAAACTTGTTGGGGCCGCATTACATTGGTGGGAGTCTATGACTACACCAGAACAGAGAGACACTATGCCAATTTCTGAATTCTGGGTTTTATTTGATCAAAAGTACTTTCCTCTCGTGATTCAAGAGGAAATGAGAAGGAGGCTGCAAGACGTTGTGCAAGGTGAGAGATCTGTGGCTGAATATGAAGAGGAGTTCACCCGGTTGGCAAGTTTTGTACCGGAGGAGCTGACTCCCAAAGAAAGGAAGGTTTCGAAGTTTATGAGAGGGTTAAACTGGAGGATCCGACAACACTTGCTGGGTAATCCGACATTGCAAACTTTTGGTGAGGTAATGAATGAGGCATTTCTACATTGCCAAGAATATAGATTGTTTGTGAAAAGTGGCAAGAGAGCCACTGTAGTGGGGCAAGTGGGAAGGCCTGGAGGCAGTGGGAGTGAAGGAGGAGTCTTTCCCTCGTCCCAACCTTCGAGTATTAAGCAGAAAGAAAGGGATTCCCAGTAAGGGGACTTGTCAAAGAGGCAACGTTCTAGTGGGTTCAATTCGAAGAATCATAATAATAGGCACGGTCAGGGTGCCCAACAATAGCAAGCAGGCCAGGGTGGTCAAGGAGGTAGAGGCCACCAGGGCTAAGGTGTAAATCAGTTTAGAAATAACCGTGGTCGAAATGTGGAGAATATGTTGGGTCGGTGTTTCTAATGCGGTGAAGCGGGTCATTATAAGAAGGAGTGTCCTCAGCTGATTGGGGGACAATTTCCTAGAGCTCCACAGCAGCCATATGTTCAGTTTCCTCCACAAGTACTTAACCCGGTTGTTCCTCCATAGCAGGGTCGGTTACAGTATGGGAGAGTTTATCATATTCAGGACGCTATGCTTCCTCTGACTCCGTCGGCACCGCCAGCCATTGAGGGTAAGTTCTTTATTCAAGGACATATGGGTTGCGTTTTATTTGATACGGATGCAACACATTCATTCATTTCTAGGAGTTTTTCTCAGACCACAGAGTTGATTAGATCTGCTGAGAGTACTTTTACTAGCGTCAAGTCCTCTATGGGCGATGGTTCACTCATTTTCCTTATTTGTAAAAATATGGGAATTACTCTTGGTAATTTATGCTTTAAGGCCGATTTACTCGTTCTGGACATGGTCGGGTATGATGTGATTTTGGGCATGGATTGGCTTATGAAATATCATGCTATAGTAAACTATTACGGGAAGAGTATAGTCTTTGCCGTTCAGGGACAAGAAATGTTCTTGGTAGTTTTGCCACGTTTAGAGGGAAGTACTAGTACTTATCTGTATTGTATTGCAGAGGAGACTTCTAGGGATGTAGTTGTTCCCTTGGATTCTATTCCGGTTGTAAGAGATTTTGAGGATATCTTTCGAGAAATATCGGGTTTGCCTCCTAGCCAAGAGATTGAGTTTGTGATTGATTTAGCACCGAGAACTCGATCGATCGCAAGAGCTCCTTATCGTATGGCTCCTGTTGAAATGAGGGAGTTGAGAGACCAAATCCAGCAGTTGTCGGAGCAAGGATTTATTAGGCGTAGTACGTCGTCGTGGGGTGCTCTGGTGTTGTTTGTAAAGAAACAAGATGGTTCTCTCCGATTATGTGTTGACTATAGAGAATTGAATACGGTCACCACCCAGAATAAATACCCTTTGCCTCGTATCGATGACTTGTTTAATCAACTTAGGGGAGCTTTGTACTTCTCAAAAATCGACCTGAAGATGGGGTATCATCAGTTGAGGATACGGGAAGAGGATGTATCCAAGACCACTTTTCTGAAAAGATATGGATACTATGAATTTTTGGTTATGCCCTTTGGGCTAACCAATACCCCCGCTATATTTATGGATCTCATGAATAGGGTATTTCGGGACTTCCTAGACCAATTTGTTATTGTATTCATTGATGACATCCTAGTCTATTCTCGAACAGAATCTGATCATGCTATTCATTTGAGGTTGGTCATACAAAGATTGAGGGATCACCAATTGTATTCTAAGTTCGAGAAGTGTGGCTTTTGGTTACATGAGGTACAATTTCTGGGCCATATTGTGATGTCATAGGGTATATCGGTGGATCCGAGCAAGGTAGTCACGGTGAGGGAGTGGGGTCAGCCCACGACACCTAGAGAAGTTCATAGTTTTTTGGGTTTGGAAGGTTATTACCGTCGGTTTATCAAGGGTTTCTCTAAGGTTGCTAGCCCTTTGAAAAATTTGACCCAGAAGGGGGGTGAGATTTGTATGGTATAACTCTTGCCAGACTGCATTTGATGAGCTTAAAGATAGATTGACTTCGGCCTCAGTCCTCGCTTTGCCACAGTTGGGATTGGAATATCTAGTCTTCACTGATGCGTCTCTACAAGGATTAGGAGGTGTGCTTCACCAAGAGCGACATGTTATTTCATATGCTTCCCGAAAGCTCAAGCCCCATGAAAGAAACTATCCGGTGCATGACCTAGAACTTGCAGCGGTTGTCTTTGCCTTGAAGATATGGAGGCACAATCTCCTAGGGGAGAAGTTCGTCTTTTCACGGACCATAAATCGCTGCAATATTTATTTTCACAAAAAGATTTGAATATGCGTCAGCGCCGATGGTTGGAGTTCGTGAAAGATTACCAATTTGATTTCCATTATCATCCGGGCAAGGCGAACATAGTAGCGGATGCTTTGAGTAGAAAGCCCGAGGGAGAGTTAGCTGATGTTTGGAAAGCTTAGTGGAAAGAACTCAGTCAGGTGGATGCAGTAGTGAGAGCGTTCATGTCGGTAATGACCGTTAATCCTACCATTGTGGCAAGGATTGTAGAAGCCCAAGGAAGGCACAAGAGTTGCCAAGACCTTATACGCCGATTACTGTTCGAGGGAGAAGATTCCTACCCGATTAGTTCTGAGGGTGGATTACGCTTCCATGGAAGGCTTATTGTTCCTGAGGAAAGGGAATTGAGATGGGCGGTGATGGCCGAATCTCACGGATCTAAATTTACGGTACATCCCGGTGGGGACAAAGTGTATCAAGATATGCATCGCCAGTTGATAGACAGGGTTTTGCCGCGGCGCGAGAGTCACCTACGCGCCGGTCGTTTTGAATTCGGCTCACCTGAACTATACAAAAACCTAAACTACGACTACACTCAACGGGTGAGTATAGCGGTAAGTCGGGTATCGAAAATCCACAGAGACAAGTTGCTAGAATTTAAGTGATTTAATAGTCCGAAATAAAAGTGTAAAAGATGATTACAAACTAAAAGGAAAAGTTAATGTAGGCAATGTGTTGAAACTGGATTATGAAAGCGAGTAAAACTATAGGTTGCGTCGAATATCCCTCACCCGAGTTAATTTGTATAAAATGGTTACATGGGTCGACGAGTTATTACAAGTGCGTCTCGTTTCGACAGTTAATTAAATCAAGGGTTGTTACGCCCTAAATCATCATAAAAGCCTAATAAGATTTTGGCGTCAACAAATATCCCGGAAATTACGCGCGAAAGGTCGTAAGCACGGGACATACATGATATGCCCCGTCAAATCTCCTAGGCGTGATAACTAGGACAACGCACCCGAAATAAACCCGTAAACACCATCACCAAAGCAAAGCAACGCGTCAACCTGAGTGAGTTCAATTCAAACACAACCTAATTTAAGTTACCTAGAAAGCATGTTAAAAACGCGATAAATGGAAAGCGGTAATAAACGCGGTAAATCTATACTAGAAAGCGTGTAAATCAAAGCATGCAAATAAAGCAAGAAAACCTAAATTACAAAGCTTGTAAATTAACTAGAAAGCAAGAAATGAAGAAATACAACTATATTCAAATGGTAGGGGAGATGAATAGTCAACTTACAATCCAAATGGGGTGTCAAACCAAAGAGAAATGAAGAAGAACCAAGCAAAAACCCCAAACCCTAAGCTAAACTAACCTAAAATCGTGTATATCTACTCTATATTTGATTATTACAACAAAAAACCTTTATATAGTAAGTGGAAAAAGATAAGGGAAAAAGGAAAGAAAGAGGAAAGAGCCCAAAATATCTGGCACTCTCGGTCGACCGGTCGCAGGGGCGCGGTCGACCGGTCCCTTAAGCCAAAGCATACTGTCTCCTTCCCACGGCAAAAGTTGAAACCGCGGTCGACCGGTCCCTTGTACGCGGTCGACCGGTACTCTGTTTTCAGGCTGCATTTGGTCCATGATGAGGGGGAAAAGGTCCATTACGGAAACGAGCCTAGCTTCTTCGTCCGAACTCCAAACGACGCACCGTTTGCGGCCACGCGATGCTAACTCAATGAACTACGCATCCGTGGAATTTCCAAGAGCCGAATAAGAAATGTGAATTGACTAAAATGCCCTTGAAGTAGCGTCCAGCGACGAAACTTCTCCGAAATGCAACGAATCCTCACTTTTAGCGTTCCAATACCTACAAAAGCACAAATAACCCCTGCAAAACATGTATCTATCCAACTCCAAGGTTGTCTGGTTAATGAGCATAATTATAGGCATTTAGGACCGTAAAAGTGCTAGAATGCATAAGGATAACAGGTGGAAATATACAATATTCGATACGAATCACAACGCACCCGAAATAAACCCGTAAACACCATCACCAAAGCAAAGCAACGCGTCAACCCGAGTGAGTTCAATTCAAACACAACCTAATTTAAGTTACCTAGAAAGCATGTTAAAAACGCGATAAATGGAAAGCGGTAATAAACGCGGTAAATCTATACTAGAAAGCGTGTAAATCAAAGCATGCAAATAAAGCAAGAAAACCTAAATTACAAAGCTTGTAAATTAACTAGAAAGCAAGAAATGAAGAAATACAACTATATTCAAATGGTAGGGGAGATGAATAGTCAACTTACAATCCAAATGGGGTGTCAAACCAAAGAGAAATGAAGAAGAACCAAGCAAAAACCCCAAACCCTAAGCTAAACTAACCTAAAATCGTGTATATCTACTCTATATCTGATTATTACAACAAAAAACCTTTATATAGTAAGTGGAAAAAGATAAGGGAAAAAGGAAAGAAAGAGGAAAGAGCCCAAAATATCTGGCACTACCGGTCGACCGGTCGCAGGGGCGCGGTCGACCGGTCCCTTAAGCCAAAGCATACTGTCTCCTTCCCACGACAAAAGTTGAAACCGCGGTCGACCGGTCCCTTGTACGCGGTCGACCGGTACTCTGTTTTCAGGCTGCATTTGGTCCATGATGAGGGGGAAAAGGTCCATTACGGAAACGAGCCTAGCTTCTTCGTCCGAACTCCAAACGACGCACCGTTTGCGGCCACGCGATGCTAACTCAATGAACTACGCATCCGTGGAATTTCCAAGAGCCGAATAAGAAATGTGAATTGACTAAAATGCCCTTGAAGTAGCGTCCAGCGACGAAACTTCTCCGAAATGCAACGAATCCTCACTTTTAGCGTTCCAATACCTACAAAAGCACAAATAACCCCTGCAAAACATGTATCTATCCAACTCCAAGGTTGTCTGGTTAATGAGCATAATTATAGGCATCTAGGACCGTAAAAGTGCTAGAATGCATAAGGATAACAGGTGTAAATATACAATATTCGATACGAATCACCAGTATTAGTGGTCAGGCATGAAGCGAGATATTTCTGAGTTCATATCTCAATCCACTACTTGTTAGTTGGTCAAGATAGATCATCAGCGACCGACAGGTTTGTTGCAACCATTGGAGATTCCTGTATGGAAATGGGAGAGCATATCGATGGATTTTGTTACAGGCTTGCCAAGGTCAAAGAGTGGGTGTGATTCTATTTGGGTGATTGTCGATCGCTTGACTAAATCGACACACTTTCTACCCGTGCGGACCGACTATGACACTACTCGCTATGTCCGATTATACATCGCGGAGATTGTCAGACTCCATGGAGTACCCATAAATATAGTTTCTGACCGAGATAAGATCTTTGTCTCCCACTTTTGGCAAAGTTTCCAAGAGGCCATGGGAACCGAATTGAAGTTAAACACTTCTTACCATCCTCAAACAGATGACCAGACTGAAAGGGTAAACCAAATGTTGGAGGATATGCTTCGTATGTGTATGCTTGACTTCAAAGGTGGTTAGGAACAATATCTTCCATTGGTTGAGTTTGCTTATAATAACTCATACCAATTTACTATTGGAATGGCGCCTTATGAAGCTTTGTATGGAAGATCTTGTAGATCGCCCGCTTGTTAGTTGGAAGTGGGGGATAATAAGTTCCTTGGACCTGAAATAATCCAAGATACTTCTTCAAAAATCAAATTTATTCGGAATCGCATTCGGATAGCTCAAGATCGTTAAAAGAGTTATGCCGATGCGAATAGGAGGCACATGGAATTGGAGATTGGGGACCAAGTCTTGGTGTGAGTGTCGCCCATGAAAGGTATCAAGCATTTCGGAAAGAAAGGAAAGCTTGCGCCGCATTTTGTTGGACCTTTTCCCGTTATTGCAAAGGTGGGTCCAGTGGCGTATCAACTAGCCCAACCGGATCCTTTACAATAAATTCACGATGTATTCCATGTCTCCTCTTTGAAGAAGTACAAGAGGTGTGAAGGTTCACTTTGGCATATTCCTTTTGAGGATATTGACTTGCAACCCGATGTTTCATATGAGGAACAAGCCATTGCTATTTTAGAGCATGGGGAGCGTAGGTTGAGGTCTCGAGTGTTGCCCTTGGTGCGAGTCCAGTGGAGTCATCACAATGCCAAGGAATCAATGTGGGAACGAGAGGATAATATGCGAAAAAAGTATCTGCATCTCTTTATACAAGGTACGCTTGAATTTTGGGGACAAATTCCCTCATAAGGGGGGGAGTATGTAATAACCCTCACTTGTGAGAGCCTATTTTATATTCATTTACTATGTGTAGTAATTATATATAAATAGTTGGAATGGGGAGTAAGTATTAATTTAGTGAAGAAAAGTGAATATTTACTATGATGTTGCATATTTACCTTATGTGTGGGTGAATATCACCATGTTGTGTTTCATTATGTCATGAGAATTAAAAAGACATTTTGGTTTAAATTGAAACCGGAACATAAAATGAGTTATAAAATTTCCAAATGATAATTTGGAGAGCGTAATTAGTTCCGGAAGGTGCGAGATAGTCAAATTATGTGCCATCTTGTATTTTGAGGTTTTGGGCACTTTTGACTGGTTTTGGTTTAATTATGTAGTTGCGTATTATTTTATTGCGGTATTAATCACTTAAGTTGTTAATGTTAGACAAAAGGAACGTTTTATGTCTTGAAACCCACTTATTCCTCTTAAGTGTAATTAGTGACCTAGAGAAAGAGAGAGAAGAAGAAAACCTAAGGAGAAAAAGGAGAGATTGAAGGTTTGAAGTTTGATCTTGCCTACATCTTCATCAAATATGAATTTGCAACCTTGAGGCAAGTTTTCTACTTGCTAATATGTGATTTAAGTTGAATAAGTAGTATTGATAGTTGTGGATAAATTTTGGTTTAAGAAAGTTAGGGTTTCTTGTTGGATTTATGGGCTTGAAATCTTGGAGGTTGATTTGAATTGTTATTGGTGTAAATTATGGTTGGTTGATGCATTTAAAACCAGCTGGTGGTAATAAATGATAAGGGGTTTTGTTTTTTGGAAGAAGATAGGAGTCGTAGGTCTGCTATGACCGGTCGACCGCGGTTCCAGGACCAGTCGACCGAGTCTTCGGGGGCGGGCACACTGCTTTCCTACCAAAGTCTAAATTTTGGAGCGCGGTCGATCGTGGTCCGTGACCGGCCGATCGGCCCCCTTTTTCCTGGACTTTCTGTTTTCCTTCGTAGGCTAAATTTTGAGACGCGGTCGACCGCGGTCTGGGGACCGGTCAACCGGTCCCCCGTTTTCCACCCTAAAATTTTATTTTTTTGTTTCTTAGATTTCTTCTTTTAATTGGGGACTATGAACCTTCTTGTATGAAGTAAACTTAAATTCCTAGAATTTTAGTTGAGTTTGGTCGCTACCCTAGAGTTGAACGGGTTCGCTTGGGGTTAATTCTATAGGTACCAAAAGAGATGTTTAGGCATTACTTTTCTTTTCGTTGGATATTAGGAATTAAGATTAAGAGTTCTAAGACCATATGTGGAGATTTTAGAAGTCCTATTGAGGTATATAACACCTCGGGATTTGTAAGATGTTGGTGACCATAACGAGAATAATTCGGGACTTAAGATATGATGAATATTAATGCAAATCTTCAAGGATTATGGTTTCAAATGGAATGAAACATACATGTGATTAATGAAAATAATAATGAGATGAAATGGGTAAATGTTAATTAACTTAAACACACCTCTCTAAATGCTATCATAAGGGAAGCTTGCACATATGAGGTGATGTCCCCTGACTAGTGAATGCAGGGAGACTATAGTCCTCGGCCATATGCGGGATTTTTATATATGTTTTTCTGCGCTAGTGAGGTAATTCCGGGTGTGGTTATGACCCACTCGCAGGTATATGGCCACTTCCCGACGTGCGATAGGTGCCCAGGTTGTCTTGTATAGATAGGTCCTGGGAGATGATAGTCATTTAGGAGCGCGCCCATTGGGGAAACTCAGAGGGGCGGTCTTAGAATCATTGTATGTATAAGAATATAACCTTTCTAACTCAAGTGGACTTGAGGTATGTGAATTGCCATAAGAAAATATGATGGTAATTATATTCCTGTTAAGGAATGGAAAGAAGAAAAGACATGATGAATACTGAGGTTTAAATTATGTTCTCTTGCATAAATTAACAACTGTTAGAATTATTTAAATTTGCTTTATTATACTTGGTGACTAGGTTGTTAGCTTTTCATCTACATCATTCATGATTAACTGTCTATATCTATCATGCTTCTTGTTCATCTGGTAATCATATATAAACCGGCCCCTGACCCGTCCATTTTCCATGTTGTGCATGTTTTTGTATTCGCTCAGGTCCTCCTCCGCAAAGGCGCCCATTGTGATATTCTCATTCCATATGCTCTTGAGGAGATGTAAGATCTTGCGGATTATTACAGGATGCTTTGTTAGACGCTTTCATTTTTGAATTCTAGATATGATCGGGTCTTTCATTCGGGCGAGTTGCCCAAACTTTTGTAATTGTTAACGGATGTATTATGTAAATTATTTGACTGTTGTTATACATTGAATGTAACTGTTGACCGACAGCTTATTCGGTCCTTTTATTGTATATTGCTTTAGTATTAATATAAGTTCTTTGGAACTCCACTTTCTCATCAGATTGGGTTGTTTAATTTATTTCCTTAGCTTTTAATTAAACTAAGAATTTGGCAACCCGTTTTCTGATTTATTGGGTGGTTTTCCCGTATACTTATTTTAAATGTTGTGATGTTGAGGATGATTTCCATCCGTGATTTCCGTTATGTTGGAGTATTGGGTCGGCCACCCCTTATTTCGAACTGCGGGTTGTCACATTTTTCTTATAGTTGTTCTTGCTTTGAATTTCATTACTAGGGACTAGCAATGTGTAAGTTAGGGGGTGTGATTCGTATCGAATCCTGCACATTATTACCCTCGAACTTAGGTATTTTAGCCCCCTCGGGTACCGTAATTGCTATAATTATGCTCGATAACCAAAAAACCTCCGTTTTATATGTTAACATGTTATTTGAGGTATTATTGAGCTTTTATAGGTGTTACAGTGCTTAGTATGAAGTTTGAGTGCGTTCTGGTTAAGTTTCGTCGCGATTCGCATGTTCGGGGGCATTTTGGTAATTTTATACCTCGGGATTTTTGCCCGAAGTCCTCACAAAAGTTGTATCCCTCGGGACAAGTTTCGCGTGGCCATGAATAGTGCGCAAATCGGAGTCCGAATAAAGGAAACACAGACCTTTAATCGGAAAGAATTATAAGAGATTCATTAATAATTTATATAATTACCTTTGTGTCCCTTTTCTTCTTTATTAACAATTTTATAAATGACATCCATGTCCCTAACACGATTTTGGTAGCAAACTCCATGGGCGATTTTTTTATCCAAGCTCGGGTTTGGATCGGGTTTTGGGTTCGTCCCAAATTGTTGATTTTCGTCCGAAATTGAAGCTGGGGTCGCGTGCGGACATTGTTGCGGGTCATTTGGCTCAGGTTTTTGGAGTACTCATTTTGATATTTCCATGTCTTTGACCATTGTTGTTGGAGGTTGGATTTTGTCTTAGTTTTTGGTATAGAAGGACATGGATTCTACTTTGGTCTAGCCATGGAAGCCATGCGGTTTTGGAAGAAACATGGGATTTTGGTTTTGGCTTGCTTCTATCACGAGTTAGATTCGGTTTTGGCTTAACAACCATGGGGGTTTTGGCTGCTGCAAAATCAAGAGGAAAATTAGAGTTGGAGTTGCAGCACCGGCGGTCGACCGACCAAGCTCAGGCGGTCGACTGGTGTTTGGATTTTTGCCTTTGGTCCGAGACAGTGGACTCCCCCCTTCTCACACGGTCGACCGGGTTTGTCTCGGTCGACCGGTGACCTATTTTTGCTGTTGTCAAAATGTTGTCTTTCCCTTTTCTTTTTATTTTTATTTTTTTATTCCATTAATTAGTGACTTATCCCCCTTAATTATTTTCTTTTCCTTTTTTTCTTTATTTCTTTTATGCAACTTAGTATAAAAAGGACCCTTTGTTTATTTTGTAAGGAGATTAGTTTTTAGTTCCTTTTTCCTATTTGTGGAGCTAGGGTTTGCATATTTTGGGGATTTTGTGGAGATCACCCCCTCTCCTCCATTTGTCTTGTGGTTAGACACCCATTAATGTAAGTGGTTATTATTCTAGTTTTGCTCCTTTTATTTCCTTTCGTATTTAATTCTTGTGCCTAGATAAATTAGTGTAGTTTAATTATTTCTTTCTTTAATTATTAATTAGTTGTTTAATTTAATTATTTATGTTGTGTGAGTAGTTAAATTGAGTTTTGGTCATGTGTCCTCCATTAATGGGCATCGAGCTCCGAAAATTAGGTTTCGTGTAAAATTACATTTAATTGAAACCGCGCATATTAAAATCGGATTATTATGCGTTTAACTTTCTTTGTCACACAACATTAGTGGTTATTGCGATAATCCGATTTTGAGACGCGTGTGACCATTTTGAATTAAATATTTAATATCGCATCATTGGATAAAATCCCTTCATGTGTGATGTTTATGTTTAACTAAAAATGCTCGGTTAAATGTTTTCGAACCGAAATTTTATTTTCGTGTGTTTAGCCCGTGGCGGATACGTGATCCCGGCCCTCGTTCTATTAAATCCTGTTTAAACTTAACTTCTTATTTTTCCCTTTTATTTAAAGCAACCCATCACCTTTAACGAATTTTATTCTTGAATTAATAAATCGATTACGAGCTATACTAACATTCCCTGCAGATTCTCGATACCCGACTTACCGCTATACTTGTATCGCAAGTGCAGTTGTAATTTATGTTTTTGTATTAACGCGTTGAAACGAGTACAATGATTAGTGTTTTGACGCGATGCTACTTTTCACGCGTGATAAGATGACAAAGCATAGGGGTCTTAGGCAGGGCCTTTTCTACAACTATAGCCTGGGTAGTGAGGACCATACCTGCAAAGTAAACTGCATTTTGAAGAGCACATCTTGTCACCTTTGCGGGGTCTATAACTCCGGCCTCCCCTAGGTTCTTATGTTTGTCTTTCATTACATTGTAACCAAACTCCCATTCACTCTCCTTCACTTTATCCACCACTACCTCAACTGCTGTGGTGTTCCCCACTTTTATGACAGCAACTCCACCATATAATTTTGCGATTCTCTCCGCAAGTTCCTCAGAGCCGTATACGAAATCTATTTCAGACAACTCCTTTATAATTTATGCAATCCTAGACTGTATTTTGTCTTTTGATGCAACATTAGAAACGATTGTTATTGAATTTTTAGTGATGGTGATCTTTCTAACCAAACCAAACTGCTCAACCGAGGTGTTTTCAATGAGCAAGCCCAAGTCACTGGCCTAATCAATCGAGGTGTTTTTGTTGAAAGAACTGGCATAACTGCCTTGTATGCGGTCCAGTAATGTCCATTGCTTTGCCCGTTTATCCATACTTGACCTTTACCCATGCTTCCCATAGCCAAAACCAAAGGTTCATTTCCAGATGGAGCATTGAAAGTAGCCTGCTAACAAAAATTTCGAGGGCCACTTAATAAAGCAAAAATACAATTTTTCAGAGTTCAACAAGGGACATAAATGAAATGTCAATCACAAACGTTAATTTAAATTTTGAAACAATGTCAATTCTATAAAATAATTATGTCTCACACACATTTTTCAACTCTAAGCTACAATATTATATAAAACTACATTTTCCAGAGAGGTAACAGAAAGACCTTTTATTAACTAATGAAAATAATACTCACCTTGTACCATGTCAGTGGCTGCCTTTGAGCCATATAAGAACCTTACGTACATTAGACAAGCGACCATGAATAGTTATATAGCACTCACTTTGTTATGTACCACAAATAATCAAAAACATCTCGTGTGGTATTTATTTGTTCCAGCAGTCCAAGCTCTGAACTTCGATTTAAAAACACTAGTTGTACCCACGTGCGTTGCACATGTGCGAAAATCTAGATATTCAACGTAATGAGATAGAATAATGGAAAATACGTTATAAGAAGAAAAATTGATAATGTAATAGCTTAAGCCCATAGCAATGATTGTGACCAAAATAAAGTAAAGAAATTCGATGTAATGAAAAAAGTATGGGGCAATGCATAATGAGTTCAAAAAGGCATAATGAGTTCATAAATCCTTAGCAACTAATCCGACTTCTAAAAATTGACATTTTGTGTCAAGTTCGCGTATTCTCAAAGTCGTACACTCACTTTTTGAGGTTTTTGTGCTATATAGCCATGTGAATGTATCCATTCATGTAATCTTGTCTAACAAATCAATTTGGTTACATATCAAACACGTTATGACAAAACTAAGACCCACAAAGTATCACATTAGGGATTGTCAACACTGATAATGATAAAACTGTTATCATCCTTGGTATTGATAAAAAAATAGCAAATTATGATAAATTTGGTGCAAATGGGTTGGAGGATGAAATCTTGTTATGTTGTCCTATAATGATTATTTAGTAAATCAAGACTAATGAGAGTCTAACAAGCTTTAATTTGGTTCAGATCTATTGATAGTGCTAGTGAAGCAGCAAAAGCAAGAATACCTTTGGATCACTGCCAAGATAGTTCTCAAGCATATATATTACCAAAACAATCAGTTGCTCATACTCTCTCTCATAAACCCTTTCTAGGGTTTGCATGTCATGGCCGCCACTTCTTCCCTCCAACCATCCTCTTCAATTCCTCTTAATCCCCCTAGCCCTTGACAGAAATCATTTATAGATGTCCTTAAAGGATCATGCGAAACTTCAACCATTGAAATCCAACCTATTCACAAGCATCATGGAGAACCATCCATTTCTTTCAACCAAGACCAAGTGGAAATCCTATCCAATCCTTTCAAACATGCCATTGTGGGGAAGTTCTCTCACGGTAAACCCTATATGAAATTCATTCAAAAAAACTTTGAAACCTTTAGGTTAAAATCATTGGTAAATATTGGTTTGTTGGACCAAAAACATATCCTCATAAAAGTACACTACGAAGAAGACTTTATCAGGCTTTGGATGCATAACCAATAGTACACATGCAAAAGCCCAATGTGTACTTTCAAATGGTCACCAAATTTTAGAATTGATCAGGAGAGTCCATTACTTCCTATGTGGATAAATCTTCCTGGATTACCTGTGCACCTCTTTGCTAAGGATGCATTATTTTCCATTGCTCAAGCTGCAAGTAAACCTCTTAAACTTGATTCTGCTACCTCAAATGTCACCAGACCTAGTATGGAAAGGGTGTGTATTAAACTTAATGTTCTACACAATCATCCTAATAGAAGATGGATTAATAATGAGGACATGGGCTTCTGGAAACCGATTGTGTATTAGACTATTCCTAAGTATTATGTGGGGTGCCACAAACTAGGTCATGATGAAGACAATTGCCTCATTCCCAGTTCTATGGGAGTCAAAGATAAAGAAGGTATCACGATTGTCCAAGACAAAGGATAACTAATCCAGGATGCTAACAAGAATGTTTTAGCTATTAAAAAAGTTTACAAGGTAAAAGATCCATCGTGTAGCAAAGTGAATTTGAATATTCCAACTGGTGATATTATATTGGTAGATCAAGGAGAGGCACCAGTCAATAGCCTCAAAGAAGTTGAAGTTCAAGATAAAAGATTACAAATAACCTCAACAAGTGGTACAGTTCAGGTAGAATAAGGAGAGGCCCAAGTCAATGATCTTAGAGAGGTAGAAGATCAAGGAAGGCATACTCAATCGAATCCTGCAATTCTGCCAAAGACTAATAACTATGATCTTTCTATGGTGCAAGATAACCTAGAAGGAGAAATTCCAAAAATAATTGGGGAGTTAAGATTCAATTCGGAGTTGTGTGAGACAAAGTATAAATCTGATTCTAAAAGAAAATACCAGAAGCACCATGTTCATGATGTAAAAAATGGAAGTTCAGACTCTGAAGATGAAAGGGTTAAGTCTACTCCCATTATTGAGGAATTAAAGTAATTTTCTATTTTACTGAATGAAAAAATGGATTCGAATAAGAAACACATGGAACTCCAGCTGAGCAATCAAAAGGAATTTCAAAATGAAGCTCAAGAGTTTACTGTTGTCAGAAAGAAGAAAAGAGCATCTGGAAAGCAGTCTACTCCAGTTACTGGTAACAGAAGGAACACAAGAGCAAATGCTCAAATCTCTACTTCAGTCTCTTGCCAAAACTCCAATGATTAGTTCTCTTTTCTGGAATGCTAGAGGGGTGGGCAATGAGCCTACAAAAAGAAGAATAAAAAAGCTTTGTAAGTATTACAATTTATCATTTCTGGCAATCTTAGAACCTATGATAAGTAAGGATAAGATAGATTATTTTAGAGTTTCTGTAAAATTTGATGGGAGCTCTTATAACTCTTACAATAAAGTATGGTGCTTCTGGAGGCATGATATAGAATGAAATATGGTGAATGATTACAATCAAAGCATGTTACTTAAAGTATCTCACCTTATGCTTGCCAATAGTATAATGCTGCAGATTGTCTATGCTAAATGCAATAGACTAGAGAGGCTTCCTCTTTGGGCGACAATAATTGTCAGCTCAAACTTTTGTGAAAATATTCCTCTAATGGTTCCTAGTGACTTCAATATAGTGTGTAATGCTGAGGAGAAAGCAGGGGGAATCCCTATAGATCTAGATGCAACATCTGATTTTAATGAATGCATACAGGATAGTCATCTAGTGGATATGGGGTTCATTAGTTCAAAGTTTACTTGGTAATGAAATACTAATGGAACTTTGGTTTTTGAAAGACCTGATAGAGGTCTAATTAACTCTTGTTGGCTTGATTCATTCCCTCAATCTTCCCTTAAACACCTGCACAATAGTTGTTATGATCATAGCACTCTTCTTATTTCTATCCCTAGTCCTAATGATTATATTATAAAGCCTTTCAAGTTTCTCAATTTTTGGACTTCTCACGATTTCTTCAAGCAGGTTATTTCAAATAGTTGGAGTCTTCCGTCCTCTGGCAGACCCTTACAAATGTTTGCATTGACGTTAAAAAGACTTAGAAGTACTCTAAGTATTTGGAGTAGACAAACCTTCAAAGAGGCAGATATTTCTTTTGAAGAAGATACATCTAAAAAAAGAGGGAGGCTCTTAACAAAGCTAAAGTTGAATTGAATACAACCATGGTTATAGAGGAAAATTTTTGGTTTCAGAAATCTAAAAGTGAATGGATTAAAGATGGAGATAGAAAGACTAAATACTATCATGCCTTGGTCAAGTAGAATAGAAGACAATCTTGGATTCATAGCATAAAAAATGAAGATGGCAATAATGTTGATTCCACTGAAGATATTTCCAACAGTTTTCAATCTTATTTTCAATATTTATTTTTTGCAGATAAATCAAACTCATATGAGGTGATTGATCATATTACTTCTTTAGTATCTACTGATATGAATGAGTCCTTGGAGAAAATTCCAGATGAACAAGAGGTATTAAAAGTTGTTAGGAACATTAATTCAAACAGTGTTGCTAGTCCAGATGGTTATAACAGCTATTTTTATGTTCAGAGTTGGGATATCATTAAGTCAGATCTTGTTGCTGTAGTTCAATCCTTATTTGTAGGTGATGACATTCCTAAGTCTTGGGGATCATCTCTTATTTGCCTCATTCCAAAAATTCCCAACCCTTCTACTTGCAAGGACTATAGGCCAATTAGTCTTCGCAATGTATGTTATAAAATCTTCTCCAAAATTATCAATTCCATACTATCCTCATTCCCTCCTAATCTCATATCTCCATTTCAATCAGGCTTTGTTAAGAATAGGATCATCCTAGATAATATTCTTTGAAGTCAAGAGATGTTGCAACTTCTGGATAGAAAGAATCAAGGTGGTAATGTGATGCTGAAGATTAACATGAACAAAGCTTATGATAGGAACTCATGGATGTTATTTCTAAAGTCATTAAGAAAGTTTGGATTCTATGAAGTTGTGATAGATTTGGTGTGGAGGTGTATATCTTCTTCTTGGTTCTCAATAGTGGTGAATGGCCAGGCTAGAGGTTTTTTAAGCCATCCAGAGGGCTGAGGTAGGGTTACCCATTGTCCCCTAGACTTTTTATTTTATCTTTCGAATGTATTAGGAGAGGTCTTCATCAAATGATGATTGATGGATCTATAAATCCCTTTTCTCATCCAAGAGGATGTAATCGAATTAGCCATCTCAGTTTTGCTAATGACCTAATTATTTTCACATCTGGATGTAAGAGAAGTCTATCTAATTTAATGGGATTCCTCAATAAATACCAGATCCAATCAGGCCAAGAAATAAGTAAGGACAAGAGCAGTTTTTTCATAAGCAGCAAAGTGCAGAGAAGATGTGAAAAGAATGTAGCAGAGGGTACAGGTTTCAAGCAAGAAAAAGGTTGTTTTAAATACTTGGGTTGTCCTCTCTTCAAAGGTAGGAAAAAAATCAATGTACTTTTACCACAAGATCCATTCTTTGAATTCTAAAATCAATAGTTAGAGATCCGAATTCCTTTCTATTGGAGGTAGGATAACCCTATTGACCTCAGTTCTTCAATCATTGTTTATTTACACCTTTTTTGCCCTTAGCCCTCCCAAAAAATCTATTTTCTCTGATTAACAAAATCCTAAGCAACTTTCTTCGGGGTTCTCAAAAAAATTTAGGAATAAATATCATTGGACAAGTTGGAATATCATTTGTTCTCCTAAGAATGGGGGAGGTCTAGGGATTAGAAACCTGAACTCTCTTGTTCTTGCTTCAAATCTGAAGATTGCATGGGAGTTTAAATCAAGTAAATCTCCGTGGGCTTCTTTCATGAGAAATAAGTATTCTTCAATTCCTCTGAGAGCTACTTCTATGGAAGCTAAAAGGATATCTCAAGCTTGGTCTGTTTGTGAAGATAATTCTGAAATTATTAATGGTATTCAAGTATGGAAACCCTCTAATGCAGGAGGTTTTTCTTTCTCTTCATCTTATGAGATTGTAAGATCTCTAAAGCTTCCTTCTATCTCGCAAACCTTCAATTGGGATCCTCATATTCCTACTAATTTATCATCTTTTTCTTGGAGGATCCTAAATAATTCTGTCCCCTTGATTTTAATGTTAAAAAGATTTGAATTCATCTCACTTCTAGATGTTTGTGTTGTCTTAATTCTGAACATCACCTTGAGCATTTCTTTTTTAAAGGTCCTATGGCTTCTAAAATTTGGAATATTTTTGGGAAACCAACAATCATTTTTGATCCATTCCCAAATCTTGAAATGGTGGATGCACATGTGCTCTAGTCAGTTCTCAAAGTGGCTTCATAAGACAATTCCTATCTGCATTTTCTACGAGCTTTCTTTGGGGAGAAACAAAGCTCTTTTTGATGGAATTCCAATGAATGCGAATGTGATTATAGATAGAATAAAAAGGAGAATCAGAGACATTGCTTAAACTATTCATTTCAAACCTTTATCCTCTCTAATCTTCTCTTAGATCATTCAATTTCTTAACCTAGTTCCTCTTAAACCTCATCAATATATCTTGACTCCCATTAGCTGGTCTTAAACCTTCAAA
The DNA here is from genome assembly GCA_949130495.1 of Sambucus nigra. Lineage (NCBI taxonomy): Eukaryota > Viridiplantae > Streptophyta > Magnoliopsida > Dipsacales > Adoxaceae > Sambucus > Sambucus nigra. Next base: position 112,315,930 of record OX422216.1, read on the forward strand.
ATTTTCTTAAAGCTAAACACTGATTGTGCTTGTGATAGAGAATGTAACATGGGTATTGGTGCAATGATTAGAAACGAAAAGGGTAATTTTATTTGGGGTGTTGCTGCCTTTGTTTTAGGAGGTTCCAGTATAATGGCTGAAGTTTTAGCTTTTAAAGAAGGCATAAATCATGGAGTTTATTTTTATGGTCACAACTTAGAAGTGGAATCGGATTCTCAAATAGCAGTGAACTGTATAAACTCCAAATCAAAGTCTTTTTGGAAAACTATAAGCTGTATAGAAGAAATTCAAAATATTATACCTCTTTGGAACATTGGTTTCTCACATATACAGGGAAGCTAATCATGTAGCTAATCTTTTTTCTAAACATGGCCTTAATTCAATGATTAGGGGAGCTTTAAGACTTGATTCAAACAATTTGCCTCATATTCGAAAGTCTAATTAACTTGGCTTATTTTTGTATTGCCACCTAGAGAGGGCTTTTCTCTTTAATTATTAATAAAAATTTATTATTAAAAAAAAGAAGATAGTTCTCAAGTGTGCACATATTCTGAGTACCCAATTACTTGGTTGAATTTTAATAGGGGTTTGTGAGTATTATGTGTTTTAGGCAACTCACTTTGCATTGTAGATTGGCCACACATGCAGTAACATGCCACATTTGTTAGTAAACGGGAGTGAAAAAATGCACTTGTTAGTAACATGCCACATTATAGCTTGGCTTATCAACAAAACTTCTATTCGAAAGTTTTATAGACTTTTTGATTTATATGATTTTTTATTTCATGAATTTTAAGTATGTTCCTCTTAAATTTTAGCTTTCATATGAAAACTATGGCTCTTTTAAGTGTGAGGAAAAAGTATTATTTCGTCATGTCCGTGCAAAGACCGATATGTAATGCAGATGCCTCATTTGACAGTCTATTTATAGCAACACAATGTCATGACCGACCGAAACAAATTTGTAAACTAATTAAGCTCGTCGAGTTAAATTACTATTGAGACCATTGGTTCATCTTCTTTCCAAGTTGAATTCGCAAATCACGACATCTTCACTCGTTGAAGTTAACACCCTACCCCCTACAGACCAAAATAAAAAAAGAAAAGTAATACTAATCCTTTTTGTCCAATCCTTAACAGGTTTTTTGGGAGTAATGTTTTTTATCCTTACATTGGTATGCTGCTTAATTACAGTTGTATTTATAAATGGTGAATGTGGGTCTTATTGATATGAATTGTTGATGTTATGTATCGTTTCACCTTTTCTCAAATTGCCCGAGCGTATGTAGCAACTGTTCAATAGGGAAGATTGAAGGCTCACTATGATAAGCATTGTAAAACATCTGGTCTATTAAGGCTCACTCTTTTTCTTCAAGTAAGGAGGCAAGGCTTTACATCTTCATTCCCTATATGAGTTTAAGGATATGAGGCAGACAATATGGAATGAAATTCTTCTATACTTAATAAAATTTTATTTGTCATTATTTCTTAAATTTGATGAGCATATAGTTTATTAAAATTCTCTCATTACCTCTTTTCTACCGCTTGGCCTGTTATACATATGGGGAGAGCATGAATTGCATCCAAATGCATACAACATTTATGCATATGGGGCAGGTGTGGAAGTCACTACTGAATCAAAGAAATTTTTATGAAGTGTGTGGCATGTTCATAGCGTGTTATAGGAGAAGTGCTTTTTATTTTTCCTTATTACAAAAGTTGTCTCACATAACTTTACGACCCTATGTAGATCTTTCAGATGACCCCATTTAGGCTGCATATAGAGTCCTAGACAAAGAATGAGGAAACTATCATTAATTTTGCAGCCCAAACTACCATCTTAAAATTCATCAAGAGGAGCATCATAATCATAGTTAGATAAATAATTTGAAGTTTAGCACCACTTATAGAAGATAATCTTGTGTGAATATCGAATTCATCAAGAGGAGCATCATAATCATAGCTAGTGGCAATAAAAGGACCACCAGTCGTCCTTCCAAATTCCGTTCCTCCATGGCACCGAGAGCACAAAAACAAAGAAAAATGATTGGTACAATTTAAACTAGTGATTCGTTCACTTATGAAATACAAAAGACAACGGGCCTACCATATAATAATTAATGAAAGATCCCCCCTTCTGTATAAACCTTACAACTGAAAATGCCAAGTCTTTAACAGGACAGGAAGGAACTGGGCCTCCAAAATTAGTAAACATGCTTGACATAGTTAAGTCAATTACCATACTGTGAATGTTAATTAAACACAATATAGATGATAAGTTAGCAAATTTACCATTCAGTCCAGGCTTCAGTCCATATCTTGGGTTTATATGCCTTGTTTGGAGAGTAGTCAGAGTAAAAATCGTTACAAGCATTAATCTGTGCATGGTAAAAAAAATGCATTAAAATGAAATGACAGGGTGTTGAAGTGACCCATAGTGGTACCCAAATCTCTCGCCTTTTCTCTGCGGATGATTTCAATGTTTTTGCAAAAGCATATAATCCTAAATGTAGCGTGGGTGGGGTGTTTTATAACATATGTATTAAAGCTGCCTGAGGGAAAATGCCAAAATATTCAAACCTTATGCGCTTGTTTCTCAATTTGTAATGACTAGGCAGGTTAAAAAAAGAATCTTATCGAAATCATCAAATGGGCCATCACTACGATAAAAAAGAATCTTATCAAAATCACCAAATGTTCTATGGGTGATGGCAAGATTGTTACTTAGGCTGATTAACCTTAGTAACAAAAAGGTTAGTTCAATCATCATCAACGCCTCATGGAATAACTTATCACCTTCCTTTATTTAAAATTATGACCAATATGTGACTTATATGGACCATATATTTCGGTCATTTGAATGCAGATATGTTCCTTCCTCTCAATAATCGGCTTTAGATAATATCTTTAGTGAAAATAAAGAGGCTTTCATGGGTTATAATTGGTAGGCTATGTTAATTTCCCTCATTTGGAATATTTAACTGTTGATATTGATATGTATGTATTTAACTGTAGATATCTAACACATTCGTACACACATGAGAGAAAATATATCAAGTTCGTCCATCGAGAAATCCAACACATTAATTTTGAGTATGCGTTCGATATTTCGCGAATCAATTGTATATATCAAGTTCGTTCATCGATAAATCATTCTCCCACTTATATTTTCTATAAAAAAAAATATGAATTGGTCAGGGAAAGGCTTTCTCCCACAAGAAGTGTACTGGGAAACTATAATAGAAGTATGTTATAGATTGCACATCTCTCACTCACGCGGTAACGTATACTAATTCAGTGTTTTCCAATAAACACTCACGTCCCTCCCGTTTCTTGCTCTCGTAGTCTAAGCTATGTCTCTCTAAGTTTCATACCGTTGTGGTATTTACTAAACCTTTAACTCATACTTTATTTCCCCACAATTTATTCTTCTTATTTCGCGTACTCATTTTTTAAATAACAATATATAGTTTTTTAATGACATGACCTACTTCTTAGTTTTTGATCACTCAACACAAACTAGAACTATATCCAAGATACATAAATATAACAGTAAAAACTCTCAACGTACTGATTTGATTTAAACAACTTCATGGATTGCCAACATATCTATCACGCACCTAGCCAGTGGTCAACCCTACTAAAATTGACCAATTTCCTTTTATAGCTATACGTTATAAGTACAAGACAAGTTTTGGAGGTGACCTTAGTTATTATTATAGAGAGGCCTTGGTCTATAAAAATAACAACATTCATATTTTGACATCCTTAACATATATGTACAATTACTATGACTATATTAAAACTTAATGACATGGTACTTGTTTACAATATAAAAATTGTTCGATACTAACCAATAAATAAGAAAATTTTATATATAAAACACAAATGAATGTAACAATGCATTTCAATTATTTGTTAAGCTATCTATTTGAAGAAATGAGTCAAAATGTTGAAAATATATTCAAAACCCCCATCGAAAACTCTCATATCAACAAGTAATTAACATCTATGCAATGGAAGAAATCAAACAATATCAATAAACCATGATTAACCTGTTGGAATTGTAGATAATGTCCACATATTTATTCAACCTTTCGTTTAGTTCATCCAAAATTTTCCCAGACTAGTGGTCGTCAACATACTCGAACTCTTCAATGTATCTTGCAGAGCAAAATCAAAGTGGTAGCATGCACAATTAAATGAGTAAGAACATAGAACAAGTGATATAAATTCGATAAACGCTTGGGTACACACAATGTGTCACATTATGCCCAGAGACAAAGAATGAAATATACATACCAGATAATATATTATCAACTATATCAAAAGAAATAATTGACTAAGAATTCACTTGTGCCAAAATAATCAAATGAAAAACACAATGCAAAATTAGTACTTACTTAAAGTCCATGTCTGTTAAAGTTGGGAGAATGTCGCATCTATAAATGTTATGACCTCAACTTCAAAACTTAGATAAAATCAAATTTTAATTGGGTACAAAAACATTGTATTGCAAATAATTATATAAACTTTGCAAGCCCAAGTAATGCTATATCTTCCATGGCTAATCATATCATCACGAATCATAGCCGGGAACAGTTATAACTCAATTAACTAGAATAAATAATATATTAAAAAATATCAATCAAAGAGCATGTAGCTATTACATACAATAAACTTAAAAAGAAAAAAGTAATTTGAAAACCATACTCCCTCTCTATTCATCAAGCCCATGTCCATATTGGCAGCAATCAAGCGACTACATAGGTCACCTTTTCCAAAAAGTGTTTAATCCACGCCAAACAACTAAATTACGCTCGAGTAACTACAAAATTCTCTTAATCCAATAGGTAACCCCTCTTAAGAAATTTATACTTATATTTACATTATTATGAAAAATTAAGCAGAATATATGTTTTCATGGAAAAAAATCATATTTTAAATTCAAAATCATTGACATTCATACTTTGGACCATAAATTTACACAAGAAATGAAACTAACTTATCACAACAAATAATGCAGAGCATACAAAATGTATCAAATCTAGTTAATCATAAACACACACGCAAATATATACATGTGTGTGTGTGTGTGTGTGTGTGTGTGTGTGTGTGATTGATTTGTGAGAAGAACTCAAATCCATGAGCAATATAATCTCTGAAGCAGAAATCAAAACCCTAATCTCTATGAAACCAAAATACAAACATAAATCTAACAAGAAATTATATAAATCAACTTGAGTTTGTTAAAACCATAAACAATATACAGATTTACCATTAAAAATATATAAAGAAAAAGATAGAGAGAATGAAGATAGAGAGAGATACCGTGAAACCCATTTGCATGAGTTTATTAACACATCATCGTAAGGTGTCGGGTTGCGATGGTGAGGTTTATGATAGAAACCATTTGTAATACCCCGTATTTTTATGCTATATTAATTTGGGGATTTATTAAATTTAATGTGAGTTAAGTATTTAATAAAAATCCGGAAATTAATTATGTTATCATAATTAACGTGACGAGAGTTAGTAATTATGGGAAATTGTTGAATATTACTATTGAGCAAAGTAATATATGATATCGATTATATTGAATGTCACGAGTGAATAAAATGACAATTTTAGAAATTTGAGTCGGGACGCGCCCGTGTCGCGTTGAGACTAAATATTGATAAATAAAAGTGAATATTTTATAAGTCATTCGTATGGTCATTTTGAGTGCGCCAACGCATCCGGAAGGGTCGAGATAGTCAGAAAAGTGTACCCGGGGGTTTAGTTTGGGTCTCGGGGCGTTTTTAGGCCTAATTGGTACCCCGGGAGGGCGTTTTGGACATTTCACATTTTTGGGTAATTAAACCCACGAAAATTCAAAGGTTTATATCAGATATCTGGATTGTCATCTAGGGTAAGAAACTCTAAACACAAGTGACGGCCATAGGATGGGAAGGAGAGAGCTCTCAAGGCAAATTCAAGGCCCGGAATCCACCCGTTTGCACCGCAACCACCACCAACGTGTAGATCGCGCAACGGGCTACGCAACCACACCAAAAGCATTTGCAAATCAGAATGTCGAAAATCCCAGGCAAGTGTTTATCTTGCTTATTTCGTTGATGCATCTTTCATATTAGTGTAGGAATGATTAGGATGAGTTTTATGGAAGAAAACCTAAGATTTGAGATAGAAATCGCATGTAGTTATGGTTTAAATGATAATTCTGGAAACCCTTGCCATGTAGAGGAATTTACCCACGAAATTATGATGTTTATAAGAAGAAATTTATGGAAAAACAAATTGGAACCATGATTTGGATATTTCTAGGGTTCTTGAATATTTGAATGAATTATGGCATGATTAATCCATGTTTAGTTACGTAAATTGACCTGCTTTACGTAGGAAATGTATGATATCATGTTTGGATGTTAGTAGTACAAATTTTGAGACGTTTGGAATTGTAAAATATGGATTTGGTGTAAGTTAGAAGATGAAACCCGTAATTGCAATTCTGCAGATTTCGTAGACCTACTTGATCGATCGATCGAGCCCAGAGCTTTGATCGATCGAAGGTTCGATCGATCGAGCCCCAGACCTCGATCGATCGACCCCTCCTGGCATACTCATGTTTCCCCTTATTAATTAGTTGAAAGTCAATTTAATATGAAATAATTCTTGGGCATCCTTAATAAAATGTTTTGGGAGATATGGAGGACCAGTAGGACATATGAATAATTTTTGGATTCTTAAAATGAGACGAGAATTGTACTTTTGGGATAATTACATAAGGGTCGGTGAATTTATAATTTAAAGAGAGAGACACGTAAGAGAGTTACTTTGGGACAAATGTGTATACCTACTGAATTTTATAATTTGGAGAATATATCCATGAGAGTTGTGTAGTACGTTGGAATAATACCGAATCAAGGTTAGAAACGAACCGTTATAAGTGTTTACTAAAATATGATAATATGGAAATGTCGTAATTATGGGAATTGAGAATTTACCATTTTTTTTATATGGTAATATTAGTATAGTTATATGATTGTGTATGCATATACTATCTATGTGTGAAAATCATGCCCACGCTACTTGCTATCCCTGAGGTTTCCGCGCTGGGACAGTCTTATCCCGATGGGACCTTTATGGGGGATATTGACTTGTACCTAGAAGATAGATATCCTTGGTACAGGCTATCGGAATGATATTTCAGATGGTCCTAAGAGACGCAGGCATGTGCCATCCTCTTAGAGACTTGGAATCTATTCTTCGCCTCATCTTGTTTGTGTATAGGTATCCTTGGTACAGGCTATCGCAGTGATAGTTCAGACGGTCCTAAGAGACTTGGAATCTATACTTCACCTCAATATTATTTGAGTATGTGTTAATACAATTCGAGAGTGATTTCGAATTTTTATTCCCTTAGTACGAGTGATACGGGGATTGGATAGTAGAGTATGCCCGCACCATAGTTATTATTTGGGGTGCTGTTATGATATATATATTTTCGAGTAGTTAATATATATATATATATATATATGAAATTCTGATATCTGGAACTGCCTACTGTGATTTGATATGTAGGACATGGTTGATGACTCAAATTGTAAATACTCGTTTTGAGAAAGTATAATATGAAATTGGAAAACTTTATTGATTAATAAAGTCAAAATGAGAACTTTGGTTACTAATTGAAATATTCTTTTCAAACAGTTGAATCGTGAAATATTGAATCTTACGAGTAATATAAGATAAGTTAAATCATTGGGAAGATTAGTGCGATAAATGATAAGACAAACCGTTGGGAAGGTTAGTGCGATAGGTGTGCACATTAGAAGAGAGGTGAGAATTTCTCAAGAGAGTGTCGCACTAATATGTTGTTGCATTGGCCTGTATCAATTTAAATACTTGCTAAACGTATTTTAATTCAAACACACTATCGGTCTCTGACCCGTTTATTTTTCTCTTTCTCTCTCTTGTATATATATGTATGTATTACAGGTGCCCAGCCACAGGGGCGTCTTACTTAGGATCCCTTGAAAGGAACGTGCTGCAGCTTAGGTGGGAGTTGCAGGCCACTTGCATAGACGACTTCGTTTACTTGATTCCACATCTATCATACTCATTTCTTTGGGCATGTGTCGCCCTTTCCACTATTTATCTGTTTTATTGGGACATTTGTATTTCAGTCATTTCTAGTACTGTTACTATGGGATTTATTTCAGTATGGATGTTTTACTTTAAGTTTTAAATGTTGGGACTTTGAATGTTGAATGGTTAAATTATTTGGATTATGTCCCAGGATATTTGGGGTATGATTCTTATTTATTGGAAATGTTGTTACTAATTAAATAAATAATTTTCCTTTAAAAAATAAAATTGGTCAGACATGTTGAAAAATGGTTTTGACACTTAGCTTAATTAATTAGGGTGTTAATTTGGAAAAGTTTATTTTTACGACAGTGATGCTAAGAATGCACCAACTGTTCACCTTGATTTTTAATTTAATAAAGGAGTGATCGCCCGGTATTTAATTAGGCGGGGTGTCACAGATGGTATTAGAGCATCAGTTTCTAGTGTCCTTAGGATCTGTACGGCTTATTATGCTTTCAGCGTTGCTTTGTTTTATATAGAGCCCTATGTTTAGGATTGTTGATTCCTTTGACGAGATTTCGCTCTCCTGCTATAATGTGTATACACTAGTGAATTCTAATTTCGTTCGGATGTGTGCGTGTGCCGAGCGATGACGAATGTCAGAAGAGGACCGTTAAGCGTACATTAGGAGGCAGGGCTCAGTTGAGATTATGAAATATATCCGAGGATGATGACCGTAGTCGAGGTCACCTCCATTATGGCACGAAAAGCCATGACTAGAAAGGCGACTAAGGTGCAGCAATGATTTTCAAATGCTGTTATAGTCAAATGAGATGTGAGGGTAAACTTACCCAACGTATTACAAAAAAGTGTAGAGACTGTCAGTGGGAAATTTTAGAAGAGCAAAAATTCTATCTGTTTACCAAAGGAGGTAAAGTATCCAAAGGCTTAAATATAGGACGGAGTGTGGCAAACTGAAAGTGAAAATTTAGAGAAAATTTTCTTGGCTTTCGGGACGAAATTATAATGGTTGGAGTCAACCACCAATTTTAGAAATGGAATGCAATGCCTATAGGAGAACCTTAGGTATAGTGATGACCGTATGTTCCTTCCTTAACTGTTCAGGATTAGAAGCAAACGTGGTTCTAAACTCATCGCAGGAGGGCATGATAGAAGTCCAATTGTGGATATGAATCCTAATCATTAGTAAATTTTGTATCTAAAGAGGTAGATACTAGTGGAGGAAACAACTCCAAGTGGGAGACCAACTTGTAATAATAGTTGATAATACTCGAGGAGGAAATTCTGATGGACAACCGATTCAGAGGTTGACAATGTCATATTTTGTCAATATAGATGATAACGCTTCTTTGTGGGGGAAGTTAAAGGAATCGAAGAATTTAGTCGAGAATAAGACTGAATACAACGGTGGTGGTATAGCACCACGAAAGGATGTGGATACACATCAGGAAAACCATTTAAATGCTTCAGATAGTTAAATTCTTACCAAGTGATGGTAAATTCCGTAAGTACTATTATAGATAGTAACATGATCTTTATGGCCTAAAAAGCTAAGGGAACAACCGGGATGGCTAACAGGAATCGAGTCTACTAAAGTCCGAGAGAAGGACAATCCTAACCTGGTTAGTAGGACAGGTGATAAGTGGATTATGTGTTTAGGTATTTTGGTGTGGAGTGAAATTGCTCGCGATAATATGTTCCAAAGTGAGAAAAAGGGACAAGAATACGGTGCCTAGTAAAGGACGACGATTAAAAATAATTTTGTTTTGGTTTGGGCAGACGTGTTACGTTCGAAAACAATTTGTGCAGTCAAGACGATTTCCAGGATGGAAGTATAAGTTTTATCCTTAGAGGATATGGCGTGTTTATGTGACACCAGCGAGTCACCATATTTTGTTCATTGCTAGATTAGCATGTGAGACGAGTTTAATGCATATCATTATAAATGTTACCATTATGTGAATATTTTTCCTTAGTATAGCGGGGTTTTTTTTTCTTTGGTGCTATCCGCGGGGGATGAATGAGTATATTAACAGTGTTTTATACTTTATTGAGGTTACTCGTTGTAGTGATGCGATACACGAGTATGATATTATCTTTGTTAAAATGTTATAGAAATGGGTAGTATGATAGTGGGCATTTATTGCAAGGCTATCAGAGTAGTTACATTAGTGCAACACATTTTGTTTTGGCGAGGCTTTACCTGTAAGAAGGTTGGACTCGCACTTATATTATCTACCCTAGAGACTTCGGAGGAGATAGTGGGCTCGAGATATTCAATACCAATGTATGTATAGACTTTGTGAGTATGATTCAGTATGTACCGGGATTTATTGTTGAGCGAAAAGACTTGATCCTTAAGAGATGTGGGAGTTAAGAGTTATACCCCTAATGTTAGAAAAAGGAAATTTAGAGAATTTCGATCGTATGTATCCGTTGCCTCGAATCGATGATCCGTTCGACCAACTGAGGGGAGCAACTTTATTTTCGAAGATAGATCTGAGGTCGGGGTACCATCAGCTACGTATTAGAGAGCAGGATGTTTTAAAGACTGCCTTCTTGACGATATACGGGTCTTACGAGTTCAGAGTGATGCCATTTGGTCTCACAAATGCTCCAGCCGTATTCATGGACTTAATGAACCGAGTATTCGGAGAGTTCTTGGATCAGTTTGTCATCGTCTTTATAGATCACATTTTGATATATTCACACTCCGAGGAGGAGCATGCCCAGCATTTGAGGCAAGTTCTTCAGACTCTACGAGAGCATCAGTTGTATGCTAAGTACAAGAAGTGTGGATTATGGTTGCGAGAAGTACAATTCTTGGGCCATGTTGTTTCTGAGCAGGGGATAGCAGTTGACCCGAGTAAAGTGTCAGCGGTGAGGGAATGGGGAGAGCCCACGACACCGACGAAAATGCGTAGTTTCTTGGGGTTAGCCGGATACTACAGGAGATTCATTCAGGGATTCTCCAAAATAGCGGGTCCATTGACGAATCTGACTCGCAAGGGGGTACCATATGTTTGGGATGACGCTTGTCAGTTGGCTTTCGACGAGCTTAAAGACAAGCTTACTTCAGCGCCAGTCCTTGCTTTACCAAAGTCGGGTGCGGAGTACCTGGTTTACACCGATGCCTCTTTACGGGGACTTGGGGGAGTACTTCAGCAGGAGGAAAAGGCTATAGCTTTTGCCTCCCGTAAGCTTAAGCCGCATGAGAAGAATTACCCCACCCACGACCTGGAGTTAGCAGTGGTCGTTTTTGCATTGAGGATATGGAGGCACTACTTATTGGGGGAGAAGTTCCGTTTGTTCACAGACCACAAGTCACTGCAGTACCTATTCACTCAGCGAGAGCTGAATATGCGACAGCGCAGATGGTTAGAGTTTGTGAAGGACTATCAGTTCGACATACAGTATCATCCGGGGAAGGCCAACGTAGTTGCTGATGTGTTGAGCCATAGATCGGTAGATGAGGTAGCGGACGTCTGGAAAGCAAAGTGGAAGGAGTTAGGCCACCAGGACGCAGTAGCCCGTTCCTTCATATCTGTTATGACAGTCACACCCGAGATTGTTATAAGGGTAATACAGGCCCAAACCACAGACTCGTTTTTCCAGGAGCAGATTGTACGACTTTTAGCCGAGGGTGCTGAGTCCTATTCTGTTAGTTCTGATGGGGGTTTGAGGTTTAATGGGAGATTGGTGGTTCCAGAAGGAGCAGAATTACGTCATGCAGTGATGACCCAGTCTCACGGGTCCCGATTTTCAGTACATCCTAAAGGAGATAAGATGTACCAGGATATGAGGAGGCAATACTGGTGGAGTGGGATGAAGAAGGACAATACTGAGTTCGTGTCCAAGTGTTCTACCTGCTAGCTGGTAAAGGTGGACCATCAGAAACCGTCAGGATTGCTTCAGCCATTGGAAGTACCCGCGTGGAAGTGGGAGAGTATTTCCATGGATTTTATTACAGGGTTTCCTACATCACAGCGGGGCCACGATTCTATCTGGGTGATTGTAGACTGTTTGACCAAGGTGGTTCATTTTCTATCGGTGCGGACAGACTATACCACGGGTCAGTATGCTCAGTTGTTCATTGCTGAGGTTGTTAGATTACATGGGGTGCCCCTGAATATTGTGTCAGATAGGGACAAAATTTTCGTGTCACGTTTCTGGGAAAGCTTTCAGGAGGCTATGGGTACTGAGTTGAGGTTGAGTCCAGCTTACCACCCACAGACAGATGGATAGACAGAGCGTACTAATCAGATGTTAGAGGATATGCTACGCATGTGGGTTCTTGATTTTGGAGGAGGTTGGGAACCACATCTCCCACTGGTGGAGTTTGCTTATAATAACTCTTATCAGTTTACGATTGGTATGGCTCCATTTGAGGCTTTGTATGGCACGCCTTATCGTTCTCCAACTTGTTGGCTCGAGGTGGGGGATAACAAGTTGTTGGGACCAGAGGTGATTCAGGAAACCTCCGCGAGGATTGAGATGATCAGGAGTCGCATTCGAGTAGCCCAGGACAGGCAGAAGAGCTACGCCGATGCGAAACGATTCTTCCGGGAGTTTAATGTGGGGGACCAAGTGTTACTGCGTGTATCTCCTATGAAAGAAGTGATAAGGTTCGGGAAGAGGGGAAATTGGCCCCGAGGTACGTGGGACCATTTCCCATCATCGAGAGGATTGGGCCGGTAGCATACAGATTGGGACTACCAGAACATTTACATCGCATTCATGATGTATTCCACATCTCGTCGTTGAGACGGTATCTTCGGGATGATATGGCCCATACTCACATTGCGATAGATGAGATAGACCTACAGCCTGACAGCTCTTACGAGGAGAGACCGGTGGCTATCCTAGACTATAGTGAAAGGAGATTGAGGTCGAGGATAGTTCCACTTGTGCGAGTCCAGTGGGAGCATCATAATGTGGAGGAATCCACTTGGGAGCGCGAGGTAGATATGCGCGAAAGATATCCAGATTTGTTCTTACCAGGTATGCCTTATTTTCCGAAATTCGGGACGAAATTCCGTTATTAGGGGGAAGTATGTAATACCCCGTATTTTTATGCTATATTTATTTGGGGATTTATTAAATTTAATGTGAGTTAAGTATTTAATAAAAATCCAGAAATTAATTATGTTATAATAATTAACGTGACGAGAGTTAGTAATTATGGGAAATTGTTGAATATTACTATTGAGCAAAGTAATATATGATATCGATTATATTGAATGTCACGAGTGAATAAAATGACAATTTTGGAAATTTGAGTCGGGACGCGCTCGTGTCGCGTCGGGACTAAATATTGATAAATAAAAGTGAATATTTTATAAGTCGTTCGTATGGTCGTTTTGAGTACGCCAACGCGTCCGGAAGGGTCGAGATAGTCAGAAAAGTGTACCGGGGGTTTAGTTTGGGTCTCGGGGCATTTTTAGGCCTAATTGGTACCCCGGGAGGGCGTTTTGGACATTTCACCTTTTTGGATAATTAAACCCACGAAAATTCAAAGGGTTATATGAGATATCTGGATTGTCATCTAGGGTTAGAAACTCTAAACACAAGTGACGGCCATAGGAGGGGAAGGAGAGAGCTCTCAAGTCAAATTCTTGGCCCGAAATCCACCCGTTTGCACTGCAACCACCACCAACGTGTAGATCGCGCAACGGGCTACGCAACCACACCAAAAACATCTGCAAATTAGAACATCGAAAATCCCAGGCAAGTGTTTATCTTGCTTATTTCGTTGATGCATCTTTCATATTAGTGTGGGAATGATTAGGATGAGTTTTATGGAAGAAAGCCTAAGATTTGAGATAGAAATCGCATGTAGTTATGATTTAAATGATAATTCTGGAAACCCTTGCCATGTAGAGGAATTTACCCACGAAATTATGATGTTTATAAGAAGAAATTTATGGAAAAACAGATTGGAACCATGATTTGGAGATTTCTAGGGTTCTTGAATATTTGAATGAATTATGGCATGATTAATCCATGTTTAGTGACGTAAATTGACATGCTTTACGTAGGAAATGTATGATATCATGTTAGGATGTTAGTAGTACAAATTTTGAGACGTTTGGAATTGTAAAATATGGATTTGGTGTAAGTTAGAAGATGAAACCCGTAACTGCAATTCTGCAGATTTCGTAGACCTTCTTGATCTATCGATCGAGCCCAGAGCTTCGATCGATCGAAGGTTCGATCGATCGAGCCCCAGACCTCGATCGATCGACCCCTCCTAGCATACTCATGTTTCCCCTTATTAATTAGTTGAAAGTCAATTTAATGTGAAATAATTCTTGGGCGTCCTTAATAAAATGTTTTGGGAGATATGGAGGACCAGTAGGACATATGAATAATTTTGGGATTCTTAAAATGAGACGAGAATTGTACTTTTGGGATAATTACATAAGGGTCGGTGAATTTATGATTTAAAGAGAGAGACACGTAAAAGATTTACTTTGGGACAAATGTGTATACCTACTGAATTTTATAATTTGGAGAATATATCCATGAGAGTTGTGTAGTACGTTGGAATAATACCGAATCAAGGTTAGAAACGAACCATTATAAGTGTTTACTAAAATATGATAATATGGAAATATCGTAATTATGGGAATTGAGAATTTACCTTTTTTTTATATGGTAATATTAGTATAGTTATATGATTGTGTATGCATATACTATCTATGTGTGAAAATCATGCCCACGCTACTTGCTATCCCTGAGGTTTCCGCGCTGGGACAGTCTTATCCCGATGGGACCTTTATGGGGGATATTGACTTGTACCCTAGAAGATAGATATCCTTGGTACAGGCTATCGGAATGATATTTCAGACGGTCCTAAGAGACGCAGGCATGTGCCATCCTCTTAGAGACTTGGAATCTATTCTTCGCCTCATCTTGTTTGTGTATAGGTATCCTTGGTACAGGCTATCGCAGTGATAGTTTAGACGGTCCTAAGAGACTTGGAATCTATACTTCACCTCAATATTGTTTGAGTATGTGTTAATACAATTCGAGAGTGATTCCGAATTTTTATTCCCTTAGTACGAGTGATACGGGGATTGGATAGTAGAGTATGCCCGCACCATAGTTATTATTTGGGGTGCTGTTATGATATATATATTTTCGAGTAGTTAATATATATATATGAAATTGTAAAATCTGGAACTGCCTACTGTGATTTGATATGTAGGACATGGTTGATGACTCAAATTGTAAATACTCATTTTGAGAAAGTATAATATGAAATTGGAAAACTTTATTGATTAATAAAGTCAAAATGAGAACTTTGGTTACTAATTGAAATATTCTTTTCAAACAGTTGAATCATGAAATTTTGAATCTTACGAGTAATATAAGATAAGTTAAATCATTGGGAAGATTAGTGCGATAAATGATAAGACAAACCGTTGGGAAGGTTAGTACGATAGGTGTGCACATTAGAAGAGAGGTGAGAATTTCTCAAGAGAGTGTCGCACTAATATGTTGTTGCATTGGCCTGAATCAATTTAAATACTTGCTAAACATATTTTAAATCAAACACACTATCGGGATCCGACCCGTTTCTTTTTCTCTTTCTCTCTCTTGTATATATATGTATGTATTACAGGTGCCCAACCACAGGGGCGTCTTGCTTAGGATCCCTTGAAAGGAACGTGCTGCAACTTAGGTGGGAGTTGCAGGCCACTTGCATAGACGACTTCGTTTACTTGATTCCACATCTATCATACTCATTTCTTTGGGCATGTGTCGCCCTTTCCACTATTTATCTGTTTTATTGGGACATTTGTATTTCAGTTATTTCTAGTACTGTTACTATGGGATTTATTTCAGTATCGATGTTTTACTTTAAGTTTTAAATGTTGGGACTTTGAGTGTTGAATGTTTAAATTATTTGGATTAGGTTCCAGGATATTTGGGGTATGATTCTTATTTATTGGAAATGTTGTTACTAATTAAATAAATAATTTTCCTTTAAAAAATAAAATTGGTCAGACATGTTGAAAAATGGTTTTGACACTTAGCTTAATTAATTAGGGTGTTAATTTGGAAATGTTTATTTTTACGACAGTGATGCTAAGAATGAACCAACTGTTCACCTTGATTTTTAATTTAATAAAGGAGTGATCGCCCGGTATTTAATTAGGCGGGGTGTCACACCATTGTTCCTCCTTCCTTAATAGGAGGGAAACTTCTCTTTTTGGTGGGGGAATGCAGAAGAGCATAAAGAGGGGAGAGAGAGAGAGAGAGAGAGAGGAAGGAAATCAATTTGTAGTCAGAAATTAAGTTTAATGATAAAATTTATGAATCCTCCTAGTGGTTACAAATTTGTAACTCCTAATAGCAGTTATAAATTAAATCTAATACTAAAATTTGTGACTGCTCATGGCGGTTACAAATTTGTGATTGCTCATAGAAGCCAAAAATTAAGCCTGATGATATCATTTGTACCTCCTCATGGCAGTTACAAATTTGTGACTGCTTATAGCAGTCACAAATTAATAATAAGAAAAGATTTGTGATTGCCATTAGCAGTGACAAACCAATCGAATCAAAATTTTCATTACCCAAAGATTTTATCACTCCTAATGGCAGTTATAAATAATTTTGTTATCGCTCCCGAGAGTGATAAAGTTGGTCACCCCCATTAGAAGTTACAAGAAGGCAGTCACAAAATTATAATTTTGGTGTAGTGTAAGCAAGAGGTCATTATTAAAGACAATGATGAAGTCGTGATAACAACGAAATTCTCTTCAAATGATCGAATAGGTCATTGAAATATGGTAATAAGAACTCATTTCATAGCATGGCCTTATCAACTCTCTTTGAGGTTAAAGACACATGCTCGAAGCATAACTTGTAGAAGGACAAAGATTCATGCTTGTGGAAGAGAACATCTTTCCGGGGTTAGAGTCACCGAAGTAAACAAAAGGAAAGAGAAGACATAGGAGTGGACCTGAAAAGCATAAGATTCATTTAATAGACAAGAAGGAGAGTATGCACCACTCTGAACTACTAATAACTAAGTTGAAAAGAGAGCGGGGAAGGCCAATCTAATAGATATATCTATTTGTATTTTATTTGAATTCTCTGTAGAGGAGAGCTTTGGCTCTTGAGTTCATAGTTCATTCAGCTCCTGACCCATCCTAAAGTAAGGTCATCCTATTGTCTACTCTCCAGTTGAGTTTTGTCTTTGGAATGAAGCTTACAATTGAGTTCAGTGAGAAGCTTTTCCTAAACTCTAGATATTGAGTGGGATAATTATTCTTATTTGGCTTATCTTTAAAAAATTATAAGATATAGTCCTCTCCTCATGCATCAATATGCATCCTAGTTCCAGGAGTGATGCATCTAAATATACCAAGTAATCCATACCACCTCGTGGTAAAATAAGGGCGGTGGTAAGCTTCATCTTGATCTCATCAAACATTATCTGGCTATTTACACTCTAAATAATGGTATCCCCTTTCGGGTGAGGTGAGTCAGTGTCCTGTCCATTTTTGAGAACCCCTAAATAAACCTCCCACAGTACACCCACCAAATCTAACAAAATCCTAACTTCTGTAGGTATTGTGGTTGTTCCTAATCCGCAACTGCAGGAATATGACTAGGATCTACTAAAATCCTAGTTGTTGACCCAAGAACTGTACTTCTCGAAGCTAAAACCTACACTTAAAGAACTTAGCGTATAATTATTGTTCCCCTAGTGTTTGAAAAACCAATCGTAATTGCTCCATATGATCCTCCTTCGATTGAGAATACATTAAGATGTTTTTAAGAAACACAATAATTAACAGATCTAGAAATGGTCAAAATACATGATTCATCATGCCCACGAACACTGCAAGCACATTGGGAAGCTCAAACAGCATGACCCAAAACTTATATGATCCATATCATGTTAGAATATTCATTTTAAAATGTCTTCCCCCCTAATAAAAACTGGTGATACCCTGAGTGAAAGTCAATCTTAGAGAAGAATGACACACTCCTCAACTCGTTAAGTAGGCCATTGATATGTAGCAATAGCTACTTGTTCCATAGAAATTTTTCATCTCCTAATAGGCCACAAATAAGAGTGAACTATCCTTCTTCTTCAAAAATAAAACCGAGGCTAACCATTGAGATGGGCTCCCCTGTATGGCCCCTGGCTCAAAAAATGTTAAGCCTGCTCAATCGACTCACACGATTCTAACGTAGTCATTCGTTATGGTGCCCTCATAATGGGCCAAGGAACCATCACCAAACCTATACAAGATTATATATCTCTAACTAGTGGTAATCATGTTACCTCATCACATACTTTTGTAAAATCCTATACAATCTGTAATGAGTCTAACGATACTATGACCTCCTCAGATGGAGTCGTATCTATTGTAATATAAGTGTGTTGGACCTTCCCTCGACCCAATGCATAACTATAAGAAATATCCCTACCTAAAAATTAAAATCGTATAAATCTACCCCTGGTAATCGATTATAAGAGTAATACATATAAATACTTCTCATAGATAAATAAAATTAATCGTAAGACCACATGTCTAAATCAATAAAGTGGTTGAATACTCATGCCGACCAACAAACTATCACATCTCTATAGTCACGCCATAAAGAAACCCCCTCCTACTGCGTATTCACAAAAAAATAAATCCCGGTGGTAACATTTATATATCTCATAATTATATTAAACACACTACTATCAAATATGACAACTGTGGTTAGACCGCAAGTGAATGGAATTAATGAAAGTGATTTTTTTTCACAAAGGGGTATTGGAAGTAATTAAGAACATCCTCGATACCTAGGGGAAACACCCAATACACTTAGTTAGTAAATCATAGGCCGCGACATTTATGGCAGATGGTGAAAGCCCGTAAATATAAATGGGATTACGGTTAACTCCAGGATAATAAAGGAATAATTGCAATTGGTTACAATTATGAAAAGTAAATTGATACAGATATAATTTTGGGTGAAGGTTTAAAATGGATGAAAATGGGATTTAATATAAATTAAATAAAGTTCATGGGAACAGTTCATTATAAGTATCTAATAAAGGAGAAAGTACGGGTAAATAAGTGGTCAAAAGTGGCACAAACCCAAGTCTACGCAACCATTTGTTCTTAAAGGTGTACATTAAGGGCAATAAGGTTGAGAAGTATGAATTTTTATCTTAAACCCAGGTCGTGTTTGTGGAAACGATAATTAGATAATTTAGTAATTTTTATGAATTAAAAATCATGTTAAAAGAAGGTGATAAAGAATGCATTTTCTTAAATTAATCGGGTTAGGTTAATGGATTTAAAAGATGTGGTGTGGATGTTAATAGAACACGTGACATGGGGTTAATGAAATTTAATTGGGACGAGTAAATGTTTTGATATATAACAATGTTTTTGCGTATATGGTTATATACATTACATGGGTATCCTAGTCATCGCTATGTTATAGCATCCGTTCTTTTTGTCGTTTATTTTTATATTGCATCTTATTAAGAATCCCACTACGTATTGGCTCACACCCTTCATTTGTTACATCGGGGCAAATGTAGTTCCGTATTTGAGAGAATTTCACAAGTAAGTATTCTTTACCCTCTTACATTTGTAGATCTGATTACTTAGACCCTAGAGGCACTTTAATGCGTTTTTCAATTGTTATATTGTGATATATTTCTACAAAAATGGAATTACATGTTAATATTTACGTCTTTAATTAATTAAAAAGGGCTAAAAACCTTATCTAAGACTGTTTCACATCACTTCACACTAGTGCAGTAGGACGGGTTTGGGTTGACCCAGTAATCTAGGTAAGGGCGTTACATATAGACCTCCCACAATTCTGGCATGCAACATATTCATTTTTTTTTTACTGAAATCAATGTTTTACCCACTGGTATATCAATTAGGACTGGAAAATTTGCAATGGGAACATGGGAGTTGGTTAATTTTATTGCATTATTGAATGCATCGGGCAACTTATTTGCAATTTTCTAAAGATGCAATATCCTTCGCACTTCATACTCAAATTGAGCGGTATGGGGGTCTAGATGAAAAAAGCGAAAGTATTCCATGTTAATTAAATTTGTTATTCAGAAACAGATCGTACTTCTCATACTTTCTTTCCTCCCGCTAACGGTGCGAAGAATGACTCCTCAAAATGGCAATCTGCAAATTTAGTGGTAAACACATGACCCGTCAATGGCTCATTATAACAAATTATTGAGGGTGAATCACGACCAACATATATTCCTAAACGACTTTGGGGATCCATTTTGGTATGTTGTGGGTGGGGATGGGCACATGCACATGCACTCCACAACTAAATTTATGCAAGTGTGATATATTTGTCTAACATCCTGACACAAGTTGAGAGGGTGAAAATAGTTGATAAGCAGTTGGCTTAAGCTTAATTAACTTAGCAGCTTGTAGGATAGCATGTCCTAAAGCAGAGACTGAGAGTTTGGATTGCATAAGTAAAGGTCGTGCAATAAGTTGCAAACGTTTAATTAAGGACTCAGCTAAACCATTTTGGGAGTGAACATGAGGAACTGGGTGCTCAACATAAATTACTTATGATAAATAGTAATCATAAAAAAAATTGATAAGTAAATTCTCTCGCATTATATAAACAAATGGATTTAATGTGTTCATCAGAAGAATGTTCTCTAAGCTTTATAATTTGAGCAAGTAATTTTACAAAGGAAAAATTTCGATTAGAAAACAAACAAACATGTGACCAGCGAATGGATGCATTAATTAAAACCATAAATATCTAAAAGGTTAGCTAAAAGGTTTGATGGAACCATAAATATCCCCTTGAATTATTTGTAAAATACGATATTGACTTAGAACCAACATTAAGAAAATATGGCTTAATGATTTATTTACCTTGAAACAAGGGGTATGAAAATGATCATCATGTAAGGTAAGTTGTGTGTTTGTTAACGAGTTTCCATGCGACTTATTTATGACTCGGCGTAACATGTTTGATTTAGGGTGAACCAAATGGTCATGCCACAATATCAAAGTATTAGGATCATTGAGCTTTCAGCTCGTGACAATATGTGACTTTACAACATTAATTGTTGTATGGTATAACTCCATGGATGATGTAGACATTTTCTCTAACATAAGCTTTTGGTTTTTATATGATACTCATTCATTCTTATGTTCTTAAAACTCAACAAATTTCTTCTAGAATTGCTTAAGTATATTGAATTGTCTATGAATAAGTCAGTACCATTAGGTAATACCTTGTGGGCTCATCTGGAGCCTTCATTGATCTTAGCAGAAATACTTATAGTGTAAATATAACTTGTATTATATAAAAAGTCTGAGAAAAACTTCTGCTTATTCAAAATAGTGTGGGTTATTCCATTGTCAACTAGACAAGTATCATCGTTTTCTATTACCTGTGCATCCATACCTTTAATATGAGTAAATAAAAAGTGAAATTCAATCCACCAATCATATAAGCATTGTAAAAAAACTAATAAGTAAACCCAATATATTAACTACTAAATTCTCTAATAAAGACATAAATATAATGCTGAACTATTCATGTCTCAATACTAAATGTTAATATAGTACTTTAGAAATCCAGGTTCTATTAAATGCATAATATCTATAAATCTATCCAATATTGTAGAACTTCAAGTTCTATTTTAGATCAAGTACGAATGTTTGGGTTTATATAAAATTTATTTATAGACATCAGGTCCTCTAATTTATTTTTGAAAACTTTTGGTTCCACGCATAATATTATTTAACTTTTAGTTCAATTTTATTTACAAAGGTTCAATATTGGCATTCATAGGACATTAAGGTCCCTTCCCTAAATAATAAAAAAATTTGCTTTTGGTGTTAGGAATATGTATATGAGAGCTTTAGGTATTAAATCTTGAGAACTTCGTGTCTCAAATTTGATTTTATCTTTATTTCAAAAAGTAATGAGGAGAATTGTACCAAAGTAACAAATAATAATTTGTGATCAAGTCACAATAATGATTAGGTCCAAGTGACTCAGGAACTTCAAGTCCTTGTTATTTATTTATGATATATGTAGGTTCAACACATAAAATAATTGAGCTTCGTGTTCGATTTTATTAATATCTTGGAAATTTAAAATCCCCACACCATTGTGTCAAAACATCAAATTTTATATTGGAAAAAAATTGGAACTTCAAGTCCCAGTTGCAACTTATTTGGGGACATTTAATGTCCCTAACCCTAATATACAATTAATCAAAATTTTGGGTTTTATTCTAAGGAACATTTTATTCAAAACTTTGGGTCCAAAATTTAAATACCAATTAGGAACTCTGATACTTGTAACGCCCGATTTTGTTGAAATAAATAAATTCACGTTGTGAGAAAATAATGGGATTAATTTAAATAGATTATTTCAAATATAATTAAGGTTAAGGAGAAAAATTCAAAAATGTTTTGTATCGCATTATGCGTCTTAAATTAAGTTGCGTATTTTCATGGAATTAAAATGAAATTATACAGAATGAAATATGGAATCATATTTATAAGATTATGATATCATTTAGTATAAATAAGTGATTTAATAATAATAATAATAATAATAATAATAATAATAATAATAATAATAATAATAATAATAATAATAATAATAATAATAATAATAATTAGAAGCAAAAATTCGTATCTGACATATGCAAATCAATTCGAAAATTGTACCGAATCGATTCGGCACCTGCAGATTGCCCTCTTTGGGCTGTCAACATTGAGATTGATAGGGCAGCAAAGGTGATCGACCATCCAACATTTTAGGCCATTATACCTAGCTTTCTACCCCTTTAGACCTATTGGGTACATTATTGAGTGACGGGGGATCATTAGAATAGGTTTTGGTCAAATTATAAGAGTGATGAATAAGAGGTTTTCCCATAATCCCCCCAATTTTGCTGAGAATAATTTAGCCCCCAAAAAATACCATTTGAGTCTTCTTCCTCTCCCCATTCTAGTAGCCTAAAGTCACCACAAACATCTCTATAATTAAATATTACAAGACCACCATTCCACCCTTCCATTATCAAGAGTTAAAGACGTTGTTGAAGGCGTTATTTTGGAAAAGAAAAATTGCAAGGAGCTGGGAGCTTATTGGGTTTTCTTTTCTACCTTTTTATGAAAGGAGTTATTATCTTCAACAAATAGGAGTTATACACTATTTTTAAGTTTAATCAAAGAATGATAGATATATGTATATATGTATGATTTACATGACTACTTAAGCTTATTATCATTATTTATGAATATAGTTTGAAGAATATGTGATAAAATGGATGAAAGTTAAAGTTTGAAAGAAGGATAAATTTCATAATATTTAAGCTAATTATTTATTGCATAAATCATATTGAACTTGTTGATTTCATGATAAAATGTTATATTTGAACTTATAAAGAAATAGTAGGATGCATTTATTGGCATAAAACCTCACTTTCATGAACAAAAACTCATGTAGTTAGGATGTATGGGTTAATTATGTTGAAAGAGTATTAAAATGAGTTTTTGAAAATGAAATGATAAACTTGATCATTTGAGATAGTTAATCACATAAAATGACACAATTTATGTGAAGAAATTCCTTAAGAGACGTGAAATAATGGACTAAAGGTGAAACTAGTAAAGCGCTTAGGAAAAAAGTGTGAAATGGTGTAATATGAACATAAGAAATGATAAGAACTAGTAGAAGGTGTAAATTTAAAAAGTTGAAAATATAAGTCTTGAAATGGAAAAAGTGATGTTTTAGTACAAAAGTGTCATTTTAAGTAAAAGTTGGACTTATGAACAATTTCTCCAAATTAAATGAATCTAGTTAAAAAGTTAGATTTTATGTGGTGAAAACTCATATTTTATAAAGTAAAGACGGAAAATAGCATTTTTGGAAAAGTGTATAAAATACAAGTTTATAAGTATGCATGAATAGTGAAAAGCACATTAAAGTGTATAAATGGGTAGGTTAAGTTTACAAGAAATGGTAATTAAAGATTGTTTTCAAAAGATGAAATATTGAGTGTAAGATAAATGAAATTCATCTCTTTATAAGGTGCGAGACCTAGAAATAAAGTGTGTTGGGACTTGTCTCGTCCCAGATATTTGGCCTCATCGGTCGGTAAAAAGGAAATAAAGGAAAAAGGATTAAAAGTAGATAATAAAGAAATAAAGGAAAGGGGTAATTATGATGTAACAAGTAAAAGATACTCGAAGGTAATCGAAAAATTTAAGTAGGGCCCAAAACCCTAGGGTGCGGCTTAATGCTTAGAGCCTAGACCACTAATCAAGAGCACATTGCGTCATTATGGGAGTCGGTGAAAGGCCGTAAACATACATGGGATTGGTACCCTAATAAAGAAAATGAAAAGATGATGGTTAGCATGGCGCTAACTAATGTAAAGACAATTGTTATCGTCTAAAACGAGTATATGGATTTGGGCGTTACCTTAGATACACTAATAATAAACTATAGAGATAAAGAGATAAAAGTCATAATTACACTAATTTAGAACAAGTATTATAGAGAGTTGAGGAAAAAAAAGGAAACTAGATTTACGTGGTTTGGCCCAACGTGGAGCCTACGTCTAAATGTGTAGCGTTGATTATATTGATTTCAATGGGAAAAAGCTATGGATGAATGATGATTATAATCTCTCATAGTTCATTCTAGAATTTGGTGACATAACAGTAGGAAAAATATATATCGATCCCCCACAATGAGGAATTATGTCATACTTATAGTCTACTATAGGAGAGAGAGAGTGTGTAGTGGGATAGGAGTCGTGCCTTAATAGTTTAGGCAGTTATACCTTTACGTGAAAGTGGGGGAGGATAATCAGGGATTTGTTATGCGAACATGGTGAAGAAATATTTTCATATCTCCACAACGTACACGTAATGTGAGTGCCACTTACTTCATATTTATCCCGTGGTAGATGCCTGCTCTGATGGTGTTAAGTAACAGTGTGGAATTTTGTGAGGTAATTGGGTCAAGTTGATTGCCTGTGATGCTATGGACTACCAAGACTACACAGGCCAACCAGAATAATAACTGAGCTAACCTCCTTCTGGAAATAGATGAGTCTAGTTTTCTCACTCTAATTGGTTACTGTGTCTAGCCATATTCATGGTACAATAAAAGCCCTCAAATTTTTTTTTTGTGATAGAGGAATGCAATGAAT
The DNA here is from genome assembly GCA_949130495.1 of Sambucus nigra. Taxonomy (NCBI): domain Eukaryota; kingdom Viridiplantae; phylum Streptophyta; class Magnoliopsida; order Dipsacales; family Adoxaceae; genus Sambucus; species Sambucus nigra. The sequence continues at coordinate 112,341,263 of OX422216.1, forward strand.
TCTCTGAGGTATTATGCCTTAAGATTGTGTGCTGAGTATATTGAATGAGTGAAGTGTTAATCGATTAAAAAGTTGTTGACTTGGAAAGTTTTGGTCGTCTCGACTTCTTTTCAGCATGGGCCGACCAAAAAGATTGGAATTTTTTTTACTTATGATTGAACTTTCCACATGACAAATGCTGGGGTTTGGCATCTGGCATAATCATTACGCACATCTAGGGAAGTGCGTGTGTCAGTCTCAGTATATCTATCCACTTTTCTAGGTTTGATGTCACGTGTGTCATAATTAGGGGTGATAATTGCCGCCAAAAGTGTATAAAGTCCTAAAAATTGAAACGTCTCAAACTGTCTAACACTTCACCCTAGCGTTAACTATTTTGAGAGAGAAATGCCCCTCCGTCTTCACACTCCTTTCCTTTTCAATGATACTTCCTCTAGCGACTTCCATTTTCACCAGACTTCTCTTTGAGAAATCATTTTCCAAGGAGTTTCCATCTTTCCCCTATCTTTAAACAGAGATCATGTGCTATTTTCAGTCATCTTCAACTCTTTTAGGGTTTCAGGTATTCTATTTCTCTTTTAGGGCTCTGACTCAAGTTTTTCTACTATTTCTTACTTTCTGGGTACAATTTTTATGTTGGATGTAATGGTTGGCTAATTTGAACATCGAATTAGAGTTTATTAATCTTAGGAGTCCATTGAGTTGGTTGGCCTAGGGTTTTCCTATTTTAGGTTTTTTTTAGGAATTATAGGGTTTAGTCTTATCCAAGCCTATAACTTCTAAAAATAAATATCCCCAAGCTTTGGTATAGCCAAAATTCCCTCTTTTATTGTTGAGATATAAACCTTACATCCATAGGTGGTTAGAATATTTAACTAAGCTAGAATTATTTTGCCCAGGCATCGTTTCCAAGAGGTTCCCAAAACCCTTCTAGGTTGTTATAACTGAAGACGAGCGTGGCCATCCTAGGTATACCCTGACTGTAGCTTCTTATAGTAGTTATGCACCTCTTCCTATAAGCGTGGAGTTTGACGATCCTGAATTGATAGGATCTTATGTAGCTGACCAGGATGGACACCAACCTGGTGTTCATAATTTTGTAAATATCATCCCGAATATATCCATTGTTAATTTGGAATGATCAGTTAGTAGAGGTATGTTTGAAAGACCTGTGACCTCCCTCTCTCCTATTAAGGTGCCATCTCATGAGGAAAGTACCTATGGGTGTTCCACTGACTCTTATGATCCCTCTGACACTTGTGCCAGGTGGCATGCCTGTGATGTACTAGAGGACAAATTGGATGCTTTGAGAGAGAAATACATTACCCTTATTAGCATTTTCTCTAGGCTTCCATACTATGATGAGAGAGTTTATAATACTCTAAACTCATACGAGGTTTTCCTCCCACTGTGGGAACTCCAAGTTGGGCTTCGTCTACCTTTACACCCTATCATTTGGTGCATCTTAAAGGGGTATGGAGATACTCTTATCCAACTTCCCCCCCCCCCCCCCCCCCCAATTCTTATAGGATAAATGACTTTATCCTCACTGGGGACATATTTAGGTTTGTCGATGACCTAATGGGCAACTCTAAGTCCCCATAGTATTATTATTTTCCCCAATGAAAGCCTTCTTAAGGATGGTTAAGGTTGTACAGACCAGTAACCATAGTTGGAAGAACTAATTCGTTCATGAAGGGTGACTGGGACATCTAAGCCCACGAGAAGGATAGGTCTTCTAAAGTTCCTCGTGAATGGGTTGGGCCGAAAAAAATGGCAAAATTTTGTTTTCATTTGCTTTAGCATCTCCTTTTATTTATATTGTACTAACATTGTAATGACAAATCTCCAAGTAATGTCAATTTGTATGTTTTGGCATTATTTCGGACAAAAAACACTTTGTGTCATAGGATAGTCGTTTATGTGTCGCCATTATATTAAGCCTGTGGCGTTGAATGAAGACGTAGCGACCAAGCTTCAAGGATAGATCATGTCGCATTTTGGGAGCACATTTCAGTCTTTACACGACTTTTGAGATTCTCTCAGGTATGAATGTATAATGGTTTATGGTTCTCGAAATTTATTACAAGGATGTTATCTTTTATTTAAAATTATTTTTATAAATATTTTCTATGTTAAATCGAGTTTAGAGTCATATGAACAAAGTATTACATTTTATGTGTTCAAATGAATTTAAGCATCGTTCAAACGAGTTTGTACTCTCATTTAAATGACATTTGTTTTTCGTTCTAATGAGATACTTATTTCCTTCGAGTGACATGTGGTTTTCGTTCGAACGATGCGTCACCTCAAAAAACGTGTATTATTATTTAAGGTGTCTTTAACTCAGAAAAAGGTGTGCAAAATATAAAATAAAGATATACGTTTACTTCAATTTGTTTACTAGTTTGACTCTTCCATTATTAGAAGAACTATTTTCATTCGGTGGACTCCGTGCGAGCTAATTATAGTGAAGAATTGGTGGACTCCGTGTTCCTAATCGTAGATGGTTACTGAGGCTATATCGGTAAATATTGAGTCATATGTGGGCTCGTGTGTTGTAGACCTATGATAGGTGGACTCCTACATTGCACTGTGGAAGAGCGTTAGAAGAGAAAAAGAGGAGTCAAGGCTTATGGAGTTGAGTCGTTGTGTAAGACTAACTTATCTCTTTGTAATTTGTGTATCATAGTGATTGTCTGGCATGTGCCATCCGAGGTTTTTTCCCTTAGTGATTTCCTCTTACTTAGGCATTGTGAACTTGCTTTAATTTATCTGTTTAATCTCACTAGATGCATGTTTAGGATTAAAAAGATAAAATTATGTTAAATCAATTGGTTCCCATAATTGGTGCATAAGAAAATCGAGAATTTTTTTTAAAAGATTATCTTTGCCAAAAGAACATACTCATAGGGGCTTTCTCAAATGGTATCAGAGCTAGAAACACTACTTTACTATGTGAGTGATCCTTAATCTTTAGGCATGAATCCAGGAGGGTTTGAGGCTATTAGAACTCCAATGTTTGATGGGACTAATTATGCTTACTCGAAAATGCATATGAAGTTAGCACTTAAGGCTATAGATGAGTGTTTTTGGTTAGCCGTAGTTGAGGGGTGGACACCGCCAATCATGAGAGAAGGTGAGAATGAATAATTAAAACTTATTGAGTCATGGACTGATTCCAAACACAAACTTTCATAATATAATTATGAGGGTTTTAATGCACTATTTTTATCCATGTCCCCGGAGGAATTCTGCCATATTATGATGTGCCAGACATCTAAAAAGGACTAGATATACTCCAACTTACCCATGAAGGAACCAATGATGTTAAGGCTTCCAAACTCCAAAACCTCAAAACCCAATTTGAGATGATTAAGATGTTAGAGAGTGAGACGTTTGATGATTTTTATGCTCGATTATCCGGTTTAGTTAACTCATTGTTTAACTTGGGAGAAAAGATACCTGAAAATCGAGTCATAAAGAAAATCTTAAAGTCGTTGCCCGATAGATTTTTCCCTAAGGTGATTATTTTAGACTCTTTGGGTATGCTTGACTCCACGAGACTAGAATAACTTATAGGTGACCTATAAACTTATGAACTTGATATGTTTACCTATAATCAAGTGCCAAAGAAAGTAAAGGGTATTGCTTTGAAAGCCCTAAAGAAGGAAACTAAAGTCTAGGATGATGATTCCAACATTGAATTTGAAGATTTGACCATGTTGGCAAAGAAGTTCTAAAAGTTTCTTAAGTTTCGAAAGTAATCGAAAGATGCACAAAGACTTGAGAAATCCAATAACAATAAGGCCCATCTCTTCCCGAAGAATAGGATAGAGAATACTAAGAAGGATGAGTCGAATAGATGTTATGGTTGTGAGAGTTATAGACATAGGGTAGCGGAGTGTCCCATTCAACTTAAGAAGGAGGGAAAGAACCCGATAGCATTTAACTCCACCCTTACTGATAGTGATTCGAAATAGGGAGAGAATTCCCATAATGAGTGGAACTACATCGCGTTCATAATTTGTCATATGAGAGGCGATGATAAATATTCTCACGAAGATACTCATGTGAATGACACTTTTGATACCATATTTACTGAACCCCAAATGAGTGATGGTGAAGAGAGTGAGGAATGGGAGAGTGAGTTGCAAGTTTCCTTCCATTAATTATATGCAAAAACATTGAAGGTGAAGAAGGCAAACTTGAAATTAGAAGCTAAGTTGAAAGATCGTTCAATAAAAAATAATGACACATTGATTGAGGATCTTAGGGAATGGGAGAAGACTCTTCGAAGAAACTAGAATATATTAAGGTTAAGGGAGATAGTCTTCGTGGCTTGATGGAGGATATGAAGAAGGAGATTATAGAGTTTGATGATTCCATACGTTTACTCGAGTCTAGGATTGGGGAGCTTGAGGAGAGATTAAGATATTTGAGTATGGTCAAATTTGACTTGGAGGCTAGGTAGAAAAAGTTCGATAAGATGTTAGGCACCGTCCAAATCAAAGATGATAGGCGTGGTATTGTCATCGATGATCATATTTCTCCCTCTATTAAAGCCAAGACCATACGTGTGTGAGATCCCACTAGAAACATTAGGAATTGTCCACCGCTATATCTACACTTTCACTCGTTGTGGTAGGAAGGGTCACCTTAGGCATTTTTGCTACGACCTTAAGAATGCTCCTAGGAAGTTTAAGAATATAGTCGTTTCGGTTACCAAAACCACCATGCATTATTACACACCTACCTGGGTTTGTAAATCGGACTTAGAGGCTTTAGGAATTAAAATTCACGACTCTCGTTTGCTTGCATGTGATTCTTTCCATGATAGATCCTATGGAAGATCATATTAGCTATCTTTATCATATGGTAGTTTTTGTTTCATGATATGTTTTTTCTAGTGTTATAGTATGTGTATCATTTGTATTTCATTCTTATTTTATTTTGTCCTATTGAAAAAAATACAAAAAGATTTTTGGTTTCATACATTTTTTGAAAGTACGAAAATAGTTTTCATTTGGGTCAAAAATATTTTGAAAACAAAAAAAGATTTCCAGTTTTTGTATTATGAGTTTACACTTATGGTATGTCATATTAGTGTCTTGGACCCCCCTTCACTTCATTATTTCCATGTGGCTAGTACATTTAGTCATGATTTTAGATGCTTAGATTGATCTTAACCATGTGCTTAATGGAGTTGTTACGAACTTGATTAGCATTTAGATTTGACTATGAATATATGCCATTGCACACACATGCATGGTCTTAATTGAATCTTTGACTTCTCATGTACATTTGAGTTTGCTGAGACGTTATCCTCTCAATCTCGTCATCTACGTGAATATATGCCTTAGGGGAGTTGTTCACGTAAGAATTGTTGCCCGTGAGGATATTTATTGTTATTGAAAAAAATATGAGTGTGCACGAGAAAGGGTTGCTAGAGTCAAGTGTACACCTCACGAAAGGCACCGTTTAAAAGAGCCCAAGAAAATTTAAGGCATTAAAAAGAGCATATTTTGCTAAAAAGTGTCAATAGGATATCTCTTAAAATGGAAAGTATAACTTCAAAAGAATATTTCATTAGAAAAAGAATAGTTATATATGCTTATCTTTTGAGGGAGTTTAATTGAAGATCAACGAGTTTGCACAATGAGTCCTAGGTTGAAAAAGTTGTGCCATGACGCAATTTTTTGGTGGAATCGTCAAAATTCTAGACTTGTGTGCATGATGTTTGTTTAATTCATTAAGTTCAATTCATAATTGCCACATATGGCTAAATCCTAGTTTGATGATATTTATCGGTCAATTAGGGCTTCTTGAACGTATCTATGTGTTTGAATTATGATTCATTTGTGTTAGTTCACATCCATTCATTCCATTCCATGTTTAGGCACACCGATACCATGTTAAAGTGTACTCGTTTTTGTTTTTGAATCTGTATTTTACCTATTTTTAGCGTGATAGGTGTTTATTTCTGTGGATCATCATTCTAGACCGAGTTTCCATATTTTTATATGTTGGAATCGAAGTTTGTCTCTATCGTTAGAACGAGATGTAAGAGTTATTCAAAGTATGGTTCGAGTGAGGTTCGAGCGAGGTGTGTTCGACATAAAGTGTTAGGTCATTAGATGGGTGCTCTAAACGAGCTTCAAATAAGAGCTCACTATTTTTGGTCGCTAGAAGCGAGATCATCCATGGTTCTTGTGAGATTTCCATTTCATTAGAACGACATTATGTTTTGTTCGAATGACCTGCGAACTTTTCAAAATTTCTTTTCGATCAGTTTCAGTACTTTTATTCTAAATATTATTCTATGATTCTCATATGGTACTTATGGATTGTTTTGGACTACTTATGGATTGTTTTTGGACATGTTATATGCAGTTGACTTGGTTTATTCATGTTTCATTCTTATACTACACTATGGATGATATGTTGTTTAACCACATCATTTGTTATAGTGATGATTTATTCATGTGATTGTTTACTAGCTATACTTTGTCATATTATAATCTTTTATTAGTTGGTTACTCATGTTTATCTAGTTATGCTTCACATATTATTCTCATGCTAGATATGGTGTTTTTTGTTTAATTGTCCCACTAGTTGTCTATTCCGGGAAAAAAGTGGGAGAGATACGTATGTGATGTAAGGGAAGATTTGAGATTTGATCATATTGTTTATATATTATTTTTTCCTCCGTACTTCGAATGGTATTTGTTTGTTGATTGTTCTGAGATTCAGATTTTTTGACTACATCACATTCAGACAGCTCATGCTTGTCGGTCCTATATATTCTAGTCTATGTTCAGTATTTTTATTTTGGGTTTATGGGATGGGACATAGGTCCTTCAGCTTGACGGTTCGGCTTAGCACTTCATAATTTTTCGTTTTGTCCCGGAATAACCAGAGGGGGGAGATTTTTAACGATAAATTTTCAAATAATGTCAATTTGTATGTTTTGGCATTATTTTGGACAAAAATCATTTTGAGTCACAGGATAGTATTTATGTGTCACAATTCCATTAAGCCTATGATGTTGTGAGGAAGATGTAGCGGCCAAGCTTCAAGGATAGATCATGCTGCATTTTAGGTGCACGTTTAGGTCTTCACATGATTTTCAAGATTCTCTCAGGTGTGAATGCATAATGGTTTATGGTTCTCAAATTTTTTTATAAGGATGTTATCTTTTATTTAAAAGTATTTTTAAAATGATTTTTATAAATCTTTTCTAATTTAAATCGTGTTTAGAATCATATGAACAAAGGATTACATTTTATGTGTTCAAATGAATTTAAACATCGTACAAACGAGTTTGTACTCTCGTTTAAACAACATTTGTTTTTTGTTCTGACGAGATACTTATTTCGTTCGAACAACATGTGGTTTTCGTTCGAACAATGTGCTACCTCAAAAAACATATTTTATTATTTAAGGCGTCTTTGACTAAAAAAAATGTGCAGAATAGAAAAGAAAGATATACGTTTTCTGTTATTTGTTTACAAAGGTTTTCCAAAGCTAAAACATAAACATCCTTCCAGTTTTAAAATTCGAGTTTAAACAATCCTTATGTCATAGAGATCTTGGTTTTCACCACTGATTCGATTCTTCCATAGTAGAAGAATTGTTTTCATACGGTGGACCTCATGCATGCTGATTACGATGAAAAAATGGTGGACTTCGTGTTCCTAATCGTAGAGAGTTGTTAAGACTGTATCGGTGGATATCGAGGAATACGTGGACTTGTGTGTTATGGACCTGCCATAGATGGTCTCCTGCATTGCACTCTGGAGGAGCGATAGAAGAGAAGAAGAGGCGTCAAGGCTTTTGGAGTCGAGTTGTTGTGTAAGACTAAATTCTCTTTTTGTAATTTTTGTATCATAGTGATTGTCTAGACTGGGTCGCCCGAGGTTTTTTCCCTTAGTGGTTTCATCGTGCGTCTGTGTTGTGAACTTGCTTTACTTTATCTACTTAATCTCACTAGACGCATATTTAGGATAAAAAAAATTAAATTGGGTTAATTAAATTGATTCTCATATTAATTGCATAATAAAATCGAGAAATTTTTAAAAATATTGTCTTTGCCTAAAGCACATAGTCCTAGGGGCCTTCTCAAATATTTTTCATCAATTTTTCAGTGAAGAAAGCACACACGCTTCTTAATGTAGTGTTGTACTTGGTTGAGACGAACTGCATGCCTAACCCCCCAAAGTTTGAAGACCTTTGTTCCGTGTCCAAGTTCATTCTTATTGGTTTTCACACTCCTCTTGGTGGTGCTCCCCCTATAGAGATACTAGTTCCACTGGTAGTATAGGGGTCAGTCGAAGCTGATCAGGGCATTGATAACGACCAGGGTGCCGAGGAAGAAGTTGAAGCAGGTAATAATATTTTACCATTTTTGTTCGTCTTTGGCTTATGCATTGCGATGTGACTAATTGTTGACATTTTTACAACATCCGATTTTACTATTTTGGACTTTGTTATTGAATCTTCATATATGGTAGCACCTAGAGGAATTGATCATGCTACCATGGAGCTTTCTCACTGTAAGAAGGTTGAGGCCGAGTAGCAGAGAGAAACTGAAGCTGAGGTCAACTCCAAGAAGAATATTGATTCCCAAACGAGGGTTAATGCTAAAGATAGGAAACATGACGAGATAAATGCTCAAAGGAAGACTGAGACCAAAGCCACTGCTCGGGCCAAGTCAGAGGGGAAAGCTCCCATGTCCTATATTCCTTTCGTTGTGGGGTACAAGAGTCCCCTTGAATCCCCAATAACTCAAGTTGATCCCAAGGTCTCACGAGGGACTAATCTTAGGTCGGTTAGGTGTGACGTTGAGAGGATCCAAATCAAAGGATGAACCTATTGTCGACTTGTCAATGGTTAGGGGTCGATATCCCTTTATGGAGAGGTCGAGGACTTTAAGTTTTACCCCAATCATCCCATTGTGGCCGTTATCATGAGAAATGACCCACACTCAATTTACCAACACATGAATGATGCCACTGATCTACTCGATTATTATGGGCATAATAAAGACTTTGAGTTATTAAGGGGTTATGACCCTGATGCCCTGTGGAGGTTGACGCCACATTATCTGGCAATACTAATTTTTCTAAGAATATACTTGTCTAATTATGTTACAAATTTTGTTATTTGCTGACCCTTATTATTTTTCTATTAGAGTGCGATGGTTGCCACCATTTTGAGGGAGAAGGTTATGAATAACCATGTTGCCTACAAGGAGCACTAGAGAACTATTTCCACACTTACAAAGGAGAATGATTAGTTGAACGATGACTAGAAACAAATTGTTGATGAGATTGAAAAACTTATGGTGAGCTCAAAGAGACGAATGATTAGGTGGTCGCAAAGATAGTGTCTGTCAAATAGGAAAAGGAGGAGGTTTACAAGTTGAAGGACTAGGCTAGCACATGTGCTATCAAGTTCAAAAGTCTTGAAGAGTCCCTTATAAAGTACAATAATGAGAAATTGTCTCTAAACAGGAACTTGACACTAGCAAACAGAATCTAATAAAGGTTAACTAGGAGCTTGCACAAGCTAAAGATGCCCTGGTAAAGGTTGAGGAGACTGCGGTGGAGAAAATCAAGTCATTTATTGGTTACAATGTTAAAAATGTGTCCTTCTTTCTTGATAGTTATAAATATCTCAATAAGAGGGTCATGAAGTGTTATCCTGATATAGATGACATAGTCAGTAAGTGGGATGGTGATAATGAAGAAGCCATGACTTAATTCGTTGTGCAGTTAATGGAAGTTGACGGGTCTACTACTTAAGGCATTCAGGTCAGTGAATCCGACTAGACCATCTTTATGGATACTTATCCTCCTGCTACTCGGGATTCCATTATGGCTAATACACCAACCACCACTACTCCTTTGATTGATCCAGAAGTTGATCAGGTTACTAGAGTTTCCCCTGAAGCTGGAGATGCTCCCTTGGCTTCGTCCTTATATAACTTTAATTTTTTGAAGCTTTATAATGATATTCTTTTTATATTGAACATTTGTTATTACTCCTATTTACGAGATTAAAATAAACTTATGATTATACTTCTTGTATGCATGTACGTGTATGGTTTGACTTTGCCAATTTTTGTAATGACTAAATTCTTAGACCCCACTTATAGTTAAGTGTTATTTGTAATAAAATATTTGACAAGTAAACATGGTCAAATTTTACCACCCTTCTAATTAGTTTTAGTCGTATGGACTCATGGTAGGATCTTGTCCACCTACCATGTTGACTTATTAGATTCTAAGTGTTGGGGTAGGCCTGCTAGTAATTTAGACTTAAGATCGTACGATTGAATCTTATCAATATAATCTTCTTTACTAGATACCAGTTATGGATGAACTTGACTTATCAAGACTTAAGATCTACTAATGCTCATGCCTTCTTACTTATCATATGGGTGGATCCTATCGCCCTAGTCATGTGTTAGCATTGGATACCAGAGTCGACCAAATGTATTGGGATTTTTCCTTGCATTAGTTAATTGTGGTCGGATCTTATCGTCCATATTACTTCTCTAGATTTACCATATTTGGATAAAATGTTTTAATTGTGACTTGTCTAAAGACAAGGTCATACATGAATCTTGTTTAGGATTGTGCTTATTGTGCTCGACACTGAAACAGACATTGAATCCATGCAGAAAAAACTTAAAATGACAACATATATAGAGGATGAAGTTATGATTCTCATTTATTACATGGAGATGTGTTATAGGGAAATAAAAAATATGTATATGGTGTTTCATCCTTACCAGAGTCTATAATTTTTCATCGTTAATAATACTTTCTCAGGTGTGCAACGATCGAAAGGTTCTTAAATTGCTCCCCCTCTAAAGTCTCGATTATGTAGGCTCCAGGTCGTATGACAACAGATACTTTGTATAAGCCGTGCTAATTAGGTTTCAATGTGTTCCTTTTCTAAATAACCTTCTTAATCACATAGTCCCCTTCCTTTAGAGTGCTCGATTTTACCTTTTTATTATAAAATCGAGCAGTTCTCTGCTGGTAGGGTACAACTCATAGCGTTGCGCTCTCCATTACTTATTCTACAAGATCCAAATCAAGTCTCCTCATCAGATCACTTTTTAGTGAGTTAAAGTTGAGTACCCGATGGATGGGTAAGCCGATATCAGTGGATACTACCACTTCTATGCCAAATACCAGCACAAATGGGGTCTCACCCATTGTCATTCTTTGTGTCATCTTGTATGCCCAAAGAACACTTTGTAGCTCATTGATCCAGTTTCCTTGGCTTCATCTAACTTTTTCTTCATTTCGTCCAGTAGAGTTTTATTTTTCATCTCTGTCTGTCCATTGCATTATGGGTGACCAGGTGTTGAGTATAGCTTCTGAATCTTTGAGCATATACAGTAATCCTCAATATCTTTGTTATCAAATTGGGTACCATGGTCAGTGATGAATGCATACGGCATTCCATAATGACAAATAATATTTTTCATATAAAACGGAATCTCCACCAGGGGTTTCACCTCCACCCACTTGGTAAAGTACTCCACTGCTACGACCACGTATTTGAATTTGCCCCTCATTTTTGGAAGTGGGCTGACCATATCAATCCCCCACGTGGCTAAGGGCCAAGGGGATGTGATTGGCGCTAATTATGCTCCTGGACTCTTGGGGATCACGACAAACCTCTGGCACTTATCACACTTTCTCGCATAATTTTTACAATCTTCTTTCATACTGGGCCAGAAGTAGTCCTTAGTGGATACTCATTTTACCAATGATATAACCACTGAGTGGGATCCACACGAGCCCTCGTGAAATTTATTTATCAAATCATTAACTTTGGCAGAATGGACACATCTTAGAAGTGATATGATGAACCCACTTATGAATAAAATTTTGCCTTCCAATACGTACTTTTCTTCTTCATAATAGAGTGATCGCTTTTCTTTTGGGTCTGCCAGAACTGCGTCGATCTCTAAATATGCCCTGATAGGTTCTATCTAGGATGGTTCCAAATTTATCTTCGACACAAAAATGCATTCTTCCTCTATATTACGCTGAACTAAGACCTCCACAGGTACAGTTCTTCTGAGCTCTGGCCTCGTGGCCGATGCCAGATGAGAAAGTGTGACTGCCCATGTGTTTTTAACCCTTGAAATTTTTATCATTCATGCCGCTGAGAATTTTGATAACAATGCTTTCAACTATGTCAAATATTTCATCATTGACTCTTCTCTTGAATCTTACACTTTGAGGACTTAGTTCACTAAAATATGGGAGTCACAATGCATTGATAGATGTCCTTCACCTAATGATAAAGCCATCTCGAATCCTATTGTAATGGCCTCAGATTTGGCCTAATTATTGGAAGGCTCAAAATGGAACCTGATGGCATACTCCATAGTCCCATCAGGTGTTGTGATTATTTAGCTCATTCCATTACCTTTGGCACATGTTGACCCATCTATAAACAATTACAATGCTAGATACTCTTACTCAAAACTTCCTCCATCTAAACATCTATTCTCGAATAATTTCTTTATTTGTTCTAGATCTCTATCCCTTTCTTCCTAACGAGTCGATGAATTTGGTTTATGAATGATCTGGATGGATAGATTTATTGAGCTCTATACCTGAGGAGTCTTCTCGCTCGTGTTTGCCACTAATCTCTCTTTCAAAAAAATCTACTCAGATGTCATAGTAGTTGATCTCTCTTTCGTAGAATTCTGCTTTGCTATTCGTGTTGGTGATCTATCTTCCATGGAATTTTATTTCGTATTTTCCTCCTCATATGTAAACTCAACTATAAAATCGACCATCGCATACCTTTAATTAAAATTCTTAGTTTATACTGAATGTCATACTCTCTTAGTTCTATGGCCGAAGCCATCAGTCTGTTTGATTTCATGAGTTTATGAATGGCTTATCATAGAGGAAGTTTTGTATAAATGATAATAGTATGTGCTCGAAAGTATGGCTTCATTCTATAAGAAGCCTCAATCAACACTAAGGATAACTTCTCCAGTCTAGGGTACCGAATTTATACTCCATTATAACCCTTACTGGTATAGTAAACAGGCCTATGGATTCCCTCTTCTTATCAACTCAACGTAGAACTGACAATCGACTCCGACACTGTCAAATACAATTAAATTGTTTCGCTTAGGAAGGGCCTCGATAGAAATAGTACAAACTCCTAGTACTTCTTCAATTCTAAGAACACTGACTCACATTTGTCATTCCACTTGAAGGACTTTCAAAGAACTTTGAAGAATGGAAGAAATTTTCTAGTGGCTCTTGGCATGAACCTGTTCAGTGCTTCCACACCTCTTGTCAACCTTTAAATGTCCTTTCTACTTGCAGGAGGCTACATGTTGATCAGTGCCTATATCTTGTCTAGGTTGGCATGTATGCCCCTCTGGTCGACTATGAAGCCCCAAAACTTTCCTTTCCTCACCCCGAAGACGTATTTTATGGGTTTGAGCTTCATTTAGTTCTTCTCCATCTAGTCAAAGGTTCTTCCCCAAATCGTGGATTTAGTTGGTGGCTTTCTTACTCTTGGTCAGCATGTCATCAACGTAGACTTCCATTGTCTTGACAATATAATCTTGAAAACCTTATTCACCAATCTCTGATAGGTTACACTAGCATTTTTATCCCCAAAAGCATAATATTGCAGCAATAAATACCCGAATCGGTGATAAATGAGGCTTTCTCATAATCATCCAACTTAATCTTGATCTGATTATACCCTGAGTAGGAATCTATAATGCTAAGGAGTCCATGCTTGGTATTAGCATCGACAAGTCGATCAATACTGGGCAAATGATAGTGATCCTTGGGACACGACTAGTTTAGGTCTGTGAAGTCAATGTGCATATGCTAATTATCGTTCTTATTTCTGATCATGACCACATTAGAGAGCCATTTCTAGTACTTGACATCCTCAATGAAGTCTTCTTTCTACAAATTGTCAATTTTCTCATGTATTGCCATGTTTCTCTTTACTAAACACATGGAATTTCTATTTTACAGGTTTGGCATCTTTCATTATGTTGATCTTATGGCACACGAACTCTAGATCTATCCTCGGCATGTCCTTGTGGCTTTAGTCGAACACATTCCTTCTCCTCCTCAAGAACTCTTCTAGTTCTTTTTTAAGAGTTGGATCTAGTGACGAGTCTATTTGGGTTGTCCTCTCGAATGCTCATCATCCAATATCACGGGCTCTACCTCCTTAACTATCTTGCCTTTCACTAATTTATCTTCATCCCGAGGATCCAACATCTCGATCTAATAAGTGGTAGTCAATTTCTTCTTCTCTTCCTATTTCGTGGACGTGTAGTAGCACTCCCGGGCTTCTACCTGATTTTCTTTCATCATGCTAACCCCATAGTTCGTGGGAAAATTCAGACACTCACAAACAATGGACAGAACAACTTCGGACTTTTTTAATCTTACCTTTCTAAATATGAGGCAATATGCAGAATGGACATTCTTATCCAGTACGAAAAAATGAATCATCTTCGTTCGGTAAGTTATCTTGGTTTTAACCACAACCTTTAGATCAATTTTCCTAATGGGAAATAACTTCTCCCCTGAAACACCAATGAGAGGTCTATGGTTTGCCTCTATCTTACTATCTTTCAACCTCAAGCTCTTGAGATAGCTATAAAATAAGGCATCATTAAACTATAGTTGTCAACCAGAATCCTTACTATTGAACATTCATGCACCATCATTGTGACGACCAGAGGGTCATAGTGTGGGTAAAGCACACCTGACAGGACATCTTCGAAAAAAACTAATAATAATATGAACTTTATCCAGCTTTCTGGGGCGTACTTATGTAGATTTAGTCAAGTTGATATGTCGATTGTGAGCACAAGCCTTTGCCTAATTGAGGTAGGATTTTCTTGTTGCTGGTTCATTTTCACCAGCAGCATCACCTCCTACTATGAAGTGACATTCGAAAGAGATCATCTTGATTTCATGCACTGATTTTTAGGCTTCTTGGGCAAGTTCGAATCATCCTATAAATCGTCATCCCTACCCCTCTTCTTCTCGATTGTCTTCTTGCAAGGTCACTTTGACCATTTTATGGTCTTTTGATCCTCTTGTCTATTTGATCGGCCACCCTTATTAACATATTTTGCCAGTTTGCCTTTTCTGGTGAGGTTCTCAATCTCATTTTTCAGGGCGACGCAATTTCAGTGTTGTGTCCATGATCTTTATGGAACTCGCAGTATTTACTATTATTTCTCTTATTAGGAGGGGAATTCATTTTCCTGTACATTTTAGGTCATTACTCCCTCAAGGATGTGATGTGATGTACTTCACCAATCTGCGGGGTGCATTCGTTAAACCTCTTCGATTTGTCTTCCTTTTATCGTCTTTAGACTCTTTCTTCTTCTCCAATCTCTTGCTGGCATTGGCCTTAGAATCGCTCAATCTCTTGCTGGTATTTAGCGTTGATAAGCTTTTTATCCTTGGTCGACAACTCAAACATTATTCTCGGTGGCTCCTTAGCCAATGCCCAATACAACTTCCAAGGCAAAAAATTACTCATGAGTGTTATGAATGCAACATTCTCATTATAATAAATTACTTGTAGCTTTTCGGTGTTAAAATAGGTGATGAACTTTCTAGTTTTTTCATCGGACGATCATGTGAGCCACTCTCTAGCCAGGCTTAGTATTAAAGCAGGAGTTTCTAACGAATAGATCATCTAGCTACTGAAAGTTGGAGATCTGCTTTCTTAGCAGGCTATTATATTAGATTTATGACAACCTAGTGATCGTTCTAGAGAACGCTCTACAGTGCATCTTTTCAAGAATGAAATATATATCATCAACGACCTCATACTGCTCCATTTGGAGCATGGGGTCAGACTTTCCATCATACTTGGACATTATTATAGGTTCTTTGAACTTTGTAGGAATTGGATAGACCATTATAGATGAGGTAAACGGTGATCCTTAAAGAAAACCCCTTTGCAACACGTTCTTGGTCTTTACGATTGATATACCCATATCTAACCTCGGCTAGGCCGAGGGTGTCCTGCACCCAAATGAGGGCTCAGGATCAGGACGAGTCCAATTACCATAGTTTCGTTACAGAAAAGTCAGCCAGGATGATCCTTCAGCCAAGACCAGATGACCCATCAAGGGGCCGACTCCTCATCATGAACCAGACGACCCTTTAAGGTGCCGACCCCTCATCATGAACTAGATTACCCTACAAGGGGCCGACCCCTCATTATGGACTAGAAGTTTCTATAAGGGGCCGACCCCTCATCTTGGCCCGAACGACCCTATGAGGGGACGACAGTATAAGGCCCATATCCTGCCAAACCTAATGCTAGAATCAACTTTAGCCTTGGTCGGGCTTCTTAGGACAAGGGTGACATCATCAGAGTGCGTGACTTGGGAAACACGTGGAACAGTGCGCATGGGACTCATATAGCACGTGGACTAGACCGTTTTAACAATATCATCCCCTCACATGAGGGAATATTATGTCATCATTAATCACTAATGGCACAGTCAGGTGTCAGCAGGGAATTGGCTAAATCATCATTCACATAATCCATGCATGCTTGGGGGGTACACTGCACCACCCAAGCCCTATATATACTTGTCATCTTCAACCTTGTAAAGGGATCGATAATTGTAACCCTAGATAAAACTCTGCTTATACACACAGTAGAGAGAGAGTGGGATTATGTGCATTGTATCCAAGGTCATTAGTGCCCATATTTAGTGGATTATACACTCTCAATGGATGTAGGCCTAATTGGCTGAACCACTATACATCATTATCTTATTTCTCTTATAGTCATCCCCTTCTATACACTTATATACACATTTACCTCTATGACTGCCATTGTTATCACTGTTTGAGCTCTCACCTCTTATCTGGTGGTGCTGAATCTTAGCATCATCAGTTTGGCGTCATCTGTGGGAACGAGAAGATATCTCTTCCTTTATACAGCTTGACCTCACCGGAAACTCTGGTGGTGAAATAGTTCTCCCCCTTTGTGTGGAGCTATTTCATCATTTAAAGAGAGCCATTAAGGTTCTCAAGCTCATCAGTGTTTTGATCATTAAGATCTTCATATCTCAAACACATGGCACCATAAATGCCACCACCACCTCCTCCACCGGATAGTGGAGTAGGACCTAGTTCCATTCAGGCACCACCTTAGTCTGAGATAGTAGATGTGGCAGCTGCCCTGAAGTCTTTAGCAGTAAGACAGAGGATTATGCAGGAGCAATTTACAGCTCTTAGCCAAAACATACTAAGACCTCTAGGAGTCTCATCGGAAATGATTACTCCGACAGCAGCTCCAGGGCAGCATGAGGCCAGGGGACCACCCCAGGCACTGCGCAAAGACATGCCACCTCCACAACGACGAAGGGATGTTTCTGACCCCAGGCGTCTACACATGGGGAGGCAAGGAAACCCTTACCCAGAAGACAGATACGATGATCTGGAGGTGGAAGAGGCCCCCATAGAGTGTTGGGAGACGTATGAGGTCTCCAATAATATCATGCAACCTATCCAGGAAAGAATAGGGAAGTGTGGAAGGAAAAATCCTAATGATTTCCCGAGATGATCTGCTTTCGATCGTCTGAGCAGGGGGTCAGCCTTTGAGAGGCTGGGCCCAGTAAATGACCTACGGGAAAAATTGTCCCGATTGAGAAGTATTATAAGGTCCAGGAGAGAGGCAGCAGATGGCCGACCCCACGGGGGCTGACCCCATGGACGGGATAACGTCTAGGGGGAAGTAAATAATCGATAGAGGCCTGCCGCAGTAGAACCCTCCGTCCACCTCAAAGAGGCGGCAAAGGATAACATCGTCCAAGATGACCCTACGAGGCCCTAGAACGACTCAATCCAAAGGCTGGAGGATAAGATTGGTGATATCCTAAGGAGAAGGGACCCCCTTGAAAGAGGATACTCCATAGGCTCACCCTTTGTGGCAAAGATAGTCAGCTTCCCAATGCTATCTAAGTTTAAGCCACTTGTGGTCACCCCAAGGTACGGCGGGAGTACCAACCATGTCCATCATATTGAGATGTACCAATCAGCGATAGACATATACTATATCTCAGATGAGATGAGTTGTCGTTCCTTTTCTGGCACTCTGACTGGGGCTGCATATGTCTGGTATATGTCTCTTCCAAAGAACTCCATTGAAAGCTTTAAGCAGTTACCAGATCGGTTTATCCATAACTTTTTCTTTGGAGTGAGGCCACAGAAGAAGACCACACACTTGTTCTATGTCAAGCAGGGGAAGAACGAGAGCCTAAGAGACTACATAGCCAGATTTAACAAAGAAAAGTTAGAGGTCGCAGATTACTAGGAGAGTATAGCCAAGACGACCCTCATTGGAGGACTCCAGAAGGGGAAGCTATTATGGAAGCTTGCTGAAGACCCTTCGAAGATAATGGCTGAATTGCTGTCAATAGTAGGAAAGGTGATGAACGTTGAAAAGGTGATGGACGCAAAATACGAAGATGAAAAAGGAGGCACTAGTGGGGTTAAGTACCAAAAAAAGAATAAGGAGGGGAAGAAGAGGCTGGCAGATGACAAATTTGCTGACTATACCCCCTCTGACGGTCAGTTATAAGCACATTCTGAATGAGATAAAGAGCGACCGATCCTTGAAGTGGCCTAAGAAGTTGAAGGAAGCACCTCACAAGAGGAACAAGAACCTGTGGTGTGAATTTCACTAAGTCCATGGCCATGTGACCGACAAGTGTTTTTCTCTGAAAGACGAAATTGAAAAAAATGTTAAAAGAAGGGAAATTAAGAAAATATGTTGACAAGAGTGCCCTCAAGAGGGGCCGAGGGGACGACCCCAGGAAGAAGAGAGGTGATACGTGTAGAGAAGATCCTTCAAACCGAAGGGATGACCCTTCAGATGATGAGGATGACCCTGACCTCCCACCGAGAGACGACCACGACTATGTAAAGAGACTTAATATGATCTCACTCGGTGTTGGGATGATCTTCGGGGGACTAGAAGGAGGAGGATCAGAGGTTGCCCACAGGAAGGCCCATGTAGCCGAAGCCAAGGTCGCGACAAAAGTTATGCACTCAACCTCTATTGTGGCTAAGTCAGAAAAGAGGAAGAAAGTTGATATGGATACTGTGATAGTGGGATTATCATGAATGGACTAAAAAGGCCTCTTAGCCCCACATGATGACCCTCTCATCATCACTACCACGGTACACGGATGCGAGGTGCCGAGGATCTTGGTAGATGGGGGTAGTTATGCAGATGTGATGTTATGGCCGTGCTTCAAAGCCTTAGGACTCAGCCGTGCTAGACTCATCCCATACCATCATCCATTGATTGGGTTCAATGGAGAAAAAGTTCATCTTCTAGGAGTGTATGAGGCCGATGTTAGAATGGGGGACGAGTGGCTGAGATGGATCACCAAGAAGGTCAATTTTTTTATGATGGATGAATACGTCTTCTCAGCCTACAACATTATACTAGGGCGAGTGGCCTTGAAGGAATTTGAGGTCGTTCTATCCACGGTTCACCAAATTATAAAATTCTTGACCCCTTACATGGTAGGCAAAGTTCAGGGAGACCAGACGACGGCATGGGAATGCTACTTTAATTCTAACAAAGAAAGAGAGGCGCATAAGAAAGCCACAACCACTTACAATATTGATACCCTCGACCCCAGGGATGAGACAAAGCTGAAGAAAGGAGAGGTCACAGAAGAGGTAGAATCCATCATCCTTACTGAGGATGAGCCGGAAAAAATCGTCCAAATTGGCAAAGCTCTAAAGACAGAGATAAAAAAAGATCTCATCAAGCTGCTAAGGAGGAGACAGAGCGTCTTTGCATGAAGTCATGCAGACATGCTGAGGATCAACCCCGAAATCATGTGTCACAAGCTCAACGTGGTAGTGGACGCAAATCCAGTGAAGCAGAAGAGGATAATTTATTCTCGAGAAAAATATGAGGTCATAAGGGACGAGGTTAAGAAGCTAGAAGATGCTGATTTTATCAGAGAGGTCATCTATCTCGAATGGCTGTCCAACGCAGTCATAGTCCTAAAATCCAACGGGAAGTGGAGAATGTGTGTAGACTTCACCGACCTCAACAAACATTGTCCCAAAGACAACTTCCTTCTTCTCCCCTGTATTGACCAGATGGTAGATGCTACTGCAATCCATGAGCTAATGAGCTTCATGGATGACTATTCAGGCTACAATCATATCTTCATGAGCCCTGAAGACTAAAAAAAAATGGCTTTCATTACCAACAAGGGGACATACTGCTATAGGGTCATGCACTTTAGCCTAAAAAATGTGGGGCAACGTATCAGCATCTTATGAATAAAATGTTTGAAGACCAAATCGGGAAGTCTATGGAGTTTATGTAGATAACATGTTGACCAGGAGTTTAAAGGCTAAGGATTATGTGGTCGACCTCAATAGGACCTTTAACATGATGGATAAGTACCGAATGAAGCTGAACCCAGCCAAATGTGTCTTTGGGATTGGAGTAGGGAAATTCTAGGGGTTCATCGTTAAATAAAGAGGCATTGAGACCAATCCTGAGAAGATAAAGGCCCTCCTAGAAATGAAGACCCCCAGGACCATTAAAGACGTTCAGAGGCTCACAGGGCGAGTGGCTGCTTTATATAGGTTCATATCCAGAGCCACAAACAAGTGTTTAACGTTCTTCAAAATTCTCAAAAAGGACTTTGAATGGAACGAAAAGTGTGACCAGTCTTTTAAAGAACTAAAATCCTACCTAGGGTCTCCTTTGCTGTTGTCACAACCAGTGCAGGGGGAATGACTACATGTGTACCTAGCCATCTCAGAATCAGCTATCAGCACAGCCATTGTAAGAGAAGAGGACGGGGTACATAAGCCCATGTATTTCAACAGTAAGGCACTCCAGGGGTATAACAAAGATACCCTAGGATGGAGAAGTTAGCCTATGACCTGATCCATGCATCAAGAAAGATGAAGCCATACTTCCAGTCCAATACAATGGTCATCCTCACTGACTCTCCCCTTACGCAGGTTTTGCACAAGCCACAAAAATTAGGGAGGCTAATGGCCTGGTCCATAGAGCTGGGAGAGTTTGACATTGTATATCAACCTAGGGTGGCCATTAAGGGGAAAGCATTAGCTGATTTTGTGGTTGAATTTACTTGGGAAGATGATGAGGCTGAGGATGAGAGCCTCAAGAATACAGATACCCGACAAGGCACAATTATTGACCCATTCGCAGATAAGGCTGAGACAAGCACCGTTAGAGAAAAAATTTCCAAAAATGAAGAGCGAACATATCTCTTTAGATAGGGGTACCTCATCGAGGGAAATTTCTCAGAGGAATAAAATGTATGGAACCTTTCCTTTGACGAGTCCTCCTGTGAGAGACGAAGTGGGCCTGGATTAATAGTATTAGCTCCCGATGGCACAGACATTGAGTACGCCCTAAGGTTCAACTTCAAAGCCCTCAATAATGAGTCTGAATATGAAGCCCTGATAGCAGGCCTCTCCTTAGCTAGGTCTCTTAGTTTTGGAGATATCTTGTTCTATAGTGATTCAAGACTTGTGGTGAATCAAATTCTAGGAGCATACGAGGCTAAGGATGAGAGAATGGCCAAATATCTTGAAAGTGTGAAGTCACTATTAAAGAGATTCAGAGAAGTGAAGTTGAAGAGGATACCTAGGCTTGATAATGGCCAAGCCGATGCGCTTGATAGGCTCGCCTCAGTAACTAGGATATATATCAGGAGGACAGTCCTAGTGGAAATCTTGCTTCGACCAATGATTAAAGATGCAGAGGGAACACTTGGCTCTTGCTTAAATATCAACAGGGAAGCTTCGTGGATGAACCCTCTAATCAGATACATTAAAGAGGGGGAGATGCCAGAAGCAAAATAAGAAAGGAAGAAGTTGAGATACAGAGCCGTCAAATTCACTATCATCGGTGACACTTTGGATAAAAAGGGGTTCTTTCTCCCCTTGCTCAGGTTTGTGCACCCATCTGAAGTCCCACGCATTTTGCAAGATGTGCACGAGGGGTTATGTTCAAGCCACATTGGGGGCAGGTCATTAGCAAAGAGGATAGTAACCCAGGGATACTGGTGGCCAACCTTGGGAAAATAGGCCACGACATACGTAAAAAAGGGCGATAAATGTAAAAGGTTTGACACAATCCCTCACCAGCCCCATCATCCTCTTACCTCCATCATATCCCCATAGTCATTCGCAGTATGGGGAATCGATCTAGTAGGGCCATTGCTTAGGGTCGTCAATAACAATAGATACTTGATCGTAGCAATTGACTATTTCTTAAAATGGGTGGAGGCGGAGCCGATGGTAATGATCACTGAGAAGAAGACCTTCCAGTTTATCTGGAAAAACATTATATGCAGATATGGTCTCCTCAACACCCTCATCTAAGATAATGAGACTCAATTCAAGAATGCATCTCTGGAGAAATACTATGAAAGGGTCGATGTCAAACAATTTTTCTCAACCCCAGGATGACCTCAGGCTAATGGGCAAACTGAAGTTACAAATAGAACAATCCTAGACGGGGTCAAGAAAAAAACTCGAGGAGGCAAAAGGAAGATGGGTTGAGGAATTATACGTTGTACTGTGGGCCTACAGGACGACGACCAAGACTCCTACCGGGGAAACCCCGTTCATGCTAGTGTATGGCTCAGAAGCCGTCATCCCCATCGATATTGGGTTTCCTACTCACAGAGTCCAAATGTATGACCCCTAGAGGAATATGGAAGAAAGGATACTTGATCTAGACTTGATCGAGGAGAGAAGATAAGATGCTGAGATAAGGCAAGAAGCCTATCAACAAAGTACTGCCAGGTTTTACAACCAAAGGGTGAGGCAAAGGCCAATCACCGTGGGGGACCTAGTCCTCAAGAATACATGGCAAAAACCTAACAAGCTCCACCCAAATTGGCATGTCCCATATAGGGTGATTAATGAAGTTGTCCCTAGAACCTATAGACTAGAAAAACTTGAAGGAGAATCCTTTCCCAACCCTTGGAATTGAGATCATTTGAAGAAGTACTATAAATAATGTTGTAATGTCCTATCGGACCACAGTTGTAATGAATGTGTTTCTCTAACAGAACACTTGATGTTAATGACAATATTATATTGACCCCTCATCTTGTTTGTTAATTTTGGTACGACTGGGGTAATTCTTGCTAAACCACCCTCGGCTATAATGAGGGTGAATGTTAGGGACGACCCTCCATTCCCTCTCAAGAAAGACGAGGGGGGACTTGAAGCTTAAAACATCATTAATTTAGTGATAGCGACCCTCGACTATAATGATGGTTAATGGTAGGGACGACCCTCCATTCATTCCCAAGAAAGATGAAGGGGGACTTAAAATTAAAACACCATTAATTTGGTGATAGCCACCCTCGGCTATAATGAGGGTGAATGGTAGGGACGACCCTCCATTCACTCCGAAGAAAGACAAGGGGGACTACGCTTAAAACACCATTAATTTGGTGATAGCCACCCTCGGCGATAATGAGGGTGAATGGTAGGGACGACCCTCCATTCACTCTCAAGAAAGACGAGGGGGGACTTGAAAATGAAAACATCATTAATTTGGTGGATAACCACCCTCGGCTATAATGAGGGTGAATGGTAGGGATGACCCTCCATTCACTCTCAAGAAAGACGAGGGGGGACTTGAAATTGAAAACATAATTAATTTGGTGGATAACCACCCTCGGCTATAATGAGGATGAATGGTAGGGACGACCCTCCATTCACTCTAAAAAAGACAAGGGGGACTTGAATTTTAAAAGCATCATTAATTTGGTGGATAACCACCCTTGGTTATAATGAGGATGAATGGTAGGGACGACCCTCCATTCACTCTCAAGAAAGACGAGGGGGGACTTGAATTTTAAAAACATCATTAATTTGGTGGATAACCACCCACGGCTATAATGAGGGTGAATGGTAGGGACAACCCTCCATTCACTCTCAAGAAAGACGAGTGGGGACTTGAATTTAAAAAAAACATCATTAATTTGGTAATAACCACCCTCGGCTATAATGAGAGTGAATGGTAGGGACGACCCTCCATTCACTGTCAAGAAAGACGAGGGGGGACTTGAATTTTAAAACATCATTAATTTTGTGGATAACCACCCTCGGCTAAGATGAGGGTGAATGTTTGGGATGACCCTCCATTCACTACCAAGAAAGACGAGGGGGGCCTTGGATGATGGATAACACAAATATAACAGCCAAGACAAATCATACAAGAGACAAGCATAGAACACGGGAAGAGAGATTCTATTATAAATTCATAGATGTTTGTCCAAGGAAGTAAAGTATAAAAATGTTTTGTTACAAATAGAGGGTATGGGCTACAGACAACCACCCTATTGAGCAACATCGGAGGGCAGGGCTTCAACATCAATAGGAGCCTCTTCGAAGACCAAAACAGGTCGATCCTCAAATGTGTCGATACCTTCGACCTGCACTTGTGACTCCATATGGGCTAAAGCCTCAACAATAAGGGGGTCATCCAACTGAACTGCCTCAAGAGAGAGGTGAACAGAAGACACGATGTCAGCAAATTTCAAGATGACCCATCGACAGGCCATATTTATCCCCCTCTCCAAGTACTCAAGGCCAAAGCCCTGGAACTCATCGGAGAGCTTGTAGGCCTCCACTGCATCGGACTCGGCTTTCTTCACTGCCTCATCAAGTTCAACCTTGAATTGGGCCTCCTGGTTGGTCAAGGTTTCTTCCTTTTCTTTGATGAGACATTCAAGTCGGCCATGTGATGCTTCACCAGCTCATCCAGGACCCTTGCATGCTCAGTCCTTCCACACTCCATCTCAGCCCTGGAAGTCTCCAGTTCGGTCTTGGTCGAGGGTGCAGAAAACATAGAGGCTTTGGCCGCCCTCAGGTTGGCTATGAGGGATGAGGGTTGAGCTTTGAGGAAAGTCAGATTCTGAGAACAATAGTCACCCATACTGGATGAGGAGTTGGTCCCCTCAATGTGTGCTTGAGACACTTCTACCCTCGCCCTCATCCTTAAATCAGGCCGAGGGACCCCAAGAGTTTCAGGCTCCTTCCTTTTGTGACTGTCGGTGGATGGTTCTACTTATGTCGGCCCCACGGTCTTTGTCTTTCTTAGAGGCTGTTGAGGCTCTTTGACTTTTTCTTTCCCAATCCAGACAGTAAACTTGGAGCAGTCATCTCCCAGAGCTGGTCAGATATATTTATAGGACGACCTGAAAAGGAGACAATACATCAAAAATATACAATGGCAAAGAGAAAACACTTGAAAAATAAAGGTGGAGCACAAATAATCTCACATAATTCTGTCAGGGGGCTGACCCTCAGACCAACTTCTTTGAAAAAATGAGGGGTCATCAAATCTTCAAGTTTTTGAAGTTCACCCCCTTTCCCTTATTCCTTCAGGTAGTCAATAATGTACCTCTCATCCAATATGAGTCTGGGGTCTGAATGTTCTCTCATTGAAGGGTTGAACCATGACCTTGGAACCCACGGGCTGTCTTCCAAAGGCTCAGCCTTGGCAGGAAATTCCCAATCCACAGAGATGAAGAAAAATCTCTTCTTCCAATCGTGGTTTGAAGTTTGGGTCATGTAAATGAGTCTTTTGTCAGACTTCCTCACCCCTAGATGAAAATACCCAGGCTTCTTGGATGAGGAAGTGATATTGTAGCAGGCTATAAAAAGATCAGTCGAGGGTTCGTCGATGAAAGTATTATTCTAGAGGGAGATATAGCTGAGGATGACTCTCCAAGAGTTGGGAGGAAGTTGAGAAGGAGAAACCCCAAGGGCAGATAGTATGCCAACTATTGCAGGGTGAAGAGGGAACCTAACACCTACCCTAAGCATCTACTCATAAATAACAACTTCCCCCTCATTCCCCTGGAATACTCTCTCGTCTGCATTTGGGACCCTCATAGTTACATTGGGCTTTATACAAAACATGTGCCTCCACAGCAAGAGGTCACGATCCCTAACGGATGAGACATAAGTCGAGGCACTAGAAGTGTTAACTTGATCAGCATCCAGATCCTCACTATCGCACTCACTCCCCTCGTCCCCAGATCTCTCGGCCTCAACTTCTATCGGTGGTCCATCTTGAAAGGCCACCTAAAAGGTAAGAGGGGAAAGGGTTATTATAAGAACAACCTCAGAATGTTCTGTGCCCTCGGCCTATCGGCTTGGGCTAAGAGGAGACGTCTCTCTCCTCCTAGAAGGCCCAGCACCTGTTGGTGACGATGCTCTCTCATTCATCTCTCCCTCATATGTCTGACTCTCGGCTGGATGATAGGAAGACCCACAGGACTCAAATGGTATTATTATGGCTAAAGGAATGGGGAAGATGGATCGTACCCAATTAGGGTCGGCCCCTTGTCTTCTCTCGTACTCCTCCTCTAAGCATCTGATCTCAGTGAAGAATTTATCCCTCAAGGATGGAAATTCCTCGGCTAAATCATAAAGTCTTCTAAGCATTAAGGGGAGGACCCTATAGTTGAACAATTTGTTCAAATTAACTACAAATAGGTTTTGTATATGACTAAGTTGACTTCTGGATCAAACTAAAGAAATAAAGGGTTTTTGTTGAATGAAACCCAAGAACAGAGAAAAACAGTTTGTCGGAAAATGCAAGAAAGCCCTAGGGATGCCACAAGGGGGCAATAAACCACCACTGAAAGATGGGGGATGAACCCTGAGGAACCTAAAGTCTAAATGCTTCCCTACAACCACCACAACAAGGTGGGTCTACATGCTAAAAAAGTAAAGAAACCAAGAAAAGAGAGGAAAGAAAGCCAAATTCAATAAACAAAATGAAAATGGAAGATAAAGGTGGAATTAATGGCAGAAGAGTTACCTGAGGACGAAGACGACGACTGAATGAAGCTTGACACGCAAAAGCAATGGCTGAAATTGCAGAAAATAATGATTGAGCTGTTAAAAAGCTAGAGAGAGAAAGCCTGGGCGCGAAGAAAAAGAAGAAAAAAGTGATTATTTAAAAATAGTTAAAGTACTTTGTTATTTTTGGGCCCTTAAATCAAGGCGACCCACAACCCATGAGGAAATGTATCATTAGGGAATCAATCCCTACACAGTGTGCAGCCGCCACACCTGGGGAACACAAACGATGATGGACACCTGACAATATGACTCATGACACTCATCCACCTAACCATTAACATTTCCAAGGCAACCTTACCCCTCAGCCATCTCAATAAACATCGATGGCTAAGGGTTGGGGGTGATTGATATACCCATATCTACTCTCGGCCAGGCTGAGGGTGTCCTACACCCAGACGAGGGATCAGGCCCAGGAGGAGTTCAATTACCACAGTTCTGTTATAGAAATGGTCGGCCTGGATGATCCTTCAACCAAGACCAGATGACCCATCGAGGGGCCGACCCCTCATCATGAACCAGATGACCCTTCAAGGGGCCGACCCCTCATCATGAACTAGATGACCCAACAAGGGGCCGACCCCTCATTATGGGCCAGACGACCCTATAAGGGGCCGACCCCTCATCATGGACCAGACGACCCTATAAGGGGTCGACCCCTCATCTTGGCCCAAACGACCCTATAAGGGGACAATAGTACGAGGCCCACATCCACCCAGACCCGATGCCAGCATCAACTTTAGCCTTGGCCGGGCGTCTTAGGCTGAGGGTGATGACATCACAGCGCGTGACTTGGGAGACATATGGAACAGTGCGCATGGGACTCATATAGCATGTGGACTATACCGTTATAACAATATCATCCCCTCACATGAGGGAATATTATGTCATCATTAATCACTAATAGCACAGCCAGGTGTCACGAGGGAATTGGCTAGATCATCATTCATATGCTTCATGCATGCTTGGGGGGTACACTGCACCACCCAAGACCTATATATACTTGTCATCTTCAACCTTGTAAAGGGATCGATAATTTTAACCCTAGCTAAAACTCTGCTTGTACACACAGTAGAGAGAGAGTGAGCTTATGTGAATTGTATCCAAGGCCATTAGTGCCCATATTTAGTGGATCACACACTCACAATGGATGTAGGCCTAATTGGCTGAACCACTATACATTATTATCTTATTCCTCTTATACTCATCCCCTTCTATACATTTAAATACACATTTACCTCTATGGCTGCCATTGTTATCACTGTTTAAGCTCCACCTCTTATCTGGTGGTGCTAAATCTTAGCATCATCAACGATCTCGCCCAAGCGATCTTTCAACCGATAAACGGACCATTTCTAGGGCTATTCCTCCCTCTCGGCTTTTAATATAATTAATTTTTATATTTGTCCTCGGTTTTCATATGAACTCTCTTCTTGGGAAGTTTGCTCGACTTGGACCGACCCTTGCATGCTTATCTTAGATGTGATCGAACACTTTATTCTCCTCATCTTAGATCTCTGGTGTTGTTCTTTATACTTTATCGTCTCTCTTGGCTCCCTATGTTGTTATGACCTTATTGCCTTTGGGTCCAAACGATCAACTGCAGAGCACTTGTTAACCCTTTGCATAACCCTCGACCTCTTCACAGAATAAGTTTATTCATCATCATAACATGTCATCATGATGGTGGTCATGACCCCAGGGCGATAGGACCTGTCATAACGTGATCCAAAGTTTTTGGACCTATTGCTTACATCTCACAATCCCAAATTCAACCTCTAAGGATTCTCTAATTCCCTATCATAGTGAGCATGTCTCTTGTCCTTATAAGGGTTAGAGGTGGGAGATCATGCCTCCTGCCAGAGTTCTCACCCCTACTGGGGTAACTGGGTTTGTTGCAGGCCTATTATGTTTGTCCAGGAATGTCTTCATCAACTATTTCACTCTTTCTGGTATCACATCCTGTCCTCTATCCAGACTCATCAGGATCCCCTGAAGATCTTCCACACTAACATGTGTCAAGGGAGAAACTCCCTATGCAATGCGACTATTTTCTGGGTTGTCTACCATGTTTTACAGACTTCATGGAAAACCGAGTATTGCAAACACCATAATAGAGTACACCAAAATGTTAACAACATTTATAATAGAAAGAATCCTAAGCAGGAAAAAGTAGATCCAAGTGAGGATTCTAAGAATTTAAAGAGTATTGAAAGGAAATTATGGGTTAATATACTCTAACCCAATGAAGCACAGATGAATCGGATTGCGATTCACTATTTTCTCAAAACTGGGTATTCTCGAGTTACAGGAACCAAAAATGGTGGAAAGGTAACAAATGACTTGTTGAATTTCCAACAGATGGCACCAATATATGATCGTCTAAAACTAATATATGGATTCGAGCCTTAGCTTGGATACACAAATAATAAACTATAACAAATAAATAGATACAAATCTTAATTACATTGATCGGGAAGAAGTATTAGAGAGAGATGGGAGAAAGACATGGAAATCGAATTCACGTCGTTCGGTCTAAAGTGATGCCTACATCCATAGGTGTAGCATTGATAATATTGATTTCAATGGGCAAAATCCATGGGTGAATGATGATTACAAGCTCTCATAGTTCACTCTGAAATTTTTTGGCATAACAGTCGAAAAAATATATCTCGATCCCTCACAATGAGGGATTGTGTGCTATTTATAAGTCGGTAGAGAAGAGAAAGTGTAGTGAGACGGGTGTAGTGAGTTTATAGGTTAGGTAGTTACACCTTTACATGTAAGTGGAGGAGGATAACCAGGGATTTTTATACGCACATGAAAGCGAAATATTTTCATATCTCCCACACATGCACGTAATGTGAGAGCTATTGACATCATCCTTATGATGTCGTTGATGCCTTCTCTAACGATCTTAAGTAATGGTGGGGATTACTATGAGGTAACTGGGCTAAATTGATTACCTGTGATGCTGGGGTGATTAGAATTGCACAGGCTAACCAGAATAGTAGTTGATCCGTCCTCCTTATGGAAATGAATGTGTCCAATTATCGCGCTTTGACCCATGTCACGCCATATTCACAGTATAAAAAATATATGAAATTACGTTAATGGTTCAATTAATGGGATACAGGTAGTCTTAAAATAAAGATTAAGTGTAAGTGGTCTCATTGCCCGAGTTTCATGGTTACAACACATCTTGCATGAGAACACTTAATCAAATGAAGGATGGTTTCATAATTGCTAAAATATACTTTATATGTATAGATATTCTTTATATGATATATACTCTACTAATATTTCTCCTACTGGACGCTCGCTCAAACCTCGCCATTAGCCCCCGCCCCCCACACACGTACTTCGAGTATAGGAAATTGCAAGGATAACAGGAAAGGAAATGAGAGTTGTCCACGCAATTAGAGCTCTCTTACTATTTGTTTTAAATTTTATAATTCATTTTAGATTATATTTTTTACCATTTGAACTATAATGCAAACACTTTAAATTTTGGATTGTAATAATACCGGATGGTATGGATTTTATCATAAATATTTCATGAAACTCTTATATTTCAAGTATTCCTATGAATTTCATAAGTTGGACAACATTTCAATAATTAAATTTTATGACAAAAATGTAAAAGAAAGTTTTTCTTTCAAAAGAGGGTTTTCTTAAATGAAATCGAAGTATAAGAACATTTTTCGCATCGACACTCGAAATCGGGGTGTCATAATACTTGGGAAATTCGGGTCCCAAATTTAAAATAGTACTTGTGAACTTCGGGACTCAAAATTTAAATAGTATTGGATGTCCAATAGTAATAAACTAAACACAATGAAACATGAATTTATCATGATATAAAAAAAAGGAAAACATTTTTTTAAAAATAAGAAGA
The DNA here is from genome assembly GCA_949130495.1 of Sambucus nigra. Classification (NCBI taxonomy): domain Eukaryota; kingdom Viridiplantae; phylum Streptophyta; class Magnoliopsida; order Dipsacales; family Adoxaceae; genus Sambucus; species Sambucus nigra. Next base: position 112,372,142 of record OX422216.1, read on the forward strand.
CATGAAGTTAAAATATTCTATGTATACGTGTACACTTTTTTTAATAATGAAATAGGACCAGGGATAAAGAAAATAAGTAGATCCATGCCCTTGATTTAAATAAGTTGATAATGTGTTTTAATCAATATAAATAACTATATTGTATTTGTCTACTGGTGAAAGAATGAGATCACGAGGTATGAAAGAAGCATAATGATAATTCGTACAAATCATGTTACCTTATTTATTTATTTTTGAATGATATTGCTTTTGCATCACTAGTTTATTATGTGGGGAAAAATAGTAAATAAGTAGTAACTCTTAAGGCATAGGTTTTTACAACCCTATTTAGGTTTTGGTACCAAATCTTAAAAGCTTTATGCAGAAAAGAACAGTCAAAGCATATGGAGCATACCTATGGTGTCAATGGGCGTCCCTGTTTTTCTCTATTTTTTCGTGAAAGCCTCTTCAGCACTTTACACTTCGTAGTACAAATGTGTAGATAAGGTGTTAAGAAAAATAAGGAGAAAATTTTAGAATGAGAAAACGTTTTCCTTAATTGGTATTACAATAATGGGGAGTCACCCTTATTTATAATAAGAGTTGATAAATCATAAGAGCATCTTCAACATGGTATTAAAATGCTTTGTTAACTAATAGACACCTTGTGTAAAAAAATAACCTCTCCAACCGTGTGTTAAAAGTAAAAAAAGTGTAAAACTTTCGTTTATTTTGCACAAGAAAAATACACAACCACTTCAGTTTTATATCCTCTCTCCCCGGCTATAACATTTATCTAAACGATCCCACTCACATATCCCTCGAGACCGAACCAAAAAAACCTACATATTCATCTCAATTCAATTAAAAAATATGGTTTAGGATAGATTGGATAAAGTAAAATAAAAACTAATCACTGTAAATTGGATCGGTATTGATTATATATGCGAAAACCAACTAAAATCGAACCACAAGACTAATCATATTATAACTTTTATAAGGGTTAATTACACTTTGACCCCTCCAACTTTTCCCCTATTTTAACTTCACCACCCCTATTGTCATTTTCTACACTAAGCCCCCTAAACTTCTAGAAACAAAATAAATTACCCCAAAACCCAATGGTATTATGTTTTGGATGAAAAATTAGTCATGTGCATGGCGAAATAGCCTAATTCACTTAAGTGTCTAGTTATGAAAATTCTTTTAACTCTTTGATAAAAAAACATATGGTAGTTTACAAAATTAAACCACACATACATACATAGGTAAAAAGAACTAGTGATGATTTAAGTAAATATCCTTTAAGAATGGGATGAGGAAAAGTGGAAGGTACATAATATTTGTTCACGATAAAATCAGCAAAGTGAAAAACCCCGATCCCCTTAGTTCTAGGACCACGCACACACCCAAGTCCACTAATATCAATGTTTAAGAACAAATTACAGATTACAAGTGTAAATGAACAAGTCAAGCCAATACAAACAAGTATACCAAGGCTAACCTAAACAACCCCACAAACTATCTAAAACAGTAATAAACACACCAAGGTAGTGACAACTTGAGAACACACACATAACTACACACTTAATACTAGAGTACCAATGAAGTTGCATACAACACAAATAAATAATAAGAGATGTTTTGACTTAATCAGTACATAAAAGGATTAGTAATTACTAAAACATAAGACACAAGAAAGGTCATTTATAAATTAGCAGCAATAAATATTAATCCTAAATAGAAATCAATTAAGTGTAAATGTCCACAAACAAATCAAGAAAGATAATTCCAGAAATTGTGTTTTACACCACTAGCAAAAAAATAGTCTTAGGATATGAACTTCTTAATCATGTGTTATGTTATTATAACCAGTCCAAGTAAAATGATAAATGGGATAAACGTTTAGAACTCAACTCATAAAAAATTAACATTGGTTTTAAATAAAACAAAATAAATATGTTTGTGTTCAGGCCAACAATAGAATCAGTTTGATTATTAACAGAAGAAACACAACCCCAAAAAATCACCTAAGTCCAATTTTAAATTAAACAACCTCACAAATAGAAATAAGGTTCTTCATGAACCTATATTAGGGGAACATGCAAGGATAATTAGTTTAACCAAAACCTCCAAACACATCTGATTTAAACAAAAAGAAGATTGATTTAGGGTTTTGAAAACTTAGTTTCGCTTAAATAAATTTTTTGACAAATAAAAACTTGTATAAGTCCCAAACGATATCAAAAACTAAATCTAAACCTTAGATAGAATTTAGAGCAGTGAAGATCAAAGATTATCAGTTTAGATCTAACTAAAATATAAGTTCAAGACATGCACTCTTAAACAACAACAACAGTTGATTTTAAGGTCGTATATAAATATTTATATAAGAAGTGTGTATATATATATATATATATATATATATATATATATATATATATATATATATATATATATATATATATATATATATATATATAGATCAGTATAGTTTCATTACCCAGACTGAGAGTTCTCAAAGATCCCAAAAATAATCACAGAGGTGAAGTTTAGAGCTCTAAGCAAAGTTGTATCAAACCACCACAGCAAACCAAAAGTTTTAAAATGAAACTTAGAAAATACCAGATCTCAAACTCCAAACCAAGGTAAATAGTCATCAACAAAAATCACAAGCACTCAAAGATGTATGAATCATGTTTGAGAAGTAGGAAAAATACTCTTAGAAAAGAAAATAAGAGATACTAGAAATTAGAGAGAGAAAAATGAAGTAAAATTTTGAGAGAAAATTTGGGCAGCATTTCGGTCAATTTTACAAATAAAATCTCTAATAATTCAAACACCCAAAACCTTGTATTTATAGCTTCAGCCAAACGACCCACGGTAAAAATGTAATACCACAAATAATTAAGGGCATAAGTGTAAATGACCAAGGGCGACTGGGGGCTTAAATGGAAAAGAAAAACATGGGCTACATGCGTAATTTTCCAGGGAAACGGTAAGGGGAAAATGGTAAACCGAGGGGGGACATAACGGTCGACGCTGCAACACATGTGTTAGCTCCCATGTGGTTAAATCGCGTGAACTGCATGCTCTCATCTCATTGGCCAAGAAACTATCACACGAATCGAACAATCAGCGACCCTAAAAACACAAAACGCTATCGTTTGATGTCTGATAAAAATCTTTAATTAAGCAATAAAAATTGTTTAATTAAATGTTATTTTTGAGAATAAAGATCAAGAAAAAATATAGAAAAATACAAAATAATATTTATAAATTGTAAAAATAAAACAAAACTCATAATTTATAATATAAAAAAAATTCAATATAAAAATACATATTAAACGTATTTTAACAAAAATAGCTTCAATATTATAGTAAATTATGCAAACTTTAATTAGGGTTTTAAAAAATATATTAAAATTATTTTTAAACAAAACAAAATGCAGCATCATAGAGGGATACCAAAAAATATTTTTCTCAAAATTGAGCCAATAAAATGGAGTAATTTCCATCCCCCTTTGGCCAATTGTGAGACAAACTAAGCTAAAACTCAAAAAATAAACCACATGAAACATATAACTCAACTATACACATGTGTCCTACAAAATGAAAGAGTACATGACTCAACTAACAACATGCATCCTAGAAAAGAAGAGTACATAACTCGACTAACAACATGTGTCCTATAAAACTCAAATGAGAATACCAAAAAGATACAAAGAAATAGGAGTAAAATATACGAGTAATAGATTCTCCCCCTATTTGTCTCAAAAGGACAAAAGGTAGGAAAGAATCATACTGAACAAAAGTTAGTACAATAAAATATGCAGATAAAAAGTACTAACAAACAAAACTACAATGAATTGGGTCAGGGGATCGATCATTTGGTACCACAAGTCTTCTTTCCTAATCCACCTAGTCTTAAATTTTGGAAAATAGTTTTTGTATGGGCCAGAACAGACTTAAGTGATTGACGATTCTTAACAACTTTAGATTTAAAAGAGATCCTGGCAGATTATCTTTACCACTTTTTCTGTTTAAATTTAAACGTTTATAGCAAAAGTGTTCTAAATGACCAATTTTAAAATAAAAATTATAATGATACAACTGCCTAGCATTGGGTTTGATATTAACAGGTATGCTAAGTTGTCTAACATTCTCATTTTTCTATTTAAATTCAAACGTTTAAAGCAAAACTATTCTAAATGACCAGATTTAAAGAAAAAATTACAATGAAAAAGTCTTTTTATCAACATATTTGACTTTGTTACACTTGGTGGGATTATTTTCATTACCAAAATTTCTGTTTAAATTTAATTGTTTATAACATAATTTCTCTAAATATCCCTTTTAAGAACATAAAGTACAATGATAAATCTTCTCCGGGGGATGTTTCCTAAGACATTGAATTTCATCTTTCTCATGAGGGGTGGACATCTTAACAATGGGTGGTCCTGGACAGCTCTCAATGGAGTTAACAAAATTCATTGCGTAAAAAAATTCTCCATTAAAACCAATTCCTTTCAAAGGAACATGTTCATCATATTTATTCAAGGATTTGACAACTATACTAGAATTTGAGAAAATACTTAATCTTTTCAAAGCATTTTTAAGTTCTATTTTAGATTCATCATAATCATTTAAAGTAGATTTATGTTTTACTTCAAACGAATGATTAGTTTCGGTGAACATACAAATTCTTTTCTCAAGTAAAGCAATATCAGATTCATCAGTGATTAATCTAATTTGTTTATTTAAAACATCAATTTTACCAAGAAACATAGAATTGATTTTGCATAATATAGTGTTGTCCTCAAAAGGAAAATCATCCGTTTTCGCACAATCAGAGGGTTCAATATGATCGGTAGTACTAAGAAGAATGGATTCATTAATTGACACACTAGTACCATTTAATAGAGGACTGTCTTTTGTGATAGTTTTATGAGAGTGTACAAGGGACTTCGAAACATTATCGAACTGCATCTCATAGTTTTCTAAAAATAAATAAGAATCATCAGATACAATAGACAAACTATCAAAAATATCATCAAATTCAATGGAACAAATAGAAGTAAATGCCAAAAAAAATTGTTCTCTTCACCATTGTCACTGTCAGTACTATCATCCCATGTTTTGGAAATATGTGACCTATTTGAAGGATGCAATTTGGTTTTTGAAAAATATTTATTCGCATGGTGACCAAATTCAATACATTTACTATATTGAATATGACTAATTTGATTGGTAGGACTATTACTTTCATTGAGCTTCCTCTCAAATCATTTTTCAAGAGGCTTATAAGTATAACTAGGTTGGCCTTCTCTTGAAGAAAAACTGTTTCTAAACTTAACAAAAATCTTAAATTGTTCATAAACAAATCAATTTCATTGTCCCCCGATTCGAGTGTAATAGAAGAGTTATCTAAATTAGACAGGGGAGATAAAAAGGCTAGACTATTTTTAATAGACCTAAAATTCAGCACATTTTCTATTTCAGTGTGTGAAGGTGCTTTGCCTCTTTATTCATCTCTTAGAGTATTTTGGATTTTAAAGGTTATAAGTTTACTACAAAAAATATAAGAGGTATAACTACTATCTATATTTTAAACCATAGCATGAATTACTAAATCAAAGCTCTTAGGAAGAGACCTACTGAATTTATCACATATTTCTGAATCAGCATACTCAATACCATTAGCATGTGATTAATTAATAATCTCTTGAAATTTAAGGTAAAATTCATCAAATTTTTCATTATCTTTCATATAGAGGGAATCATAAAGTCTAACTAGCATTTATGACTTAGCCCTTTTAACCCTAAAATCTCCTTCATGAGTTATCATTAAATTGTCCCAAGCGTCTTTAGATGTGGCACAAGATGAAGTTCTTCTAAATTTAGGTGCACCCATCGCTTGAAAAATTGAATTTTTTCCTTTATTGTTATATTGTGAATTTTTCTTTTCCTCCTTAGTACATTCCGAAAGGGGTTTTCTAACAAAAATTTCACCATCACCATTACCAGGTTTTGTATTAGCAGAATAATTCGTTTCAATCATTTACCATGCCTCATCTCCCAATTGTTGAAGGTGGGCAACCATTATTACTTTCCAATAAGAAAAGTTGTACCCATCAAACATGGGAGGACATACGAAACTACCATTATGGTCTTTAATTTAAATAGGTTTTAAAAATGAGTTTGGGAACTTTGCAGACTAAAAACTTTTAAAAAGTGAATCCTGATGCTCTGGTACCACTTGAAATAACCTAATTCACTAAAGTGGCTAGATATGAAAACTCTTTTAACTCTTTGATAAAAAAAACCTATGGTACTTTATAAAATTAAACCACACACACAAAGGTAAAGAGAACTAGTGATGCTTTAAGTAAATATCCTTTAAGAATGGGATGAGGAAAAGTGGAAGGTAAACAATATTTGTTCACGAGAAAACCAGCAAAGTGGAAAAACCCCAAGCCCCATTTGTTCTAGGACTATGCACACACTCAACTCCACTAATATCAAGGTTTAAGTACAAAATACAGATAACAAGTGTAAATGAACAAGTCAAGCCAACATAAACATGTATACCATGGCTAACCTAAACAACCCCATAGACTATCTGAAACAGTAATAAACACATCGAGGTAGTGACAACTTGAGAACAAACACCCAATACTAGAGTAGCAATAAAGTTGCACACAACACAAATAAATAATAAGAAGTGTTTTAGTTTAATCAACACATAAAAGGATTATGATTAATAAAACATCAGACACAAGGAAGGTCCTTTAAAGTGATAAATTATCAACAGTAAAGATTAATCCTAAATACAAATCGGTTAAGTGTAAATGTCCACATGACACCCCCGCCTATTTTAATCAAGGTTGATAAGTCCTTTATCAATATAACCAAGAATCTCATTTGGTTAATTCTTAGCATCACTGTCAATTATTTTTTAAATTACTAACCACCTATGTTAAATAATTCCATTGTCAAAATTTGATATTTCATTAATCACATGGCAGCAAGAAAAATAAAATACTCTAAACCATCCACATAATAATAGAGTCTAAAACATCAACTAAATAAAATAATACCGAATAAACCATCGGTTCCCAAAACGAAATCCATCTACAAGTCTAAAGTAAATAAAACCAAGTCTGATAAATACTGAATATCTAAAATTTTGATAAGTCTGATCATCTCGTTCGAACAATAAACTAATCTCGTTCGAACGATCTAGCGATTTTTGACGGCTTCGTCCCAAACTCATTTGTCTCCATGGTTAACACTTCAAACCTTCATGAAACTCTCCCAAACTCCTATCCAACATAACCAAACCTCAAATACATGTTTAGGGACCATTTCTAACGTAAATAATACATCAAATCTGTAATAAATCTACCCAAGAACAGATTAAATCCTAAAATTCTCAAAACTTTAGTTTATAGTGTTCTTCATGCATATTCATCAATATACCCATATTTTTTTCAAGTTACTTATTACATAATTTTTTTATTTCATACTATTTACCTAAAGGGATTAATTCTATACGAATCGTACTCCAATTCCAGAATAAAATACACCCAAATCATGTAATTTTAACCTTACACTATATGGGTATTATAACAGGCTTAAAAATATTGCAAGATAAACACTTGCCTTGGTCTATTAGGTCTGATTTTCATTAATTGATGATGGAGTTGCTCTTACCTAGCTCCGATCTTGATTCCAGCGATGTCCATTGTGCAAAAAGGTGTGGAAAGGCCTAGTTTCCTTCTCCTCCTCTTCAATGGCCTCTTCTCTCTCTAAAGTGTTCTAACCCTAGCCTCCCAATCCAATGGGATAATATAATTCTTAAATTTTTGGAGTTTATCTACCACAAACTTCCGAATGATTGAAACACCGTCTCGTGGTGTCTATTTGGTCTAAAATAGCTCCGGGACCCAATCAACGCACCCGAGTACACTATTCTGACTATTTCGACCCATTAAGAACCAACTGTGACCTCAAAATTTCCATCCGAGTCACTCTACAAAAAAATTTCATCTCGACCTCATATAGTCAACACTCGACTCCCAATCGAGGTATAACACTATCACGTCACTGTCTCTCATTATGACGCAAAGTACTTATTTACTATTCACTTAGTAAATTATTCCATAAACATTAATCACCACCTCTCCGGATTAATAATTTAATCAACACATAATAATTAATTCAACTAAATTAAGGCACACGTGAAATTTTAAAAATCACCGAATTAATCAAATTCTAAATACTCGAAAATACGGGGTTTTACATACTTCCGCCCATAAAATGGAATTTTGTCCTCAAAATTTTGATAAGTCTGGTGCTTAAAAGCCTCGAATATAAACTCACACAACTTCTGCCTCTTCCTAAAGTAAAAATTATTCTGTTGTTCCCGTTATATCTCTACTAATGGTATCCTTCAGTCCGACAATCTATACACTACCATTTAAACTAGTGACAAATTCTTTTTACTCTCCTTATACCAAAATACTCCATTATTTATCTAACATTTCTCCTTGGCGACTACGCAATAATTAAAAATCGTCCAACATTGTCCATCACGATGAGCCTATCTACTAATGGCTAAAGTATTTCCTCTAGTGAGTAAAGCCCTAACATACCCATGTGTCAACTCCCTTATTTATTTACTCTTATGTTACAAATACATTTCCACATCTTCTGACTGAGGATGATATTAAATTCAAACCTAGGCCTATCAATGGGTCGGGTTAGGACTCGGACTCGACCCGGACCTATCCGTTAAACCCAAGTTTGAGAACTTTTATGAAACTCGATTACTCGCTAATTAAATGGATCGGATATGGATATAGGTAAACCCGATCCATTAAGGACCCGACCCGAAGTCTCTCTTTCTCTTTCTCTATATATGTGTATATTGGTTTATATGTATTTTGGTTTTTATGTGTTTGCGTATTTATATTTATATATATATATATATATATATATATATATATATATATATATAAACATATTTTATGTTTAAACTAGATTTTTTTAATCATTTTTTTTATTTCAGTTATTCGGGAATTCGCGTCGGGTATCGGGTCGGGTTCTTGGGTCCTCAACGGTTCTGGGTCTTGGAAAAAAAATTTAGACCCGATCCGCTAAAAATTGCCCTAATCGAATATGGATCTAGGTAGACCCAAACCGACCCCGACCCATTTATAGGCCTATTCCAACCAATTAGGGCGCCCATACACCCTATGTACCGTGCATAACTACACAAATACTACTAGGCTTCTACTAGCCTTAAATCATAAAATAACTCCTAACTCACGATTTTAACTACACATCCGTGAGATAACTGGTGCACTAGATTCATGTCCTAAAGACTACGCATCTTTCTGATGTTCGCTAAGGTTCATGCATGGGATGTCTCGCAACCGAAATCCAAACAAGGAACCCCCGATACACTACTACCTAGAATTGTCAGTCATCAAGATTTGTGGGTCCAAAGCACATAACTAAGACACCTCAAATCCTATTTTTCCCAACACATAAATCAAATCGTTCACTCCCCATCACTCAAGGAGTAATACAACACTGTGCGAACACTATCAGTAAGTTTTTAGCACTAAATAAATAATCGAGCTAAATCTGTCCGCTCAATGTTAAATCCGATATACCCTGAATCACATCAGTAAAAGGCCCCACGTGCCAGGATTAAATGTAATGAGACAAGTATACTCTCTGAAGTCTATGATAAAATACACAATATATATGCACGCCTCACCCTCTTTTAGGTGATACCTCGCAAAATAATATATCTCACCATGGAATAGCGAGTACGATAGTCTTACCATACAGTCTACTACCGCCCAAACCCTTGGTATCTAATCACTACATAATATTGTAATATGCTCCGTATTATAACTCTCAAAAGGAGAAAAAACTACGATACAATATAAACATAAAAAAGTCCCACTCCCCAAAGGTAAATACATTTATAAATATATGGTTGATACTGCCAATGCACCCACTAAACCTGACTCACTCGTGAATTTTAATGTTACCATCTATATTGTGACACTCCCATGTCACCCGAAACCTACCTCATACTCATAATGATAGAATAAATTTGTTACCTCCATTTTTTATCTGCCTTGCCTCGTCGACGAGTTCCTAAACGTAATTCTCAGGTCGAAATTAACCCAAAATTTGTTGCAATGGTTGTACATCAAGTACCTCATCCTGTAGTTGCCCCATGTCTCGCTTTGGGCAACCCCTCTTCCTGTGTCCTATCTCTCCACAATCAAAAAAACTGCTAGAAAAACCTCCATTTCTCTGGCCCTGGCCTTGCTCGCCTACCCCGCTATTCCCTTGGCCTTAATGGGCCTGAGGAATGGAATGATGTTATTTATGAGGACCTGGTTGGCCCTGCCCAAAACCTCTATCGGGCCAAAAACCCCCAGATCTAAATCTCTTAGACTGATCCCCCTTTTCGGAATCCCATCCCTATTATTATGGTGACCCATGGGAATCGTTCCTACCTACATTCCAAGTCTGACTAGTCTCACTTAGTCGGTTGCTCCCCTTCATAGCATTCATCCTGATAAAGGTGTAGGGTGGCATTAACAACCTTCGTGTACATCTCCAACGCTGAATTACACAACAAGTGCTATTGATTTTTCTGGTTAAGTCCATCCATGAATTTTCACATCTTCTTATCTTCAGTGTTCACTTCATCCTTCACAAAATTTTCTAAACGAGTAAACTCCGTTTTGTATTCCACTACAGTTCGGTCTCCCTGAGCAACAACGAGAAACTTTTGTCGCATATCTATCTGAATAGAAGATAAAAAATACTTATGGTCAAACCATTCCCAAAACTCCCCAATGATCATTACATATATCTCCTCTACTCAGACTCCAACAACTGCAAAGCTGCGCCCATTAACTTGAATGTTTCCAAGAACTATTTTTGAGTGTCATTGCACTCAACCATACGAAGCTAGCACAAAATGTCTTTCATACTACATCTGAGCTACCCAGAAACTTTGGTGTGTGTCCCTTCTGAAATTCTTCCCCCACTCTCTGCCAATCAGATGTCCCCGAGTAGGCCAGAACAATTGGTGCCACTGGCGACTGTGGATGAATCTATGAAAAGTATTATGCCATTGCAGTCATCACCGCATTAACTTCTTGTGCCATTATTTCGAGCACCTCTGTTGCTGAAATATTTCCCTGTGGGGCTCCCTCCCCAGCGTTCACTCTCGTTCGATGAGTCCCCTTTGGCGGCATCTGAAACGAGATTAAAGTTTGTATGAGTCCATGATCAAGTACAAAGTAATCAGCAGAAGAACGTAAGTGCGCATACTTAGAGGAATTAAATAATCCTATAATAAGGCTCTATATTAAAGAACTCTACGCCATACAGATCCTAAAGACTCTAGAACCTGATGCTCTCATACCATCAGTGACATCCTGCTTATTTTAATCATGGGTGATCAGTCCTTTATCAAAATAACCAGGAATCTCATTTGGTTCATTCTCAGCATCACTTTTGAAAAACCTTTTTTTAAAATTACTAACCACCTATGTTAAATTAAGTCAGTGTTAAAATTTTATCTTTCATTAATCGCACAACGACAAGCGAAATAAAATGATCTAAACCATCCACACAATAATAGAGTATAAAACATCACATGATAAATAACTAAATACAACAATACTGAACAAACCATCGGTTCCCAAAACAAAATCGATCTACAAGTCTAAAGTAAATAAAACCAAGTCTGAAAAATACTGAATAACTGAAATATTGAATAGTCTAAAGTGAAAACATGCCCAAATGAAATACTGGAATGAAAAACTAAAGCGTCTACACAAAGTTCTATTAGCCTCCATAATGCTGCACCTACGTATCCCTGGAATGATTCATCAAGCTTGGCGTCCCTGTGGCTGGACACCTAAAATGTTTTGGAAATATAAAAAAAATAGAATTGACATCGGTTAGAGCCCAAGAAAACCGTTTTGAAAATATTTAACAAGTATTTAAATTGCAATTTAAAAACAGTTATTAGATACACATGTTAGTTTCGCGTACACTCCCTTGAGTTCCTCACCTCTCATATAAAGTTCACACCTAATGCATCTTACCTAGATATGCTACCCAGCCTAATTAGATATCCGTATCTAACTAACCACAAAAGGTTCAACTCCCCCTTACTGACCATACAATACGCTACCGTACTACCAATAACTAATATTTCGCACATATTATTATTGAATGACTTTATGAAGTTTCCCATACTTAAGTAACTTTTAGATATACACTATCTTTCCTTTCTACGATAACACAAGGAGAGTAATCATACTTTATTATAACACCATTTATTAAGTTCTTCACACTTAAGTTGCTTTTAGATATACACTATCTATCCTTTCTACCATCACACACTAGTAGAATAATCACACTTGTATATATTAATCAAACTATAATATATACAACTACAACATCCCTCGAAATGACCACCACGATGTAGTCATACTCTGTTATCAAGTCCTTGTACCTCTCATACCAAATCCAGGACTACCGGTTCAGAATGTCTCCGCGAATCATAAATCAGACAACACACAATGGAGGCCAATAAAGTTCTAAGTCTTTAGACTACATACTTACCTAACATACCCAAATGACATGTGAGTCCCACTAATACACAACACATAGCGATCCACCCTAAGTTCTATGTTATGAGGCACACATCCAGAGCTCACTGGAATCGCCACGGTGGGATTAGCCTCTGCATGGAACCTTCCGTGATAGCATGCAGCGTAGGTATTTTCATACACATAACAAAGAACATAATATGTATTCACACAACATATATATATCTTCAGTATAGGTATACATGCAACCTATAATATACCCAGTACGTAGTATCTATATCTCTCACATACTCAATGTACTAATGATTCACACATGGTATTATATTCGAATTTTTCGAGTATCACTCACTACCCGAAGGGTCACAATTATCCCTTAAGAAATTTTAGTAGTTAAAACATCACTAACCTACTGGTATAAATTTTGGATAATCATCTATATTTCCCATAACTCATTTTAAATCCCCGATACCTAACACAATTGTTTAAATCTCTTAGCTTATAGTATTATTTTACCCTCATTATGACTAAGACTAATCCCCGACTATAGGTCTATTGAAATTCCCAAAGTCCTCATATAGTTCATATATCATTCAATACCCTGATTTAATCTTCGACTAAAGATTTTGATCTCGAACACCCTTCTATAGAAAATTCATGACTAAATTAAATAAATTAGAAAAATACGAAATTGGTAGCCACGCGTTCATAAAGAAAAGATCTATCTCCATGACCTAAAACCTAGGGTCATTCGAATGACATACTAATCTCTTTCAAATGACATACTAATCTCGTTCGAACGATCTCAACGATTTTTGACAGCTCCATCCCAAACTCATTTTTCTCCCTGATTAACACCTCAAACCTTCATGAAACTCTCCCAAACTCCTATCCAACATACTCAACCTTAAACGCATGTCTAGAGATAATTTCTAACATAAATAATACGTCAAATCTATAAGAAATCTACCGAAGAATATATTAAATTCCAAAATTTTCAAAACCCTAGTTCATAGTGTTCTTCATGCATATTCATCAATTATACTCAGATTTGTTTCAAGTTACTCATCACATAGTTTTTTATTTCATATTATCTACCTAAAGGGATTAGTTCTACATGAATCCTACTCCAAATCATGAATTACACCCAAAGAAATTCCAAGAATACACCCAAATCATGTAATTTTAACCCTACACTACATGGGTATTATAACATGCTTAAAAGGATTGCAAGATAAATACTTGTCTTGGTCCAGTACGTATGATTTGCGTTAATTTATGATGGAGTTTCTCTTCCCTTGCTCTCATCTTGATTTCGACGATGTCCGTGGTGCAAAACATTGTGGAAAGGCCTAGTTTCCTTCTCCTCTTCCTCTCATATGGCCTCCTCTCTCTCTCTCTCTCTCTCTCTCTCTCTCTCTCTCTCTCTAAAGTATTATAACCCTAGACTCCCACTCCAATGGGATGATATAATTCTTAAATATTTGGATTTCCATCTACCACAAACTTTCGAATGATCGAAACGCCCTCTCGTGGTGCCGATTTTTTCTAAAATCGTTCTAGGACGCAATCAGAACACTGGGTACACTATTCTGATTATTTTAATCCATTAGGAACCAATTGTGATCTAAAAATCTCCATCTGGGTCACTCTATAAAAAATGTCCATCTCGACTTCATATAGTCAACACTTGACTCTCGGTTGAGGCGTAATACTATCATGTCACTATCACTCGTTATGACGTAAAATACTCATTTATTATTCACTTAGTAAATTATTCCACAAACATTAATCATTACCTCTCTCGATTAATAATTTAATCAACACATAATAATTAATCCAACTAAATTACGCCATACGTGAAATTCTAAAAATCACTGAATTAATCAAATTTTAAATACTCAGAAATATGGGGTGTTATAGTCCACAAACAAATCAGGAAAGAAAATTCCAGAAATTGTATTTTACCTTACTGGAAAAAAACTAACAACGGTGTTAGGATAAGAAATTCTTAATCAAGTGATATATCACTATAACCAATCCAAGTAAAATGAGCAAAGAGATAAATGTGTAGAACTTAGTTCATAAAAATTTAACACTAGTTTTTAATAAAACAAAAGAAATATGTTTGTATTTAGACCAACAACAGAATCATTTTGATTATTGACAAAAGAAACACAACCCCAAAAAATCACCTAAGTCCCATTTTAAATAAAACAACCTCAGAAATATAAATAAGGTTCTTCAGGAACAGATCTTAGGGGAACATGCAAGGATAATTAGTTTAACTAAAGCCTCCAAACATATCTAATTTAAATAAAACAATTGATTAAGGGTTTCAAAAACTTAGTTTCGCTCGAACAAAATTTTAGACAAATAAAAACATGTACAAGTCCCAAACGTTATCAAAAACTAAATCTAAATATTGGATCGAATATATAGCAGTGAAGATCAAAGATTATCACTTTACATCTAACTAAAAATATAGGTTCAAGACATGCACTCTTAAACATCATTAACAACTGATTTTAAGGTCTTATATATATATATATATATATATATATATATATATATATATATATATATGAAGATCAGTATAGATTCGTTACCCAGACGGAGAGTTCTCAAATATACCGTAAACAATCGAAGAGGTAAACTTTAGAGCTCCAAGCAAAGTTGTATTAAATCATAACAACGAACCAAAATTTTCAAAATGAAACTTAGAAAATATCAGATATCAAACTCCAAACCGATGTAAATAATTCTCAACAAAAATCACAAACTCTTAAAGATGTATGGATCAGTGTTTGTGACACACCCTAACCGAGTTACTTATAATTAAGTTTGAAAGTCAAAGTGATTCAAACCATGATTAATTTAACCAAACCATAAATACGAGTTTTAATTTCAGAGTCATCAACATAAATCCATACTTCTAAAAACATTTTACAACATTAAAGAAGTTATACATCTACAAACTTCTTGAAGGATAAGTTAACTTAATTACATCATTTACAATTACACAAAATCATTGTTTCTCCCATTCCTGGCTAACCTAAACTGACCTCCTAGATTTGGCAATGACATCATGTTACCTGAAAAAATGTGAACAAAGGAGCCGTGAGAAAAATATCCCAGTGAATGCATCACTACTATACTGCTGCATGAATTTAAATACAATAAATCATGTCCATATAATTATGTATTAACTTATCCATGTCATTCATAATGAATGACCTAACTTTCCGAATCATGATTCACGTATCATGTCTGTAATAGATAATTCTCCCACATTCCTGGTCGAGGAGTAACCCCTTATCATTAATAGACAAATCTCCCCCCATTTCGGGTTGGGGAGTAACCTACCATTTTGGTAAATCAAAATGAACAATTTCATATTCATTATATTCTGATCATATCAATAACATGATACAAATATATCTTTCCAGTTAGTACACTCACCTTGGGTTGTAAACTACGTATTCATGTTTTCTTCGGGAGGAGCTAAACTGGATTGATTAGACCTTACACCTGTCAATCCAACTAAATCAGTACTGAATCTCAATTATAAGTATTATCCTAACATAATTATGTAACTTTCCATGACTATACAAAAAATATATAATTCCACTTAAGTCACATTCCATGAAACATGACTAAAGACAAAACAATGGTACACATGTTGATAATGTTATGAACATTCAACCGTAGGAAATACCTCATAAGGGATTTATAACTAAACTCAAGTAAATATGAAAGCATACTTCTCAATGTATATACACATGAAACGTGTACTCAAAATAATCTTTGGAAAGAGGAGATAACAATCTTCTTTCATGGGGTATCCAGTATGGCCTCAAATTATTGTCCTACATACTTAACCATCCTATATTCATAAATTGCACAACTACAGGTATTTAAGATTATCAATATGAAATAATATCTGAATATAATTTCCATTACAAGTGATGATGTAATTTTTCAAACTTTCTAGAGAAAGCTATGACCATTTCTTTACAACACAAGAAGTCTGCCCTACAAGCTCCTCTATTGTTCCTTCAACTTTCAAGAATTTTCATAATTTTTGTACAACATAACTTTCCATGATTTTCAACCCATTTTTATTACACATACTTAATAGTACAAAATTAAAGTGACATGATTTTTTTACTCCATTTGCCATGTCAAAAGCTTGACCAAACTCAGGGCATACCGAAATAAAATATACAAATTGCAATTATCTACCAACTTGAAATAATCATTAAGGCCTAACCATAAGGAGATAAATTCTAGTTTTCGGATATGATATGAATATATGAGTATAATTTCATATCCAATTGGAATTTCTCAATTAAAGTAAGCATACAAAAATATATTCAATTTTGAATGCAAGGGGTCTCAATACAAAGCAATTTTAAGGGTTTGTACATTCAACTTAACTTAAATTTGCATCTAACCATGCATATATATAAAGGGCTGAAATTTTAGTTAAACATGATGATTTCTATCATCTAAATCAGTAATATAAGAAAAATAACAAGATTTACGATTAGGATTACCTTCGGGACTTTTACGTAATTTTTACGGATTTTTCTACACTTTTTCTCCTCACTTTTCTTCCTAAACTCCCTAATTCCATTTCCTCAAGGTAAAAATCTTTCATGGCTTCTTTTGGATGAAGGATAAGGTTATTTCAAAGGTATAAGGTCGGCCAAACCAGCCTACACCTCCAACCAATCACTTTAAGACACTTGCTGGGTATAAAAGACAAATTACTACTTAAACGGATGCACAGATTTTCCCATAGTTAGTAATTTCGGTATAACTTCTTACTCGGACCTCCATTTCACACACCCAAAGCCTTTTATTTATAAGCTCAACCAAATGACCCACGACAAAAATGTAATACCATAAACAATTAACGGCATAAGGGTAAAAGACCAAGGGCGGCTGAGGGCTTAAATGGAAAAGCAAAACCAAGGCTACATACGTAATTTGCTAAGGAAACAGTAAGGGCAAAATGGTAAACTGAGGGGAACATAATGGTCGATGCTGTAGCACACAAGTAAGCTCACATGTGGTTAAATCGCGAGTTGAACGCTCTCATCTCATTGGCTAACAAACGATCACACGGATCGAACAATTAGCGACCACAAAACACACAAAACGCTATCGTTTGATGTCTGATAAAAATCTTTAATTAAACAATAAAAAATGTTTAATTAAATGTTATTTTTATCAAATAAAAATCCAAAAAAATTATAGAAATATACAAACTAATATTTATAAAATTCTGGAAATATAACAAATCTCATTATTTATAATATAAAAAACATATTAAAAGTATTTTAACAAAAATAGTTTCAATATTGAAATAAATTATGCAAATTTTAATTTATTGTTTTAAAAAATTGTTTTCAAACAAAACAAAATGCAGTATCATAAAGGGATACTAAAATATATTTGTCTCAAAATTGAGTCAATAAAAATGGAGTAATTTCACATGGCACGTAAAAGGGTATTTTGTACGAAATACCCACATATTCTGTTCACGTGATCAACTTTAAGTCCCAAAGATAGTACATTATGGTTTGGGGGCCAATTTGGTCTCTTTTAAAAAGTTCAGTGTGACACCCCGACTAATTAAATACCGGGTAGCTACTCCTTTATTGAATCAATACAAAATGCCAAGTTGGTTCAGTTAATAGCATCACTGTCAAAAACATTTTAATAATTACTAACCACCTAGTATTTAAAAAGTAAGTTGCCAAATTTTATGTTAAGTCTGATTAACATGCAATAAAAGAGTAATGGAAGAACAACATAATCCATTCACCATAATGAAGTAATAAATAACCAACGAAGTAATCAAAAGTCCGGAGGAAAACTCCTCACAACAGTCCCACAACTGAAAATAAAATGACAAGTCTGAATCCTGAATTAATACATGCCATAAATCTGAATAACTGAAATAAGTGAAATATCTCTAAAGAAATGGGCGACATGCCCTACAACTGATAAATGCTGAATAGAGAGTCAATATAGAAGAAGCGTCTACAAGCAAAGTCCTGTAACTTCCACAAACAGCTACAGCTCATCACCTGAATGAGGATCCTAAGCATGGTGTCCTTGTGGCTGGGCACCTAAAATGGTTTTTACAAAAATAGATTTGAAAGCAAATGGGTCAGAGCCAGAAAGTGGAAATAATTTTAAAAACAACAAGTGTTTTAATAACATTAAAACATTAAATGCAAAATACATGTTAGGACGTGCACTCACATGAAATTCTCACCTCTCGACTACATGTGCACTCCTAACGTACCGTACCCAACTAAATGACATACATGGCTAACCAAACCGTAATAAGTTCTACCCCTTGCTACTCGATTTCCATTTTTACAGTCTAGCGTTATCAAATCAATAGAGAGCTTTACTTAAACTCAGATTCTCATTTTGTAATACAATTCACTATCGGTTAACCCGTTATGTTTTCTCAAAACGTTTCCATATTTATACACACAATATCACATGAAAGTTCCCATTAATTAAGTGTATATTATTCACGTCATAAATATACAATACAAGCACCCCGAGACTAAGCTGCGGTGCACACATACTCTGCTATCCATCCCGGTACATCACGTACATAAGGATCACGCGTTCTGAATCTCTCAGGAATCGTTCTCAGCTAACAACATCACAAATAATGGAGGCGAACACAGTCACATCACATGGGTCACGCACATACCTGCGCTCCCACGATCAGAAGACTTATTAATATCCCAATAAGTCCTTCTTTGACCTATGTTCATCGAGGTAACCAATCTAAATCCGGGCAACACAAGGATTAGAAAGCCCTAAGCGAACGTAAACCTCCCGTGATAGCAAGTATGGTAGGTATGTCATACACATAAAATCAATACATATACTAAGTATGCACACATCTTAGTAATCACCATAATATGTTGGTGGTACCCTTCTCATTCTTGTACCGATATATAATACTTCACAATTTATATGTTCCTGGTTAATATAATAAATTAGGCCGTCAATAGTTCTCGCACCGTAATAGACACTCACGTCCTACTCCATAATTACCCCTTGGTTCGAATCACACTTCTAGGTTTTACTCCTCATTATACCTCAAATGTCCCTACTATATCAAGTTATCATCAAGGGAAGGTGATCTCTACCATTAAGTAAGGTTACGGGACACACGAAATCAAAACAGGCTAAAAAGCCTAAACTGTTAGCTCGTTAGAAGTCTCGTTCGAACGAGGCTGTTCGAACGAGAGTTCGTTCGAACGAACTGGGCCTTCTAACGAGATCTCGTTCGAACGAAAGTCTTCGAATGAACATCCCTCTCGTTAGAACCCAAACTGTGAACTCGTTAGAAGCTCGTTCGAACGAGCTCGTTCGAACGACCTGGGCAGGTCTTCTAACGAGTGGCCAGATTCGAGCCCAGAAATTCCTTATTTCGTTTTTCTATCTTTTCTTCACTTCTAATCTCATCTAAACATTAGTCCATCAATTGTTCAAGGTTCCTAATCGTCCCTAAACATACATAGGTCACCTACTAATGTTTTTGTGGGGTTAATTCATTATAACATCATCCAAAAATCAAATCCATACATTTATCCCCAATTTCAAGAACATGAACCCTAGAATTTATAAATCCTCCAAGAGCCTAATTAAATCCGTTTTCATTTCATCCAAATTATAATATCATCAGAATAATCATCTAAGTACAATTCTACATGCGATTCCTCATCAAAAATGTAATTTTCACTTTAAATTAAAATGGGTTTTTCATTAACTCCCAAGAACAATAAGATTTTATCAATTCCTACACATGGAAGAAACATTCTTTGCAAAATAACGAAATTAAACCACTTGCCTTATTTGAATCTCTGATTTTGATGACGAATTGATGGAGTGTTCTCTCTCTCTCTCTCTGCAGAATTCCTTCTCTCTCTCTCTCTCTCTCTCCAAGCTTTCTTCTCCAAGATGCTAATGGTGGCTAGGGTTTGCCTTAGGAAATTTTGGAACAATTTCTAATAACCATCGTAGCCCAATAAGTCCTAAGATGTGGTTAGTGGGTTTAGTGGGCAATTTCCAAGTCATCTTTTTAATTCCCAATTTTCGTAGGTTTTAATTCCCAAAAATCCAAAATTACCAAAATACCCTTATACATTGCCGGCATGGCCTAAAAATGCCCCGGGACCCAAACTAAACCCCCGACTAGTGTTTTCTGACTATTTTGACCCTTCCGGACGCATTGGCGCACTCAAAACTACCATACAGTTAATAGAAATAAAATTCACTTTTTAATTATCATAATTATATTCCATGACACGACTGTCACACGCGTCTCAACAAAATTCCCAAATTGTCGTATTTCGATCTCACGACAAATTTCAATATTCATATATAATCATATATGCACATTATAATCAAATACCAACTCGCATCTCGCTAGTATTTTAATCCGGATTAATTTCCAATTAATACGCATTTAATTCAATTAATCCCATAAATAAATATCACCAAAAGTACGGGGTATTACATTCAGGGGGGAGGTCAATGTGGAAAATAGAAGTAGAGGTGGTAAAGTAAAAATTAGGTCAAAGTTAGATAGATCAAAATGTAAATAATCCATTTTTAAGATGCCACAAGTGAAGTTGTTATTAGTTAAATCATGTTGTTAACATATGATTTTCACCTTATGACTTTTATTTCAACATTTTAACCCATCACTAGTGTTGCAATAATTTTACTTATAAAAAATAATAAATTAATATATATTCCTTTGAATATTGAAATTTCTCGTTAGATTGTAAACATTAAATTGAATTATATTTAATTGGATTGGGTTTGCTTAATTCGATTGGATATTTATTGTTTTGACCTTCGACCGGATAAAATGAACTTAATTTAAAATCAAAAGCCGAAATTAATGAAATAAAAAATGATCGAATCGAACATGAGTAATTTTAGAATGACACGTGATTTCATTACTTTTTTATGACAAGCTATCGTGTTTTCATTAGCTAGTGTTTTGAATGATAATAATTATACTTAGACACTAGTTGATGCAAATACAACACGTCGGTGTGTTGTCCAAAATGTATGAATCATGTACTCATTAGACATTTAGTTGGATTTGACTAGTTCTAGTTTGGATTTAATTTAAAATTGACAAAGTGACTTCAAATAGATTGAATGCGTTCTTTAGTTTACCCCATGGTAGATAGAGGCTATAGCATTAGCCTATTGCCCTTAAACATGTTGAAACCACCACCGCCTTTATCCCTCTCTAGATTCCTATCTCTCTCTCCTCTCTTGATCTCTTATTTTATCTCCATCTTCATCTAGTTTTATCTAAATATTTCTTATTCTACAATATTCTCTCATCTCCTCAAACTATGATCGCCGACTTGTTCAATAGTATAAATAGGAGGTCATTATTTCCATTAGGAACATCAAGTGAGGCAAGCAAAATTTAGTGAGTGTCCAAATAAATAGTGAGTGTCTTTATAGCAAGTGAGGTGTATTTTTTAGTAATAAAATTATGTCATAAATATTCAGAGAGTCTTCTAATATCAGTGGATTATTTCAGGGTGTTTTTGTGAGTCAGTAATTGTACTAAATGTTGTACAATTGTTCTTGTGTAATAAAATAGTTTGTTTATGGTTCACCGCTTGCACAATTTTTTACTCAATAATTTGGTATCGGATCCAAACAGCCAGAGACTGCTGTGAGGGTTCCGCTAAAAAAATGAAGTACTGTCAGAGGATCAAAAACAATTTAGGACTGTGTCAACCTAATTGGTTAGGGACCATTTTAATTAAAGTACCCGATTATGGCATACTTGGTTAGTGCGTTTAGTGGTGGCCTTGAAAAACAAAACCACACCAATTATAAAATTTGGATCACGTGCATGATATCCTACTTAGAAGGGCGAGATTTATGGGAGATTATTGGTTCTAGTGACATTACACCACCATTACAGGAAAATACTGAGACTCTACGAAATTGGAAGATAAAAATGGGAATAACCATGTTCGCACTGAAAGTATCAGTACACCCAGAATTATTATGGCATATCAAGGATGTGAAAACACCAAATGATGCATGGAGTACTCTTGCCTCTCTCTTCTGAAAGACTAATGATGCACAGTTACAGATGTTGGAGAATGAGTTAGTGTCAATAACTCAAGAAGGAATGACTCTCGACCAGTATTTTAAGAAAATGAAATATTTATATCAAGAAATTTCATTGCTTGATCTTTACTCTAAAATTTATGAACCAAGGCTGATGAGGAGAATAATTATTTGTGGCCTAAAGCCCGAATATAATGGATTTATTATGGCAATGTGTGGCTAGAAATCTCAACCCACTCTAGTTGAATTGGAAAATTTATATGCTAATCAAGAGACATTGATGAAATAAATGAGTGGGGCTGTAATAAATAACAAACATGAGGAACTCTACACTAACAAAAGAGGAATAAAAAGACACATTTCTAAAAAGGTAAGTGGAACGAGAGAAGTCCACGTGAAGAAGTGAGCTCGTGAAAATAAGAAAAGAGATCTTGTTTAGGGGGAGCTAAACACGATGATGAAAAATATTATTAATATAACGGGCCATATAGATGACAAAACACTGTGTGCTATAATTATGACATAAGGGTCCACTAAGCCAAAGACTGCTGGCATAGAAAGAAGTGTGTAGAAAGTAACTTGAAAACATAAAACAACCAAGAAAATTATAATAAAGAAGAATGAGATTTTGCAGAAGCCCTTTTAATAATTAAGCTTATACAAGATTACTTCTCGGAGGAAGAAGTAGACTTTCAAGAAGACTGGGTTGAAGATAAAATAAACTATATTGAAATTAAAGAATATTGGATTGAAGGTCAAGTTGGCTTATTTTTAATCAAAGAAAAATTTTATGAGCATGAAATTAACGAAGATCTGGTTGAGGAGACACACTTTGACACAGTATGTCCTAAGTTATCCAAGTATTCACGTCGACAATATTGAAGCACTGACATAAGATTTTTTCGATTTACAAGAAATGGAGGTGCCACAAATCAAGAAATAGGGAAGTGAGTTTCAAGAAATATTGGGAGAGAAAATTCAAGAAGACACGTCAACTGATCACGGAACCAGTGTCGAGGGGAAAAAAACTATGTAGATGGAGATAATTAAGAAGAGAACCTCAACCATATTAATGCAGATCGAGAAGATGATGGATCTTGGATAAATATTTCAAATACTATCATAGGCAAGGTTAACACATTCGCACCATATGGAAAAACTACTAAAGAGCATTTTTAGGGAAAATTGAAGTCAAAATAAGTCATTGAACCAATGGGATATGAGATGAAAAGCTTGGGAGAATTTACAATCACTACTTAGGGCTTTAATATTCGTGACACTCGAGGACATTAGAACTACGCATCAAAGACACAAGATCAAATGCAATGGAGAGCAAGGCATAAGGAAGCACGGATGTCTAGATAAAGCTAAATGAAATCACAGCTAGTATAGAATTTCTTGAGATATAAGAAACTCGTCTAAGAAACTCTTCAGTACGATTCAAGAAGAGAGGCGGTGTTGAGGGGAAGTGTTGAAGTCACCACCACCTCTCTGTGTGTGTGTGTGTGTGTGCATGGAAACTTTCAGCTTTCTCTCTCCTCTCTTTATCTATTATTTTCTCTCCATCTTCCATCTAATTTTATCGAGATATTTCTTATTATGGAATATTCTCCCACCTCCTTAAACTATGGCCACCGACTTTTCTAATAGTACAAATAGGAGGTCATTTTCCCCATTAGAGACGTCAAGTGAGGCAAGAAAAATTTAGTGAGTGTTCAAATAAAGAGTGTCCAAATAAATAGTGACTATCTTTATAGCGAGTGAGGTGTGTTTTGAGTAATAAAATTATGTCCTAAATATTGATCAAATCTTGTAATATTAGTTGGTCATTTGATTGTGTTTTGGTAAGTCAATAATTGTACTAGATTTTGTGTAATTGTTCTTGTGTAATAAAATAGTTTGTTTGTGGTTTACTGCTTGCATAATTTTTTACTCAACAAAATAAGCAAAACATAAGCCATGATTTATTTTCAAAAAAAATTGGATACCATAAGCATTTAGCCCAATAGCCTAACAAAAGTATGAGTTTTGCAAATTGTATGGGTTAAGCCCAAGTAGGAAACTATTTTTATACATATTATGCAAGAAAGTTTGGTTTAAATAAGGGAACGAAAACTAGTAAGTTCAATGCAATTTGACAACTTATTATGAGCTCATTATGTATAGAAATAAAGGGATTAATGACAAATTGAATCTTTTTTTAAATAATTTAAGGGCTAATTATATCATTTATTCTATAATATATGATTTTGAAGAGATGCTCAATAATATAATGAAGTAAAATTCATACTACGTCATATTACTGCTCACAAGGTTCTGAGTAAGACCGCCCTAAAATTGTAAAATATATATATATATATATATATATATATATATATATATATATATATATATATATATATTTGCTACTTGATTTTGATATAGATCAATAGACTAATTGAATATAGTAAAAAAAATTATTATCAAGTTACGATTTTTCTTTTTTCAAAAAGTCTATACCTTACAATAATAATTTTCATTAAGCTATTAAAAAAATGGCTACAACTTTCACATCCCAAAAGTCTATCTATGACATCTGATGTCTAACACTTAAGCTTGTCAGGATGTTGGTGCAGTATTTGAAACTATAAAAGTTAGTGATCATTTGAAATAACTAATGTAGGGCAGTTCTCGGTCAGTATGGTCGGTATTTGGCTCATACTAATATTGTATCAATTTTTTTTTTGATACTTTGGATTTTGTTAGTTTCGATTTTGGTTTTTCAAAAACCAATACTAATACAAAATCGTTCAATATTTTGATTTTTTTGTGTTGTTGGTAAATTTTTCTTTCAGTATTTTAATATTTTTGTATGTGTTTTTAGTTTTAGATTTCTAAGTTTTTTGCTCAATTTTTTTATTTATTATTTATTATTTTTCAGGTATTTTCACTTCCCAAATGAAATATACATACACTAACTCATAAACTAAACATATTTTATATGTCGTACACTTAAAATATCAAATAACCTAGGTGTATACCCAGATTCCTCACATAATAACTAAAAAGAGTTCGTCTCGAAGACAAAAGAAATGAATAAGCATATGCTCTTAACTTAAAAATTTATATACTTTCTAAAAATAAAGATACCCCCAAATTTTGATAGTTTTGTGATAAATGATTTCACCTAGTGATCAAAATTGAAAAATGTAATATAAAATTTGTATGTTTGACATATTAAATCGTAATTTTTGAACGGTTGTTTCGGTATTTAATTTTGGTACAGTAATTTTGATTAATTCATTTTTTAAATGTGTAAACCAAAAAACCATCCCCCAAGTTTTCGGTAATTTTGGTTTCGGTAAACTCGATTTGTAGTAATGAAGAGTAATTACCAAAACCATAAATTTTCGAACCAAAACGGTACGGTACGATAAAAAAACATACCTTAACCACCCTGAAACTAATGTATAGCTTGATAAAATTCATATAAACACTTTATGTAAGATTGTATATAATAATATACTTAAAATAGTAAATGTAATTACTTATGGAGAGTGATATCAAATAGTATCTATATTTAAATTTACCTCTCCCCTCCTCTGAACTAGGGTTGCCAGTGGATGGGGTTTGGACCAAAAACTCGATTTGGATCCTATCCATTTACCCAAATCTGGATTATATTATAATAGTCAATTACTCAATTACAAGTTTATTAGTGATCTGATTGTTAAAGAGGATCGAATATGCATCTAAGTCAAATTTGATATGTTAAGGAATCAATCCAATTAAACAAAATATATATTATAATTATTCTACTGGTATATGTATAACAACTAAATACAAATATAGAGGAAGACTCAGAGATGGATGCCCACCTTGTAAAACGACAAAACAAAGTTGAAAGTGTTAAGATTTCTTTTTTTTCAATAAACATTGTAATATATAACAAGGAGATCAGTTTTACCTAGATTATAGGAAAATCCGTAGTTTGTAGGAGTCATAGTTAGTTGGTTTATTCACGTTTATTTACAATTCATGTCTTCGTGTGTTAGTTCCATAATATATTCTAAGGGACATTGTGGTTGCTTAGAGGTGAATTTCAATTTCTTATATGTAAGTTGTATGCATTCATTTAATTTTAATTAATAAAGTATGTAACATTTTAGCCTTCTGTTCTATTCTCAAGTTTTCAAGAATTCCTCTGTTGTTTTAATTTATCCAACATATGGTATTAAATCCCACCACTAGACCCTGGTAAAATTCCAAGAAACGAAGTAGTTTTTTGTTTCTTGCCATAGTAAGCTTCCATGGCAACTGACAAGCGAAGATAGAATTTTGTTCATCCAGCAACAGCTCGCTTTGATGGTCACTATAATCATTGGAGAATGTTGATAGACATTTTCCTAATATATGAGGATTATTGGGATCTTGTGGAGATGGGAATTGCCAAACCAGAAGGAGTATTGACAGAAGCTTACCAAAAGAGGATTGAAGAACAATGGTTGAAAGATTTGAACGTGAAGAACTACCCATTTTAAGCAATTGATCGTGCCATTTTTCAAACCATTCTCTAAAAAGTTACGTCCAAAAGTATTTGGGATTCCATGAAGAATAAATATCAAGACTCAGTAAGAGTGAAGCGTTCAGAGATTTAAACTTTGAGGATAGATTTTGAAACTCTCCAAATGAAGACTAGAGAATGAGTCACTGATTATTGTGGAAAAACCATGGGAACTGCAAACAAAATGCAAATCCATGGTGAGAAAATTAATGTTTGTGCCATTGTTGAGAAGTACCTGCGATCTATGACTCCAAAATTTAATTATGTCATTTTGTTTATTGAAGATTCGAACAATATGATGCGATGTCCATTGATGAGTTACAAAGTTTCTTCTTGGTTCGTGAACGAAGTTTGAATCGCGGCACCTTAAAAGATCAATCTTTGAAAGATCCTACCTTTTTTGAATACTCAAGTTCAAAATGAAGAGGTTGAGGATGAAGTAGAGGTCATCGAGGCAATAAATATGGAAGTAGACGACATCATAATTTCAAGAAAGATGATGATTACTTCCAGAATAAAAGAAAAGGACAGGCTGACAAGTCCAATGTCGGGTGTTACTGGTACCATAATTTTGGTCATTACCATTATGAGTAGTAAACTAAGATGCCCAAAGATAAAGACTGGGGGAGAAATCGAATTTTCCATAGAAAAAGGAGGAATTGACGCTCTTGATGGCCTTTCATGTCAAAAAGGATCTTGAGTCATATTTTGGTATGTGGACATCAGATGTAGCAACCATATGTGTGGTAGTAAGTCTTATTTTTCTTCCTTAAATGAAGATTTTGTACTACTGTGAGATTTGGTCATAGATCTACTACGAAAGTTATGGGAAAATGTGATATTTATATTAAAACCAAGAATGATTTTTGTTGAAATAGTCTCAAATGTCTTTTATGTTCTAGATTTAAAGACCAATTTGTTAAGTGTTGGTCAATTGTAAGATAAGGGTTATATTGCGATTGTTAATATATCTCCAAATAGATTGTTTTCACTGTGACTAAAAAGTGTGCAAACTTGCTTAATGGCTAAGGCGAAAGGTCAAACATAGCTTTGCCATTTTCAATATGTCCATTTGAACTTTAATGGGTTGAAAACACTTCATTATAATGTGACACCCCGACTAATTAAATACCGGGTAGCTTCTCCATTATTAAATTAATACAAAATGCCAAGTTGGTTCAGTTCATAGCATCACTGTCGAAAACATTTTTAATAATTACTAACCACCTAGTATTTAAAAAGTGAGTTGCCAATTTTAATTAAATTCGATAAACATACAATAAGTGAATTATGAAATGCTAACATAACCACCACAACATAGTCACAATAGAATAACCATCAACTAATAATATGTTTGGAGGAATACTCCTCATAACAATCCAAATACTGAAATAAATAAATAACAAGTCTGCATCACTAAATTAATTACAACCCAAAGTCTGAAATAACTAAAATGTAAGATGTCTCTAAAGGAATGGGGCGAAATGCCCAACAAAATAAGAAAATCTAGTAATGGAATCAAGATCGAAGATGGAGGCGTCTACTGTCAAAGTCCTGTAACTTACACAGCAGCTACAGCACGTCACCTGAATAGAACTCCTATGCATGGTGTCCTTGTGGCTGGGCACCTAAAAGGTTTTTACAAAAATAGATTTGAAAGAAAACGGGTCAGAGCCCGAATGTGAAAATAATTTAAAAATTTGCAAGTGTTCAATATCATTAAACAGTGAATATAAAGTACATGATAGTGTGTGCACTCACATGAGTTCCTCACCTCTCATCTAATTGTGCACTCCTATCCTACCCGTACCCATTCTAGTTGTTCCCATATCTAACTAGTCTGATACCAAATTTTACATTACTATATGATCACCAATTCAATTCCCAACAACCTTTTAATTAACAGAGTGTTATAACTTGCTACACAACTTTCCATGTTAGTACTAATAATTACTAGAGATCTTCCATTTTCACTTTACAAACTGTTGCTACTATTTATCCTCACATTTATACATGACAATTCATTTCAATTAACAGTATGTTATTCTCATCATAAATATACAATACTAGCACCCCGAGACTAAGCTGCGGTGCTCACATACTCTGCTATCAAATCCCGGTACATCATGTACATGAGGACCACGTATTCCGAATCTCTCAGGAAACGTTTCATTAACAACAATCACAAATAATGGAGGCGAACATAGTTCACATCACATGGGTCACGCACATACCGATGCTCTCATGATCAGCAGACTTATTTACTTCTCAATAATCCCTTCTCTGACCTATGTCCTCGAGGTACCAATCTAAATCCCCCTCGTAGGCACACAAAGATTAGATGGCCCTAAACGAATGCCAACCTCTCATGATAGCAAGTACGGTAGGTATGTTATACACAGATAACTACATGTACTAAGCATTCACACATCTTAGATATTACAATATTTTATTAGTGGTATACTTCTCGTTCTTATACCAACACTTAGTGCTATACAAATCACAAGTCCCCAGTTTATATGTATTTAAGTTATCAACTATTCTAACCTCGTGATTAGTTACTCGCTTCCCAATCCACAAATGTCATCCAGTTTAATACACTATTCCTAAGTTTTACTCCTCAATATACCCAAATATCCCAACTATACCCACTAATTTATAAGGGAAGGTTATCTCACCATCTAAATAAGTCTATGGGATACTAGAAATAAATTCACGCTAAAAAGGCCATTCTGTCAACTCGTTAGAAGTCTCGTTCGAACAAGGTCGTTCGAGCGAGTTCGTTCGAACGAAAGGCTTCAAACGAACTACCAACTTGTTAGAAGGGATACTGTCATCACGTTAGAAGTTCGTTCGAACGACCTGGGCAGGTCTTCTAACGAGATGGCAGTTTCAGCCCAGAAATTCCCAAGTCCGTTTTTCTCAATTCTTCTCTCCTCTAAACCCACCCTAAGACCATCCAATTTATGTTCCAACATTTTTAAGCCATTTCTAATCATCCTAGATCATCTCTTAACACATTTTTGGGGTCAAATCTTATACATCATCAAGGAATTTATATAAATCTCCAAATATTTCACCAAACCCTATGAACATGAACTCATATTTTTCTTATGCCCAATTACTCATCATAAATCCGTTTTTAAATCATCATATATAACTCTTCGAATATTAAATTAGTCCATCATCATTCTACATCCAAAATCCTAAACCAAATTCAAAGTTTCTCCAACAATTTCATGGGTTTTCTTCAAAAATTTCAATATAAGATAATTCCTACACTAAACATGGAAGACATATTCAATGCACTAAAAATATCAAATCACTTGCCTTAGATTCATTTTCCATAATTGATGTTGGTGAATGAAGGTTGATTCTCTCCTTTCTCTACAGATTTTCTCCCAAGGTTGAAGATGGCTTGGTCTTGGCTCTTGTAACTTCTCTCCAACTTCTCTCAAAACTCCCGTAGCCCACTCTCTAAACTTTTGCTAGTAATGGCCTTAGTGGACCCTTTTAAAATTATAAATATAAACTCCAATTTTCGTGGGTTTTAATTCCCTAATTTTTAAAATTACCAAAATACCCTTTTAAGTTGTCGGTATGGCCCAAAAATACCCCGGGACCCAAACTAAATCCCCAGCTAGTGTTTTCTGACTATTTCGACCCTTATAAACTCGTTGGTGCACTCAAAATGACCATTTGGTTGATAAAATTAACATTCACTTTTTAATTCAAATAATTACATTCCTTACGCGACTAACACGCGCGTCCCAACTAAATTTCCCAAATTGTCTTATTTCAGTCTCACGACAATTTTAATATTTTCAATATTCATATATTGCCATATATACACATCATAATAAAATACCAAGTCACATCTCATTCGTATTTTTATCCGGATTAATTCTTAATTAATTCACATTTAATTTAATTAATCCCTTAAATAAATATCAATAAAATTACGGGGTATTACATACTTCCCCCCTAATAACAGAATTTCGTCCCGAAATTTGAAAATAAAAAGTACCTGGTAAAAACAACTCTGGATAACGCTCACGCATCTCATCCTCGCGCTCCCACGTGGACTCCTCGGCATTATGATGCCGCCACTGAACACGTACCAACGGTACTATCTTTGACCGCAGTTTCCGCTCGCTTCGGTCCAAAATAGCAATCGGCCCCTCCTCATAGGAACTATCGGGCTGGAGATCGATGTCCTCCAAAGAAATGTGAGTATGGGCCAAATCATCCCTAAGATATTTCCTTAGCGAGGAAATATGGAACACATCATGAATCCTATGCAAGTGCTCCGATAACCCTAGTCTATACGCAACTGGCCCAATCTGCTCTATGATAGGAAATGGCCCCACATATCTCGGTGCCAGTTTCCCCTTCTTCCCAAAACGCATAATCCCCTTTATAGGAGATACTCTGAGTAAAACTTGGTCCCCCACTTTGAATTCTCTGAAGAACTTCTTGGCATCAGCACAGCTCTTCTACCGGTCCTGAGCTACCCGAATGCGATTCCGTATCATCTCTATCCTTGCCGAAGTATCCTGAATTACTTTCGGCCCAAGGAGCTTGTTATCCCCCACTTCTAACCATCATGCTGGGGAACGACAAGGTCTACCATACAACGCCTCAAATGGAGCCATGCCAATGGTGAACTGGTAGGAGTTATTATAAGCAAACTCCACCAGTGGAAGGTACTGCTCCCATCCACCCCCAAAGTCTATGATGCACATACGCAACATGTCCTCCAACATCTGATTTTTACGCTCGGTCAGGCCATCGGTCTGCGGGTGATAAGCCGTACTCAACCGCAATTCAGTGCCCATGGCCTCCTGGAAACTCACCTAAAACCGTGAAACAAATATCTTGTCTCGGTCAGACACGATATTTAGAGGCACACCGTGAAGTCTCACTATTTCCGAAATGAAAATCTAGGCATACTGTCCCTGAGTGCAGTCTGTCCTTACGGGTAGAAAATGAGCAACTTTGGTCAAATGGTCCATAATTACCCAAATGGAGTCGTGACCCCTCTGTGACATAGGTAACCCCGTGATAAAGTCCATGGATATACTCTCCCATATCCACGTCGGAACCTCTAATGGTTGTAGAAGTCCTGTCGGTCTCTGATGATCCACTTTTAGTAGCTGACAAGTGGCGCATTTAGAAACAAACACGACGATATCTCTCTTCATCCCGCTCCACCAATACTGAAGTCTCATGTCTTGGTACATTTTGTCCCCACCAGGGTGTACCGCGAACCATGAGCCGTGCGACTCTTCCATCACCTCGTGTCGCAAGTCTTCCCCTTTCAGAAAGACTAGTCTCCCATTGAAGCGTAATCCCGCGTCTGAGCTAACGGTATAGGACTCGGCTCCCTCTGCTAGTAATCGAACTATCTGCTCCTGACAGAACGAGTCATTTGTCTGGGCCTTTACCACTCTTGTAACAATCTACGGTGTAACAGTCATCACCGACATGAACGATCGGGACACTGCATCCTGGTGTCCCAACTCCTTCCACTTTGCTTTCCACACCTCGTCCACTCCATCTACTGGCCTTTGGCTCAACACGTCTGCTACCATGTTAGCCTTCCCCGGGTGATATTGGATATCAAACTGATAATCCTTCACAAACTCAAGCCACCGTCGTTGATGCATATTCAACTATTTCTGTGTAAAGAGGTACTGTAGAGACTTGTGGTTCCTTGAACAATCGAAACTTCTCCCCCAGGAGATAATGTCTCCAAATTCGAAGGGCAAATATGACTTTCGCTAACTCCAAGTCATGGGTGGGTTAATTCCTCTCGTGAGGCTTAAGCTTACGGGAAGAATAAGCTATGGCCTGACTCTCCTACTGCAGCACACCTCCGAGTCCTTGAAAGGGCTCATCAGTGTAAACTAAATACTCAACTCCCAGTCTGGGCAACGCTAATACAAGTGTTGAGGTCAACTTGTCCTTCAACTCATCGAATGCCAATTGACAGGCATCGCTCCAGATGAATGGCACACCCTTGTGAGTCAGATGTGTCAAAGGGACCTCTATCTTTGAGAAACTCTGAATAAACCTCCTGTAGTATCCTGCTAGGCCCAAAAAACAATGGATCTCAGTCGGTGTCGTGGGTTGTCCCCACTCCCTCACCACGGATACCTTTCCCGAATCAACAGATATCCCCTGGTCCGAAACGATATGCCCTAAAACTTGAACCTCCTTCAGCCAAAACCCACACTTCTCATACTTTGCATAAAGCTCGTTCTGACGTAGCGTCTGCAAAACCTGTCTCAAATGCTCGGTGTGCTCCTCTTCTGTCTGGGAGTTAACCAGAATGTCATCAATAAAGACAATGACGAACTGGTCTAGGAACTCTCTGAACACCCTATTCATCAAGTCCATAAACACGGCTAGAGCATTGGTCAAGCCAAAAGGTATAACCCAAAACTCGTAGGAACCATATCTCGTTAAGAAAGCAGTCTTCGAGACGTCCTGTTCCCTTATATGCAACTGATGGTATCTCGATCGCAAATCAATCTTTGAGAAGAAGGAAGCTCCTCTCAGCTGGTCGAATAAGTCATCGATTCGGGGCAACGGATACTTATTCTGTATCGTAACCTTATTCAACTCTCAGTAATCTACGCAGAACCTCAACGATCCATCCCTCTTCTTTACAAACAACACATGGGCACCCCACGGTGAAGTACTCCTCCGGATAAACCCTTGACCCAACAACTGCTATATCTGATCCCGTAACTCTCTCATCTCTACCGGAGCCATACGGTAAGGTGAGCGGGCAATCGGCCGAGTTCCCGACATCAAATCGATCACAAAACCTATCTCTCTACTCGAAGGTAGTCCAGGTATATCCTGAAATACATCGGCAAACTTCCTAACAACTGGAATCGCATCGAGTGGTATCACCACTTCCTTAGAGGTCTCCTCCTCTATATAGTACAAGTGAGTGGACGATCCTCCCTCAGGGCGAGGCATCGCCACTAAAAACATCTCCTGCCCGGGAATGGCAAAGATAATACTCCTACTAAAATAGTAAATCATGGATCGGTACGCAACTAGCCAATCCATACCAACAATCGCATCATACTCAGTCATCTCTAATACTAACATATCAGCGAGTAAAGTAAACCTCCCGATCTCTATACCCACACCTCTACAAATAAGGGAAATCACGGAACCCCTACTCAACGGTGAATCTACATAAGTAACCGTGCTCTCGATAGTGTCTAATAACCCAATAGTGCGTGCAAACCTCATGGAAATGAAACAATGTGTGGCCCTCGTGTCAAATCAAATACGCCCCATAGTCCTCTGAATAGAGAACATACCCTCAACGGCCGGTGGATCCTGTGGGGCTTCGGCATGATGGAGTTGGTACACTCTCCCATACTGAAGCTGTCCCTGTTGAACTGGGACCGCTGGAATGGGTGGTAATGCTGCCATCTGTGGTGGTGCTGGGAGTGCGACGGGAAACATAGGCCTCTGAGGCTCGTGTCGAGCACCCTACTGCTGCTGCTGTGGGGCCCTCCCCCTATTGGGACAATCCTGGCATTTGTGGCCAATCTTGCCACAAGTGAAGCACTTCCCCGGGAAATTTCCCCCTCGCTGTCCCCGCTGCCCTCGGCCCTGATGGTCGTTACCATTTCTACCTTGGCCTTGGTGGCCTTGTTGAAACTGCTGCTGTGGACCATTCTGACCCTGCTGGCCCTGATGGCCATGTCTGAAACCTCCCTGACCACTCCTAAAACCTCCAGATCTGAACCTCTTAGAATCCCCATGTTGGGAACCCTGATCACTCTGCCTATGCTGACCCTGAGTAGATTGTGCCCCATTGGCACCATTTCCCCCTGCCTTTCCCTGATGGATGGATTCTACTGATCTCTTGCTCTCAGTCATGTGAAAGCGGTGATCCTGGCAGTGAAGTAGTGCCGCATTAACCACATCAGAGTAAGTGGCCAACGAGAGATTACCCAACAAGTGCTGATGAATCCTCCAAGTCAATCCATCCATAAACTTCTGAATCTTCTTCTCCCCAGTCAAAATCTCATCCAGAATAATGTTCAAGAGATTGGTAAACTCAACCTCACACTCGGCTACGGTCCTCCCCTCCTGCTTGAGGTTCATCAATTTCCTCCTCATTTCAGTGTGAACAGCTGACGGAAAATATTTACGGTCGAACCGCACCCAGAACTCATGAATAGAAAGGGCATCCCTCTCCTCTGCGGTGGTAATGGATTCCCACCACTGCAATGCAGATCCAACTAGCCTAAAAGTATCCAGTATCTGCTTCTGAACATCTGTGCACTCGTACATCCTTAAGTGCCTCTGAATGTCCTTCCTCCACTGACTGGATACCACAACATCGGAGCTACCTACAAACTCCGAAGGGTGTGCTTTCTGAAAA
Organism: Sambucus nigra; assembly: GCA_949130495.1. NCBI lineage: Eukaryota > Viridiplantae > Streptophyta > Magnoliopsida > Dipsacales > Adoxaceae > Sambucus > Sambucus nigra. Next base: position 112,407,912 of record OX422216.1, read on the forward strand.
GCATCACGGACGCGTTCCCAAGCAACCGGGAATGCATGAGCCTGAACTGGCGCGACTATCGACGCCTGGGGTGGTGCCTGATGTACAACGGTTAGGGCGGCATTTACCGCTTGGGCTACAATAGCTGCAACCTCTGCGGCATTCATAGTGCCCTGAACTGGTGCAGGCTGTGGCTCTGGATGTGCATCCCTAAGAACTCGATGCGCACGTCATGGAGGCATTTGAAATTAGGGTAAAGTCTTATGAGTTCGCAGTTATTATCTCAAAATAGCTGAAGAGCGAAGCATATACAAAAGAATATAACAGTCCTAAAGTATAGGGCTCTATATCAAAGAAAGCTCGGCGAAAACATAATAAGCCGTAAAGATCCTAAGGACACTAGAACCTGATGCTCTGATACCACCTGTGGCACCCCGACTAATTAAATACCGGGTAGCTACTCCTTTATTAAATTAATACAAAATGCCAAGTTGGTTCAGTTCATAGAATCACGGTCAAAAACATTTTTAATAATTACTAACCACCTAGTATTTAAAAAGTGAGTTGCAAATTTTAATTAAATTCGATAAACATAGAATAAGTGAATTATGAAATGCTAACATAACCACCACAACATAGTCACAATAGAATAACCATCAACTAATAATAGGTCTGGAGGAATACTCATCATAACAATCCAAATACTGAAATAAATAAATACCAAGTCTGCATCACTAAATTAATTACAACCCAAAGTCTGAAATAACTGAAATGTAAGATGTCTCTAAAGGAATGGGGCGACATGCCCAATAAAATAAGAAAATCTGATAATGGAATCAAGATCGAAGATGGAGGCGTCTACTATCAAGGTCATGAAACTTACATAGCAGCTACAGTACGTCACCTGAATAGAACTCCTATGCATGGTGTCCTTGTGGCTGGGCACCTAAAAGGTTTTTACAAAAATGGATTTGAAAGCAAACGGGTCAGAGCCCGAATATGAAAATAATTTAAAAATTTGCAGGTGTTCAATATCATTAAACAGTGAATATAAAGTACATGATAGTGTGTGCACTCACATGAGTTCCTCACCTATCATCTAATTGTGCACTCCTATCGTAGCCGTACCCATTCTAGTTGTTCCCATATCTAACTAGTCTGATACCAAATTTTACATTTCTATACGATCACCAATTCAATTCCCAACAACCTTTTAATTAACAGAGTGTTATAACTTGCTACACAACTTTCCATGTTAGTACTAATAATTACTAAAGATCTTCCATTTTCACTTTACAAACTGTTGCTATTATTTACCCTCACGTTTATACATGACAATTCATTTCAATTAAAAGTATATTATACTCATCATAAATATACAATACTAGCACCCCGAGACTAAGCTACGATGCTCACATACTCTGCTATCAAATCCCGGTACATCACATACATGAGGACCACGTATTCTGAATCTCTCAGGAAACGTTTCATTAACAATAATCACAAACAATGGAGGCGAACATAGTTCACATCACATGGGTCATGCACATACCTATGCTCCCATGATCAGCAGACTTATTTACTTCTCAATAAGCCCTTCTTTGACCTCTGTCCTCGAGGTACCAATCTAGATCCCCCCGTAGGCACACAAAGATTAGATGGCCCTAAACGAATGCCAACCTCTCATGATAGCAAGTACGGTAGGTATGTTATACACAGATAACTACATATACTAAGCATTCATACATCTTAGATATTAGAATATTTTATTAGTGGTATACTTCTCGTTCTTATACCAACACTTAGTGCTATACAAATCACAAGTCCCCGGTTTATATGTATTTAAGTTATCAATTATTGTCACCTCATGATTAGTTACTCGCTTCCCAATCCACAAATGTCATCCGGTTTAATAAACTATTCTAAGTTTTACTCCTCAATATACCCCAATCTCCCAACTATACCCACTAATTTATAAGGGAAGGTTATCTCACCATTTAAATAAGTCTACGGGATACTCGAAATAAATTCAGGCCAAAGAGGTCATTATGTCAACTCGTTAGAAGTCTCGTTCGAATGAGGTCGTTCGAATGAAAGGCTTCGAATGAACTACCAACTCGTTAGAAGGGATAATGTCATCACGTTAGAAGTTCGTTCAAACGAGGTCGTTCGAACGACCTGGGCAAGTCTTCTAACGAGATGGAAGTTTCAGCCCAGATATTCCCAAGTCCGTTTTTCTCTATTCTTATCTCCTATAAACCCACCCTAATACCATCCAATTTATGTTCCAACATTTTTAAACCATTTCTAATCATCCTAGATCATCTCTTAACACATTTTTGGGGTCAAATCTTATACATCATCAAGGAATTTATATAAATCTCCAAATATTTCACCAAACCCTATGAACATGAACTCATAATTTTCTTATGCCCAATTACTCATCATAAATCCGTGTTTAAATCATCATATATAACTCTTCGAATATTAAATTAGTCCATCATCATTCTACATCCAAAATCCTAACCCAAATTCAAAGTTTCTCCAACAATTTCATGGATTTTCTTCAAAAATTTCAATATAAGATAATTCCTACACTAAACATGGAAGACATATTCAATGCACTAAAAATATCAAATCACTTGCCTTAGATTCATTTTTTAGAATTCATGTTGGTGAATGAAGGTTGATTTTCTCCTTTCTCTACAGATTTTCTCCCAAGGTTGAAGATGGCTTGGTTTTGGCTCTTGTAACTTCTCTCCAACTTCTCTCAAAACTCCCGTAGCCCACTCTCTAAACTTTTGATGGTAATGGCCTTAGTGGCCCCTTTTAAAATTATAAAGATAAACTCCAATTTTCGTGGGTTTTAATTCCATAATTTTTAAAATTACCAAAATACCCTTTTAAGTTGCCGGTATGGCTCAAAAATGCCCCGGGACCCAAACTAAACCCCCGGCAAGTGTTTTCTGACTATTTCGACCCTTCCGGACTCGTTGGCGCACTCAAAATGACCATTCGGTTGATAAAAATAACATTCACTTTTTAATTCAAATAATTACATTCCTGACGCGACTGACACGTGCGTCCCAACTAAATTTCCCAAATTGTCTTATTTCAGTCTCGCGATAATTTTAATATTTTCAATATTCATATATTGCCATATATTCACATCATAATGAAATACCAACTCTAATATCTTTAGTATTTATATCCGGATTAATTCTCAATTAATTCACATTTAATTTAATTAATCCCTTAAATAAATATCAATAAAATTACGGGGTATTACACATAAACAATGGCAATTGCAATAACGCGTATGTTTCGGTGTTTATTTAGTATTTACTAATTGTGAGAAAAAAATAATAAACTACTTTAGTGAATTAGTAATAATAAAATGAATATTTATATGATGATTAAATTTGCATGTTATGTGCTTTATGTGTACCGCTTATTATATTTAATTATGTGGTGTAATTAATTACGTTTGAGTATATGCGGTTACTGATAGAGATGATTTTGTCGCGGGTTCATGTCATCGACGCCGGTCGTTTACTATATTCGGTTCACCAACTCAATACAAAAACCTGAACTATGGCTACACTCTTTTAAGGGAGTATTGCGATCAGTCCGGGTATCAACTCCATAGAGAAATGTTGCTAGAATTAATTAGTTTAATACTTCTAAAATAAAAGTGTAAAAGGTAATTGTTAATAAAAAAAAAAGAAAAGATAACTAGGCATGTGTATTTAAACTAGATTAACAAAAGGAATAAAAGCTATAGGTTGCGACAGATATCCCTCACCTCGAGTTAACTAGTATAAATGGTTACACGGGTCTACAAATTTAGTAAGATCGACTCTCATTTTAATACTTAATCAAATTTAGAGTTGTCACTCACTAAATCGTCATAAAAGCCATATATGATTTTGGCGTCAAAAAATACCTCGAAAATTATGCACATAAGGTCGTAAATACGGAGCATACATGATATACCCCATTAAATCTCCTAGGCATAATAACAAGGACAACCCAATCGAATTAAATACATAAAAACTATCACAAAAGAAAATCAGCTAAATCAACCCAAGGTGAATTCAATCAAACACAACCTAAACTAAGTTAGTCACTAAGCATGATGAAATACATAAATTAAAGTAACTAATTAATTAAAGCAAATAAGAAATAAATTAACTACAACAATTTATCTATGCATGAAAATGAATAATAAAGCATAAAAAATAAAGGAATACAAAGCTCAAATTAAAGGGAAGAAGATGAATGGTAAAGCTCTTACATTAATGGGTGAAAACCCCAAAGAAAATGAAGGAGAGGGGTTACTCCACAAAAAAACCCAAATTCTCTAACCCTAGACTATCCTAAAATATCTTATCTGGACCAAATAAACAAAAAACCCTATTATATATTAAGTTACAAATAAAATAAAAGCAAAAGAAATTAAAGAAAAAAAGCGTGTTCTAACTGGTGTACCTGGTAGACCGCCGGTGGGGACCCGATCGACCGGTCCCAAAGGAAAAAGCACACTGCTTCTGACCAAAGGCAAATTCCTGCAGAAACTCGCGACCTACTCTAATCTGTTAGGACCCACTGCTATTTTGGTGTGTGGCCAAAAACCCTTTTTCTCATATTTTTCCAAAATCCAATACTTTCTTTGCAATTCAAGCGCAAGACCATTTCCTTTCATTTGTAGTCGAAACCTGCTACTGCAATTTTGGGCCAGGACCTATTGGTTATTTACTTAATTGTTTTCCTTAAGAATTTCGTTATATTTCCCCATCCGCTCAAAGGTTCGTAACAACTTTTTTTGGACTCGGATTTCGTCACCATTTGCAGCCACGTGAAGCATATTTTGAGGGCCTCAACTTCAATGAAGACTTTGCGCAAAAATCTCGAAGTGTGAAATGACTGATTTGCCCATGAACGTGTGAATGTCAACGGAACTTTACCGGAATGCAACCAAACTTCATACTAAGCACCTTAATGCCTAAAAAACTCAATAATGCCTCAAAAACATGTTAAAATATAAAATGGAAGTTGTGTGGTTACGAGCATTTTTATAGGAATTAAAGTACCCGAGGGGGCTAAAATGCATAAGTATAAGGCTATATATGTGTATGATTCGGGATGAATCAGTTAGTCATACAATAAATATATATGTGTTTTATTTTACTTTGTGAGGTATTACTATGAGTTATGAGGTACTACCATTTAGAGAGAACTCTAGAGTGATACGAAGGCTCGATTATATGTTTTTATTATTTTAAGTTGGGCCTGGGGGTAGGTATAACCTTAGGTTATTCTGGATAGTATTTTTGGCTCATTTTAAGGCCCAAAAATAGGTCTAATAGGGGTATAAAAATTTAAGGGTTAATGAGGAGTTTTTGACCTCATTAATTATATAATTCACATCACATAAATAAACTATCGCAAATTTAGACCTTTAGGAGAACTCAAGGATATTTTGGGAGAAAAGGGAATAAGAATCACGTGTAGAGATTCCTCATTTATACTTTCAAGAAATAAATCTCTTACTATATCACATATATAATCTATAATTTATTTACAATTCATGTTATATGTTAATTCTGGGATTTAGGAAGCATGTTTAGGGTTTGAATCTGATATCTTATGTAATAACCCTCTCTTCTGATAGCCCACTTTATATTTATTTACAATGTGTAGTGGTTAATTTTAAAATGATAGATGTTGAGTAAATATTAATTTGTTATGTCAAGGTCAATATTTACCAAAATGTTGTATAGTTACCCCGTGAGTAGAGAAAATGTTCATGTGGTGATTTTTATGTCATAAGGATTTAAAATGATACTTTGGTTTATTATGAAACCGGAAGTAAAATGAGTTATAAAATTCCCAAATGATAATTTGGATAGTGTAGTTAGTCCCGGTAGGTGTGTGACAGTCAAAATAAGTGCTATAGTGTATTTTGGCATTTCGGGCACTTTTGACTGGTTTTGGCTTAAATAGTGATATCGCGTATTATTTTATCGCGCATTAGTTATTAGAGTTGGGCATTTTAGACTTATGGCCCGATTTAATCTTTCTAAGACTTACTATTCCTTTTATGCCCCAAATTTTTATCTTAGAGAGGAAGAGAGAGAGGAAGAAAGCTTTGGAGAAAGAGAGAGATTGAAGATTTGGAGTTTGTTGTTGCTTCCTTCTTCATCAAATCAGATTCTTACACTTGAGGCAAGTAATCTACTTGCAAATTTATGATTTAAGTAGAATAATTAGTCTTGATATTTATGGATTTGTTATGATTTAGAATTGTTAGGGTTTTGATTGGATTTTTGGGTATTAACCACTAAAAATGGGTTTGGATGATAAATGGTGTTTAAGGTTGGTAGATAGATGGATTTAGGATGTAGAAATTGCAGCCAATGATTTCGGTTGGGCTTGCTTTTGGAGTTGGATAAATTTTGGAGTTCAAGACTCCATAGCCATTCTTGGCATTTTCGCAGGGGCGAATCGATTCGGCCCCTTGGGAGAATAGATTCGCATAGATGCAGAATCCCAGGTCTTGTTGTCCGAATCGATTCGGATTAAGACCGAATCGATTCGGCATTTGCAGAAACTAAATTTTGTTGTCCGAACCGATTCGCTTTCAGAGCGAATCGATTCGCTTGGGCGAATCGATTCGGCCCTTAGGGCGAATCGATTCGGTTCCAGCAGTTTTGGGGTCTTTTTCCTTTTAATTTTCATCCTTATTCTTTATGATTAGGACCTAGGAAGCTTCTTTAAAGAAGTAAACTTAGAGTTCTAGAGTAGTTATGGAGTTTGGTCGTTACCTTGGACTAGAAACGGGTTCATCTGGGGTTTACTTCGGGGAGGTTTAAAGAAATGTTAAGGCATTACTTCTTTTATTCAAACTTTTAGAAGTTTGGAAGTTAAATGCCCAACTTGGAGACTTATGGGCCTATCAATTTATATGAACTTTGGGAATTTCTAGGATCATAACGATCATTTGGAGACCTAGCCTGGAATTGTAATTTGAGGTAAAATAAATGATAATGTTCGATGGGAGTTAGGTTCGCATAAAATGAACCCATAGGTGTTTAAAGATGATAGGTTCAACTAGAATGAACCCCGTTGTTTAATGATGTTAGGTTTAAATAAAAAGAACCAATCTTATGATTAATGGAAATGGGTAATGAATATGATGATAAAAATGTAAATGTTAATTTATTGTTACACACCTCTCTAAATGACATCATAAGGGAAGTTCGCTCGTGAGGTGAAGCCCCCTGGCTAATGAATGCAGGGTGGATATAGTCCTAGGCCATGGGAGCGCTTATTGTTATATTTTTTCTGCGATGGGTAGGAGATTCCGGGTGTGGTCTTGACTATCCCGCAGGCTCATGGCCGCTTCCCGACGTATTGCGATAGGTGCCCAGGTTGTCTTATGTTAGGCCCTGGAAGATGATGGTCATTTAAGGGCGCGCACAGTGGGGAAACCCGGACGGGCGGTCTTAGATATCGTTATATGTATATGAATATAACTATATTTTCATCAAGTTGGACTTGATGGTTGATAAACGCCACAAAGAGCGTATGTTAAATGCCATATAGAGCATAGCTATGTGCCATGAAGAGCACGGAAATAATTACACTCAAATTGTACTCTAAATCTGAGGATGAGTAAATCGGTATCGCGGTAATTACACTCAAATTGTACTCTAAATCATCACGAGTACCCATAGGCAAACGAGATATAAAGATCTACAATTATTATGAAATTACGCGATACGATCAAAATTAATCATTAAATTCAGCGGATCGACGTTATACACATGCACTAACACATCAGGTTGGGTTCATGCATCCCAACCTTGAAAAACCTAGCCGGACATGTTACTTTGACTAATGCATGAAATAATAACGTTGCATGTGTATGAATTCATGATAAAACTAAATCTAAACATGTAAATACGTATTATGAATGCGAAAACAAGTTGAATCTAATGGGAAAACAAAGCATGCAAAAACAATAATAAGAAACAAGAATCTTGAATTAAAACTTGCAAAAACAAACCCGAAATAATGAATTCTTGAAGTAATTTGTGCCCTTGATGTTCCTAGATATTTCTCCCTTTTTCTCTATCAAAAACTCTCTAAAAATAACCCTAAAGGCTGCCCCTAGGTTAGTGCCTTCGTTCCCCACAAGTTTGGAGTGTTTAAAACCTATTAGGAGTCTTTGGGACAAATCAGCACAAAAGGAAAAATTCGCGTGTCAGGTACATGCGAACCGGTTCGCATGTACCTGGCTGGGGTTCGTGTGTACCAGGCTGGTCTTGCCTTCAACACTTAGATTTTTTTCTGGTTTTTCTCTTCTTTTCTTGGATTTTTCTTCAACTTCAACTGAGCATAACTTTTCAACCGTAGCTCGGATTTGGGTGCCGTTTCTTCTAGTGTTCTCGTTGTTCCGAGCTCTTCAACTTCACAGAAGGCCCCACCTCCAGAATCAGGCTGTAAAATTACGAAAATGCCCTTGAACTTGCCTTCCTAGCCTTTCTTCTATGATTTTTCCGCAACTTCAAGGGGTCATAACTCTTTCATCGTTGCTCGGATTGAGGTTCCGTTTTTTCTGGTGTTCTTGTAATTGAAATATCTTCAACTTTCTAGTTGGACCCACTTCCGGACTAAGGCTGAAAAATTACGAAAATGCCCTTGAACTTGCCTTCTTAGCTTTTCTTGCACTGTCTTGCTTCCTCTTTTGCACTGCTTGCATAATTAACCTGTAAAACCAATAAGAGAAGCACGAAACACGAAATACTCGCCAACGAAGGTTAGTATCATAAATGTGAATCAAATCCATATCTGTTACATCACTCGGTTTCACAAAAGTACTGAAATTAGGGGGATAAATATACAATATTTATGCCCAATCAAAATGCCATATAGAGCATAGCTATGTGCCATGAAGAGCACGGAAATAATATATGTGCCATATAGAGCACTTGATGTAAATGATATTCCTAATGAGGAATGGAAAGATAATATGGGAAGTTTTAATTAATGCATAGAAGTTATAACTCCTTGATTAAACCAAAAATGGTTTTATTCCTAATAAGGAATGTTAGAAGGAAATGGAAATTGTATTATTAAAGAAGGGTTTTAAATTAAAGTGCTTTACTTTCAATTCTTGTTTGTATTTGTAGATAGCATGTCATACTATCATCCTTATCATTCATGTATAACTATTCATATCTATCATGCTTTTTATTCTTCTGGTAATCATATAGAACCCGGCCCTGACCGATTTACTTTTCTTGTTGTATATATATTATTGTATCCGCTCAGGTGCTCCACCGCAAGGACGCCCGACTCGACTTCCCAAGTTCCCTTCATTTTCGACGAGCTGTAAGGTTTTGCGGGTTATTACAGGACGTTGTATTAGACGCTTTCATTCTTGTTATTCTAGATATGATCGGGTCTTGTCACTCGGGCGTGTGGCCCAAACATTTGTATTTGATTAATGAATGTACTATGTAAGATATTTATATCGTTGTACGTCGTTATATGTAGCTGTGGACCGATAGCTTATTCGGTCCATTTGTGTACATTCGTTTTAGTTGTATTATATATTATCTTTTGGAATTCCACTTGCCCGTCAGATTGGGTTGTTAGTTTAAATTTTCATAACCGCATTTTAAATTTTTTACACTTTTTGGCAACCCATTTTATGATTTATTGGGTGGTTTTCCCGTATACTCAGTTTATTATTGTGATGCTGAGAATGATATCCATCCATGATTCCTGTTACGTTTGAGTATCGGGCTGGCCACCCCTTATCTCGGATTGCGGGTTGTCACAGATGGTATCAGAGCATCAAGTTCTAGAGTACTAGGATCTGTGTGGACTTGTCTCGTTCTACCGTAGCGTTCTTTGATGTAGGGCCTAATGCTAGGACTTCTTGTTGCTTATGTTTGCTATCTTCTGCAAGGTAGGTTGTTTTAACTAGTATTTTAATACTATTGTTTTTCTATCTCAGATGCCGCCTAAGAGAGGTCGCCCAGCGAGACGTATTAAGGTCTTAGAGAAGGAAGTAGGTCCTCCACCGCCACTACAAGGGACTGTTAATGTTGCGGATGTAGCAAGCATAGTGGCTGGAGCGATTAATGCCGCCATGACCGTAGTGATCCAACAATTGCCATGGGCTCCAGGTGTTCAAGCTCGTACGGGACTTATTCCGTGGGAAAGGGTTAGGGAGTCCTTTCTAAAGGGCAATCCCCCAGAATTCGAGGGAGGCACGGATGCGGTTAAAGCCAATCAATGGAAGAAAAACATGCAACGCCACCTTCGAATGATAGAATGCAGTGAGGATAAGAAACAAGTCCTTACCACCTTTAAGCTTGTCGGATCTGCGTTACACTGGTGGGAGACGATGACCACCACAGAGCAAAGAGACACCATGTCAATCACTGAGTTCTGGGACTTGTTTGATCTTAAGTATTTTCCTCCCGCGGTTCAGAGGGAGATGAAGAGGAAGTTGCAAGATGTAGTGCAAGGGGAGAGGTCTGTAGCGGAGTATGAAGAGGAGTTCACCCGGTTGGCGAGTTTTGTACCAGATGAGGTGACTCCGGAAGAGAGGAAGATCTTGAAGTTTATGGGAGGTCTGAACTATAGAATTCGAAAACACTTATTGGGTAACCCAACTTTTCAGACTTTTGGTGAGGTTATGAATGCAGCCTTACTCCATTGCCAGGAGCATCGACTATATATGCAGGGTAGCAATAAAGCTACTGAAATGAGGCAAGTAGGGAAGATTGGAGAGTTTATTGCAAGTGGCAATAATAATAGGCACGGACAAGGTGCTTTGCATCAGGCAGATTAGGGTTGCCCTGGAGGTAAAGATCATCCGGGCCGAGGCATTTCCTGGTTGAGGAATAACAGAGGTCGAGGTCAGGAGGATATGAAGGGACGGTGCTTCCAATGTGGGGAGGAAGGTCATTTCAAGAAGGAGTGTCCCCAGATGATTGGGGGTCAGTTTCCTAGGGCTCCGCAGTAGCCATATGTTCAGTTTCCACCTCCGGTACCAATTATGGTTGTTCCTCCGCATCAGGGACAACTACAGTATGGGCGTGTTTGTCATGATCAGGAGGCTATGCTTCCTCCAGCTCTGCCGGCACCGCCCGTTATTGAGGGTAAGTTTTCACTCAGAGATACGTGAGTTATATGTTATTCGATGCGGGTGTTACGCGCTCATTTATTTTATGAGCTCTTCTCAGATTACAGATTTCATAATATCTGCTGAGAGTATTTTAATAAGTATAGAGTCCTATGGAAAATGGTTCGCTCATTTCTTTTGTTTGTATGTATGTAGGAATTTCTCTTATTAAATTGTGCTTGAGGCCGACTTACTCGTCCTTAACATGTTCGAGTATGATGTGATATTGGTATGTGATTGCTATGCCTTATCTCCACGACCAACAAGTTGAGTGGTAGCGTATAGGAGGGGTTCCTTGTCTGGATTCCGCTTCTGCGGGACGCTCCACGTGTGAACCTTAACAACGTTGAGAGTGGAGATATACCACCTTTCCTTTCTCTTATCTTATGTGTATTACACTCTATCTCCATGATCAACTAGTTAAGTAGGCATGTGTCGGAGGGGTTCCTTGTTTGGATTTCGCTTTGCGAGACACTCCGCCACATGAACACTTAACGATATTGTGAGTGGAGATATGCTATTCTTTCCTTTTATTTTATTTTGTTTTATTAAATTATTGTTGAAAGTGCGATTGGAAAGTTTAGCCGAGAATCACGTAGAAGGGTGATTAATGGCTATTAAAGTGCGACATAGAAGCGCTGCATATAGTTTCCTCCTCCGATCGATGTGAGGGAGATCGAGGTACGAAGTCGAATTGAGACTTCGGGTTATGCCTTGATATAGAAGTCTATTTATTGAGATGCATATGTTATAGGGTATATAACCCTAGGGTTTCACGAAGGGTCAGCTTTGGATTGTTAATATATTTTTTTTGTTGTTATTTTAAATTGTTAGTGTGTAGCTGTAGAATCTTTTGGTCTCGAACATGTGTCTTAGACCTGTACCCCTCGATGACTGACAACGCGAGGTAGTAGTGTAACGGGAGGGTTCCTTGTTTGGTTTCGCTTGGGCGAGACGTCCCACGCACGAAACTGAGCAAATGTCGGTAGTTGAGAAAGGTCTTGGGCACTAGGGATATACTTAGCAATAGGTGTACGACTTAGATAGGGTATAGGTAGATAGACTTTAGGATTGTTTGGACGTAGGGTCTTTAAGTATGGGACGTAAGTTTAGGAAGGTTGTTGGGAGTTGACCATGACTAAGTCATGCGTAACCTCTAGAAAGGGATTGGTTCCATGTTATGAGAAGTGGGAGGATTTTGAGAAGTTGGTAGTTGAGGCCGAAGGAGATGAGGCCTCTCATAGTAGAGTGTTACAAAGGTAACGAAGGGGTGAATTGATTCGCACCCCTGAGCCAGGTGGTTAAGCTCGAAGGTAGATTCCATTAGCAAGTCTCTGCCATGATGGGGAGTGATAATACTGGAGTATCGATTTATTGTTGATGCGCCTCACAAGTTTAAACTTGTAAGGAGTATTATCCCCTATTTAAGTTGAAGTCCATCTTGGGGGTGATCGTTGTATAGGAAGAGAGATGCTACTTCCTGGGAAGAATTTAGTCTTTCGTGCGAACAACACTTTATTGCAAGATGTCGCAGGAGGAAACAAGGGCGGTTAAAACCATAAATAAGCTGTTGATTTAGGAAACAGAACTCTTCTCTTTTGACATTGAGGGTGGGGTGCGTTCCCGTAAGAGAATTTTGTCCCGAACAAAAGGGACTTAAGTAAAGCAGATATGGAGAAATCACGCTGTTCTAACGTTTCGGTTCATCAAGGTAATGACGAAATGTGCTAGGTTGTACGTCGCTAGTATTATTGGCTGGGCAAAGTAAGGTTGTTGTACTGCGTGGGGTGCCCTTGATTATAGTTCTGACTAGAATAAGACTTCCGTTTCTCATTCTTGGCAAGTTTCCAAGAAGTCATGGGAAGCGAATTATGGTTAATCACATCTTGTCATTTTTCCAGATGGCCAGACCAATAGAATAAGCCATATGTTGGGGCATATACTCCTTATATGCGTGCTTAACTTTAAGAGTAGTCGGGAACAATGCTTTCCACTCGTTGAATTCGCCTATAAGAATTTGTGTCGATTCACTATTAGGACGGCGCTTTAGAAGAAGCCTTGTATGGTAGGCCTTATAGATTCCCCACTTGTTGGTTAGAAGTGCGAGAGGATGAGTCTCTCGTATAACCAAGACCGACGAAAGAGCTCAGTCGATGCGGGAAGAAGGCATCTAGAGTTTGAGGTCATTAGACCAAGAGTTGTGGTGGGTATCGCTTGTGAAGGGCATTAAGCGTTTCGAGTAGAAAAAGGAAAACTTGCACAGCATGATGTTGTACCTTTCCTAGAAATGTTGCGGTGGGTCCGGTGACCTATTAGCTCGCTTTATTGAAACATTTAGCGGCAAGTTCATAATTTGTTCCTTGTCTCTCATGCAAGGGAGTACGAGAGATACGACGGTGCCTTTAGGCACATTCCTTTTTAAGAAGGTGCAACGTGACGGTTCTTATTAGATGTAGTCGGTTGCTATCTTAGAGCGTAGAGTTACGTTTGGGATCGCTGGTAGTACCTTGGGGGATGATTTCTATATAGTCAGCGTAGTGTCGAGAAATCGACATAGGGTCGCAAGGATGACTTGCGGGAATAGCATCCGCACTTCTTCTTGTGAGGTATACCTGAATTTTGGGGGCAAAATTCCCTCTTAAGGGGGGGAGTATGTAATAACCCTCTCTTCTGATAGCCCACTTTATATTTATTTACAATGTGTAGTGGTTAATTTTAAAATGATAGATGTTGAGTAAATATTAATTTGTTATGTCAAGGTCAATATTTACCAAAATGTTGTATAGTTACCCCGTGAGTAGAGAAAATGTTCATGTGGTGATTTTTATGTCATAAGGATTTAAAAGGATACTTTGGTTTATTATGAAACCGGAAGTAAAATGAGTTATAAAATTCCCAAATGATAATTTGGATAGTGTAGTTAGTCCCGGTAGGTGTGTGACAGTCAAAATAAGTGCTATAGTGTATTTTGGCATTTCGGGCACTTTTGACTGGTTTTGGCTTAAATAGTGATATCGCGTATTATTTTATCGCGCATTAGTTATTAGAGTTGGGCATTTTAGACTTATGGCCCGATTTAATCTTGCTAAGACTTACTATTCCTTTTATGCCCCAAATTGTTATCTTAGAGAGGAAGAGAGAGAGGAAGAAAGCTTTGGAGAAAGAGAGAGATTGAAGATTTGGAGTTTGTTGTTGCTTCCTTCTTCATCAAATCAGATTCTTACACTTGAGGCAAGTAATCTACTTGCAAATTTATGATTTAAGTAGAATAATTAGTCTTGATATTTATGGATTTGTTATGATTTAGAATTGTTAGGGTTTTGATTGGATTTTTGGGTATTAACCACCAAAAATGGGTTTGGATGATAAATGATGTTTAAGGTTGGTAGATAGATGGATTTAGGATGTAGTAATTGCAGCCAATGATTTCGGTTGGGCTTGGTTTTGGAGTTGGATAAATTTTGGAGTTCAAGACTCCATAGCCATTCTTGGCATTTTCGCAGGGGCGAATCGATTCGGCCCCTTGGGCGAATCGATTCGCATAGATGCAGAATCCCAGGTCTTGTTGTCCGAATCGATTCGGATTAAGACCGAATCGATTCGGCATTTGCAAAAACTAAATTTTGTTGTCCGAACCGATTCGCTTTCAGGGCGAATCGATTCGCTTGGGCGTATCGATTCGGCCCTTAGGGCGAATCGATTCGGTTCCAGCAGTTTTGGGGTCTTTTTCCTTTTAATTTTCATCCTTATTCTTTATGATTAGGACCTAGGAAGCTTCTTTAAAGAAGTAAACTTTGTAAGGACACAAATTTCCAATTGAGTCCATATATAGTTTTGGCTCAATTCCGGACAAAAACATTTATTCATAGGATAGTATTTATTGTAATATTCTCTAGCCTATGAAGTGTATGTTGAAGACGTAGCGGCAAAGAATTTAAAGCTTCATCAAAATGCCGGTTTGTGTGCCTCGTTTCTACGTCATCAACTAAGGTTCCATGCTCCCAAGGTATGAATGTAATTATATTTATATAGGAGCTTGGAACAATTTGTATTGGGTGTTAGGTTAATAAAAACTGCATTTTATTTTTCAGAAAGAATCAATTAGAAACTTAAAAAATAAGTATATAAAAGTTTCTGGGCCAAAATCGAATTTTACAAACTTTTTGGACGTTCGTTAGAAATGTCGTTCGAACGAGTTTTTTCGTTCGAACCAGATTTCGTTCGAACGAGTTTTGTCGTTCGAACCAGGTTCGTTCGAACGAGTTTACCAACGACCCTAATCTGGTCAGTCGTTCGATATGTCGTTCGATATGTCGTTCGAACGAGTTTTCGTTCTAACGAGATTCTAACGAGCCCAGGCTGGTCGCTCGTTAGAAGTCTCGTTCGAATGAGAGTCAAGTTCGTTCGAACGAGACGTCAGGCGGGAACGGTTTTGAGCAGTTTTTGGCAGTTTTTTCCCCACTCCTCCACTTGGTTTTCAACCAACTTTTTCATACATTATTATGTACGGGAAACACATTTTTCAAGATAACTTTTCCATCCTAATACATCTCCTAGAGAGAGTTTGAGAGATCATTCCAAAAAGGAAAATGTTCATGTTTTAAGTGTTCTTCAACTTAAAGAAAAATCTTTAAACACTTAGTTTACACCCATTGTTGTTTATTCCAAGTTTCATATATAAATATCAATTTCTTGGAGATTGTTTTGGCACCGGTTTTTCTCTACACCGAATTGAAGAGAAGTTCGTTTCATTTCTACCCATTTGGAGAAAGGCTCCATGTTGGGGTGACGGTGTGCCTAATTGCCCGATCGGTGGGAGTCCGAGACCACGGTGGAGCTCCGTTGGTTATCCGCTAATTGGAGGTTGATACAAGAAGGAGCATCACGGCTTGAGAGGGTTCGAGTTTAGGAAGTAAGTCTTTTGTCTTGTATTTTGTAATACCGTTTTGAGTGGATTTGAGGCTAGGGCCGTCCCGAGGTTTTTTCCCGTTAGTGGGTTTTTCCTCGTATATCGCGGTGTAGTGTGACTGTTGATTTTATCTTGCACAAAATTTAGAATGCATGCTTAGGTTAATTTCAAGATAAAATTTGGTTTAACAATCACACTAATTTAATTTGGGACTTAAATTAAATATTGGGTAAAATTGGTTTATTCAAGTCATTTGCTAAAATTGGTTTTGCCTAACTTTGGATAATTGTTTATTATGACTTAGGCAAATTCTAGGACTTGAATTATGTTTTAATTTGTTTTGAGAAATTAAAACTTGTTATTATTTTTGAAAGTTAAAACCATCTCAACGCTTCCGCATTTATTTAAAAGGAAATTATATATTTTAATTGGGACAAAACCGCGACTACAAATTGATATCAGAGCCAAAAACGATAAATTATTTCGTTAAGATCCTTTAATTTTTGGCTAAAATGGATTTTTCCCCATTTTCAAAATTTCCTATTTTTGATGGTTCAAACTACGCGTATTGGAAAGCGCGAATGAGATCGGCACTAAAATCTATCGACGAGAGAGTTTGGATGTCTATTGTTACCGGATATTCCCCACCAACTTACTTAGTTGAAAATGAACGTGTTTTAAAACCCGCCGATAGATGGACTGAAAATGAGTTTAAGCTAGCAAATTTTAATTCCCGTGGTTTAAATGCCTTGTTTAGCGCTGTCGCACCGGATGAATTCCGACGTATTATGACGTGTGAAATCGCTAAAGAAGCTTGGGATATTTTACAATTAACTCGTGAAGGAACTAGTGTCGTTAAAGCTTCAAAACTCCAAAACCTCACCACTCAATTTAAAACTATCAAAATGGATGAAAAAGAAACATTTGATAAATTTTATGCTCGACTTTCTGATATTGTTAATTTATCCTTTAACTTGGGAGAGAAAATACCTGACGACCGTGTTGTAAAGAAAATGTTAAGGTCCCTACCCGATAGATTTATTCCAAAGGTGACCGTTTTAAATTCTTTACCCACTTTAGCCTCTACGAAATTAGAAGAGCTTGTAGGTGATTTACAAACCTATGAACTGGATATGTTTCCCTCTAAAAATGAAAAGAAAATCGAAAAGGGCGTTGCTTTAAAAGCACGAAAAGAGGTCAAACAAGTAGTAAAGAGCGATAGTGATAGTGACTCGAAAGATATGGCTTTGTTTGCTCGTAAATTTAGAAAATTTCTTAAATTTAACAAAGATAAAGTTAAAAATGATTTTAAGAAATTTGATACTTCAAAACATGATAAAAGCGAGAAGTTTTCTAAAGCCGAGAAGATCCCTAAACCTAGTAATGAAAATTTAGATAGGGACGAGTCTAATAAATGTTTTGGTTGTGAAGGTTATGGCCATAGGGCTTATGAGTGCCCCACTAAACTAAGGAAAGAGGGTAAACGAACCATTTCATATAATGCGACCCTTAGTGATAGTGATAAGGAAGAGAAGCCCGAATCCCCCACTAAGAAAAATTTTGTGGCTTTTATGGCTAGACATGTGAGTGATAATGAGAACTCATCGAATGATGAAATTATAGCACATGCCACTTCCAAGGTCATTGTACATGATTCTCTTATTTTTTATGATAGTGAGAGTGAAGAAGAAAGAAAGAGTGAAAATGAAGATGAGGTTGATATGAGTGAACTTCAAAATGCTTTTCATGAATTATATAAAGAATCTATTAAATTGAAAAGAGCTAATTTGAAGTTAGAAGCGAGTTTAAGAGAGAGTGTCAAGGTCATTGATGAAAGTGCCTTAATAGAAGACCTTAGGACACATGAGAGGACTCTTCAAGAGAAGCTTAACTATGTAGAAGGCGAGAGAGATAGCCTTAGGGGTTTAATGGAATCCTTGAAAAAGGAGCTTCTTGCTTTTGAAGAGCGAAATGTTTTACTAGAATCTAAAATTTTAGAATTGGAAAATAAATTAAAAGATTCTAGTAATGTCAAATTTGATTTGGAGTGTCGTTCGGAAAAACTAGATAAAATGTTAGGAACGGTCCAAATTAAAAATAACACTTTTGGTTTAGGCTTCAATTCTTGTAATGATTTTAACCTTAAAGTCAAAACCAATGTTTTAGGAGAATCTTCTAGGAATGCATTTAATGATCACTCCCTAGATAAATCTTTTCGACATATTCTTACTTGTACACATTGTGGTCGAAAAGGGCATCTTAGGAAATTTTGTTTAGATCTTAAACGAATTCCTAGAAAATCCCATAGTACAGTAACCACGATAGCTAACGTTCCTACACCCCAAGATAGTAATTCTTCATTAATTTGGGTTAGGAAATTCGACTTGGTTGCCTTACAAAATAGGGATTTTGATTCTCATTTACTTTCACATGCTTCCTCTATTGCTAAATCTAAAGGATAAATGTGTTAGTGTTTGCATGCTTTAGCGTTTGTACTTCATGCCATATTCATATGCTAAATGTATGCTTGTTTAGTCATTTTCTAGTCATTGCCTTATTTCATATCACATGCTGGAAATCATGACTTGTTTATCTTTTTGTATTATATTTTGTGTTTGATTTAACTGAAAAATATAAAAAGATTTTTGTTTATCATTTGTGTTTTTATTAATTTCATTTAAGCTTAATGAAAAATACAAATGATTTTTTGTTTAGTCTTTTGAGTATATACCTTTTTTTTTTATTAAAAATGTTAAAAACTCAAAAAGATTTTGTTTTGTGTGTATTTTAGTTTGACACACTTTATGTGGCATATACTTGTGTTTGAATCCCATCATTTACGCTCCCACGTGGCTAGAACTTTTGGTTTAGATTTTCAATCCTTAAAATGTTCTTTACCATTTTTTTTTTGGAGTAGTTGGATTTTGTATTGTTTAAATGGATTCTATTTCTATATGCCTCTTTTCACACATGCACGAGCTCTTTTGAAATCTTAATGTCACATGTTATATTTGAGCTTTTTGAGGTGTTCTCCTATCAATCTAGTCATCTTCATATCTATGACCTAGGAGGACTAGTGCATGTCAAAATCCGTTGCATGTGAGATTTGTGTGAAAATGAAAACATGATAATTTAATATATGCACGGGGAAGGGCTCCGAAAGGATGAATTAAATCCTTTGCGATAGTAAGCCACCGTTGATTGGATCTAAAAGAAATACGTGATCCAAAGGCCTAAAAACAGAATATTTGGCATCAAAAAGAAAACAATTGCCAAGGCCTATGTTTGTTTGATATATTCATTCACAATCAAAAGAATATATATGCTCATTAAGGGAGAATTGGATGGTATATCAACGGTTTGCACAATGTCCGCTTATCCTAGTTGTCTTTAATGTCATGACTCTATTTGGTTTGTAGAATCATCATCATGCTAGGCTTGTATGCATTGTGTATGTTTGTTCATTGAGTTCAATCTTTATATTGTCACATGAGGTTATATTTAACTGTTATGAAGTTTGCAATCAAATGAGAACTCCGTGAACGTTTCTTAAGTGTTTGGGTCTAAATTTAATTGTTGCTAGTTCACACCCCTACACTTCCATTTCCATATGACACATTTTTGCCATACGAGTGTGCAAACTTATTGTATTTTGTGTCATGTGTGTGTTTATATCTATTTATATATGCAAGTACTTATTGGTATATTTAAAGTATATATATATATGATATTTGTTTGTCTTTGCCTTGCTTTTATTGCCCATATGCTGTCATGTCTTATCACTTTGCTGTTTATTAGTTCTTTATCCTTTGCCTATTCCCGAACAAAAAGGGGGAGAATGATGATAGGGGGAGAAATGGTATCTAATCCTATTATTATCGTATCTTCGTTTGGGGGAGATTTATCTTAGGGGGAGACGTCTTTCTAAGTAGGTCATGTGTTTAAAGGGAGAATTAATTTAGGGGGAGTAATTAATTAATTGCATTTAATATTTTAATACTCCCTGTGCATTTGATGAGTTTGCTTAAGTGTGCAGGAATTATTCTGAAGCGGCATCTTTCTATGGCAAAGCGTTTGATCCTTGGGTTGAGTCAAGATTGGGCGGGTTATGATTTGAGTCTAGTAGAGCTTGACGGCCCTTTAGGATTTTTGTTTGGTTTTTGTCCCGGAATAGCCAAAGGGGGAGATTTGTAAGGACACAAATTTCCAATTGAGTCCATATATAGTTTTGGCTCAATTCCGGACAAAAACATTTATTCATAGGATAGTATTTATTGTAATATTCTCTAGCCTATGAAGTGTATGTTGAAGACGTAGCGGCAAAGAATTTAAAGCTTCATCAAAATGTCAGTTTGTGTGCCTCGTTTCTACGTCATCAACTAAGGTTCCATGCTCCCAAGGTATGAATGTAATTATATTTATATAGGAGCTTGGAACAATTTGTATTGGGTGTTAGGTTAATAAAAACTGCATTTTATTTTTCAGAAAGAATCAATTAGAAACTTAAAAAATAAGTATATAAAAGTATATAAAAGTTTCTGGGCCAAAATCGAATTTTACAAACTTTCTGGACGTTCGTTAGAAATGTCGTTCGAACGAGTTTTTTCGTTCGAACCAGATTTCGTTCGAACGAATTTTGTCGTTCGAACTAGGTTCGTTCAAACGAGTTTACCAACGACCCTAATCTGGTCAGTCGTTCGATATGTCGTTCGAACGAGTTTTCGTTCTAACGAGATTCTAACGAGCCCAGGCTGGTCGCTCGTTAGAAGTCTCGTTCGAACGAGAGTCAAGTTCGTTCGAACGAGACGTCAGGCGGGAACGGTTTTGAGCAGTTTTTGGCAGTTTTTTCCCCACTCCTCCACTTGGTTTTCAACCAACTTTTTCATACATTATTATGTGCGGGAAACACATTTTCCAAGATAACTTTTCCATCCTAATACATATCCTAGAGAGAGTTTGAGAGATCATTCCAAAAAGGAAAATGTTCATGTTTTAAGTGTTCTTCAACTTAAAGAAAAATCTTTAAACACTTAGTTTACACCCATTGTTGTTTATTCCAAGTTTCATATATAAATATCAATTGCTTGGAGATTGTTTTGGCACCGGTTTTTCTCTACACGGAATTGAAGAGAAGTTCATTTCATTTCTACCCATTTGGAGAAAGGCTCCATGTTGGGGTGACGGTGTGCCTAATTGCCCAATCGGTGGG
Source organism: Sambucus nigra (assembly GCA_949130495.1). NCBI lineage: Eukaryota > Viridiplantae > Streptophyta > Magnoliopsida > Dipsacales > Adoxaceae > Sambucus > Sambucus nigra. The sequence goes on from OX422216.1 coordinate 112,429,215, forward strand.
AGTCCGAGACCATGGTGGAGCTCCGTTGGTTATCCGCTAATTGGAGGTTGATACAAGAAGGAGCATCACGGCTTGAGAGGGTTCGAGTTTAGGAAGTATGTCTTTTGTCTTGTATTTTGTAATACCGTTTTTAGTGGATTTGAGGCTAGGGCGGTCCCGAGGTTTTTTCTCGTTAGTGGGTTTTTCCTCGTATATCGCGGTGTAGTGTGACTGTTGATTTTATCTTGCACAAAATTTAGAATGCATGCTTAGGTTAATTTCAAGATAAAATTTGGTTTAACAATCACACTAATTTAATTTGGGACTTAAATTAAATATTGGGTAAAATTGGTTTTGCCTAACTTTGAATAATTGTTTATTATGACTTAGGCAAATTCTAGGACTTGAATTATGTTTTAATTTGTTTTGAGAAATTAAAACTTGTTATTATTTTTGAAAGTTAAAACCATCTCAACGCTTCCGCATTTATTTAAAAGAAATTATATATTTTAATTGGGACAAAACGCGACTACAAACTTAGAGTTCTAGAGTAGTTATGGAGTTTGGTCGTTACCCTGGACTAGAAACGGGTTCATCTGGGGTTTACTTCGGGGAGGTTTAAAGAAATGTTAAGGCATTACTTCTTTTATACAAACTTTTAGAAGTTTGGAAGTTAAATGCCCAACTTGGAGACTTATGGGCTTATCAATTTATATGAACTTTGGGAATTTCTAGGATCATAACGATCATTTGGAGACCTAGCCTGGAATTGTAATTTGAGGTAAAATAAATGATAATGTTCGATGGGAGTTAGGTTCGCATAAAATGAACCCATAGGTGTTTAAAGATGATAGGTTCAACTAGAATGAACCCCGTTATTTAATGATGTTAGGTTTAAATAAAAAGAACCAATCTCATGATTAATGGAAATGGGTAATGAATATGATGATAAAAATGTAAATGTTAATTTACTGTTACACACCTCTCTAAATGACATCATAAGGGAAGTTCGCTCGTGAGGTGAAGCCCCCTGGCTAATGAATGCAGGGTGGATATAGTCCTAGGCCATGGGAGCGCTTATTGTTATATTTTTTCTGCGATGGGTAGGAGATTCCGGGTGTGGTCTTGACTATCCCGTAGGCTCATGGCCGCTTCCCGAAGTATTGCGATAGGTGCCCAGGTTGTCTTATGTTAGGCCCTGGAAGATGATGGTCATTTAAGGGCGCGCACAGTGGGGAAACCCGGACGGGCGGTCTTAGATATCGTTATATGTATATGAATATAACTATATTTTCATCAAGTTGGACTTGATGGTTGATAAACGCCACAAAGAGCGTATGTTAAATGCCATATAGAGCATAGCTATGTGCCATGAAGAGCACGGAAATAATATATGTGCCATATAGAGCACTTGATGTAAATGATATTCCTAATGAGGAATGGAAAGATAATATGGGAAGTTTTAATTAATGCATAGAAGTTATAACTCCTTGATTAAACCGAAAATGGTTTTATTCCTAATAAGGAATGTTAGAAGGAAATGGAAATTGTATTATTAAAGAAGGGTTTTAAATTAAAGTGCTTTACTTTCAATTCTTGTTTGTATTTGTAGATAGCATGTCATACTATCATCCTTATCATTCATGTATAATTATTCATATCTATCATGCTTTTTATTCTTCTGGTAATCATATAGAACCCGACCCTGACCGGTTTACTTTTCTTATTGTATATATATTATTGTATCCGCTCAGGTGCTCCACCGCAAGGACGCCCGACTCGACTTCCCAAGTTCCCTTCATTTTCGACGAGCTGTAAGGTTTTGCGGGTTATTACAGGACGTTGTATTAGACGCTTTCATTCTTGTTATTCTAGATATGATTGGCCCAAACATTTGTATTTGATTAATGAATGTACTATGTAAGATATTTATATCGTTGTACGTCGTTATATGTAGCTGTGGACCGACAGCTTATTCGGTCCATTTGTGTACATTCGTCTTAGTTGTATTATATATTATCTTTTGGAATTCCACTTGCCCGTCAGATTGGGTTGTTAGTTTAAATTTTCATAACAGCATTTTAAAATTTTTACACTTTTTGGCAACCCGTTTTCTGATTTATTGGGTGGTTTTCCCGTATACTCAGTTTATTATTGTGATGCTGAGAATGATATCCATCCATGATTCCTGTTACATTTGAGTATCGGGCTGGCCACCCCTTATCTCGGATTGCGGGTTGTCACATCTTAATATCATTAGGTAAATTGAGGTTAGTGCTAATTAATTCTGATTTTGAAAGACCTAGGCTTCTTAATGAAAAAACTTAAAATGGATTGTTTTAGCATATGATTTTGTGATTAGAACTCATGCTTTAGGATTTAATTTCATGAATAAGCTGAATCACCATGCTAGAATTTACCTGAATTTGTAGATGTAATTAGACTTCAATCATGTAAAAGATAAACTATGTTTAAATATGTGATCTTTGAGGAATCAAGCCTTAATTGATGATTTAGTTCTTAAATAGTTGTTGAAAATCATTTGGATCATAACCCGTAATTAGTTTCGAATATGGTAATATTTGAGTTCCTAGATTTGAGCTTTATGTTCATTAATGGAAGTTAATTTTTTGGATTTTTTTTGGGTAAAAAGGAGATGCACATCGTCAATCTCGTTCGAATGAGATTGTTGTCTCGTTCGAATGTGGTGGGAAATTTCATTCGAATGAGTCAGGAAGACAAAAACAGTTTGGGAAGTAAGAATAGTTTTTGGGTTTTAGTTGTATAATTTATTGGTGGGAAATTCTTATACACTTAATTTTTAGTTTAATATGATATTTAAACAAGAATGCTACGAGAAGAGATCAAGACTAGTTTATGCCTTGGGTTGTGTAATACGCCATCCCAAAGATTGAATTAAAACTATATATGGATTATGATTGAGGCGGAGTTAATTATAATTAAGGAATAATTGTGGATAAAATTGAAGAAAAATAAAAGAAGAAGAAAAAGGGTCGTTCAAACGATAAGGGACTATCATTCGAATGATCGTGTAAAGGTCGCGAGATAGGTCATTAGATAAATGGATTTTAATGACGTGCTACTGACTTACAGTAGCAAGTCGCATGAAGGGTCGCTCGATCCATAGTTCGAACTCCATAGGGCAAGTCGTTCGAACGACGTTGCTCGAGATTTTTAATCTCAGTTGCCCTTATGCGCTATCACATTTTGGAGTGTTGGATCTTTGATCTGTCGAGCTCAGATCCGCCCAGAACGGGCCAAACGGGTATTTGGAGTCATACGAAGGCTTTATAAGGGTTTATTTGATGTATTTGGGTTATTTGTGTTGGGACAAATGGAAGAAGGAGAGAGAGTGTGTGAGAGAGAGGTGGGTGGTCTTCCACATCCACCCACCACCATTTTAGATAATAACCCACCATGTTCTAGCCTACTACACCCATTTCTTCCATTGATAAAGAAGAGCTACGATGTTTGGAGAGTATATTTGGGGAATTTTTGGAGAATATGAAGGTGGGTTTTAATGGAGTTGAAGTGGCTCTTGCTTGGAAGCTTGGAAGGAGAGCATTTTGGGGCTTTTGGAGGATGCATATGTTAATCCCTTGAGGCCACCTTTGGAGGTGGGGGTTGCTCCTCCTATACCAATACTTCCACTACCATTAGAACCATTAGAGGTGGGAAAAATCTTACTCTTAGTTTAAGATGTTATTTTACATTTGTAGTCTTGTAGTTAGATTATTTGAGTAGGGTGTACTTAGTTAAATCGTGTAATGTGTAGAAGATAATAAACATTTTTATGGAATAAAAATATTGAAAAAATGTTATTTAGTTGAAAAATAAAAAATGAATAAAGATTTCGAGGTTTTGAAATAGCACAAGTTGGTATTTTATGAAAGTGGTATATTTTCTAGAAAGATTGATGTTAAACATTTTATGAAATAAAATATTTGAAAATAATGGTTTATGATGGTGAACATTGGTGAAATAATGTTTTAAAGTTTCTAGCAAAAGTGGAGATTTTATGAAAAATATACATTTGTTGAGGTTAAAGAGATGAAAATGTCTTTGTGTCTTAAAAATGTATTTTTGCAAGTATAATGATTTCTCATGATGAAATATATGTTTAAACCATGTAATAGATTTTTTGGATATAAAATCCATCTTCCCATGCATATAAACTTGTAGTATTTTTATATTAAATGTATAAACAAGTTTACAGAAGGTTTTGTTGGGTTTAAACATGAAATGCATAGATTATAAATTCTTGTCATTGAAGTGTATGAAAAAAAGTTTTAAAATGTGATAAGAATAAAATGTAAGGCTACATGTAAAATCAAAGAAATTGTATTTTCTATAAAAGTAGTCTTAAGCATAAATGGATTTCTTCAATGAATAAAGTAAAAAAATGTGTTCTTGGGAAAGTGTTGATAAGAGAGTATTCATTAAGTGTTAATGGGTAAACATGAAAAAGTTAGTGTGTAACTTATTAATGTTGTAAAGGATTAACAATTATGGAATTAAAAAGAATTAAAGAGGTAAAGGTATTTCCAAATAAAAGAATATTACTCCAACGTTAAAAGGGTGTTAATGTGTTAAATCACTTAAGAAGTTTGTATGAATAACTTAATAGTATTCTTGGGATATTAACACTTGTAAAAATGGAGTAAAATGTGATTTTGGAAAAAAAATGGGTAAAAATATAATTTTACATAAAGTGGAACATTTATGAAATGAAATTGTTGAAGGGTGCTAAACAAAGTGGTCCTAAATAAATATAATTTTTCAAATAAAAGTTAGGGTTAAAGTGTAAATGACATGATATGGTAAAATTTTAAAATGTAACACAAATGGGGAGGTAAAGTCCCTAGTTTTGTCTTCGATTGGGTAAAAAGAAAAAGAGGAATAATGTGGGCATTAGTAAAATGTTAAAACAGATAAAGGGAACTCAGATGACACCGAAATTAAGCAAGAAGGTCCCGGAGCCCTTGGATGAAAAGTCCTAAGCTACTGGCTGGAGCATATGGTGCACATAGTCGGCAGTGTGGAGCCCATAGAAGTATGCAGTATTTCAAGATTTAGAGCAAAGATAAAAGAAAATCTGGAACATGTCAAGAAATGGGCTATGTGGTAAATGTGTTAATACAACCTAACTTGTATGAATGAACAAATATTTCGATAAATATTAAATGGAAAAATGAATGTATAATTAATTAATGTCCTTAAAGCAAGGAAAAAGGGTAAATGATGATTAAGCAACCTAAATGGTTAAACTCATAATTAACACAAGAAGGTGTTAAAAAAAGGTTTTCAAAGAATAAATGAGTATTTTCTAACACGGTGTTTATGTGTGTTGAAAGGGTGAGTTTCAACGAAAATACTAAAGTGTATTGAAATAAATAAAAAGGGTGATTACAGTAAAGGAATGTGTTTGGATAAATCAAATGTAATGGTTTCAAGTGTTGAACCACGTGTGTTAAATGAGGTGAGAAGTGTTAAGAATGAGTAAAGGAAGTCTATTACAAGATTAAGGTAAATTAATCTGGATAAGCAAGGTTTTCAGGAGTAAAATGGTTAATACATTGGAACATGTATTTTCAAAGGTGTATATATATATATATATATATATATACACACACACACACACACACGCATACATATTTTTGCATGCATGTGATTATAGCATGTGAGTATCTTTTTTGTCGTTCGTTTATAATTCCATTGGGCATTTGGTCACACCCTCGCTTTGTTACTACAGGTTGGGTGCAGTTTTGTATTTTGAGAGCATTATACATATAAGTACACTTTATTTATTTTTATGTCAGTAGCTCTATTTACTTAGACTCCCCATGGGTCCCTCACGTAGTATATTTTGAAACTGGAATCGCATGCTAACAAGTCAAATGTTAATTAAAATAAAACTGGATTAGCAACATTATGTAGGTTGTTCCATTACATTTCACACCTAAGGCTCGGATCGGGCCAAGTTGACTCACGGGTAACCCATAAATCTGGGTCAGGGCATTACAGGTTGGGACATGCCTTAGTATTTCACTTAGGCGAGGGGTGAGTTATATATTCAATGTGAGAGCCGACAGGGTGGCATGATTTTCTAAATGGATCGCATGATTATCATTATTGATATTGAATATATTTCTTGTAACTTTAGGACGTTGAACCAAATTATATAAAATTATTTTCTAGGCATTCATAAAAAGGATCTGTAGCGTTAAAAGGATTCAGACTTACATCTCCATTTGATTTTCGTCTTTCATTGCATTTTATTCCTAGCATAAGTTGATACTCTTTTTCATTATTCAGTTTAGTTATTGTAGAGGGAGGTCAAGGCTTAAAGTTGATTTAAACAGTGTCAACACTTCACAAAAAAGATTAGGGATGGTTTCTCTCATAAAGTTGAAGTTGCTTGAACGATCATGTAAATAACGTGGCTCGCACAAAGACAAGTTGCTTGAACGATCATGTAAAAAAGGTTTATTGCACAAAGACAAACTACTCAAAGGACCTCCCACAAATACCAAGACTAGGAGATAAACTTGGAAAACTCAAATTGTAATATGAGGTTTGATGTACTTATATTTAGCCCTCTTGGTACATATAAAGATTACCTTGTAAAGCTTTGAGGTTGCTCGGTATCCCTGTGGGACCATTTCTGGCAGTACATGGGAGAGCTTACATAATCTATCAAACAATCTCATTCTGGGTATCTCGTATGGATTTTCTTTGGAGGATTGGGTTCAAGGCAACGTTGGAAGAGACCAACCCCTTTAGGTTATTTAGTCAAAACCTTGGTTTATACATAACATGGCCCGGTAGTATCTCGAGATACCATCTCTGGGAACCCATTCGAGGAGTCCTAAACAGTTGTACAAAAGATTAACCTCTAAAGTTTACACATACAACAAGTTGTTTGAACAGTCATTAGTCAAACAACCTTAAATTCGATGAACTACCTTTTTGAGTGATGTGATAGCACATCCCTTGCAGGTTACTGTTTGCCAACTCTTTGACGTCAGCATGTATGACATTTAGGAACTCTACAAAATAACACTCAAGTGAAGATATTCCTGTTATGGTAGGTCCATAGCTGACACATCACGTCTTATTTAATGCGTTCACAACTCTAAAGAGTCTAAACAGTTTTCCTGCCAAAATATCATGGTTGGCTCATTTAATGCAATATCGTTAGCATTAAATGAGCCTACCATTATTAACATAAAGAGGGGTTAGACGCATTTATTACTAGAAGGTCACTCGAATGATCTGGCTCTCCTATAAAATACCTCTAAAGTTATACTATTTTGGGATCGCACTTTTCTAGCCTAGAATTGCTGCCAAAATACTCCCATACAAGAGAGTTTATCGTGAGAACATTTATTGAGAAACCAACCCCATTTACTCCATTTATGCGTAAGGTTACTGCCTTGCCTTTAGTGCCTTAAAGGTACTTACTCCCACTCCCTCCGACCAAGTCAACTGCGGGATCTCCCTCATTGATTGTTTTTTCTATAGTATTTTTGTTGAAAGAATATATTTAATATAGGAGTTTTGTTTATTGAATGCGCCGACTTGAGATTTGAATTTATTGTTGTCATTGATTGTTCTAAGGCCATAATTACCATCTTGATAAGGTGTTATGCCTCCATTGACATTAATATCATTTCAAAAACTCACATCCTACAGTTGGCTACTCCGCTAGTTACGCCTCTCCTGACATTAATATCATTTCATAGATTGTATGGACCATGAGTCCTAGTAATTTATCGTAGTCAGTTTATGTTGGGAGTTGAGACTAGTTGATTAGTATTGTTGGATGTTGAGATATTATTTATTTCAATTTTATTTATCATTTTATCTATCGCATGTTGTGGATGAATTTAAATTCACTTCAAGTTATTTTATATATTTTTTGAAGTTCATAATAATATAGATTGTTTAACGTGCTCTATCTTCAGCGTATTAGAATGGCCAACTAGTATGTAGAAAATAAGGGTTATTACACAGGCCTACCTATTATCATTCCTCCCTCTCATGTTTATGATGATTGTGTTGTTGGAAAACAACGTTGCGATTCATTACAAAAAGGAAAGGCTTGGAGATGTCAAAATCACTGAAATTGGTGTATTTTGACATTTGTGGCCCAATCAATCCGTTCTCTAATGGTAATAATAAGTATTTTATTTCTTTTATTTATGACTTTACCCGAAAAACTTGGTTGTATCTTTTATAGGAAAAAATATAAGCTTTTAAAAGATTTAAAGCACTGGTTGAGAAATAAATTAGGAGAGGTAGCAAAACATTATGTATTGAGGTGGAGAATATTGTTCAAATGAATTTGAAGCTTTTTGTGATGAGGAAGGAAATAGAAGGGAAATTCACATATTCTTATACACCTCAACAAAATGGTGTATCAGAAGGAAAGAACAGACCAATAATGAACATGGTTATAAGCCTGTTGTTCAAAGGAAGAGTTCCTAAGAAGTTCTGCTCTCAAGAATTGTTATGGAGAATTCATGTTTTGAACAAAATTCCCACATTTACCTTTAAAATCAAGACACCTAAGGAAGCTTAGAGTGGAAGAAAACCTGCAGTAGTTCACTTCAAGGTGTTTGGGTGCATTCCATATGCACATATTCCAAATAATAAAAGGAAGAAACTTATTGAAAAAGGCGAAAAGTGTTTCTTCCTTAGTGTAAGTGGGCATTCCAAATCTTACAAACTATTCATTCATATTACTAAGAAGGTGATTACCAATCATGATGTGATTATTGATGAGTAGAGTATGTCGAATTAAATGGAAAAGGCTTCAAGGCAGCCACAAAGTTTAGTTGTTCTTGATGAAATCGAAGAAGGAATTGAAGAGAAAGATACATCCTCTTCTGCTGCTACAGATGAAAAAATTGATCAACAAGTGTAATCCTCCGAGGAAATTATGGCAGATCCCATAATAAATGATGATTAGCCATGGAGCATAAAAAGGTCAACTTGGATTATTGATTATGTAAGTGGAGATGAACTCTCTGATGATGACACTACTGCTCATTTTGCATTGTCTCCAGATTCATATCTTATTTTCTTTGAGGAAGCAGTCCAAGATACCAAGTGGAAAAGGACAATGGATGTTGAAATCAAATCCATTGAGAAAAAATAACATATGGGAGCTCACTAATTTGGGAGAAAAAATATAGGAGCTCACTAACATATGGGAGAAAAAATATGGGAGCTCACTAACATATGGGAGAAAAAATAACAAATGGATTTTTAAAACCAAATTGAATGAGAAATGTGAGATTGAGAAGCACAAGGCTCGATCGGTGATAAAGGGATACAAGAAAGAGTATGGTGTAGATAAAAAAAAAGGTGTTTTCTCTGTAAGGACATAAATTTCCAAATTGAGTCCCTGTATTGTTTTAACTTAATTCCGTGAACAAAACTTTATTTGTAGTATGTCATAGGAAGATTTTTAGTTTATCACGATCCCACTTGGTCTATGACGTATTGAAGAAAATTGAAGACGGTGTAGCAAAGCTTCAAAGAATTTATCATGCCGATGTTTAATTGGTGCAAGTTTAATCATCTTCAAAGTTAATTGCATTTCGAGATCACTCAGGTATGAATGTGTATATTTAATGGTGCTCGAAATTATTTTTATAAAAGATAAGGATGTATTTTTCATAAAGAAATATATTTTAAAATGTTTTTAAAAGTGTTTTAAAGGTTTACACTACATTTTAATTCTGATAAGCTCAAAAAAGGAGTTTGACTTTATTGGGTCTCTTTGAAGAGACGTTTTGAACTAAAAGTCAAAAAGTCAAACATCTCGCTCGAACGATATTTGATCTCGTGCGAACGAGATGTCTAAGTCACTCGAACAATATCCTTAAGTCGTTCAAATGACACATTTTTCGAGGCGGCATTTTAATCTTGTTTAAACAGTGTTTGCATCAGAGTTTCATAGGTATGCATTCTCGAAAAACTTTTAAGAACCAAAAACTTATTTGCACATGTTTTCTAAGGTTTACAAAGCATAAATACATCCTTAGAAGTTTATAAAGATCCTAGATATCATTCTTATATGTTTAAGTGATCTTGCTGCACCAAAGTTGTTTGTACTACACATTGAACATCAAAGGGTTTTGCGGTGAAAAAAAGAGAAGGACTTCTTGTTCGACATCGTAGACGAATCGAAGCCATTCGTTGGACACGGAGACATACGTGGACGCGTGTGTTATGGACAGGTATTATGGAAGAAGGACTTTCTGTGTGAGCACTGTGAGAGGATTGGTTGAAGATCAGAAAAGCGTCAAGACCCATGGGGATCGAGTTGTTGAGTGAGACTTTGTTTGTCTTTGTAAAACAATATTCATAGTGATTGTCTGGCTTGGGCCTTCCGAGGTTATTTTCCCGTTTTGGGTTTTTTCATCGTACATCCGTCGTTGTGAGTATTCTTTACTTTAGTTTACTTACTTTAATCACTAGATGCATGCTTAGGATTAATCAAGATAAAATTGGTCTAAAGTAAGAATTGGGTTTTCACAACTTGGTTTGGTGCAAATTAAAAGTTGGATATTTTTAGGAGAAATTTATTTTTGTTTTAAAAACACACATATCGGGCACCCCACATTTCACAAATTGGTATCAGAGCGGGTTGCACTAATTTATCGCATGATCCTGGGTTTTTCAAGGATTTATTTATTTATTTTGTGATCCCGTGTGTTTGTTTATCTCTCCTGTGACTGTTTTCTCTCGATGGATTCTCTAAGCTTTGACGATTTACATCATTTGAATTTAAAGTTTGCAAAACATATTGAAGTTTTGGAAAAAGAAAATTCCGATTTTAAAATTAAGATTGAATATTTGCAAACGTTTCAAATTCAAAGAGATATTTGTCATATTTCTTATGGATATTAGCTTTCATTGTTTGTCATACGCTAGCCCTTACATCATGATTTATCAATTGCTAGTGTTGTGACATGTTTATCTCTTTGTATTTTATTTTTCACTTGTTTGAGTCTTATTTGAAAATTACAAAAAGATTTCTTTTTTGAGAAAACTTTTTAAAAGTAAAAAATATTTTAGTTTTTTTTTTATTTTTGAGTTACATGTTTGATGTGGCATATTGGTGTGCTTGGACCCCCCCCCCCCCAACCCCCCAACCCCCATCATTTCATTATCCCTGTGGCTAGGACATTTGGTCATTATTATTGATGCTTAGAATGATATTAACCATTGTTTATATGGGGTTGTTTCGAAGTTGATATGCATTTTGATTCGACTTTGTATATATGCCAACATTGCACCCCATGCACGAGTTTATATGGATGTTTGACTTCTCTTGCATATTTGAATTTGGGGAGGCGTTCTTATCTCAATCTTGTCATCTATGCGTAAGTAGACTTAAGGATAAGTGTGCATGTAATAACCGTTTACCGTGAGGATTTAAATCGGTAAAAATGATGAGTGATTCATGGGAAAGGGTTGTGAGAGTTCAAAATTAACTCGTCGTGAAAGCCACCGTTTAAAAGAGCCCAAAAGAAAATGCAATATGTTAAGAAAAAGGGTCAAATCAGTTTAGTTCATTCCAAAGAAAACATGTTATTATTAAGGGAGTTTGGATGGATTAAAAATTTAAACGGGATTGCACAACTAATCCTAAAGGTTGAAACATTGCAATTTGACGTTATTGTTTGTAGAATCGTCAAAATTCTGGATTTGTGTGCATGTAGTTTGTTTAGTTCATTAAGCTCACACTTTTATTGTCATATGGCTATAATAAAGTTTGATGATTTATCGCTATCAATTAGAGCTTCTTGATCGTTTTGATGTGTTGGAATTGTGACTCATTTGTTGTAGTTTCACGACCATTCATTCCATGTCCATGTTTGAGCACATCGGTACTATGTTTGTATGTAACTCACATTTTTAGTTTTTATGAGTTTTTGTGTTTTGTGTTAAAAAAGCCTGCTATTTTAACACTGTTTTGCTTTTGTCAGGCCCTTCCTGAAATTTTTTAACTAGGCAAAAATATAACATATTTCTGGGAAAATGTGAAAATTTGGCAGGTCGCGAGAAGTCGTTCAAACGACATCCCATGTCGTGCGAATGACCTATGTACCTCGTTCGAGCGACTTCGCATCTTGTTTGAGTGAAATCATGTCTCGTTCGAACGACAGGCTGATATTTTCACTTCTCATTGGTTTGCAGTCCACTGGTTTAATTTAGTTTCTTTTGGTATAGCTGGAAGTTTTTTTTGGACTGACTGGTTTATATGGAGGTTCTTTTACCTCAAATTGGTAGTTTGCACATAAGTCCGTTTATCACACCTGATTAGATTGCCACACTCTTTGTGTGATTCTTGGTTTACTATCTACTGATTTGTCATTACATGATCATATTTGGTTGGTTGTTCCATGGTTATCTAGCGGTTTCGATTCCCAAATTGGTATCCAATTGATTTAAATTGGTATATTATCATGCTAGATACTTGGTTTTGTTTATCTTTTCACTAGATTGTCTATCCGAGACAAAAAGGGGGAGAGATGTATGTGATGTAGGGGGAGATTTGTTGAGTGTTTCTATTGATATCTGGATTTACATATTGTTTGATTATAATTCTTCCTAATTGGTATCAAATAATTGCTCACAGGTTTCAAATGATTTGTTCTTATTAGAAACATAGATTGGGTTCATTTGTTCCTCCATACTTCACTGGGTATTTGTTTGTCTATTTCATGTGTGTAGGTATGCTTCAGCGATTCGAAATTTCAAGACTACATCACATTCAGATAGTTCATGCTTGTCGGTGCTACATATGTTAGTCCGTGTCCTGTATTTTTAATTTTGGGTTTATGGGATCGGAATTAGGCATCATACAGCTTGACGACCCGGTTAGGCATTTCACTGGTTTAGTTTTGTCCCGAAATAGTCAAAGGGGAGATTTATAAGGACATAAATTTCCAAATTGAGTCCCTGTATTATTTTGACTAAATTTCGTGAACAAAACTTTCTTTGTAATATCTCATGGGGAGATTTTTAATTTGTCACGCTCCCACTTGGTCTATAACGTATTGAAGAAAATTGAAGACGGTGCGGCAAAGCTTCGAAGAATTTATCATGCCGATGTTTAATTGGTGCAAGTTTAATCATCTTCAAAGTTAATTGCATTCCGAGATCACTCAGGTATGAATGCGTATATTTAATGGTGCTCGAAATTGTTGTTATAAAAGATAAGGATGTATTTTTAATAAAGAAATATATTTTAAAATGTTTTTTAAAGTGTTTTAAAGGTTTACACTACGTTTTAATTCTAATAAGCTCAAAAAAAGAGTTTGACTTTATTGGGTCTCTTTAAAGAGATGTTTTGAACTAAAAGACAAAAAGTCAAACATCTCGCTCGAACGACATTAGATCTCGCGCGAACGAGATGTCTAAGTCATTCGAATGACACATTTTTCGAGGCAACATTTTAATCCTATTTAAATAGTGTTTGCATCAGAGTTTCGTAGGTTTACATTCTGGAAAACCTTTTACGAACCAGAAACTTATTTGTACATATTTTCTAAGGTTTATAAAGAATAAACACATCCTTAGAATTTTTCAAATATTCGAGATATCATTCTTATATGTTTAAGTGATCTTGTTGCACCAAAGTTATTTGTTCTACACATTGAACATCAAAGGGTTTTGCGGTGAAGAAAAGAAAAGGACTTCTTGTTCGACATCGTAGACGAATCAAAGCCATTCGGTGGACACCGAGACATACGTGGACGCAAGTGTTATGGACAGGTATCATGGAAGAAGGACTTTCTGCATGGGCACTGTGAGAGGAGTGATTGAAGATCAGAAGAGAGTCAAGACCCATGGGGATCGAGTCATTTAGTGAGACTTTGTCTGTCTTTGTAAAACCATATTCATAGTGATTATCTGGCTTGGGCCGTCCGAGGTTGTTTTCCCGTTTTGGGTTTTTTCCTCATACATCCGGCGATTTGAGTATTCTTTACTTTAGTTTACTTGCTTTAGTCACTAGACGCGTGTTTAATATTAATCAATATAAAATTGGTTTAAAGTAAGAATTGGGTTTTCACAACTTGGTTTGGTGCAAATTAAAAGTTGGATATTTTTAGGATAAATTTGGTTTTGTTTAAAAACACACATATCGAGCACCCCACGTTTCACATTCTCTAATTGGGAGGCAAGACATAATGTGATTGGTATTCTCTGTAGTTCTAAAAATGTTACCCTAATTTTCAATTGGATGCAAATATGTGTTTTTACAGGGTGAATTGCTAGAGCAAGTGTTTGGAGATTAACCTCCAGGTTATGTGCAGCAAGGCAATAAGGAAAAGGTTCTCAAATTGAAGAAAGAACTTGATGGGGTTAAACAAGCACCACGAGTTTGGTACAGCAGCATATATGCCTAGTTTATCGAACAAGGTTTCCAAAATTTCCCATATGAACCTATTCTGTATGTTAAGGCTGGTGATGAAGGTAAAATGATCATCGTGGCCTTGTATGTTAATTATTTTATTTACACCAGAAGTGATGATATATTTGATGATCTTAAGAAGTCCATGATAAATTAGTTTGATATGACTGATTTGGGACCGAATCACTATTTTCTCGGCATATAAGTAGTATAATAAGAAACTGGTAATTTTATTTGTCAAAAGAAGTATGAACTGGATGTTCTTAAAAGGTTTCAGATGATGAATTGCAATCTAGTGGGGACACCAACTAAAACTTTCTCGAAATTAACAAGAGATCGTCATAACGAGAGAGTTGATAACACCTACTTCAAGAAAATTGTTGGAAGTCTAATGTATTTGACTTCAACAAGGCCTGACATCATGCAAGTTGTTGGTTTAATTAGTCGATACGTGGAAAATCCAACTGTGATGCACCTTAAGGCATCCTGGAGAATATTTCGATACTTAAAGGTCACAATAAATTTTTGCATTCTTTACAGATTGGTTGAATAACCAAGCTTCTTTTATTTTTCTGACAGTGATTATATAGAATATATTGACGATTAAAAGGGTACTTTTGGTAGTGTGTTCTTAGTAAGCTTAGGTGCGGTTTCATAGTCATCAAATAAGCAGCAAATTGTGACACTTTCAACAACTGAAGTTGAGTTTGTAGATGTTATTTAATGTTATGTCAATCCATATGACTGAGAAGAATGCTTGAAGTTCTTGGCCATTGGCAACAAGGTCCAACAACAATATTTTGTAATAATGTTGATGATGTAAAGCTTTCAAGGAATTCAGTTATGTATGGGACAAGCAAACATATATATGTTCGTTATCATTTCTTGTGTGATATTTGCAAGGACTCAAAAAGTATATCCATTAGGGACTATTAAGTTAGAAGTTTTGATCGACACATGGTTAGCTAGTAGGACCGAAAGGATCCATTTCTTCATCTTAGATAAGAACGTCCTATCATCCTATAACACGATTCTTGGAAGGGTTGGCCTAAAAAAGTTCGAAGTAATACCATCTACTGTCCCCCAGAGCTTGAAGTTCCCCACTCATTATGGGATCGACGTTGTTACTAGAAATTGAATTAAAACTATAGAATGCTATTACACTTTAGCCGACCAAGAAGAAGTAAAGAAACTTTCTACAACCTACTAGATTGAAAACCTTAGACCCCCGCGAATAGACTGATTTAGTTATAGGGCGGGTTTTGGAGGCTATGGAAACAATTGTCTTGTATGATGAAAGACTAGAAAGAACCACGCAGATTGGCTCAACTCTAGAGCTAACTCTTAAACACGAATTGATCAATTTCCTTAAAGAACCAAAGGGCGTGTTCGCATGGAGCCATGAGGATATACTAGGAATTGATGAAGATTTATCATCCATAAGCTGAATATCACCAAAGATTCCAAGCCGATCAAGCAAAAATGACGTGTATTCAATCTTGAGAAGAACATAGCCATCCAAGAGGAGGTGGACAAGCTGCAGAAGGAAAATTCCATTGAAGATGTCAAATACTTGGACTGGTTGGCTACCATAGTGATGTTGAAGAAAAATAACAAATGACGCATGTGTGTTGACTTCATAGTTCTCAATAAATCATGTCCGAAGAATCATTTTCCTTTACCAAGAATTAATCAACTAGTCGACGCCACCGTAGGACATGAGTTACTCAGCTTCATGAATCTTTATTCGGGATTCAATCAAATTAAAATAAAGCCTGAAGATAGAAAAAATACGTCATTTATTACCATTCGAGGTACTTATTACTACAATGTTATGCCTTTTGGACTTAAAAATGCTGGAGCAACATACCAAAGGCTGGTAAATAAGGTCTTTGAGGAGCAGATCGAAAAAATATGGAAGTTTATGTGGACTATATATTAACTAAAAGCAAGATATCTTTCGATCATATCAAGAAATTTGACCAACTGGATAACCATCAGATGAAACTTAACCCATCTAAATGTGTATTTGGCATGCAGGAAGGGATATTCTTGGGATTCATCATCAATTAAAGAAGGATTGAAGTCAACCCATACAAAATCAAGGCACACTGATCTAAATGAAATCTTCCTCATGGAAGAAAGATGTGTAAAAGTTGATAGGAAGAGTAGCTGCACTCAACCGATTTGTCTTTCGAGCAACTAATAAATTCTTACCATTCTTCAAGATACTCAAGAAAACTTTTTAAAGGAATGAAGAATGCGAAAACTCTTTGATATTTGAGATCTCCACTACTTCTCTCTTGACTAGTCATGGGAAAAAATTATACCTATACCTTGCTGTATCCGACTCAACTATTACCTCGACCCTAATCCGACTAGAGAGTGGAAGTCAGAAATCATTGTATTATACTAGAAAGGCTTTTAGGGGGCGGAGATTAGATATCCTCGCTTGGAAAAATTAATTTTAGCACTTATTGACGCATCCAGAAGAATGAAGCCCTACTTCCAGGCATATACCATTTTGGTCTACACAGATTTACCATTGTAGCAAGTTATCTATAAGCTAGAAAAATCTGGGAGATTAATTGCTTGGGCAGTAGATTTAGGTGAATACGATATACTCTATGATCCCCGCATAATGCTGAAAGGGTAGGTTGTACCTGATTTCATAGCAGAATTTACCTACGAAGAAATCATAGTCGACGATGAGGGGAAAATGGTTGAGCAGACTTCCTTGGAAGAGAGCTCCAAGCCAAACCAAGACGAACAATGTTATCCGAAAGATAGCTCTATACCGGAAAAAATGGAATTGTTCAATACTTAAGATGTTGCCAAAAAGTATATAGAACAGAGAAAAAAATTATTCAAGCAGGATATCTGAGTGATGGGAGCTTTAACGAAGAAATTCCTATCTAGAAGTTGTACATTAATGGGTCTCATGTGTCTCTGGCAGTGGATCAGGATTAATTCTAAATAGCCCTGATGATATAGATATGGAGTATGCTCTCCGTTTTCAATTCCAAGCTTCCAATAATGTGGTTGAGTATGAAGCATTGATTACTGAGTTGGAACTCGCTTTATCACTAGGTGTCGATCAAGTAGTCACTCACAGTGACTCTCAGCTTATTGTTAATCTATGGAGTTAGAGGATACTAATGACAGGGCACCTAGCCTAAACACAAAGAACCATCATTAAGTTTCTGGCAGTTAGAATGATCAGAATTCCAAGAATAGAGAACACTCGAGAAGACGCACTTACTCGGCTTGTTTAAGCAACTAGAATAGAATTGAAGAGGACCATTTCGGTAGAAATCCTAGAAAATAGGAGAATAGATGAACAAGAAGTCATCTTCATAGCAATTGATCTGGGCCCGTCATAGATGGACCCAATCAGGGACTACATTGATAAGGGATCATTTCCTGAAGATCCTACGCAAGTAAGGAAGTTGAGATATAAAGCAAACAACTACGTACTAAAAGATGGCATCTTGTATAAAAGAGGATTAACCATTTTCTTACTTAAGTGTATTCATCCCACTGAAGTAAATGATTTGATTAAATAAGTTCATGAAGGATCATGCGAAGCCCATTCAGTAAGACAATAAAGTTCATGAAGGATTATGCGGAGCCCATTCAGTAGGATGATCATTGGTACGACAGATGGCTATGCAGGGATACTACTGGCCAACTATGAAAGAGACTATTCACCATATGCTAGAAGATGTGCCAAATGCCAGAAGTTAGCTATCATCCACAAACGACCGGGGGATGATTTAACACCGATCACATCCCTTGGGACCTTTGCTTTATGGGGAATTGATTTGGTTAGCCCATTACCAAAGGCAAACAGACGATTTAAATATTTGGTTATTGCAGTTGCCTATTTCACGAAGTGGGTGGAAGTTGAACCACATATTGAAATGCCTTACGAGAGGGTTTATCAGTTTATATGGAAGAATATCAAATATCGATATGACATGCCATACGCTTTCATCACAGACCATGGAACTCAGTTCGATAATCAAGAATTTGAGGATTATTATCTATAATCCAAAATCAAAAAATTGCATTCTGCTCCTGGACATCCTCAGTGTAATGGACAAACAAAAGTGATAAATAAAACTCTACTCGATGAGTTGAAGAAAAGGCTTGATGATGCAAAGGGAAATTGGATCAATGAGCTACCAAGCGTTTTAAGGACTTATAGCACCACGTCAAGGACAGCGATCGGCGAAACTCCTTACATGTTGGCATTTGGAATGGAACTAATAGTCCTAATAAAAGTCATAAAGTCCTTAATTATTACTCCACCAAAAGTAATCTGATAAGGAGGCTTGAACTAGACTTGGTGGAAGAAGTAAGAGAGAATGCTACATTACGAGTAGCAACCTACTAGTAACGTACTTCCAAGTTCGACAATAAAAGGGTCAAGTTGAGCAATCTAAAAGAGGGGGATTATGTTTTAAAGAAGGTAATTCAAAAAGAAAACAAATTGGAACCTAATTGGCATGGTCCATATCGCATCTTTGCATTTATCCGACTAGATACCAACCGTCTAAAAACACTTGAAGGAGAAGAATTCAAAAATCCATAGAACATCGAGCATATTAGGAAGAATTATTAGTAATTCTGGATAAAAGTTTCAGTTATATGTGTAAGTAATTTCGGATAAAAGTTTCAGTTAAATGTGTAGCAACTTTTTCAGCTTTAATGAGAATTCACTGGATTGTCATCAATTACTTCCTTTTTTATATTTTTTTTAGAATGGAGATATGACTATCTCAATCAAATAATGAAAACTTAAGACAAAAAATTCAAACTTCATGTATGACTTTGTCTTGACAAGTCATGAACAAGAAGTCCATAACTTTTAAAACTTCATGTACGATAAAGTCGTGATGAAAAAGTTTTACCAAACCAAGTTAAGGAAAAATCCTACGAAATTTGGTCGCCTATTCTAACTAATTCAACATGTATCCTAAAACAACAAAGATACATTTGAACAACCATTAGTATATTAGTAAAACCTAAGGTTGGATAGCTCATGCTCATCCAAAATGATAATCAGTAAAGAAGATTAGTCAGCAAAGGAACTACTGGTCCGCCAATATCAAATGCAACATGTATTGAACATATATTGTATTTTATTCAAAAAATAAACAAACTTCATTACAAAATACTTTCCAGAGACACTAAGGTAAAAATAAGGCAAACACATTCATTCGGCTGGACGTTTGGCTGTATCCATTCCTTCAGGGGGAATATTTAGAGCAGAAAGATGGACGATGGATTCCAACTTCCTGAGTCTTTCTTGTCTGCTGGATCTAGGTCTATGCAACGAACAAGTGTGACTTCTCCATGAAGGCCATAGTCACCCAGATATTTCTTAATTATACCTATGGGTATATCATCGTAGGAATCCATCTGGTGTCCAATTTAAAAGGAGGATTAAGTGGATCCAAACAACCATAGTTATAATAATGCCACAAATTATCTTTTGTTGGTAACTTCAACACCGTCAGAGTGTTCAACCAGCCCCATTAACACCATTCTCTCTTAGCTTGCTCTAATTCATCACTCCGATGTTCTAAAACTTTGTCATAACCGTTCATTTAAATGGTTTGTGGTTGCTTGTGAAAGAGAAAGGTAAGACAATTAACTTTCTCAATTAAATTTTTAATGTTAATCTTGATTAGGGAAGCCTGATCGGCCAGAGTTTTCTTCGTATTTTCTTCCTCATTGGAGGGCCGAGCAATTACTACCTGCCTTGATGACTGACCGCATTTTGACTTCTTCAAGTTTTCAATCTCCTCCAACAGTTTAGCATTCTCCTATTTCAAAAAGGAAACACCTTTATTCTGGTCGGCGCCCACTATAGACTTCTTCGGGCCTTCCAGTTCATCCCTCAACAAGTTATTTTCTTGTTCCAACAAACTAGAGACCTCCCGAGCACTGTTCAACTCGCTATTTATTACAAAATCCTTCTTGATGAAAGCTGAAGATATATCCTGTAGTTTCTTATCATAACCTATCTCGCTACTAAGTCGGGCATACTTTGCTTTATAATCAGTGTGAAGACTAACGAGAGAATCCCTATGATCCTCTTGCATTTGCTCAATCATTTCATAATAAGCAGGATTATTTTCCACTATTTAGTCAAAGAGTTTGTGAAGATGATGGTAGGCTTCCATCACTTGGTTTGAAGCATCCAATCTGAGAAACTCCTCCAACTCTTCTTCATTCAAATCTTCCTGGCCAGCACTAAATAGCCAAACACTCCTTTTATACATGTCACTTTCTACTACAATTATCACAGCTTTCTTAGATTTAAATTGAAAGACAGAATATGAGCACAAATATCAAACAACACAATCTATGTCATCATAATGGTTCAAGTCCGACCACGTATTTTATTATAATACAAAGGGCTATTACATAAAAAAAAGTTCATTGTTCAAAATGACAGAAAGAAATTAAGAATTACAAAGAAAAAACAAAAACATCCAATAATCTTAAGGAGTTTACACATTCTATTTATCTTGATCTATCTGATCAGCCAACTGAACAACCACTATTGAACCCTCGGGCACCGTTGAAGATTCGCCAGTACTCTCCTCATCTTCTGTTTTTGTATCAATTATAGGAGGGGGACCCGGGTTGAACTACTGGAGAAGGTATGAGTCGGTAGTAGTGCCAGCCTGTTTCAGTGCAGAATCCCACCTTTTCATGAAGGAGGTCGTCTTCAGATAGTCAATTTTCATAATAGTAGTGGAAAAAACGTTACCCCAACCACAGGTGTAGGTGTCTTCCTTCCCTTTATTCATGGAGGCCTTTAAGTTTTGATATTTTTCTCCACTTCAATGGTAGCCTTAGCAGCATCAGTACCAGCCTTCGTGGCATTAGTCCTCTTCTTATCGGCAGCATCTAACTGGCCCTGCCACTACTCCAGGTCTTTCTTGTGGGCTACTTTTGATGCATGTGCATCTAAATGGATGCAAGATCTTGGGCCAACCTAGCATGCTCCCTCCTATTAAATGGGTCGAAACTAATTGAGGCCCTTAAGGCTTGGGCTCAAGGGGCAGACTCACCCTTTATATATGTGAATTAAGTTGTGCCAGTACTATAAGCTATAGCTTTTAGTATAGCAGTAAGCGCTTGTTCACATTATTTGGTATCATAGTGAGGCCTTGGATTCGAGTCATAAAAAGTGGTAGCCCAGTGGCAACCCGTGGGGGGAATATGATGCAGGTGCATCTAAATGGATGCAGGCTCTTAGGCTAACATATCATGCTCCCTCATTTTAAATGGGTCGAGGCTGCGCGAGTCTCTTAAGGCTTTGTCTCATGGGGCAGACTTACCCTTTTTATATGTGAATTAAGTTGTGCCATTAATATAAGCTATAGCTTTTGGTATAATGGTAAGCGCTTGTTCATATCAACTTTTCTGGAATCCAAGGATTTCTTTGGGCCTTTGAAAGCCTCCTCAACATCAGTAGAAAACTCCCTGAGCTATTTGTCTCTCATTAGAAGTTGGTCATAGTCTAGCAAGAACTGCAAATTTGAAGTTCAAAAGTATAAGCAAAGAATAAGTATAAAAGTTGTCGAACAAGGAATAAAAGTATGTCAAGATAGTTACCAAAGCTAGATTATGGTTAGCTCTATCCAACAACCTTGCCCTAAAAAAAGGAATAGTTGCTGACCTGTAAGCAGGGAGAACCCCAGAACCAATAAAACCCCCAGCCAAACCAGGATTCACTACCACATATGCAGCTTCTGCATAGGCCTAATCACCATAGGTCTTTTTAACTAACTCCTGTTGTGTGGTTGGACCTTTCCTCAATCTCTTGAATTGAGGTTATGTGCTCTTTATATCCTCAATAGTAACTACTACTGGTCATTTGGAATCTTCCCCTGCAGTTTTCTTCTTCTCAACAGGAGGGGGAGACATGGATCTAGCAAGAAATCTGGGAAACTTTGTTTTAACTATTTTTCTCAGTGAAGAAAGAGTGGTTGGAATAGTGAATAAATCCAAATAATCAAATAAGGATGAAGTTCCTCCAAATGAAGTTTCTCCTTCTTCTTCTTCTTCTTCTTCTTCTTCTTCTTCTTCTTTTTCTTCTTCTTCTTCTTCTTCTTCTTCTTCATCTTCTTCTTCTTCTTCTTCTTCTTCTTCTTCTTCTTCTTCTTCTTCTTCTTCTTCTTCTTCTTCCTCTTCTTCTTCTTCTTCTTCTTCTTCTTCTTCTTCTTCTTCTTCTTCTTCTTCTTCTTGTAAAGGAGATTCAGAGGATGGAACAAATAGGGATAAAACAGAGTCTTTTAGGTCAATAGGGACTTAAAGGATATCCTCTGTAGGCTGAGCTAAAAAATATATTATGGAACATTAGTATTCTAAAAAGACAGAAGCTAATCGAGGATTGACTTCACCAATTCTCTTATGGATGGAGCAAATAAACTTCAAATCCACAAAGTTGACTTCAGAATCGGGGGGAATCTTTTTTCCTTCTTTCTGTAGAAAAACATATGCAATATATTAGTCAGCGTATCAACAAACATAAAATAAATACATATGTTATGCCACGCCATTCCTGGGGGAACCTGGGACCATTGTATCTTACCCCCTCAGGAAGAGGGCATGTTGCCAATTCTTTACCACAACTGCATAATCCCAATAATCCTTATTGGAATCAGGCAAATTTACCACCAAGGCCCTGTTATCCTGACGTGTTTTTAAATAGTAAGTATTATTCCCAGTAGTTCCCCAACTATAACAATATATCAACTCTTTTATTCCTATGTGGGTTCTATATCATTCATTGAGATGGTTAATCCCATTCATTACTCTCCAACTGTCAGGGGGCTACTTGGGCAGGGACCAAATCAAAATATTAGCAAAATTCCCAAAATAAATTATTTGGAGGAAAGGTAACCCCACACTTAGCTATAAATATGGTGGGTAACCAATGACCCTCACCCAAGACACATAAATCACAAGGCCCTGAGACCATTTCCATAACCACCGAATATGGTATTTTCCTCTTCTCTCTAAACTCCTCCAAATAATTTTCATCAACACTATAAATCATTTTAATAGCTCAGAAAGAAAAATTAAAAAGAGGTTCTTATAGTGGAAAACTCAATGACGAAACCCTTAAAGCAGTAAGGTGAAGAATCAACAATGGAGGAAAAGTAATTCAAGATTGTTGAAATGAGAAAAAATAGAGGGAAAATCAGCCTTTTATAAGTACAATGATGACTCTTGATATATGGGATTTGAAATGGTTCAGTGTACCAATGATTGGATTGTCGACAGCATCCCAAATCCCAAAAATACCAGCATACACTTCGGCAGTTCGCTATTTTTCAAGTTATTTACAAAATTACCACCGCTTAAATACAAATAGAGAAAAATTTTACAAGTCCTGAAGGTTGACTTCCGACCACAACCTTTGAGAAGTGTCGAGTAAGTATAGAATTGAATACTCCATTCTTTAATTCAATTTTCAAGTATGTAGGGGCATCTGTTGTAGCTTAAAAATATTAAGCCACCTGAGCCAATACAGTGATGACACCTGTTAGAAAACTCCCAATATTTTCCACGTTGGATGAAAACTGATCGGCTCGGATACCTTCTGGTCGGCTGCTCAGCCGATCAAATCCAGGAAGATGAACCATCAGACACACATGAGATATTAAATAGTCACCATGCACATGCACATGAAAGATGTCCAACTACATCTTATTGTGTAAAGGTATAAATGCTTGAATCTATAAAATCATTCCACCTCTTTAGTTTCCACTTACTATAAATACACCATTTCCCAGCTAAGGGGGACAACGCAACATATTAGCTTTATGCTATTTGTAACCAGTAAAACCCTAAATACTAGTGCCCAGTGGATGTAGGCTTTCTTCATGAGCTAAACCACATAAAAATCTCTGGTGTCTTTCTTTATATTTTCATTTCCTCTATTATCTGTGGTGATAAATTTGGTAACTAAGGGCTAAGATCAATAATCCAAATTTAAGCATCAACAATGGGTCTAGGAAGTTTTTGTGTTATCGTTCATAGTATGAGCGTTAAATCCAGGTTTGAAAAGCACGGTTGTTGTATCGTAAACAGTATTGGATATTATATGCATATCAATTGTTCGACCAATTGGCTGAGATGAACTTATGCGTTGATAGCAACTATTCTTTTAATACTGTTGAATTGTACAAGTGAAACATACCAACTGCTTGATTTAATTTACGATTAAACAATGCATTCAACAATGAAAATGTGAATATAAACTGAATATAACCAAATAAACCCTCTTTTGAATGCAATAATACAAAGGGTTATGTGTTCATGATCTTCTAGCTTTGAAGGGCTCAGTCAAAACCTAGTTTTTTAATCATCACTTGGTTTGATGGTTACTATAGATGATATATTGATCTAATGGTCTCTATTCTCTATAGTTGATAGGTTCTAATGTTTGTATCGTAAATGAACTAAAAGTCTTTAGTTCGTACTAGATGGAAACTTGTAATTGACACGGTGGTTTAAATGGCTTACAAATGTCTTTATATTTAATCTCGTATTTAAATGTTAAAATCTTATACAGGGGTGTGTGCAAAGAAAAGTGGTCCACGAAATAAAATACCCTTTAAGAATAATCATAATGGAAATCAGCCAGTAGAAGGTAAAAAAAGCAAATCAAAATATAATGATTTGTAAAATACCATAAAAGAAGCTAGAGACTCCCATTTATAGTCCAAGGGAAGCCCAATGACTAAAAGGACACTATCTAAGAATAAAAGAAACTAATAAATAAAAACAGATAAAATAGATGTTCCTGCATATCCCACCACCCCTAAGACGTGAATCTATATGAACATGAAACTATTCATCAAAATCCCAATCAACGTTCATCAGAGCCTTAGAAATCCATGTATCCTCATCAGGAGAAAGCCCCAACCACCGCACCAAGTAACAAATGGTTGTCCTTGAAAACGTATTGACCCCTATATCTAAGATTCCCTCCACAAGATCAACAAGGTAATGCCTAAATTTCATAGCATCCTTAGAAAACTGAACATGTGCAAACCCTAAAATGGTTGCATACCACACTCAAACCTTCAAGAAAGTCAAGTTGAAACAAATTGTCTCCACAGCGTTGCACTAACAAGAAAAAGGTTCCATAACGTCGCATATGAAGTTTGTGTACTTTCACTTGACAACTTTCCTTCCATAATTACACCATCACCAAGTCCCCAAGGCCAAAAACAATCTCTCTATGATGAGGAATTGGGGATCCACTTACCCTAGGGATACACACATTGCAACCAAGCACACACATCTTTATTGATATCCACTATCCATACCGCGAAATCACTTGTCGAAGGACTAACTTGATCAAGTAGTGGGAGATTTATCAAATCAGCAGGAACAGGTGAGAGATTTACAACATTATCTGAAAGGGTGATAAACCAGAAGTTATACTGTGAATAAGTAACAAAAATACACAAGGTCGTCCCTCTTAATAAGAAGCTATCATGAAGCAGATATTATCCTGAAAGCCTAGGGTGGTGTTGACACTCATTCACAACTGGCCTAAAGACAGGGTTTTAGTATACAACCCACGCACCCTGTCGAACCTGAAAACAACCCCTCAAATGGAAACTATAGCATGGATCCTCCTACTCAGTGTGTCTGCAACTAGGTTATCATGTCATTTTTTGTACACCGTTGCATAAAAACAGACCACCGATCATGTCTGTTATGCAACACCTAATCATCTGATCTAGTCATAATCTCACAGTGCTTCAAATAAGCATGACAATGCCTAATTTCTAAATCATGACATTAAATTTCTAGAATGTTTGTAGAGTCATTAATGCTAGCACCATAATCTTCCTGCTAATGAACACACTAGCACCCCTTTTTTACTCAAAACAGCATCAATACATGTTTTGAATGTGTTACAAGACAACTCAAAAAATTGAGTGAACTTAGGATGTCCTGAAAGAGGAGAAATAATCATCTTGGACTTGATGTGAGATGGAATTCCTCCTCAGCCTCATCTACCTACCAAAATTATAATGAGAAAAATCGATAAATCGTAATTCGTACCATGATGGAATTGAACCCCTCAATCAAGCATCGATAATACATAGCCAACCTTATGAAACTCCCATAGGTGTAAGCCACTCGGCTCTAACACCCTCAAAAGTTGTTAGCGATCAATTTTGGAGGCCTCAAAACACAACTTCTCGCTCATGCAGAATACAACCCAAGACCTTTTCTCTCAAGCTGCTAAATCAGCTTACCTATAGAATTACCAAATTAAATAAACATATCATAACTACACAAATTAAGATACACAAATATTTAATGTGATTCACCAAAATTGGCTACGTCCACAGGAGCCTACGAAGCACAAACACTATCCCAAAGTCCACGAGTCACATTTGACTTGAGTCGGACACATGATATGACGAACATGCCCGGACACAAAGTGGATAGGCTTGTCCCAGAGTATCCTAATTTTTTTAAATTATTTTTAAGGAAAACATGTTGAGACACATTTTGGGGTTAAAAGTTAATAACTAAAAATAAAACATTACCTATATGTTACGAACAAATCCTAATTTTTCCCCCA
This sequence comes from Sambucus nigra, assembly GCA_949130495.1. Classification (NCBI taxonomy): domain Eukaryota; kingdom Viridiplantae; phylum Streptophyta; class Magnoliopsida; order Dipsacales; family Adoxaceae; genus Sambucus; species Sambucus nigra. The sequence goes on from OX422216.1 coordinate 112,456,295, forward strand.
AACAGAACACAGAGATGCTTCCCCACATAAAAATCTTTAGAGATGACAAATCTCTAAAGAACAAGTCAGATCGATAGAAGAAGAAATCAGCCGATGTGTATTTTGATTGTTGGTTCTATGTAGTTTGGTTCTTGGTGGGGAGGAAATATGTTTGTCTCCTTACGCACTACGAAAAAGTTCCATCTGATACTTTAACTTTTATATGTATAGTAAGTTGGGAATGTAAGGTTTGAAAGTATAGGTCTTTTACATTTTCTCCCTTAGGCCATCTCTAGTGGGAGATGCAATTGTGTACATTCACATTGTTTCCACCCACAATGGATAGGAAATGATGTAGTTTTCAAAGAAAGTCTTGCCGAGATGTATATTTACATTGGGGATATCCATTGTGTAGAGGTGGGGACCACAGCTAGGCGGGTAACATTTGGACGCCCAGACTGTGGGTGGTAAACCCTTATCCGTACAGATTATTTAAAAAAAAAAGTACTTGTTCGCTATAACATCTCTAATGCGGTTCTTGTAAAACATGCCTTAAGTGGGTGAATATTACACGCCCAAAGTAGGCCTAACCCTAGGCGGTTGAATGTTGTCCACCTACCTCTAAAATTACACAATCCGACTGTATTTCCTCACTTAACAATGCAAGACAAATTGGGTAGATTTACATCTTTTTACATCTCCCCACTCGAGATGGCCTTAGTGCTCTTGGGCTGTCAACTTTAACCGACTCTTTCTTTGGATTGTTAATTGTTAGAAGGCTATATATTATACGCTGTAAAACTGGGACTGACAAGTTACTTTTTAAGTTGTTATGTTAGTTGGCAGCAACATAAGTCTTTTCTTGGGATGCTTAGTATAAAAAAGAAATGTTAGCTGCCAAAAACTTAAGAGATCTATTGATAAAAACTGAGTATTATTATAACTAATAAAATTGAATACTTTTTAAAAAAAGAATTGAATATTATTATAACTAATAAAATATATTTTTTAACTATAAATATATATACATTATAATAAAATTATTAAAAATTAGAGTATATATAATATAACTTTTTGACTTATAATTATATATTCAATATATCTTTTTATTAATATATATATATATATATATATATATATATATATATATATATATATATATATATATATTATACGTATCCTACTTTTTGAAAAAATTACGTGTCGCGTGTCATGTCTAAACCAATATTACGTGTCGAGTATGTGGTTCATAGATAGGAGAGGAGAGGTTTCACTATAGGAGAATATGTTTTACACACTCAATCACTCTTTTGAATGTTCACTCAACAGATAAAATTAATCACGCAATTTTGTAGGAACCCTCGCACAAGAAACTCACAAAATGGTCTTGTTTCTTGCACTCACTTACAACTAAAATACCTTAGTTGTAAACCACTCTCTAATTGCTCTCTCACTTAATTTCTGGTGTGTTTTTCAACAGTGAAATGCCTTCCTTATATAGGCTGCCAAAGAGAGGACTAAAGGATTAAACAAATCCTTGGCGGGATGATGGTGGAGCACTTAATGGGGTTGCTAGTGGTGGAGCTCTTAACGGGGATGATGAGATCTTAATGGGGCTACCGCTTTCATTGTGAGTCAGATTCCAATATTGTTCCCTCATTCATATTCTAAGTCAGATTCCAACAATCCATGCTAAGCGAAAAGTGACTTCTCCAACTAATCCGGGGACTATCTCGATATCCATCAACCCCACATGACTCCACTCGATGTGGAGGCACCCTTAACTTCAAGTAGAGGTGAGATCGAGAAGCTTTAGGCAATGCCTAAACTTCTCTACCGTAATTAGTTTTGCGAGTATGTCCATTGTGTTTTCATTAGTGTACACCTTCTCGATGACAACATCGTCAGAATTCACCCAATCACGTACCCTATGGTATCGCGCATCTTTATGTTTTGTGCGGGCATGGTATACTTGATTCTTGACCAATTGCAAAGCACTTTGACTATCACAATGAAGAAGAATTCTCTCTTTCTTTATTCCTAGCTCACTCACCAAACCTTTCAACCATATCGCATCTTTCGATGCTTCCATGAGTTCCATGTACTATGCCTTGGTAGTAGACAAAGCTCTCATTGCTTGTAGCATAGATCTCCAAGACACTGGTCCACTCGTGATAGTAAACACATAACCTGTGTTTGATCTCCGTTTGTCTAGATCACTCGCATAGTCCGAGTCTATGAACCTTGCAATATACTCGGCTCCTTGATTTCTCATGAATAGAATACCCGTAGTTTTGTCTCCTTTTAAATACGTCAGAATCCATCTAACAACTTTCCAATGTTCTCTTTTCGGATTCAACATGTACTTATTAATAACTCCAATTGCTTGGGCAATATCCGATTGTGTACAAACCATGGCATACATGAGACAACCCATCGCACATGCGTAGGTGTTGTCAACATCTATACGAATTCAACATCAATAGAACCACATTGATTTATGGACAAAGATGAATGAGAAGCAAATGATATATATATATAAGTTTGGCATCAATCATGCCAAATTTCTCAAGAATATGTGATATGTACCTGTTCTAAGAGAGTCATACCTTACCTATTTTTCTATCCCGACAAGCGATATAAAGCATCAATAAAATTAATGGCCCATCCTGAAATGTTCGATAGTTCGCATAGTGGTCATTATCACACCTAGTGCAACCAACCCGCATCATGAAAGTGTCAAAACATGAGTACTATTGTCTTAGAGACTTCTTAAGCTCATATAAGTACAAATTGACCCTACACACGTGGTTCTCCTTGCCTACTTCCTTGAAGACTTTTGGCTGCGCCATGTAGATAACTTTCTTAAAGTCACCATGAAGAAAAGTTATCTTCATGTCCATTTTCTATAAATTCCATATCAAACTGAGTAACCATAGCCAACAAGACTAGTATAGAATTGTGTATTTCATAACCGGAGAAAAGATATCATGATACTCTCTTCCTTCTTTCTGTGAAAACACCTTCGCTACTAACCTGGCTTTGTACTTTGGTTCTTCATCTTTATTGATTGCTTCCTTCTTCCGAAACACCCATTTGGAATCGATGATGTGTAGGCCCTTGGATTTCGGAACCAACTCCCGCGCAGAGTTCTTGTGTAGAGCTTCCATCTCTTCTATCGTAGAACCCACCCAACCTTGTTTAACTTCGGTATTAATGGCTTTTTTGTAAGTAGTTGGCTCACCCTCTCTTGCTATAAAGCACGGACTCGTAATACGCCTTTCGACACGCTATACGTAACACGTGATTCTTCAAAAAACTAGGACACGACACGCTAGGATAAGTATAATATACAATATATATTTAAATATATATATATATATATATATATTATTGAAATTAAACATATTTTTTCATAAAATACATTATTAGAGCATTCTTAACATGAAATTAAAAAAAAAGGACCATACAAAACAAAATTCGAATACATTTTAACATTAAAAAATCATAAATAAAGCATAATTACCATCACAAAATTCAAATACACGGTAACGTGTCGAAGCACGCACATAATACATGTTTAGACATGACACATGACTCGTGGATTTCAAAAGAGAGTTAGTTCTTCATAGCTCTCTTGACACAAGGGCAAAGTGTACTTAGTCTTCCCAACCAAATCGTGAGGCTGATTTGATTTCACGACAAGTTCGATCACGTGCTATAGATGTTTTATGCTCCACCTCAACCAATCTTTCTTTAAATTCTTGCCCCCATGCTCAACCTCAACTATGTTGTCATTTAGTTGAGTATTAATATTACCATTAGTGGATGCTTTATGACTTTCGTTAATGGACGGTCTTTGAACATAAATAGGAACCTCAACGGTTTTAATACTACCGTAATTTGCAACTTCTTGAAATTCCTTGTGCGTAAGCATAGCCCACTCATCAAATCTCACATCTCGACTAACAAATATCTTTCTTGACATATGATCCCAAAGCTTGTACTCTTTCACCCCCTTCGTAAAACTAAGAAAAATGCATGGGCAATACCTTGGGTCATTTTTTGTCCTTTTATCACTTGGAATGTAAACATATCCTAGACACTCGTATGCTCTCAATTGTGAGTAAACAACATCTTGTCATACCATACTTCTTCGAGACACTAATATCCAAGAGTTGCATTTGGAGACCTATTGACCAAATAAACGTCTTGGTCAATATTTACCTCCCAAAATGATTTTGCCAACCTGGCATGAAACCTCACGCATCTTGCCCTCTCCATAATGGTGCATTGCATTCTCTCCGCAATAATGTTTTATTATGGATTTTTCTTCACGATAAAATTCCCCGTGATGCCAAAATCTTTGCAAAATTAAAGGAATTTTCCATCATCATATTCTCCTCCATTATCGCTCCTCAAATACTTGATCTTCTTTTCGGTTTAAATTTCTACCATAGCCTTCCACTCCTTGAATTTATCAAAAATCTCTTATTTTTCTTTCAAGTAGTAAACCCAGACTTTGTGAGAGAAATCATCAATAGAACTCACAAAATATCTTAACCCTCCCAATAATACAATATTTGAAGGCCATAAATATCGTAATGAATATAGTTAACATACTGAACTGAACTCTACTTTACTTGCCCATCACACAATGCTTATAAAAACCGAGCTGGCATCCCTAAAATCCTTTTAACAACTTTTGTCGATGAAGTTCTTACATGACTCTTTGGCTCATTTGACTAAGTCTCATGTACCATAACTGAATCTCATCAACTTCTTGTTTTGTAGAGACTGCCGCTCCACTAGTTATCGTGGTTCCCCTTAATATCATGATTTCGTGTCGCAAAAGCCACCATTAATCCTTTCTTCACTTTCAAAGTCCCGTCCTTAGCTTAAATCACATACCCATTGACGTCGAGTTTTCCCAAAGAGATAATTTTTTTCTCAAGTGTCAAAACATGTCTAGCGGCACTTAACGTGCAAACAACATCCCACATCTTAATTCTCACCATGCCAATTCCAACTACCTTGAACATATCATTGTTTCCCATGAGAATATTTCCACCATTTTGTAATTTGTACTGATTAAACCACTCCTAATTGGAGCACATTTGATAGGAGCATCCAGAGTCGAGAATCCACCCACTTTCATGGTCGACAGAAAAATAAGTACCTCTGTGACATCTTCTTGTGTTGCATCTCTGGGAAATTCTTCTTGAAGTGACCCTTCGTATGATATTTTTAACACTCAAAGTTTCTGTGATCTTGTGCTTGAGATCTATAGGTGCCTCGATTTTTGACGCCCAGTGATCTTGATCTTCCTATCTATCCCCCATTGTCAGTCTTGGTAACTAAGCCCTCATTTTGATAAGATGAGACATCATTTCTATTATTTTTCATAGTCACATGGGAAAAGATGTCTTACACTATCTCTTTGAACTTAAGCTTATTATTCCCAAACATTATGGTGGTGACAAAATATTCGTATGAATCGGGGCAACAATGCAAGCAATATCAGGGCTCGATCTTCCTCCGTGATTTGCAAATCTATGCAAGTTAAATCATTTATCAAGACTTTGAACGTGCTAATGTGCTTCATTGATCTCTGCCCTCCTTCATTTTGAGTTTGAATAATTTCTGCTTGAGAAAGTTTGTTAGACAGGATTTTCCCCAAGTATACTTCTTCTAACTTAGTCCACATGCCCTTGGTAGTGGTCTCCTCTATCACATGATTTAACACCTCATCAGTGATGTACTGTTCAATAAAATAAGGCTCTTGTCCGATAATATCAAGCCACTCTGCATCAGACATGCCTTATGGTTTGTTCTGAATGCATAATAAAGCTATTCCAAGACTTTGTTTGACTAGATCACCTCACATCCGTCATTGTTATAGGCCAAAATTGATTTTTTCGTTATAAGGATTAATTTCAAATTTTATGGAACCATTGGATCCATAACTAAGATCCCACTTCTTTGAGTTTGTTCTCATAGAAGCAACGCCAGGAGTAACGTTTGATTCAATTTTCGCCATTAAGAAAAATTCAAAAGCTTGTGTTTGAACACCCCTTGAACATTTCGAACCATTTTACTGATGTAATTAACAATCGTAGCACTGATATCACTTGTTAGTGATGAATTTTGAAAGTCTCAAAACACCGCTTGTCAGTTGTGTGTAATAAAACCCAAGACCTTTTACCTCAAGTGACTAAATAAACTTACTATTACAATTATGAAATTAAATAAGCATATTACAACCACAAAAATTGAGAGACAAATATTTTACGTGGTTCACCAAAATTGGCTACGTCCACAGGAAGGGAGGGGAGGTTTCACTATAGGAGAATATGTGTTACACACTTAATCACTCTTTTGAACACTCACTCAACTCACAATATTGTAGGAACCCTTACCCAAAAAACTCACAAAATGGTATTGTTTCTTGCACTCACTTACAACTAAAATAACCTAGTTGTAAACTTCTCTGTAATTGCTCTTACTTTATTGCTGGTGTGTGTTTCAACAATGAAATGCCTTCCTTATATAGGCTTCCAAAGAGAAGATTAAAGGATTAAACAAATACTTAGTATGATGATGGTGGAGCACTTAATGGGGCTACTGGTAGTGGAGCTCTTAATGGGGCTGCCTCATTCATTTTCTTAGTCAGATTCCAACGAAAGATACCTCATAGCTCAACATGGATAAAAAAAGACATGAAGTCAACCATGAGCAAAAACTTCTTCAACTACAAGAAAGTGTTCCATCTCCAAGCCCTTTAGAGAACTTGTGATACATGCTCTGTATGCTCCTCCTGAGATTCTGTAGATGAGGATATCATCAAAATATACCATTACAATCCTTGAAGAATGTGTCCTCCCTCTCATAAAGGTGGAAAGTGATTTGGACAACTCAAAAGGAAAGATTGTCCACTCATAAAGGTAGTCCTTCGTTTTGAACGTGATCATCCACTCGTCTCTCGATCACGTCAATACCTGGTTGTACCCACTCATCTAATCCACAACTTATAATATACTCAGGCACATACAACTGATCAAATATAACTTGAAGGCTTGGTATGCAAAAATGGAACTTGAACGGGATTTTGTTGATAGTTCATAGCCTATCAAAGCACATAAGCTAATTGTCGTCCTTATTTGGAGTCAACAAGGACATACAAAAAGGGAATATTTCCCATTCTTGATCTAACTACAGAATGTACTAAATTAAAGGGAAGAGTGACGATTAAAAAAAGACACATTTGTTTTTTGCATAACTAAATTTGCTTTTATATGTTTTAAACTTTTTCTGTGATATCTATGGGGGTTTTCTTTTTGTTTAGAACAACGTGTCAAGGGATTGAAACTGAGTCAAATGTGTTTACTCATCAAAAGAATGATAAATGGCTGGTTTTCTGGAGAAATAATTGTATGAGGAAAAAATATTGTGTCATGGAAAGATGGGACAAATATTTTTTACAATATTTCTCTCATTGGACTTTAATTTCTTTTGCACTTTTAGTGTGTTATTCTCTTATAAAGCAAAACACCTTGCCAGCAAAATAATATCATGTATACAAATAGCATAATATAAAAAAGATCTCTATAAACTTGGCGAAATGTTTTCACCAAGACCCCCTTACTATGGTAAATAACTAACTAGAGTAATGAAAGATAAACATTGAAAGATATCCTTACCTTTCATCCAAAAAAACACATGGAAACATATCTTTATCTAAACATATCTCCTAAAATCGGAAGATATCACCACCACGACCACCACACGTTAGGTTATAGGCCATGTGTCCCCATGTATGACTTCATTATAATTTCTCAATTCTTATCAAAATATCATATGCCAATTAAAAAACATATTAGTATAAGTAAGAGAAGTTATTATTGTTGTATAGTTCAATTTGATGTGTTGAACCTACCTTTGATTCTAAATATGTGTCCCACATAAATTGTTTGACTAACCACTGGCACTAAATGAAATTACATTTCAAAAGGAATAATAATGAATAAGAACAACTAATTTATAGAAATTACGATCATGTAGTGATTCCACCCAAATTAAAGGAAGTATATTCTTAAAGAAACCTTGATGACCAATTTTAGCAGAACATATATCATGTCTATCTATAGAATGAGATGTTAATTTATGAAGATGGTAAAGTGTGTAAACATGTGGTTCTTCCTTGTAGCGCAGGCAACAAGTGAGACCTAAACAGGAGAAGCCCATGAGACCAGAGGTCAGGAGCCAAAGGTTGCCACCAGCAGCGGTGGTGGTGGGGGGATACTGCTTCGGACAGTCAAAGGGACTGAGGCACATGGAGGGAGGAACACTACCAATGCTTTAATTTGAATAGTCAAGGGGTTTATGGACTCATCTACACAGTGACTTATTTGGCATCTTAATTATTGGCTGAGACTCATACACTTTAATGTAAACACACAAATATCACTAATATTCATTAAAATTCAATGATTACATTGTTAGGTCAATGAACTTATTTATAGATAACAAACTAGAGACCTAAATCTAAAGAGACTCTAACTAAAGAGTATAAAAAATACCTAAAAAAACTAATAGAAACTAGCCAAGTCCCAACATATCCTTAAGGAGAAAATCTCTAGCTCTCCTAGGAAAAACACCCACACCTTCAAATTAAGTCCATGTCTTACTCCAAATAAAAGCTAACATCTCATAATGAATAAGCAAATAGGTTTTTGGGAAAACTCCTATGTGAGAAGATTTAATGAGAACCGATGTCGTGTTCTTATTTGTATAGGCATTGATCCCATAACTGAATAACTGCAGTAACTGCTGAGATTTTGATCGTTGGTGAAGTTGAGTTGGTTTGATTTAAATCAATGGGACTAACACACAAAACTTAAAATATCGGGGATTGACTAGTATAAATTCTTAATTAGCGGGACTAAATCCCAACATCCCCATAAGCAAATAATCAAGGGCTTTATTAGCCTTGAAGCAAAGCACACATAGTATTGGACTTCACCTTCTACCTCATGTGCCACTAACCAAGCAAAAACGTGCAGTTTGAAAGGATTATCTCCATTCTAGATGGATTAAATAAGGTGAAAGCAGCAAGAGATCATTCAAATTGTAGCTCCTGTCATGGCTCAAATCCCTCAAAATACTAACACCTTGGAATCCATTGAGTGAGGCCAATCAATTAAGGGAAAGAAGAATCCCAAAACCCCCACAAGGAAGGAAGGATCTAAGGCCTTTCAAAATACAAAAATGTCATGTGAGTGTTTGATTAAGGACATTTTGCAAACAGAGCTCTAAATATACATAACAGCTTATTTTGTGGGTAAATAGTTATTATATAACAAGTGAGATGAAGAAGGTAAGTGTAAGTACCTTTTGAAATGGGGAAATAGCAGCAATAGGCATTTAGTAAATTTGCGAGTGATCAGTGAGCAAGGATTGGTAGTGTAATGTGTGATTTAGAGGGTTTAATCATTCTCAATAAATACCAAACTGAAGAGAGGAATTTTCCACCTATTTTTTTCCACTCTCAATCGAGTATTTAACAACATGCTACTTTTGTATTATGTCACAACTTTAGACAAACACGTTTATAAATACCTTTTTTTAGTATCTTCTCTCTCTACATGTACTAAGGCTTAAAAAATTTATACTCTGCCCCTAACTATTTTATTACAAAATACCCTTTTGTATAAAATACCACATAAGTATTCAATATTTGTACAAAACATCATACACACACAACACCATATGTACATTATCCCATATAAAAGCTCAAAAAAATTTAAACCTCATTTTTTCTATTTCCTCCCTCTCTCTCTAACTTCCCTCCCAAACCTCTCTCTCAAATGGAAATATATTGGATAAACCCATTTAAAAACCTTAATATCAACATTGTTAATATATTACATAAAAAAAGAAATATACAAACTCGGGTTTTTAAAAAAACCTATGAACTGGGAACCAATGGCCACTTGCCACCGTAACAACTGTTTTCAAGGACAAAGTTAACCATACATGGGTTCATTTCGATTGCATCTCACCGTAATCCAATTAACATGGTCACTTTACACCTTAACAACTATTTTCACGGCCACTTCCAACCGTGAATAAATAGGTTACCGTTATAATCCATCGAAACTACTCATCACTTACGGTTACGGGAGGCCGTAAGTACAGTAATCCCAGGTTTTTTTTAATCTTGTTTTCATTTTTCAAGTTGATCGTATATGGGTTTATTTCGGTTGCATCCCATCGTGGTTTTATTTATTTAGGTTTCTTTTCACAGTAATCCACTTACCATGGTCACTTTCCACCGTAATAACTATTGTCACGGCCACTTCCAATCGAAATTACTCATCACTTACGACGATGGGGACCGAAAGTCCAATAAACCCAATTTTTTTAATTTGATCTTCATTTTATAAATAGATTTAGACATTACGTACTTTTTAGAGGTGTTTTGTGGACTATTGCAATGTATTTGGGTGTTTTAGGGACAAATGAACAAGATGAAATAGTTAGGTTATTTTGGAGTTGAAGAGTTTTGAGATTTTGTATTATATGGTGGAGTTTGTGGTGTTAGTATGTGTGTAATTTTTTGTTGGGGTAATTAAACGTGCGTCCTAATTAAGTCATGTGAGTGACTTAAACTCCATCACGTGCGTTGATTTAACCCTAACTCATGTTTAATTTTTGTTGCAAGAAGTCCTTTTTATCATTACGATGGCTGGAATTTGAGATTTATTTGGTAGTTTTTGTGTGATTAATGTCTTTTCTTTGAAATCGGAGATTATTGAAGGAATTGAAAATATTTTTTTTCAAATTGAAGCTACATTCGTTGTCAGTTTGTGAAAATTGATTCAAGGTATGGACTGTTTTGATGATTAATTTTTTATCCATGAAATGGAAGTTGAATTGAAGCTTAATAAAATCAATTTTTTTAATTTGAATCCGCATTGTCTGTCTATTTTTAGTAATTGAAGCAATTCAAAGTCGTTTTTATTGAAATTAGAGGCAGATCGTGTGTCGGTTTGTAATAATTGAGTCAAGGTTATGCAAGTTTATGTCAATTGTATGGTTTTATTCATTTTGATTGTATATTTAGGTTATTAAGACGTAATTTGATTTTTTTTGTTTGAAATGACTATGTTTTTCATTTTTTATTTGAAATTGTATAGTTGATTTGATATATTTGTTTGCAAGACCTAATTTCATATACTTATCTTTGCAAGTTCTAATTTAATACATGTATGATGCAATTGTCCTGATTTTTTGTATTCTATTATTTTTGTGAAATGTGTATTGAAATATTTTAGTAAATTGCTTTATCATTTTGGGATTGAATTTGTAGGTGAGAGATAAATTTGAGCTTCTTGTATTAATGGTTGGTTAGTATAAATATCACCTTTTTCATCTGTTCATATTTATTTGTTAATAAGATTTATGTAATGTAATGAATTTATCTGATTTAAACTATATGCCGTATGAAACCATTATCAAATAACATAGTGAATGTATCTGTTTGAAAGTCCACATATGAGGAGCTTTTTATTAACACTTTTTGTAGTTTGGATGCCGAAATTATTAAATGTAAGTAATATCATATTCATTTTGTAGTTCATATATGATGATATACTCTTTTTATTATTTTGTAGGTGTTATGGATTTTCTCATGTTGCTGATGTTCAAATTTAAAGAGAAAAGCTATTTGATGAAGTATGGGAGGAATACAAGATTTGATGATTTGATTGATCATATATGCAAAAAATGAAAGGAGTTATCTGTTGAAATTGTTTGTTTGTGTTATAATCAACCCGGGAATTCGTTTTGTGCATTGGATGGTAAGTCAGATTTAGAGAATTTGATGTTTTATCGTGAGTCTCATTCAGTTCGAAGAATTGATGTTTCTGTGTAACGCATGATAATGGTTGAAGGGCATGATCAATTGTCGAGTGGCAGTGGTAGTGGTGTTCAATCGTATATTGAGAATGAGAAAGATTATGAAGTCAATTGGGTCCGTTATTTTTCCAAACGCGGAGATAAGGTTTTAATGTCTGCTGGTTGGTCGAAAGGTTTGTGTCATGTTGGCTGACGCGACTCAGAAAGTGTCTCTAATGTGCGTTCAGTCTAGGCTCAAGTGCAAGCCTGTCGCGTTAGTAATAAACCCGGTAAGTCGGGATCGTATCCACAAGGAACTAAGACAACGAAGTTGTAACGACGGGAAAAGACGGAGGAATCCTAACTTTGACTCTAAAAAGAAAGGGAAAATGGTTTGGTTTTGATAATTGACTACACTAAGTGCAATTATGAAATTATGAAAAGATGCAGTTATACTAAATTACCTAAAATACTGATGAAAGATGATTTTAAAACTTTTAACTATGTATGAGAAAAACGGGAAGGGAATACAATACCCCAACCCTAGTGTATTGCAGGTATAATACTAATCATGAATTTAACTGATTAATATTGACCTAGAATTTAGTACTCCCAAGCATTACGTATACGAGGTTCAAGCCCACGTTATACTTAATCTGAGGACGAGTAAATCGGTATCGCGATAGTGACACTCGAATTGCATTCTAAATCATCCTGGTTACCCAGAGGCAAACGAGATATAAAGATATACAATTTTTTTGTTCCTACGCAATACGGTCGTAATCAATCACTAAATTCAGAGGATTAATGTTATACACATGAAACTAACACATCAGGCTGGGCTCATGTATCCCGGCCTTAGAAAATCTAGCCTAGCATGCTGAAAAGAATGAAAACAGTGTTTAATATGCAGAAAACCATGATTAATCTAAGGAAAGCTTGTGAATCGATGTCAAAAGGAATTAAACAGATGGAACTACTTACTAATCTTACCAAAGCACTCAAAGTATGAGCTAAATTACTGGTAATTACTGAAATCTGATCAAAGCTTCAATCTTGGAATTAAAATAACAAACTCTATCTAAACTAGGGTTTCTGAAATAGAATGAAAAATTAGCTAAAATTCTCCGTCCAAATAATGATAATAAAATGGGTTTTTATACCCTACAACAATTCAAGAGTTTTAGTTGCACTAGGATTCTTTTTAGAAGAAGATAAGATTTGAGAATCTCGATGGTCAGACCGGTCCGGGCCTTAGGCGGACCGGTCTGCCTCCCAAGCGGATCGGTTCTTTTTATTTTTTGGCCGACCGGTTCTTTTATTTTTCACCCTTCTTCGGTTCGCTTTCGATCCGGGGTCTTCTGGAGTTTGGCACAGCGGACCGGTCCGGGGTAGGGGAGGACCAGTCTGCCTGTTTGACTTTTTTCCTCATCTTTGACTGCTCATATCTTTTGTTTTGGGACTCCGATTGAGGTGTCGTTTCTTCCTATGTGCTCATGAATGAGATATCTTCAACTTCTCTTTAGGTACCTCGTCTGAATTCCGGGTAAAAATTACGCTTTTGCCCTTTTGACTTTCCTTCTTCTCTTTCCTTATTCTTTCGGTCTCCTTCTTTCGTTTCTTGACATCAAATACCTGTAAAAGCAATACGAAATACTAGAAACTCGGTGTACTCGTTAGGATAAGTCAGTAGTAATATTATGAGATAAAGTCAAATCGATTACGTTGTTCGAGGTGCTAAAAGTAACTAAATTAAGGGATAAATTAGGAAGAATTTATGCCTAATCAAACCCCCTAACTTAGAACTTTGCGTGCCCCGAGCAATATAAAAGAATCCTATCACGGCACAATTCTTGAAAAACATTTTATTAGGATAGAATACCTTTTTCGCGGGCAAGCGATTGCATTTAACGTATGCAATAAGACGTTAAACCCCTAGGTTACCCTAGTAGGACGAGTTGTGTCTCATGAGGGTTTGCAGTGAATATACCCACAAAATTCGACTCAAAAAAGATTCAAAATACGCAAAAATTGTGTAATTAAAACTTTTTCAAGAAATAGTCATCATCAAGTCCTATTTACAAGTCTCAAATCATAGCGAAGCCGGAAATATAACCGTGGATTTCCACCGATTGATCATTATGTTACTTACCCGAAAATTCATTTTGATTTCAATTTCTCACGGAATGCTCTCTCAAATGAATCACTCGAAATGTGGCTATTCTCTCGGTATGCGTGATGTAAAGAGTAAGTATAATGGATGCAAAGTCATGCATACAAGTAGAAAGACTGAAATTTTATACTGATAGGATCTCATCAACGGATTACGATTTCAAAAATGGGAACATTGCCTCTTTTTCGCACATTTAATCTCTTATATTATCTTTTGGTATCTTAGCTCTTCACGCGGTAATCAATTTAGTGTAATACCCCGTAATTTTACTGATTTTTATTTAAGGGATTAATTGAATTAAATGAGAATTAATTGGGAATTAATCCGAATGTAAATACTAGCGAGACGTGTGTTGGTATTTGAGTATGATGTTAAAATTGAATATTTCTGAGTATATATGGTAATATATGAGTATTGAAAATATTAAAATTGTAGCGATGAAGAAATACGACAATTTGAGAAATTTAGTTGGGATGCGCGTGTTGGTCGCGTCAGGATTGAATTTATTTAAATTAAAAAGTAAATTATAATTTTATCAACCGAATGGTCGTTTTGAGCGCGCCAATGTGTCTGAAAGGGTCGAAATAGACAGAAAACACTAGTCGGGGGTTTAGTTTGGGTCCCGGGGTATTTTTAGGCCAAACTGGCAACCTAGAAGGGTATTTTGGTAATTTTAAAAATTGAGGAATTAAAACCCATGAATTTTAGAGTTTATTTTTATATTTTTAAAGCGACCACTAAGGCCATTACCAACAAAAGTCAAGAGAGTGGGCTACGGGAGTTTTGACAGGAGTTAGAGAGAAGTTAAAAGAGGTTCCACCAAACCATCTTCCTTCACCAGCATTTTGAAAGGAAATTATGACCGGAAAGAAGAGAGAGAGCCAACCTTGATCATCAACAACGAATCAGAACATCGGATTTGAGGCAAGAGATTTGATGTCATTAATTGCAATGAATATTTCCTACATGTTTAGTGTAGAAACCTTATATGCCTTGAAAGTTTTGGTGAAAACCCAATGGGATTGTCGTAGAAACTCTTAATTTTGGTTAGGAATTGCATGTAGAATGATTATGGAGAAAATTGGTATCCAAAAACTTAACTTTGATGATTTAAAAATGGATTAATGATGAGTATTTAGGTACAATAAAATTCTGGGTTCATGTTCATAGGGTTTGGGATAAAATTTGGGGATTTATGATAATTGTATGTTGATTTAGAGGATTTGGCCCCAATAATATGTTAAGAAGCGACCTAGGAGGACTTAGAGTAGTTTAAAAACATTAAAACGTTATTGGAATGATCTTAGGATGGATTTAGAGAAGAGAAAAATTAAAGAAAAACGAAATTGGGAAATTTTGGGCGTTTTCTGTTATCTCGTTAGAAGACCTACCCAGGTCGTTCGAACGACCTCGTTCGAACGAGACTCTTAACGAGATGACCATACCCCTTCTAACTAGTTTGTTCAAAGCCTTCGTTCAAATGACACTCGTTCGAACTACCTCGTTCGAACGAGATTTCTAACGAGTTGACAGAATCGCCTTTTAGGCCTGATTTTTATTTTTAACTTCTAATAGACCTATTTTAATCGAGTGTTAACCTTCCCTTGTTGACTAGTGGGTATAATGTGAGATGGGAGTACATTGAGGAGTAAAACTTAGAATGTTATAATAAATCGGATGACGTCTATGGGCTAGGAAATGAGTATTTGAAATTTTGACGTGAGAAGAATTAATTATCAATGATGTATACTATTAGGGGACTTGTGAGTGTACTACAATAATGATGGTATAGGAATGTAAAATATGCCTCTATTAATATTATAAGATAGCTAAGATATGTGAATGCTTAGTATATGTGATTATCTGTGTATGACATACCTACCATACTTTATCACGGAAGGTCGGCGTTCGACCAGGACCATCTAATCTTTGTGTGCCTACGGGGGGATTTAGATTGGTACCTCGAGGACATAGGTCAGAGAATGACTTATTAAGGAGTTAATAAGTCTGCTGATCATGGGAGCGTAGGTATGTGCGTGACGCATGTGATGTGAACTATGTTCGCCTCCATTGTGTGTGATTGTAACTTATCATAACGGTTCCTTAGAGATTCGGAATACGTGATCCTTATGTACGTGATGTATCGAGATTTGATAGCAGAGTATGTGTGCACAGCAGCTTAGTCTAGGGGTTCCATTATTGTATATTTATGATGAGATTGAGATACTGAAATATTGAAATGGACTGTTTATATACGTACAAGTGTGAATTAATGTAACATCCTTGTAGTGCTAAAAATGGGAAAACTCTTAGTAATTATTGTAACAAATCCTGAGGAATGAAAGTAAAACTCTCAGTTTATATTAAGATGTCGGGAAATAAAACAATGAATAGTATAGTAAAGTCAGGTTATGGATTGGTGTAGTTAGATAGTGGAATAACTAGAACGAGTGCGGGTACGATATGCGTGCACAATTCGTTGAGAGGTGAGGAACTCATGTGAGAGCACGCATTATCAGGTATTTTATATTCACTGTTTAATGATATTAAACACTTGCTATATTTTAAACTGTTTTCACAATCGAGCTCTAACCCATTTTCTTTCAAATCTATTTTTTTGAAAAAAACCTTTTAGGTGCCCTGCCACAAGGATATCAAGCTTAGAAGTTACATTCCAGTGACGTGTTGTAGCTGCTGTGGAAGTTACAGGACCTCGATTATAGACGCCTCCACTTTCTATCTTGACTCTATTTCAGATTTACTCATCTGTAGGGCATGTCGCCCCTTTTCTTTTAGAGACATCCTACTTACTCAGTTTTATTTCAGATTTTAGGTTTTAATTATTTAGTGATTCAGACTTTGTATTCAGTTTTATTTCGTATTCGGATTGTTGTGAGGAGTATTCCTCCAGATTTAGTTTATTACATTATTTTCTATTGCGACTGTATGGTGGTTGTGGTATCAATATTTCATGATTTAATTTGGTTGTATGTTAATCTTATTAAATTTAAAATTGACAACTCACTTTTTAAATATTAGGTGGCTAGTAATTGTTAAAATGTTTTTCGACAGTGATGCTATGAACTGAATCAACTTGACATTTTGTATTAATTTGAATAAAGGAGTAGCTACCCGATATTTAATTTGTCGGGGTGTCTCAGGTGGTATCAGAGAATCAGGTTCTAGTGTCCTTAGGATATGTACGGCTTGTTATGTTTCCGCTTAGATTTCTTTGATATGGAGCCCTATATTTTAAGATTATTGTACTGTATTGTGTATGCTTCGCTCTTCAGCTATTTTGAGATAGTAACTGAGAACTTATAAGACTTTACTCTCATTTCAGATGCCTCTACGACGTGCACAGTGAGTTCCCAGGGATGCTCAGCCCGAGCCACAACTTGCACTAGTTTAGGGCTCCATGAATGCTGCAGAGGTTGCTGCTATTGTAGCCCAAGCGGTAATGTTGCTCTAGCAGTCGTGTAGCAGACACTGCCTCAGGCACCGGTAGTCATGTTCGTGATGCTTTTCAGAAAGCACACCCTCCGGAGTTTACAGGTAGCTCCGACGTCATTGTGTCCATTCAGTGGAAGAAGGACATCTAAAGGCACTTGAGGATGTATGAGTACACGGATGTACAGAAACAGATACTGGCTACTTTTAAGCTAGTAGGATCAGCGTTACAGTGGTGGGAGTCCATTACCACCACGAAGGAGAGAGATATCCTTTCTCTTCAGGAGTTTTGGGTGTGATTCGACCGCAAATATTTTCCATCAGTCGTTCACACCGAAATGAGGAGGAAGTTAATGAACCTTAAGAAGGAGGGGAAGACCGTGGCAGAGTATGAGGCCGGGTTCACTAATCTCTTGAACATCATTCCCGATGAGATTTCGACAGAGGAGAAAAAGATACAGAAGTTCATGGATGGGTTGACTTGGAGGATTCGTCATCACTTGTTGGGTAATCTCTCGTTGGCTACTTATTTTGATGTGGTTAACGCAGCACTGCTTCACTGCCAGGACCACCGCTTTCACTTGTCAGAGGGTAAGCGATCAGAAGAGTCCAGCCATCAGGGAAGGATAGGGGGAAATGGTGCCGGTGGGGCACAATCAGCTCAGGGTCAGCACAGGCAGGGCGATCAGGGTTCCCAGCAGAGGGATTTTAATAGGTTTAGATCTGGGGGTTTCAGAAATGGTCAGGGAGGTTTTCGTCAGGTCCAACAGGGACATCACAGCCAGCAGGGCCAACAGCAATAGTTTCAGCAGGGCCAGCATGGCCAGGGGAGGAATGGCAACAGCCACCAGGGCCGTCGGCAGCAGGGTTAGAAAGGGGGAAACTTTCCGTGGAAATGTTTCACTTGTGGAAAAATTGGCCACAAGTGCCAGGAGTGTCCTGATAGGGGCAGGGCCCCACAAAAGCAGTAGTAGGGTGCTCGACACGAGCCCCGGAGACCTATGTTTCCCGCCTCCCTCCTAGCACCACCACAGATGCCAGCGTTACCACCCATCCCAGTAGTCCCAGTCCAGCAGGGACAGCTTCAGTATGGGCAAGTCTATTAACTCCAGCAGGCCGCAGTCCCACAGGATCCACCTGTCATTGAGGGTATGTTCTCTATTCAGGGAACTATGGGGCATATTTTATTTGATATGGGGGCCACACACTGTTTCATTGCCATGAGATTTCCACTCACTTTGGGGTTGTTAGGCACTGCAGAGAGCACGATTACTTACGTAGATTCACCGTTGAGCCGTTGAGTAGGGGTTTTGTGATTTCTTTTATTTGTAGAGGTGTGGGTATAGAGATCGGGAGATTTACCTTACCTGCTGATATGTTAGTATTGGAGATGACTGAGTACGATGCGATTGTTGGTATGGATTGTCTAGTTGCGTACCGAGCCATGATTGATTGTTTCAGTAGGAGTATCATTTTTTCCATACCTGGGCAGGAGATGTTTTTAGTGGCGATGCCTCACCCTGAGGGAGGATCGTCCACACACTTGTATTATATAGAGGAGGAGACCTCTAAGGAAGTGGTAATACCACTTGATTCGATTCCCATTGTTAGTGAGTTCGCTGATGTATTTCAGGATATACCTGGATTACCTCCTAGTAGAGAGATAGATTTTGTTATCGATTTGACGCCGGGCACTCAGCCAATTGCCCGCGCACCGTAGCGTATGGCTCCAGCGGAGATAATAGAGCTAAGGGAACAGATAGAGCAGTTGTTGGGTCAGGGGTTTATCCGTAGGAGCACTTCACTGTGGGGTGCCCTTGTGTTATTCGTAAAGAAGAGGGATGGATCGTTGAGGTTGTGTGTAAATTATTGGGAGTTGAATAAAGTCACGATACGGAATAAGTATCCGTTGCCCCGAATCGATGACTTATTCGACCAATTGAGAGGAGCTTCCTTCTTCTCGAATATTGACTTGCGATCGGGATACCATCAGTTGCGTATCAGGGAACAGGACATCTCGAAGACTGCTTTCTTAACGAGATATGGTTCCTATGAGTTCCGAGTTATGCCTTTTGGCCTAACCAACGCTCCAGTCGTGTTTATGGACTTGATGAATAGGGTGTTCAGAGAGTTCCTAGACCAGTTTGTCATCGTCTTTATCAATGACATCCTGGTTTACTCCCAGACAGAGGAGGAGCATGCCGAGCATTTGAGACAGGTTTTGCAGACGCTGCGTCAGAACGAGTTATATGCGAAGTACGAGAAGTGTGGGTTTTGGATGAAGGAGGTACAGTTTTTTGGGCATATCATTTCAGACAAAGGGATATCAGTTGATCCAGGAAAGGTATCGGCGGTGAGGGAGTGGGGACAGCCCACGACACCGAGTGAGATCCGTAATTTCTTGGGCTTGGCAGGATACTACAGGAGATTTATTCGGGGTTTCTCTAAGATAGAGGGTCCTTTGACCCATCTGACTCGCAAAGGTGTGCCATTTATCCGGAGCGATGCCTGTCAGTTAGCATTCGATGAGTTAAAGGACATGTTTACCTCATTGTCCAGACTGGGAGTTGAGTATCTAGTCTACATCGATGTGTCCTTATAAGGACTTGGAGGTGTATTGCAACAGGAGAGTCAGGCTATAGCATATGATTCCCGTAAGCTTAAGCCTCACGAGAAGAATTACCCCACCCACGATTTGGACTTAGCGGCAGTCGTATTTGCTTTTCGAATTTGGAGACACTATCTCTTGGGGAAAAAATTTTGGTTGTTCACAGACTACAAATCTCTACAATACCTCTTCACGCAGAAGGAACTAAATATGCGTCAACGATGGTGGCTTGAGTTTGTGAAGGATTTTCAGTTCGATATCCAATATCACACAGGGAAGGCTAACGTGGTAGTAGACGCGTTGAGCCGTAGGCCAGTAGGTGAGGTGGCCGAAGTGTGGAGAGCAAAGTGGAAGGAGTTGGGACACCAGGATGTAGTGGCCCGATCATTCATGTCTGTGATGACTGTTACACCTCAGATTGTTATGAGGGTGATAAAGGCCCAGGCAAAAGACTCGTTCTCTCAGGAGAAGATAGTTTGATTAGTAGCAGAGGGAGCCGATTCCTATACCGTTAGTTTAGACGACGGATTACGATTCAATGGGAGACTGGTCGTTTCGGAAGGGGAAGACTTACGACACGAGGTAATGACAGAGTCGCACGGCTCGTGATTCGTGGTACACCCTGGTGGGGATAAGATGTACCAAGACATGAGACGACAATACTGGTGGATCGATATGAAGAGAGATATTGTTGTGTTCATTTCTAAATGCACCACTTGTCAGCTAGTAAAGGTGGACCAACAGAGATCGACAGGACTTCTACAGCCGTTAGAGGTTTCGATGTGGAAATGGGAGAGCATATCCATGGACTTTATCACGGGGTTACCTACATCACAGAGGGGTCACGACTCCATATGGGTAATTGTGGATAGGTTGACCAAGGTTGCTCATTTTCTGCCCGTGAGGACAGACTACACTACGGAACAGTATGCCCAGATTTTCATTGCGGAGATAGTGAGACTTCACGGGGTGCCTCTAAATATCGTGTCTGACCGAGATAAGATATTTGTTTCACGATTTTGGGAAAGTTTCCAGGAGGCAATGGGTACGGAGTTGCGACTGAGTACTGCATATCACCCGCAGACTGATGGGCAAACAGAGCGGACAAATTAGATATTAGAGGACATGTTGCGTATGTGCATCCTAGACTTTGGAGGTGGTTGGGAGCAGTACCTTCCACTGGTGGAGTTTGCTTATAATAACTCCTACCAGTTCACCATTGGCATGGATCCATTCGAGGTGTTGTATGGTAGACCTTGTCGTTCCCCAGCATGTTGGTTAGAGGTGGGGGATAACAAACTCCTTGGGATGGAAGTGATTCAGGACACTTCGGCAAGGATAGATATGATACAGAGCCGTATTCGGGTAGCTCAGGACCGGCAGAAGAGTTATGTTGATGCCAAGAGGTTCTTCAGAGAATCAAGGTGGGGGACCAGGTATTACTCATAGTATCTCCTATGAAGGGGATTATGCATTTTGGGAAGAAGGGGAAACTGGCACCAAGATATGTGGGGCCATTTCCTATCATCGAGAGGATTGGGCCAGTTGCGTATAGACTTGGGTTACCGAAGCACTTGCATAGGATTCATGATGTGTTCCATATTTCCTCGCTAAGGAAATATCTTAGGGACGACTTGGCCCATACTCACATTGCTTTAGAGGACATCGATCTTCAGCGCGATAGTTCCTACGAGGAGGGGCCGATTGCTATTCTGGACCACAACGACAGGAAACTGAGGTCGAAGATAGTACCATTAGTACGCGTGCAGTGGCGGCATCATAATGCTGAGGAGTCCACATGGGAGTGCGAGGATGAGATGCGCGAATGTTATCCGGAGCTATTTTTACCAGGTATTCTATAGTTTCGAATTTCAGGATGAAATTCTATTATTAGGGGGGAAGTATGTAATACCCCGTAATTTTATTGATTTTTATTTATGGGATTAATTGAATTAAATGAGAATTAATTGGGAATTAATCCGGATGTAAATACTAGCGAGACGTGTGTTGGTATTTCAGTATGATGTTTAAATTGGATATTTCTGAGTATATATGGTAATATATGAGTATTGAAAATATTAAAATTATCGAGAGGAAGAAATACGACAATTTGGGAAATTTAGTTGGGAGGCGCATGTCGGTCGCGTCAGCATTGAATTTATTTAAATTAAAAAGTAAATTATACTTTTTCAATTGAATGGTCGTTTTGAGTGCGTCAATGTGTCCGGAAGGGTCAAAATAGTCAGAAAACACTAGCCGGGGGTTTAGTTTGGGTCCCAGGGCATTTTTAGGCCAAACCGACAACCTAGAAGGGTATTTTGGTAATTTTAAAAATTGAGGAATTAAAACCCAGGAATTTTAGAGTTTATTTTTATATTTTTAAAGAGTCCACTAAGGCCATTACCAGCAAAAAGCAAGAGAGTGGGCTACGGGAGTTTTGAGAGGAGTTAGAGAGAAGTTAAAAGAGGTTCCACCATACCATCTTCCTTCACCAGCATTTTGAAAGGAAATTATGACCGAAAAGAAGAGAGAGAGCCAACCTTGATCATCAACAATGAATCAGAACATCGGATTTAAGGCAAGTTATTTGATGTCATTAATTTCAACGAATATTTCCTCCATGTTTAGTGTAGAAAACTTATATCCCTTGAAAGTTTTGGTGAAAACCCAATGGGATTATCGTAGAAACTCTTAATTTTGGTTAGGAATTGCATGTATAATGATTATGGACGAAATTGGTATCCAAAAACTCAACTTTGATGATTTAAAAACGGATTAATGATGAGTATTTAGGTACAATAAAATTCTGGGTTCATGTTCATAGGGTTTTGGATAAAATTTGGGGATTTATGATAATTGCATGTTGATTTAGAGGATTTGGCCCCAATAATATGTTAAGAAGCGACCTAGGAGGACTTAGAGTAGTTTAAAAACATTAAAATGTTATTGGAATGATCTTAGGATGGATTTAGAGAAGAGAAAAATTGAAGAAAAATGAAATTGGGAAATTCTGGGCGTTTTCTGCCATCTCGTTAGAAGACCTACCCAGGTCATTCGAACGACCTCGTTCGAACGAGACTCTTAACGAGATGACAGTACCCCTTATAATGAGTTTGTTCGAAGCCTTCATTCGAACGACTCTCGTTCGAACTACCTCGTTCGAACGAGATTTCTAACGAGTTGACATAATCTCCTTTTAGGCCTAATTTTTATTTCGAACTTCTAGTAGACCAATTTTAATCGAGTGTTAACCTTCCCTTTTGACTAGTGGGTATAGTGTGAGATGGGCGTACGTTGAGGAGTAAAACTTAGAATGTTATAATAAATCGGATGACGTCTATGGGCTAGGAAATGTGTATTTGAAATTTCGATGTGAGAAGAATTAATTAACAATAATGTATACTATTCGGGGACTTGTGAGTGTACTACAATAATGACGGTATAGGAATGTAAAATATACCTCTATTAATATTATAAGATAGCTAAGATATGTGAATGCTTAGTATATGTGATTATCTGTGTATGACATACCTACCATACTTGCTATCACAGGAGGTCGGCATTCGTCCAGGACCATCTAATCTTTGTGTGCCTATGGGGGGATTTAGATTAGTACCTCGAGGACATAGGTCAGAGAATGACTTATTGAGGAGTTAATAAGTCTGCTGATCATGGGAGCGTAGGTATGTGCGTGACCCATGTGATGTGAACTATGTTTGCTTCCATTGTGCGTGATTGTTACTTATCATAACGGTTCCTGAGAGATTCGGAATACGTGATCCTTATGTACGTGATGTATCGGGATTTGATAGCAGAGTATGTGTGCACTGCAGCTTAGTCTAGGGGTGCCATTATTGTATATATATGATGAGATTGAGATACTGAAATATTGAAATGGAATGTTTATATAAGTACAAGTATGAATTAATGTAACATCCTTGTAGTGCTAAAAATGGGAAAACTCTTATTAATTATTGTAACAAATCCTGAGGAATGAAAGTAAAACTCTCAGTTTATATTAAGATGTTGGGAAATAAAATAATGAATAGTATATTTAAGTCGGGTTATGGATTGGTCTAGTTATATAGTGGAATAACTAGAACGGGTGCGGGTACGATAGGCGTGCACAATTAGTTGAGAGGTGAGGAACTCATGTGAGAGCACACACTATCATGTATTTTATATTCACTATTTAATGATATTAAACACTTGCTATATTTTAAACTTTTTTCACAATCGGGTTCTGACCCGTTTGCTTTCAAATCTATTTTTTTGAAAAAATTATTTTTGGTGCCCTGCCACAAGGACATTAAGCTTAGAAGTTCCATTTCAGTGACGTGCTGTAACTGCTATGGAAGTTACAGGACCTCGATTATAGACGCCTCCACTTTCTATCTTGACTCTATTTCAGATTCACTCATCTGTAGGGCATGTCGCCTCTTTTCTTTTAGAGACATCCTACTTAATCAGTTTTATTTCAGATTTTGGGTTGTAATTATTTAGTGATTCAGACTTTGTATTCAGTTTTATTCCGTATTCGGATTGTTGTGAGGAGTATTCCTCCAGATTTAGTTTATTACATTGTTTTCTATTGCGACTGTATAGTGGTTGTGGTATCAGTATTTCATGATTTAATTTGGTTGTATGTTAATCTTATTAAATTTAAAATTGACAACTCACTTTTTAAATATTAGGTGGCTAGTAATTATTAAAATGTTTTTCGATAGTGATGCTATGAACTGAACCAACTTGACATTTTATATTAATTTGAATAAAGGAGTAGCTACCCGGTATTTAATTAGTCGGGGTGTCACATTTCGTAATTTGGACTTGGTTAGGACTTTTTCGGGTTTTAAGGTATATTGGGTAAAATGAGAATGGTATGGAAGGTTGGAATTGGAAAAGTCATTTATGATGTCCATTTGTGCTTTTTTCGGGCTATTGCTCATTTTTTTTCTCTATTTTTTTTTTATTTTTTCACTTCTTTTCTTTTCTTTCTATTTTTGTTGAGCATATCTATTTTTCTTGCCCCCTTTTTATGCACTTTTTGGACTAAATTCTGAATTTTTCCATTTTTCACAATTTCGGTATATTTGGGTTTTTCGGGTTGTCAAACAAAATGAAAAATTTATTCGGCTCAATTTCGGTGGAAAAAGGGGTGATTTTTCGCATCTTTTTCTGGCCAATATTTTTGGGTGACAAACGAGGGCCTATTTCATTGTCCAAA
Source organism: Sambucus nigra (assembly GCA_949130495.1). NCBI lineage: Eukaryota > Viridiplantae > Streptophyta > Magnoliopsida > Dipsacales > Adoxaceae > Sambucus > Sambucus nigra. Next base: position 112,481,630 of record OX422216.1, read on the forward strand.
ATACCAATTGCGTTACCATATGCGTTTCGAGATGAATTTAAGTTTAGAGATCAATTTTAGCATGTTTTTCAAAGCAATATTACACACATTCTTCATAACCGATCAAAATGAAAGGATTGAGATCCTTGACGACTTTTTTAGGCGCTGAAAAGAACTTTGAGTTAACAATTAACTCGAATTGATTTAAAAACTCATAAAAAGTGATAGGCTCGAATCTCATCGGATTTGTTAATCTCCACACTTATTCGTTAAGTCGTCAATTTTCGCTTAATTTCCATCTTTAGTCAATTTTGGCTTTGTGTATGTTGAATTTTTACAACTTGGAACTTTAAACCGACTTTTAATGATATTTTTGAAAAATTTGAATTCCAATTTTTATTTATTTTGAACAAAAATATTTTTGGATTTTTCACAATTTTACGATTTTTTTGGAAATTTCTGGGCATTTTTGAAAATTTGTGAAGTTTTAGAAATACGCACTTCTGACCCCCCCCTAACTTAGACTTTTTCATTGTCCTTAAACAAAACGACTAAAATCTAAACAAGGCAAAATAATAAGTGCGATAATTAAAAAAACAAATGGAGAAAAATGCAGATTTTATAGCAAACAAGACTCGTACAATTACAGGAAAAGCATACAAACATGTGAACAGGGAAAAGTACATAAAAACTGTCATAACCACATCAAGCTTCACTCGGGCGGGGGATGGGAAGAACCGGGTGCATCGGGGCAATAGGGGTCATAGAAATAGGGTGGCAGTGGCTCATTAGGATCCCCTTGGCGTCGATATATGTTCTCTTGGAAATGAAGTATCAAGCTCGTGTCGCGACAGTAATCGGTTAAAAAGTTATCGAAGTTCGTCTCGTGTGCCGCCATTCGGTTGGTGAGGTCGCTACCCGCCCACTCAAAATCCGGGTTGTCCTCCTCGTCTGCCGACTCTTCATCCGGACCAATATCCCCCATTTTGACATCCGCACCAGCTGCCTCTTCCTCCTTGCCGTGCCCGTAGGATAGTTAGCTATTTGGAGCTCTTAGTGCGGGTCCCTTGTCCAAAAGTACCGGGAATGCGAGTATGATCGAGCGGCGCCGCTATGCCAGCATCCTTGAGGATAGAAGTGATCAAACGGGCATAGGGAAGTGGGGCAGTACCCTTCTCATCCAAGGACGCGTTGATGATATCGGCGTATAAAGTGCGGGCCAAGTGGATGGAAGTGTGGGGGTCAAAGAAGTGATAGGTTAAAGTGGCTTGCCGGGGACGCATGGCGAAATCATTGTACGTTTGTAATATATTGGCGAACATAATCTAAAAAGTGAGGCGCGCCTTCTCGTTAAGGAGTCCAACGGTGACGGTTTGCCCCGTCCAAGCCACATCCGGTGCAATGCGGGCCATGATAACTTCTTTGGCAACCGGAGGGACGTTCCGTGGATAGGTGAAATATTGAAAGTTTAGAACATCATACTCGGCCAACTTGGCCGTGAGAAGAACCAATGAAAATGGGATGACATTCCCATCCACGTAAGCTTGGGCCTCGAATTGGCCCGTCCGAACAAGGGTGCCATAAAATGATCGGACTTCAGTTGCCCAAATCATTTCGTAGGGTTCGTTGAGGAATCGACATAAGGCCCGATCCATGAATAGGGCGGTGACGGAGTTGGGTAGCCCGGTCCATTAGACAGCGCGCTCCATATGGAGTTTGCGATCCAAACCGAAGAACCGATGGCACCATCATTCCTCTTGGTGGGGGCGGAATTCTCCATGGCCGGAGGTGTGGATGTCAGTGGAGTCATAATTGGTGGGGGCAGCGCGTTGGGCCATTATAACAAGAGGGATTTTTGCTTGGAAAACTAGGGAGAGAGAAGAGAGGATTTTGGTTGAAGGTGTGACGAGAAAGGAAGGGTATGGGTGTGTATTTATAGGTGAAGAGGTGAGTGTAGGGGTTGGAATTGGAGGGAAAGGCCTTGGAGGGAAAAAGGGGTGAATTTGGGAGGGAAAGGGTAGGGTTGGGAGTTGGGAAGACGAATTGGAGGGAATGAAGAGGATTGGAGAGAAGGGGGTGAATCCTAGGAAGGGTTAAAAATAGATCTACAGAGGGCGGACCGGTCCAGTCCTTTAAAATTCAGGCAAATCTGACTAGCGGACCGATCTGCCTTAAAATTAAAGGAACCGGTCTGGGGCGGACCGGCTTTCCCTTAAAATAAAGGAATCGGTCTGGCCCAGGGTTTTTGGGCTGGATTTTCCCCTTAACTTGGTTTCGAACGCTCTTCTCCGAAAATTTTCACATTCACAACATACTCCCGATCAATTTTGGTTTAAAATCTCTCAATACCAATGGTCAACGTGATTTGACTCAATTCTCCGAAAATGTGAATGCTCTTTCCCGAATGTACCCTAGTCCTATCGATGCTCACTACACACACGACTCTCACCCCATACACGTCGGGGGTGCGACGACCTCGCTGTAATATCTCACTCTACCCCGGCAACGACGCCATTAACATGACGCGACTCAGAAAGTGTCTCTAATATGCATTCACTCTAGGCTCAAGTGCAAGCCTGTCGCGTTAGTAATAAACCCGGTAAGTCGGGATCATATCCACAGGGAACTAAGACAATGAAGTTGTAACGACGAGAAAAGACGGAGGAATCCTAACTTTGACTCTAAAAAGAAAGGAAAAATGGTTTGGTTTTGAGAATTGACTACACTAAGTGAAATTATGAAATTATGAAAAGATGTAGTTATACTAAATTACCTAAAATACTGATAAAAGATGATTTTAAAACTTTTAACTATGTATGAGAAAAACGGGACGGGAATACAATCCCCCAACCCTAGTGTATTGCAGGTATAATACTAACCGTGAATTTAACTGATTAATATTGATGTCAAAAGGAATTAAACAGATGAAATTACTTACTAATCTTACCAAAGCACTCAAAGTATTAGCTAGAATTACTGGTAATTACTGAAATCTGATCAAAGCTTCAATCTTGGAATTAAAAGAACAAATTGTATCTAAACTAGGGTTTCTGAAAAAGAATGGAAAATTACCTAAATTCTCCGTCCAAATAATGATAATAAAATGGGTTTTTATACCCTACAACAATTCAAGAGTTTCAGCTACACTAGGATTCTTTTTAGAAGAAGATAAGATTTGAGAATCTCGATGGTCGGACCGGTCTGGGCCTTACGCGGACCAGTCTGCCTCCTAAGAGGATCGATTCTTTTTATTTTCTGGCGGACCGATCCGGGGCGTATCGGTTCTTTTATTTTTCACCCTTCTTCGGTTTGCTTTCGATCCGGGGTCTTTTGGAGTTTGGCACAGTGGACCGGTCCGGGGTAGGGGCAGACCGGTCTGCCTATTTGACTTTTTTCCTCATCTTTGACTGCTCATATCTTTTGTTCTGGGACTCCGATTGAGGTTCCATTTCTTCCTATGTGCTCATGAATGAGATATCTTCAACTTCTCTTTAGGTACCTTATTCGAATTCTGAGTAAAAATTATGCTTTTTCCCTTTTGACTTTCCTTCTTCTCTTTCTTTATTCTTTCGGTCTCCTTCTTTCGTTTCTTGACATCAAATACCTGTAAAAGCAATACGAAATACCAGAAACTCGGTGTACTCGTTAGGATAAGTCAGTAGAAATATTATGAGATAAATTCAAATCGATTATGTATGCTAAAAGTAACTAAATTAAGGGATAAATTAGGAAGAATTTATGCCTAATCATTGACCAAAGGGTTAAAGGAGGTGTTATTGAATTTCGGAGAGTTTTGTGTATGTTTTCAATTGAGATTGGGTTTAAATTTCGTTACGTAAAGAATGACAATGTTAGGATAACAGCTGAATGTTTTTACAAGGGAAGTACTGGATGTGAATGGTATGTTCACGGTCGTGTAGAGAAGGGAAATTCATTTTTTTATGTAAGGGGTCTTCTAAATGAACATACGTGCGGATCTGCATATAAGACAATGAAACATATAAGGATTAGTTTGGAACTTGTAACATCTCTTATTATTGAGGAAATTAAAGAACGTCCCCTTATGTGGCCCATGGATATCATTTACTATGTGAAAAACAACTATAGATTGATTATCAATTATCATCTTGCATGGTGTGCTGTTGAGAGAGGTGAGCAACAAATATATGGGGACCAATCTTTATCATTTGATAGGCTTCGATTGTATAGGAAAACGTTATTGAATTCTAATCCAGGTAGCATATTTGAGATTGATTATGATGATGATTCGGGACGGTTTAAAAAGTTATTTGTGTCATTCCATGCATACATTAAAGGATTCAAGTTTTGTCATACTCTATTGTTTCTTCATGGTAAATTTCTAAAATCCCGATATAAAGGAATTCTTTTTGTGGCTAAAGGAAAAAACGAAAATCAAAGTATACACTATTTTGTTTTGTTCATGGTAAATTTATCTGTTTCAGTTTATGTTCTTGTTTAATATAAATTTTGTAATTTTTTTTATTTAGGAATGTTTAGCATTTGCTATGGTTGATTATGAAACAGAAGAAAATTTGGAATGGTTTTTGGAGAAGTTATCACATATTACATCTTCACGCGTTATTAGTTTTATATCAGATAGGAATAAATGACTTTTAAAATCTGTTCCGAAAGTTTTTTCGAATTGTTTACACTTATATTATTTGCAACATTTGAAGAACAACCTTAGGGACCATTTATTTGACTCATTTTCAAAGCCTGTGAGGGGCAATCTTGTGAACATGTTTCAGAATTGTGCATATGAATCAAATCAGTTCAAATTTCACCAAAAATTGTATTTGTTGCTTTCGAAAGGATCCAATTCAATTTGAAAGTTCTTGCTGACTTTGAAGAAGGAAAATTGGACGAGTTCGTATTTTGAAGGTCAAAAATATGATGAAATGTATTTGAACGTTGCAGAGTCATTTAATTCATGGATCCGTGAAGGTCATCATTTACTGATAATGGATTTGGTTGATTATATTAGAGGGGAGATTATGAAAATGATGGTTGAACATAGGGAGATTGCTAATCAATGGAATGGATGTTTTTGTCCTGAAATTGATGATCGAAATGATAATTTGTTAAAAGAAGATAGGAGTTGGAGAGTTAGTAAATCAATTGAATTTGTCTTTGAGGTTCATTTAAAGGACATTGTTATGGTTGATCTGTTGAAAAGAACTTGTTCCTGTTGTGAATATCAAGTGAATGGATTTTTGTGTGCTCATGTCGCTGTTGCTATTCAAAAGTTAGTGAAGGATTTGAATAGGTTCATTGATAAGTTTTTTAATAAGGAGTATTTTGTTCAATCTTATGCAAAAGTTATTTATCCTGTTCCAACATTTGGAAGGGATGACGAATCTGATATAGAAACAATCATTAGTCCACCTAGTTCCAGGCAGATGGATGGGAAGCCCGGAAAGAAGAGGATTGCTTCTCGTGGTGAAGAAAAAAGAGAATTTAAATGTGGCACTTGTCAGAAAGTAGGACATAACAGAAAAAGTTGTCCGAAAAATTTATAGATAAGTAGAATTTTATATTACTTTTACAAATTTTTGTGTAGTTAATTGGATCATATATGTTTTCATAATTTGAAATGTGAATAATAGTATGTTACTGTTTTCTTATATTGTTTTTATATGATTTCTTGGTTTGTTTAAATGTCTTGTACCAAATTTCAACTATTTAATTTGTAAATATATTAGCTGAGTATGTAGATTACAGTGACACATTTTGTTATTATACGAAATGTGATTTTACATATTTTTGCAAGTAAGTTGATTTTTGTCTTTAAGTTAGTGTATTTTTCTTGTTGTCATCAAATTCAAATTTTCTCTTCAATATAAGCCTAATTTTTTACTATAACAAATAAAAAAGTGGTCAAATTCCAAAAAATAATACAGTTTACAAAAGAAAATGTGCAAACTATTAGGCTTGCTAGATATAAAAAATTTCGTCGACGCTTGTACCTCACGTTCCGCCTTCCCCATGTGCCTATCCTTAATTCTCAACTCTGGTATGTTCGTTTCTTACTTCTTATCCTGTTAGTCAATTCGGATTCAAGGCTGAAGAGTTAAAATATAGTTCTTTGCCTTTGAAGGTTTCTGATGGGTTTGTTCAGGTGGTTGTTTAGGTTGTGGCGGTTGACACTGGGAGGTGGTGGACGTTCATGACAGTGAAGGTGCTTGACATGGAGCAAAGGTCTTCTCGTCATTGTGAGATGTGAATATTCTAATGGTCATTTAGAGAGGATGATGGTAGTTGAATTGAATTATCTTGTCTAATTTTATTAGGAATGAATTTAAGTTGATTTGGTGTTAAAATTTGAATTTTTTGGAGTTTTTTTAGGGGTTTGAAATTTGTTTTGAGGTTTATTTTTACAGATTTTTTGTAGACATCACCAAGTACTATTACTATTTTTGCTAGACATCACCAAGTACTATTACTATTTTTTCTAGACATCACCAAGTACTATTACTATTGCTAGAAATGTTAGAAAATAATTGAAAAAAGCTAAATGAATTTGACATTGAAAATTAAACATTTTAAAAGAAGATTTTGTGTAGTAATAGTAATAGTACTTGGTAATGTCTTTATATTCACAAAATAGGTTTAATAGCTTTTCACTTCTACTGGACATTATATTTGAACATTAGTAAACTCTAAGAATAATTGAAGAACTGAAACATGTCCACCTTTAAAGATAATTTCCAAAATGTGAAATACTTTGAAGATGAAGTGCTAATAAGGGAAAATATTTTTGAGATGGATCCTTTTCCTCAGCATAGAAAAGACATACAGGAAATTAGAGATAAGGTCAACACTGGCTTGACTCAAAAGGAAATTTAATGGCAGCAGAAGTCCAACATTAAATCACTTAAATAAGGAGATCAAAATCTCACTCTGATGTCAAGGACAATTAGGCTGCTGTAGCAATTCATACATTAAATCTATGAATTGCTATATCGTAAAATTCTAAAGATGTTCAATTCACTTTTGTAAATAACTTTCAAGAAAGATGGGAGGCAAAAACAATAGGAATAAGTGAAATTTATCAGTGTGATATTAATAGAGTAAATTTATCAGTATGAGATTAATAGAGTGAATTTATGTCAACTGCATTAGGAATAAGTGATCATCACATGGAAATAAAACAATTGTTCAATTGTAACAATGTTTATTTTTATAGCCAACCCCAATTATGTACATGTTGCAATTTTGTGAAATTGACAAAATATAAATATCAAATACTGAGAATATTTAATTTTCATTTGTTTGTATAGTATCTTTGGAGTACAAAATATTATTTTACTTAAATAAGTTGCACTAACATTCAAAATATCCATTCAATATTGATCTTCAAACACATTCAAAATGAAAATTTTCATTTAATATAACTTGTGGAAATATGACAAAATTTACTGCTACTAACAAACTTACAATACAACATTCCATCTTCAATCCAAAATAGTTATACTAGTGTTCAAATATATTCATTAAGTACAAGTAACAAAGATAAAAATTTGTTTTCATTGAACATTAAAAATGACTTCATTCCTTTACAAGTCATCAATTTTTTGACCCTGCACTAGAAGTTGCATTATCATCAATGACCGTACAAAGCACATGTGATTCCTTTTTATATCAGTTAAGATTGATTTTCTGTGATTCCTTTTTATATCAGTTAAGATTGATTTTCTCTTGGACAACTTCTTCATGATGTAGCATACAATTACTCCACAATCAACCCTATAAAATGAAAACAATTCATTAATTAGTTATATAGCGTCAATTTAATGATACATAAATAAAATATATTAGATAGATGTTTACGTATTGGGGTCTTGTTATGGGCAATTTCCTATTCTGTTCATGTAACATTTAAATCTTTTCCGGTCAAACCATTTTCCTTCAGCTTGTTAAATTTTCCTTAATCGCTAAGCAAGGTCTTCCTCCAATGTTGCTCAATATATTCTCTCTAAAACAACGAAAAATAAATTATTAAAATTTCAAATTGTTGTAGTATAATTAGAAAGTAGTCAAATAGTTGGATAATATGTTAACAAGTGGGCCAAAAAGTGAAAATAAACAGCAAAGAGTAAATAATGAAATTTTTGGTAGCTGAAATGAAGAACAACAAAAGAAATGGGGGGTCAAAGAGAAAACTGAATCAAACATTTATGATAGTTTGGGGACTCAAAGGCACCCAAAATGATCTAGGATAAAACGAATTGGGGCCAAAAATCACCAAAAATATAAAAGTGATGATTTCCCGGAACCAACTGACCACTGAAACTGCATCTTTCTACGCCCATCTTACTTCCAAATTTCATCTCTAAGTGTTGGAGTGGTTGATTTTAAATACAAACTAAAATTGGCATTTAATATTCTGATACAACTATCCAAATCTTGCAATAGAAAATCTCTCTTTACCGCATATTATTATGTTCATTCTCAAGAATAAAAGAATCAATTCTTTCAAAAGAGACTATAATTTGTTTTAACAATTAAAGAGCCTGAAGAATTATTGTAACAGCCTATGACATAGTCCTTAAGGAAGCAAAAGTTATGAAAAAGTGCCAACATCTAATGTTAATGATAAACCAAAATTTATAATGTTAATCGTAAACAAATTATTTAATCGTATGTACTTACCACTGTAAATGCATCATCCATGTAATGGTCTTGGTTTGAATTTCTTGGAAGCATTTAATTGAAGTGCATCCATTGACCTTCCTCTGTGTCCAACACAAGCAACGTCCAATGGAATGAAGTTTTGTAATTTTTATTCTTTCCCGAGTTTATGGGAAAGAATAAGTACATGAAATGATATTATATCAAATATCATTAGTAACAAGTATATATATATATATATATATATATATATATATATATATATATATATATATATATATATATATATATATATATAAAGTAGTAAATTAAGGTACATACTTGCAATTTTTTACTTCATTCAATATATCGTCAACCAAATATTTTGTCGAAGGCATTTTATCTCATATCAGTTAGTCTAATAAATCAATATAAATTCTTAAGTTGACTATTGAACTGAGAAAATGGTCATGGTCAATGAATGGCTTTTATGAAGGTGACAATTAAGTTGTAGCTTCCATGATTCGTTGATCATGTTCCAAAACCATCATGTATGCATCAATAACCTGAAATTATATTTCAAATTAAATGATGAATTATGTACAAATACAACAGATATCAAGTGTAGTAAATAGACATTGATAAATTTATCTTTTCCTTACATTATCTCGTAAAGGCCCTAAGTCTATGAGTTGTTGTCTATCAGAAAAAGTAACCCCACCCAACCTTGAGTCCTCATAAATGATTGCCCTGAATATTGAATTAAAATATTATTAGGATTAGTAGTGTAAATAGTCATTTAATAATCCACGCCAAATAGTAAAAATAATATTTCATTAACATGAATTTACCCCGGTCCACTCTTATTATATAACAATTCAATAGTGAAAATAATTGTTGGTGATAACCATTCAACAACTAGATTATTAGACAGAAAGGTTAGGTTCTTGCATGTTGATTTCACAGGTGATGGCGAGTTCACAAAGTCAATATTGATTGGGGATGTTTGACTTGTTTGAATGTGTTTGACTTTGGATACCCTTGTAACTCTTCCAATTTATTGATATTCGTAATCTCAAACTTCCTTCCTTTTATGTCTCTCTTGTTTTTTATTTTCGCCACCATTGAGTTTTGTTTCTTTACTGAATCCAGTTTCATCATATCGATATCATCAATCCCTTCATGCTTTCTCTTTGTATTCTACGATTTTTCACTGTGGTCAGCACTTTCAAAATTAAATTCTAGTGGACTCGCTTTGTCAGCTGGGGTTTCGTGTACCGACAGCTGTTTGATTCTTTCTTCTTCTTCTTCTTCTTCTTCTTCTTCTTCTTCTTCTTCTTCTTCTTCTTCTTCTTCTTCTTCTTCTTCTTATTCTCTTTTTACATACACTAAATTTATATGTTTCTCCAATGTTGCATACTCATCCTTTTTCTATTGAAGCTGTTTCTTTAAAAACTGAATTTCTATTTTCTTTTTGTGAAGCTTTTTTTCTCTTCGTTTTTCTTTCTTCACTTTGATTTTGAAATATTTCTTCATCAGTTTCAATGTTTCTCTCATATCTCTCTTTTCTATCCTTATTTTTTTGCTTTTTGCTTTCACATTCTTTAATTCATCCTTCTTTTGTTGAGCAACATCGCGAAATTTAATGAGAGATTGAATTTTAGCAGTAGTTAGATGATGATCAGACAGGTAATCTACTGCAAACTCTTTGGTTAGATCATCTAAATGTCTAACATCTCTCGTATCAGTATCAAGAAGCTATTCGTCATCATTTTCAGCATTTGCGTCAACTGGTGATGGCTCATCTTTTTCAGTAGAATCGTCCATTGCTGATTTTGGTGCTTTCTATATCAATTTCACTTCTTCTTCTATTCGAATCAAGTCTCTTTTTATGACCTAGATAAATAAAAAAATACTTTTCTATATAAGTTAAATTATCACATATGTATATAATATAACAGTCTTTTCAAAGAATATATTAGTTACTGTGATTGAAGAAGTGTTTCGAAAAGGTTCATCTTTCATCGCCTTGTTTAATTCAAGAAGGTTCCAATCGACAAATTGAGGATGTTGAGTTGACTTTTCAGATTTCAACAGTGTTATATGTTCGCAATACCAGTACTACAAAAGTTGAAAATATAATAATTTAAATCATTTAAGGTGTAGAAATTTTATAATGAACAAGGATATGAAATAGAAAATATATATTAGTGTATTTTATCACTTACAAATAGTAAGAGCACACAACTAGAACCCTTCTCTGGCTCTTTGTCAAAATTCCTGTAAACAGAATACATCAATATATCTAATATCACACTTGAACAATTTAAATTTCTCATCTCCTAGAGATTTTCTGTGTACTTAGACCACTTTATAGTATTTTGAGTTGATGTGAAGAAAAGAGTTGCAAATAAATATAGGCATAGCAACATTGCTACATCTCTACAATGTTCTACTTTGTTTTCTTTAACTGCAGTCTTCAACTCTTTTTGGATAGCTATGACATTGATGATAGTAACATCTCTAAACCTTCTTCCGACAAAGGGCGTGTTGGGCTTGAGCCCATATCCCATATTTACTTCTTCAGTTCCAATCGAAATTCCAAATATGAGAGACACATCGTTGATTGTCATTCGAACCAACTGTTTGCCAATTCTGAATCCCTTATTTTGGATGTCAAAGACTTTATTAATGTGTGACACCCCGACTAATTAAATACCGGGTAGCTACTCCTTTATTAAATTAATTCAAAATGCCAAGTTGGTCCAGTTAATAGCATCACTGTCGAAAACATTTTAATGATTACTAACCACCTAGTATTTAAAAAGTAAGTTGCCAAATTTTAATTAAAGTCTTATTAACATGCAACAAGTGTAATGAAGAATAATAACACCATTCACCATAATGAAGTAAAAAGAATAACCATCACATACTGTAAATAAAGTCTGGAGGAAAACTCCTCACTAGAAAACCACAAACTGAAAGAACTAAACTGATTTCTGAATCAATACATGCCAAAGTCTGAAAAACTGAAATGGAAAGATGTCTCTAATAGAAATGGGCAACATGCCCTACAACTGATAGATACTGAATCTAGAATCCAAATGATAGAAGCGTCTAAAAGCAATTCCCTGTAGCTTCCACAAACAGCTATAGCTCGTCACCTGAATGAGTATCCTATGCATGGTGTCCTTGTGGCTAGGCACTTAAAATGGTTTTACAAATAGTAGATTTGAAAGCAAACGGGTCAGAGCCTGAATGTGGAGATATTTTAAAAACCTGCAAGTGCTTTAAAAACATTTAAAACATTAAATGCAAAGTACATGTTAGGACGTGCACTCACATGATATTCTCACCTCTCGTCTAACTGTGCACTCCTAACGTAAGTACCAATCTAAAACGACACAACCACTAGCTAAGTGACATCATATCTAGCTAGACTGCCATAGGTCCTACCCTTATTACTCGGTTCCATTAACATATTAACGATCTCAGTTAAATAGGTGCTTAACGTAAATTCCAATTCTCATACAAAAGTAATACAACTCGTTATAGATTAACCCTCTATGTTATTCCATAGTTACACACAATACCATGTGAAAGTTTCCAGTTTATTAAGCGTATATTTTCCACAACATAAATATACAATATAAGCACCCTTAGACTAAGTTGCGGTGCACACATACTCTGCTATCCATCCTGTTACATCACGTACATAAGGATCGCATATTCTGAATCTCTCAGGAATAGTTCACAGATAACAACATCACAAATAATGGAGGCGAACACAGTCACATCACATGGGTCACGTACATACCTACGCTCCCACGATCAGCGGACTTATTAATATCCCAATAAGTCTTTCTCTGACCTATGTTCATCGAGGTAACCAGTCTAAATCCGGGAAACACAAGGATTAGAGGGCCCTAAGTGAATGCAAACCTCCTGTGATAGCAAGTATGGTAGGTATGTCATACACACAATTCATATACCAATACTAAGTAAACACACGTCTTAGTAATCCCGTAGTTTAATTGTAGGACTATTCTCATTCTAGTACCAATATATAATTTACACACTTTATACGATTCCGGTTTATAATCCTACGCACCATAATTTATTCTCACGTCGTAGTAGACACTCACGTCTCAACCCAAATGGTCCATTGATTTAAATCACTCGTATATAATTTACTCCTCATAATAACCCAAAAGTCCCAAATCTATCAATACATCATCAAAGGAATGTTATCTCTACCCTCGAACAAGTTTACGGGACTCCCAAAATCAAAACAGGCCAAGAAGGCCTAAACTGACAGCTCGTTAGAAGTCTCGTTCGAACGAGGCTGTTCGAACGAGATTCCAGTTCGTTCGAACGAACTGTACCTTCTAACGACATCTCGTTCGAACGAATGTATCGAACGAAATACAGTTCATTCGAACGAAGGTATCGAACGAAGTCTCCCCTCGTTAGAAGCGACTGGTCAACTCGTTAGGAGCTCGTTCGAACGAGCTCGTTCGAACGACCTGGGAAGGTCTTCTAACGAGGGACCAGTTTCGGCCCAGAATTTCTTAGTTACGTTTTTCATCAATTCTTACTCCTCAAATCTCCTCTAAAATTCTTTCCAACAATGTTTTAAGTTCTCTAATCATCCTAAAACATGCTAAGGTCATATACTAACATCTTTTAAGGATTTAATACATCCTAAACATCATTAAATCATAAGTTTCTACATTTTTCCCCAATTTTCTTCAAGAACATAAACCCTAGATTTTTATCATCATCAATTCCCAGAATTTAATCCGTTGTTACATCACATAAATATGAAATCTCTGAATTCAATCTTCCAATAACGTTTCTACATGCAAACCTATACCCAAAATTAAACTAATAACTTCCAATTTCATGGGTTTTCCTTTATCTCTTAAATAAGAATGATTATTAAGATTTCTAACATGGAAGAAGCATTCACCGCATAAAGAATGTAATTTAAATCACTTGCCTTGATTCGATCTCTGATTTTGATGGTGATTTCCTCTCTCTTTCTGCAGAATTCCCTCTCTCTCTCTCTTTTTCCAAGCTTCTTCTCCAAAGTGGCTATGGTGGCTAGGGTTTTCTTTGGGAAAGTTGGAAACCTAATTTGATAACTCCCGTAGCTTATTGGGTCATTAAGGGTTGGTTAGTGGGTTTAGTGGGTCTATTCCCAATCAGATTTACTTCTCTAATTTTCGTCATTTTTAATTCCTAAAAATACGAAATTACCAAAATACCCTTTATATTGCCGGTATGGCCTAAAAATACCCCGGGACCCAAACTACACCCCCGGATAGTGTTTTCTGACTATTTCGACCCTTCCGGACGTGTTGGAGCACTCAAAACGACCATATGGTTAATAGAATTTAAATTCACTTTTATAATTAAAATAATTATATCCTGACGCGACTGTCACACGCGTCCCAATAAAATGACCAAATTGTCGTATATCAATCTCACGACAAATTTTCATAATTCAATATTCATATAACACCATATATGCTCAATATAGTCAAATACCAACTCACATCTCGCTAGTATTTTATCCAGATTAATTTCCAATTAATTCTCATTTAATTAATTAATCCCAAAAATAAAAAATAAATATAGCCAAAAGTACGGGGTATTACACAATGATATGACACTATAGTCATATTTTCTACAGTCTTTTTTTGTAATAGCTTTGGTAAAAAAAGCATTAAAAATACCCCCCAAAGAAGTTTTTTTCAGTTCCTTCTTATGGAAAGGCTTGAGTTTAAGGTCTTGCAACAAGCGAGCAATTCCTAATAAATTCGGTGGAAATTGAATTGATTTTTTTGCGCTACGAATATGCAAGTAAAGTTTTATCTTGTATGTGATGCCTTACAAGTATTATATAAATAGAGGTAATTTGTATAGAAACTAATAGCAATAGCAAGAAAACATATTAGTACTAATTGAGTTTCAACAAATTTTTTCAAATAAAAAATAAGTAACAGAGTACACTATTTTTAGATATATACCAAGAATATCAATATCATAATACAATATTTTTTTAGACAGTACAGACTAGTAGAAAATGTAGTAAATATATCCAAGTTGAAACATAATATCGTAATTGAGTTCCAACAAATTTTTAGTATGTTAGATGCAAGATGTATACGAGTCTAAGTAAAAGAAATAAATTTATTGCAATATCAAAGTAAAGTTATATTTTATTTGTGATTGAAACACATTAGTAATTATTTATAGGAAAGTGATAAAATTATATTAAATAATATAATTTATTGTGATTAATTTCAGTATCTTCCCACAATCTTTAATCGCGATAAATAACAGAATATTCAGTTTAAGCAACAATTCCCATTGCTATCTAATAAAGAGAAGAATTTTACCTTGAAATTGAGGAAACCAATGGAACTTTTAATTCATTTGCTTTCTTCTTTTGATGATCGTCCTTGTGAGAACTTCTTTTTGTTACGATTTTTCTAAAGTTTCAAAAATAATAAGAAACCATTTTATTAAGTGTATATATAATTAAGTTTAAAAATTTATTTAAAATTTTGGTATTTCAAACTATTAAACTATATTATGTTAGCTACGTATTCAAGGAAAAACATAGCTAAATTTACGAAAAACTTGAACAACTATTATGTGAAAACCATTAAAATGGTTGTATGTATATATATACTTTCGATAATAAGTTAAATGCATACGGTGAAGATAGACAAACTATTTCACATAACCATTTCAACTCTTTTATTTATTGTGATTTGCGCCAGTGGAATCCCGTTGGGACGAATCATAATGAATAACAAAGTATATTAATATATTCAACAAAGTGTGACAGGTGTTGAAGGAGTTAAAAATGGATGTGATAATGCCTACATAATATCTCAAACAATGTATTCAAGTCTCTTATTTGTTGTTGTATGCGTGAATCAGTTTCAATACCAGAATTCATTAGGATAAGCAACAAACTTCAGATTTGTTGCCACAATTCATTAGCATAAGTAAGAAACTTCAACAATATTATGCGCTTTCATTATATTCTTACATATTACACTCCTCTACATGTTGCTTTCTTAACTCCATGATATGCACTGAAGATATTAGTATATGTACAAATAGACACATGATAGTTGTGCTACACATTTGACTAAGAACTTACAAAAATATAGTAAAAAGTTTAACAAATGTTAATAAATTTTCTAAAAGGTTTGAAGCCTTTATAATGCTAATAACTGAAATGGATACGGTAAATATAGATAATTTGTTTCACACAATCTACTAACTTTTTTATTTGTTATGGTTCGCACTAGGATTATACCATTGGGACGAATCACAACCAATAACAAGGTATATTAGTATATGCAATAAAGTCGGACAAAATAATGAAATATCTAGTAAAAACATCAACAACTGTTAACGGGGTTTAAAATAAAATTGTATGCCCATTGAGTGATGAAGATAGATAGATTACGTAACATTTAAGAAACAAACTTCAACATTATTCTATGTATTCATCATATTCGTATATATCATGGATAGCTACATATTGCTTTGTTAACCAAAACATCATAGGCATTCAACTTATTAGCCTAAGTATATTTATACATCCAAACATTATAAAATGTTTTGACATTCGAGGAAGAACATAGATAAATTTACTAAAATCTTTATCAAGTGTTATGTGGAAAGTCTTTACAAAGCTAATAACTTAAATGCATATGCTGAAAATAGATAAATTGCTTCCCAAAATCTACTCAACTCTTTTATTTGTTATGGTCCACGCCAACGGTATCTCGATAGCACAAATTGCAACCAATAACAAGAAAAATTAAATTTAATAAAAACTTTCACAAGTTGTAATGATGTTCAAAACAGATTTTTTATGCACATTCAATGATGAAGATAGATATATTACCAAATTTATATGGAACAAATTTTCAAAACATTTGTTCATATCATGCATAGATGCATATTGATTTGTTAACCAAAACATCATAGGAATTCAACTTATTAGCCTAAGTATATTTATACATCTGAACATTATAAAACGTATTGCATATTGAAGGAACAACATAGATAAATTTACTAAAATCTTTATCAAGTATTATGTAGAAAGTCTTTACAAAGATAATAACTTAAATGCATATGCTGAAAATAGATATATTATTTCCCCAAATCTATTCAGCTCTTTTATTTGTTGTAGTCCATGCCAGCGGTATCTCGATCGCACGAATTGCAACCAATAACAAGGAAAATTAAAATTAATAAAAACTTTCACAACTTTTAATGATGTTCAAAATAAATATTTTATGCACATTCAATGATGAAGATAGATAGAATACCTGATGTATAAGGAAAAATTTCAACTTTATTCTATTTTGTTAAAATATTTGTTCATATCAAGGATAGTTACATATTGCTTTGTTAACGAAAACATCATAGGCATTCAAATTATTAGACTATGAATGTTTATACATCTGAACATTATAAAAAGTTTTGTACATTCGAGGAACAATATAGATAAATTTACTAAAATCTTTATCAAGTGTTACGTGCAAAGTCTTTATAATGTCATTAACTGAAATGCATATGTTGAAAATAGATAAATTATTTCACAAAATTTATTCGCACCTTTTAATTTTTGTGGTCTGTGCTAACAGTATCTTGTTTGCACGAATAAAGTTAATAATAAGAAATATTAAATTTCATAAAAACTTTGAAAACTTCTAATAATGATCAAAATAAAATTTGAATGCAGATTCAATGATGAAGATAGATAGATTACCTAATGTATAAGCAACAAACTTCAATATTATTCTATTTCATCATAATATTTGTACGTATCATGGATAGTTACAAATTTCTTTGGTTGGCATTCAACTTATTAGCCTATGTATATTTATACATTCAATCATTTTAAAGGTTTTTCACATTAAAGGAAGAACGTAGATAAATTTTCTAAAATCTTCATCAATTGTTATGTGCAAAGCCTTTATAATGCTAATAACTTAAATGCATATTGTGAAAATAGATAAATTGTTTCAAAAAATCAATCCAACTCTTTTATTTGTTGTGGTCCACGCCAGTGGTATCTCGTTGGCACGAATTGCAACTAATAATGGGGAACATTAGTATATGCAATAAAATGTAAAAAAAGATAAATAAATTTAATAAAACCTTTCAAAACTCTTAATGACGTTCAAAATAAAACCTTTAAACATTCAAGGAAGAACACCGATAAATATACTAAAATATATAAAGTGTTATGTGGAAATTCTTTATAATGGTAATAACTTAAATGCATAAGTTGAAAATAGATAAATTATTTCACTAAATGTTTCATTGTTCTCATACTTCTTCTTTAGACTCCTTAATTTTTTTTCACATTAGTACTAAGTGAAATCTAAGAAATGTTTCAAAATAAAAAATAAATAAATAAAAGAGTGTGACACCCCGCTTAAAATAATAACGGGTGACCAGCCCTATACTAAATTAAAAAAGGAATCCCAAGTGGATCATTCTTAGCATCTACTGCCGATAATAAAATAAAAGCTGCTAACTGCCCAATACCGTAATAAGCGGATGCCAAAAATTTAAAACCACACATTGAACCAAAAAAACAACAATATAATATCTACATAACAACGTAAAATGTATGCATGCACATCAATAAAAGGATGTACTCAAATATAAAACGTAACAAGTACAATAAATGAATTATACCCGAATATGCTGTCGGGTAACAGATAATATAACAAATTAGAGGAGAGAAGTATAAAAATGATAAATGTAACTCAGGGGTATACACCCGATACACCGAAATAAATCCTATCTAGATTTACAAACGGTAGGAGGCGATTATAACAAAATCTCGCAATAGTCTGTGTCTGCTAAGGCTCCCAAGATACTGGATAGAATAGCATCATCGGTATCCTTGCGGTGGGACACCTGTTGTACACAATATATATATATATATATATATATATATATATATATATATATATATATATATATATATATATATATGTATAGCAAGAGGGGAAAATAAACAGGTCAGAGCCCGAGGTGTAAAAACGTTTATAGCAAGTGTATAATATGCATAATAATTAATAAGTGCTCAACTTCATAAATAAAGTGGAGTTGCACTCTCGTGGAACCCCCAAACTCACCCCTCAACTAAAGCGCGCACCTAAACATATGCACATGAACCTAAGTTTATTTACCCGACACCTTCTAAGGATAACCCAAAAATTCTCTCATCCTATCATACCCTAAGTTTACTCCCAAACTTATATATATAATAACATATAAGCACACACATGTACCTTACTAGAGTCCATCTGATTCTAATTATTAACTTGAACAAGTCCATAACGACAGAATAGGCACACATTAACTTCCTATTCTTATAAAACATTATATCACTCAACAACATACACCTGAGTACTAAGGACTAAACTTCTCCCCACTCCCAACATTGCTCTACGTTTCATGCGTGGGACATCTCGCAAGGCGAAATCCAAACAAGGAACCCCCTGATACACTTCTCCTGGACAATATTGATCGTCGGGATCCATTATGCCCTCCACACACATCCTATAACCTCAGATACTTATTTTGAGTACCATCTCTAGTACCCAAGTAAGACCTCTATTAAATCCTTGGGGTCGATATATCAGCAATTGATTCTAAGTGCGATCGTTCGACCCTAATAAGCTAGTACACTAAAATCACACAAGATGCACATCTTAGAAAACTCATATCACCTTCACCTATAGGATATATACATATTTTCTCTAAATATATAATACAATCATTCAATCCTATAACCATGTATACATACCACACATAATGCACACTTTGCAATACTCATAACATATATGGTTATAGGGTACAAATTTTCTGCACAATGCTATCATCTTCCAGGAATTACTCACTTTATCCCGGGTTACCATAAACCGGACTATTATCACACCGCCATGGTAATAAAACAAAACACAACGTATGGGAAGAAGTCATAGTTCCTAACCGAAAAGTGAGAACGAATCATACCCAAGACTTCTCACCCCCAAATAAAATCACACAAACAATAATGGACGACTATGACCTAGAGACTATACGCACCCTGCTCCTCAAGCCAGGGGTCTCACACACATCGCGCAACCTCCCATGATAGCATGTGTTGGGTATGCTCACACAGTAATTATATATATATCATTCACACCACAAATATATATACACGCAATCACATCATATGTATAAATCATCACACAAGAAATATACATTCGCACCATATAACCACACATTTATATATATACACACACACACACACACACACACACACACCTTATCTCCAATCCTTATATATAAAGGAAAAGAATCTGGCAATATGTATACAACTCTCATAATACTGACCATCGTTATATCGCATATTTAAACAATGCATTATCCTTACACGGTCCCTCACTTGAAACATATACATCCAAATCATTTTGATATGAATAGTCTCCCATTATATCCAACATTAATGACATTATCTCAAAATCAAACATATGTCTCAATCCCTATACGCAAACCATCCATCTCCGGATGTCCACTGATATATAATAATTATTCCGTCTATCGGTACACCCAACTAATTGTCGGTAATCTATTTAATCCTTTCGAACTAAAATCTTGGTTCGTTTATTCAAGTGAACCCTTAACAATACCACATTTTTTATTCAATCCCCAAATTCATCATCACTAAGGATATACGACCTCTCTCCCATTGGTCTACCCGTAATATCTAAATAAAATTCTATCGCTAGAAGGATTCGACACAAAAATCAGAATAACAATCTCTCTCCATATCTTCACAACTTCCACGAAAATCCCTAACCTTACATCCTATGTTAACTCACTATTTAAACTCTAAATGGGACTCCCATCCCTAATGAAATTCCCCACTAGTTTGATGAGACGAACTCCAATACATATGTATGTTCTCAAACCATTTTGATACGTCCCCACGATCATGACATGAAAAACCCTTAATAAATCCCCAAAACGTAACTCTCGCATCATATATAAAAGTTTCAAATTGAGAAACCCAACAGAAATGGAGTAAAACTCACTCTAGGAAAATAACTCAAAACTGCCGTGTTTTCGAATAGATTCAGCCCTAATCCTAATCGATTCAGCCCAGCAAATCGACTGGACCCTTAATGCGAATTGATTCGGTCCAAAGGACCTGGGAGTCTGACTTAGGCCGAATAAATTCGGCTTGGGGTCCGAATCGATTCTTTCACTTAGACCTGTAAACCTGCAACTTTCCGAATCGATTCGGGAAGGGGGCCAAATCGATTCGGCCTGTTCAGCAAGCTACAAATGGCTTAATTTTTCTCTAAAACCTAAAATTCTCAAAACCCAAATTTATCCACTTCCAACCCTTAATCATTAACCCCAACATGTTTCCAACATCAAAACTCATCCTATATAAAATCCTTTCAAGTTATACACCCTTAAACCCATGTATAAACATCAAATACAAGGTTTAAAACCCAAAATCTGGGTTTTGATATAAATATCCAAAACTCCATATATTTTCCCCATAATTTGTGACACCCCGTTTAATTAAATATCGGGTAGCTACTCCTTTATTAAATTAATTCAAAATGCCAAGTTGGTTCAGTTAATAGCATCACTGTCGAAAACATTTTAATAATTACTAACCACCTAGTATTTAAAAAGTAAGTGCCAAATTTTAAGTTAAGGCTGATTAACATACAATAAAAGAGTAATGGAAGAACAACATAATCCATTCACCATAACGAAGTAATGAATAACCAACAAAGTAAATATAAATCCGGAGGAAAACTCCTCACAACAATCCCACAACTGAAAAATAATACGACAAGCTTGAATCCTGAATAATTACATGCCAAAAGTCTGAATAACTGAAATAAATGAAATGTCTCTAAAAGAAATGGGCGACATGCCCTACAACTGATAACTGATGAATAGAGTCAATGTAGAAGAAGCGTCTACAAGCAAAATCCTGTAACTTCCACAAACAGCTACAGCTCGTCACCTGAATGAGGATCCTAAGCATGGTGTCCTTGTGGCTGGGCACCTAAAATGGTTTTTATAAAAATAGATTTGAAAGCAAATGGGTCAGAGCCCGAAAGTGGAAATCATTTTAAAAACTGCAAGTGTTTTAATAACATTAAAACATTAAATGCAAAATACATGTTAGGACATGCACTCACGTGAAATTCTCACCTCTCGACTACATGTGCACTCCTAACGTACCGTACCCATCTAAATGACATCCATATCTAACCAAACCGTAATAAGTTCTACCCCTTACTACTCGATCCCCATATTACATTCTAGCGTTATCAAATAATTAGAGGGCTTCACTTAAACTCAGATTCTCATTTAATAATATAGTTCACTATCGGTTAACTCGTTATGTTTCTCAAAACAGTACCATAATATTTTCACAATATTAACATGAAAGTTCCCATTAATTAAATGTATATTTTTCACGTCATAAATATACAATACAAGCACCCCGAGACTAAGCTGTGGTGCACACATACTCTGCTATCCATCCCGGTACATCACGTACATAAGGATCACATATTCCGAATCTCTCAGGAATAGTTCACAGATAACAACATCACAAATAATGGAGCTGAACACAGTCACATCACATGGGTCACGCACATACCTGCGCTCCTACGATCAGCAGACTTATTAACATCCCAATAAGTCCTTCTCTGACCTATGTTCATCGAGGTAACCAGTCTAAATCTGGGAAACACAAGGATTAGAGGGCCCTAAGCGAACGCAAACCTCCCGTGATAGCAAGTATGGTAGGTATGTCATACACATAAAATCAATACATATACTAAGTAAGCACACGTCTTAGTAATCACCATAATATATTGGTACATATCTCTTCTCGTACTGACATATAATACTACACCATTTATATGTTCTCGGTTAATATAATTAATTAGGCCGTCAATAGCTCACATCGTAATAGACACTCACGTCCTACTTCATATTTTACCTTAGGTTCAAACTACACTTCTAGGTTTGACTCCTCATAATATCCCAAACATCCCAAATATATCAATTACTCATCAAGGAAAGGCTATATCTACCTATACACAAGGTTACGGGGCACTCGGGATCAAAACAGGCTAAAAAGCCTAAACTGTCAACTCGTTCGAAGTCTCGTTCGACCGAGGCTGTTCGAATGAGACTTCGTTCGAACGAACTGAGTCTTCTAACGAGATCTCGTTCGAACGAAGTGGGCTTTCTAACGAGATCTCGTTTGAACGATATCATCGAACGAACTTCACCCTCGTTAGAAGTCAATGGTCAACTCGTTAGAAGCTCGTTCGAACGAGGTCATTCGAACGACCTAAGCAGGTCTTCTAACGAGCGACCAGATTCGAGCCCAGATTTCTTATTTTCGTTTTTCCAACTTCTCTACTCCCCAAATCTCATCCAAACCTCAATCTATCAATTTTTTAAGGTCTCTAATCGTTCCTAAACATACTTAGTTCACATATTGCCATGTTTGGGGGTATTAATTCATCCTAACGTCATTCAAATATCAAATCTCTACATATTTTTCCCCAATTTTAAAACAATGAACCCTAGAATTTATGAATCATCAAAGAACTGAATTAAATCCGTTTTTGGTTTCCTACCAATTGTAATATCATCAGAATAATCATTACACATCAATCTACATGCGATTTCCTCATCAAAATGTACTTTCTATTTCCAATTTGCATGGGTTTTTCATTAACTCCCAAGAATAAATCAGATTTTTATATCAATTTCTACACATGGAAGAAACATTTTCTATAAAAACGAAATTAAATCACTTGCCTTATTGGAATCTCAGATTTGATGACGAATTTGATGAATGTTCTCTCTCTCTCTGCAGAATTCGTTCTCTCCCTCTCTCCAAGCTTTCTTCTCCAAGCAACAATGGTGGCTAGGGTTTGTGCTAAGGGACTTTTTGGAACAACTTTCAATAACCTCCGTAGCCTATTTGGGTATTAGTGGGCTTAGTGGGTTAATGGCAAATCAGATATTAATTCCCAATTTTCGTAGCTTTTAATTCCCCAAAATTCAAAATTACCAAACTACCCTTATACGTTGCCGGTATGGCCTAAAAATGCCCCGGGACCCAAACCAAACCCCCGGCTAGTGTTTTCTGACTATTTCGACCCTTCCGGACGCGTTGGCGCACTCAAAACGACCATACGGATAATATAAATGAAATTCACTTTTTTTAATTATCATAATCATATACCATGACGCGACTGTCACACGCGTCTCAACAAAATTTCTAAATTGCCGTATTTCAATCTCACGACAAATTTCATAATTCAATATTCATATATAATCATTTATGCACATAATCAAATACTAACTCGCATCTCGTTAGTATTTTTAACCCGGATTAATTTCCAATAAATACGCATTTAATTCAATTAATCCCATAAATAAATATCACCAAAAATACGGGGTATTACATACTTCCCCCCTAATAACTGAATTTCGTCCCGAAATTCGGAACTAGAAGGTACCTGGTAAGAACAACTCTGGATAACGTTCGCGCATCTCATCCTCGCTCTCCCATGTGGACTCCTCAACATTATGATGTCGCCACTGAACACGCACTAACAGGACTATCTTTGACCGCAGTTTCCGCTCACTTCGGTCCAAAATAGCAATCGGCCCCTCCTCGTAGGAGCTATCAGGTTGGAGATCGATGTCCTCCAAAGCAATGTGAGAATGAGCCAAATTGTCTCTAAGATATTTCCTTAGCGAGGAAATATGAAACACATCGTGAATTTGATGCAAATGATCCGGTAACCCAAGCCTATACGCAACCGGTCCAATCCGCTCAATAATAGGAAATGGTCCCATATATCTCGGTGCCAACTTCCCTTTCTACCCGAAATGCATAATCCCCTTCATAGGAGATACTCTGAGCAAAACCTGGTCCCCCACTTGGAACTCCCTGAAAAATCTCTTCGCATCACCATAGCTCTTCTGCCGATCTTGAGCTACCCGAATGCGACTTCGAATCAATTCTATCCTCGCCAAAGTATCCTGAATCACTTCCGGCCCAAGTAGTATGTTGTCCCCCACCTCCAACCAACATGCTTGGGAACGACAAGGTCTACCGTATAACGCCTCAAATGGAGCCATGCCAATGGTGAACTGGTAGGAGTTGTTGTAAGCAAACTCCACCAGTGGAAGATACTGCTCCCATCCACCCTCAAAATCAATGATACTCATACGTAGCATGTCCTCCAACATCTGGTTTGTACGCTCAGTCTGCCCATCGGCCTGCGGGTGATACGCCGTACTAAACCGCAATTCCGTGCCCATGGCCTCCTGAAAACTCTCCCAAAACCGTGAAACGAATATCTTGTCTCGGTCAGACACGATATTTAGGGGCAGACCGTGAAGTCTCACTATCTCTGCAATAAAGAGCTGGGCATACTGTCCCGCAGTGTAGTCTATCCTTACGGGTAGGAAATGAGCGACTTTGGTCAACCTGTCCACAATTACCTAAATGGAGTCGTGACCTCTCTGTGACGTAGGCAACCCCGTGATAAAGTCCATGGAGATGCTCTCCCATATCCACATCGGGACCTCCAATGGTTGTAGCACTCCTGCCGGTTTTTGATGATCCACTTTTACTAGCTGACAAGTGGCGCATTTAGAAAAAAACTCGGCAATATCTCTCTTCATCCCGCTCCACCAATACTGTCGTCTCAAGTCTTGGAACATTTTGTCACCACCGGGATGTACCACGAACCGTGAGCCGTGCGACTCTTCCATCACCTCGTGCCGCAATTCCTCTCCTTCCGAAACTACCAATCTCCCATTGAAGCGCAATCCCCCGTCTGAGCTAACGGTATAGGATTCAGCTCCCTCTGCTAGTAATCGAACTATCAGCTCCTGACAGAACGAGTCATCTGCTTGTGCCTTTACCACTCTCATGATAATCTGCGGCGTAACAGTCATTACCGTCATGAATGATCGGGCCACTGCATCCTGGTGTCCCAATTCCTTCCACTTGGCCTTCCACGCCTCTGCCACTTCATCTGCTGGCCTACGGCTCAACGCGTCTACCACCACGTTAGCCTTCCCCAGGTGATACTGGATATCAAACTGATAGTCCTTCACAAACTCAAGCCACCTTCGCTGCCGCATATTCAACTCCTTCTGCGTGAATAGGTACTGTAGGGACTTGTGATCTGTGAACAATCGAAACTTTTCCCCCAAAAGGTAATGTCTCCATATCCGAAGAGAAAATACAACTGCCGCCAACTCCAAGTCATGAGTGGGGTAATTCTTCTCGTGAGGCTTTAGCTTACGGGAAGCATAAGCTATGGCCTGACTCTCCTGCTGCAATACATCTCCAAGTCCTTGCAAGGATGCATCGGTGTATACTAGATACTCAACTTCCGGTATCGGCAATGCTAACACAGGTGCTGAGGTCAACTTATCCTTTAATTCATCGAATGCCAACTGACAGGCATCACTCCAGATGAATGGCACACCCTTATGAGTCAGATGTGTCAAAGGACCTGCTATCTTCGAGAAACCCCGAATAAACCTCATGTAGTATCCTGCTAGACCCAAGAAACTACGAATCTCCGTTGGTGTCATGGGTTGTCCCCACTCCCTTACCGCGGATACTTTCCCCGGATCAACAGATATCCCCCGGTCGGAAATAATGTGTCCCAAAAACTGGACCTCCTTCAGCCAAAACCCGCATTTCTCATATTTTGCATACAACTCGTTCTGACGTAGTGTCTGCAAAACTTGCCTCAAATGCTCGGCGTGCTCCTCCTCTGTCTGGGAGTAAACCAGAATATCATCGATGAAGACAATGACAAACTGATCTAGGAAATCCCTGAACACTCTATTCATCAAGTCCATAAACACTGCTGGAGCATTGGTAAAACCGAAAGGCATAACCCGAAACTCGTAAGAACCATATCTCGACAAGAACGCAGTCTTCGAGACATCCTCCTCCCTGATACGCAACTGATGGTAACCCGATCTCAAATCAATCTTTGAGAAGAAAGAAGCTCCTCTCAACTGGTCGAATAAGTCATCGATTCTAGGCAACGGATACTTATTCCGTATCGTGACCTTATTCAACTCTCGTTAGTCTACACACAATCTCAGTGAACCATATCTCTTCTTCACGAACAACACAGGGGCACCCCACGGCGAAGTACTCCTCCGAATAAACCCCTGACCCAACAACTGCTCAATCTGATCCCGTAACTCCCTCATCTCAGTTGGAGCCATACGGTACGGTGCGCGTGCTATAGGTCTCGTACCTGGTAATAAGTCTATAACAAAGTCTATCTCTCAACTGGGGGGTAGGCCTGGTATCTCCTGAAACACATCGGAATACTCCCTGACAACTGGAATCGAATCTAAAGGAATCACAACCTCCTTAGAGGTATCCTCCTCTAGGTAATACAAATGAGTGGTCGAGCCTCCCTCTGGGCGAGGCATCGCCACTACAAACATCTCTTGCCCCGGAATGGTAAAAATAATGCTCCCACTGAAGCAATCAATCATGGCTCTATAATCAGCGAGCCAATCCATACCGATAATCACATTGTGAACATGCATATCTAATACCAACATATCTGCAGGTAATACCAGACTACCAATCTCTACCCCCACTCCCCGGCATATAAAGAAAATAAGTGATCCACTCCCCAATGGTGAGTCTACACACGTCACTGTGCTCTCTGCCGTAGCTAACAACCCTAAGGCTTTCACAAAATGTGTAGCTATAAAGCAATGTGTTGCCCCCGTATCAAATAAAACCCGACCCATAGTACCATGGATAGGAAACATACCCTCAATAGCGGGTGGTGCCTGCGGAGTGTAATACCCCGTACTTTTGGCTATATTTATTTTTGGGATTAATTAATTAAATGCGTATTAATTGGAAATTAATCCGGGTTATAAATACTAATGAGATGCGACTTGGTATTTGATTATGTGCATATATGATTATATATGAATTTGGAATTTTGAAATTTGTCGTGAGATTTATATACGGCAATTTGGAAATTTTATTGAGACGCGTGGGACCGCCGCGTCACGGTGAAATATTTTGATTATAAAAAATGAATTTAAAATCTATAATCCGTATGGTCGTTTTGAGTGAGCCAAAGCATCCGGAAGGGTCGAGATAGTCAGAAAACACTAGCCGGGGGTATAGTTTGGGTCCCGGGGTATTTTTAGGCCATACCGGCAACTTAAAGGGTATTTTGGTAATTTCACATTTTGAGGAATTAAAAGTGACGAAAATTAGAGATGTAAATCTGATGTGGATTAAACCCACTAAGCCCATTAACCACACCATATTAACCTAGAAGGCTACGTAGGTTATCATTTAGGTTTTCTAAGTTCCCCAAATCAAACCCTAGCCACCTTAAGCCACCATTGGAGAAGGAGCTTGGAGAGAGGAGATTCTGCAGAAAAACTTCATCAAACCTACACCAAAATCAGAAATCAAACCAAGGCAAGTGACTTTATTCCATTTAATTTCAGAGAATGTCTTTTCCATTTTAGAAATTGAGGAATTTTTATTGTTCTTGAAAGATGAATGAAAACCCATGTAGTTTGGAGTTTAGAACTTGAAAATTTTGAAGAGAATTGCATGTAGAATGATAGGTAGATGATTTCTCTCATAATAACTGTGATTAGAAGAAATTAAAACGAATTAAATTCTGGGATTTGATGATGATATAAAGTTAGGGTTCATGTTCTTGAGATATTGGGAAATAGTGTAGAAATTTGTAAATTTAATTGATGTTAGGATGGATTGATCCCTTAAAAACATGTTAGGATGTGACTATATATGTTTAGTATTGATTATAGACCTTTAAACGATTGTTGGGACTTAGTTTAGAAGATTTGAGGTGTTAAAATGGATGAAAAACGAATTGGGGAAAAATCTGGGCCGAAACTGGTCAGTCGTTAGAAGCAACCCCCAGGTCGTTCGAACGAGCTCGTTCGAACGAGCTTCTAACGAGTTGACCAGTCTCTTCTAACGAGGGGTAGTTTCGTTTGATATCTCGTTCGAACGAGATATCGTTAGAAGGTACAGTTCGTTCGAACGAACTGGGATCGCGTTCGAACAGTCTCGTTCGAACGAGACTTCTAACGAGTTGACAGAAGGATCTCGTTCGAACAGTCTCGTTCGAACGAGACTTCTAACGAGTTGACAGTTTGGTCCTTTTTGGACTGTTTTGATTTTTGGAGTCCCGTAAACTTGTTCGAGGATATAGATAACCTTCCTTTGATGATGTAAGGATAGATTTGGGACTTTTGGGTTATTACGAGGAGTAAATTTATATACAAGAGATTTAATTCAATGAACCATTTGGGTTGAGACGTGAGTGTTTACAACTACGAGAGTAAATTATGGCGCGTAGGATTACAAACCGGAATAGTATAAAGTGTGATAATTATAAGTTAGTACGAGAATGAGTATAGTACTACGATTAAACTACGGCATTACTAAGACGTGTGTTTACTTAGTATTGGTATATGAATTGTATGTATGACATACCTACCATACATGCTATCACGGGAGGTTTGCGTTCGCTTAGGGCCCTCTAATCCTTGTGTTGCCCGGATTTAGACTGGTTACCTCGATGAACATAGGTCATAGAAAGACTTATTGGGATATTAATAAGTCCGCTGATCGTGGGAGCGTAGGTATGTGCGTGACCCATGTGATGTGACTGTGTTCGGCTCCATTGCTTGTGATTTTGTTATCTGTGAAATATTCCTGAGAGATTCGGAATATGTAATCCTTATGTACGTGATGTACCGGGATGGATAGCAGAGTATGTGTGCACCGCAGCTTAGTTCTCGAGGTGCTTGTATTGTATATTTATGATGTGAGTAATATACATTTAATTAATGGGAATCCTCATGTTAATGTTGTAAATATATTACGGTATTGTTTCGAGAAATATAACGAGTTAACTAATAGTTATATATATTGCATATTGAGTATCTGAGTTTACGTTAAACCCCTATTTATTTACGAGCGTTATTATGTTAATGGAACCGAGTAATATGGGTAGGACCTTTGGCAGTCTAGCTAGATATGTTGTCACTTAGCTAGTGGTATGGGTCGTTATAGATGGGTACTTGCGTTAGGAGTGCACAGTTAGACGAGAGGTGAGAATATAATGTGAGTGCAGGTCCTAACATGTACTTTGCATTTAATGTTTTAAATGTTTGTAAAGCACTTGCAGGTTTTTAAAATATAACTCCACATTCGGGCTCTGACCCGTTTGCTTTTCAAATCTATTTTTCTTTGTAAAACCATTTTAGGTGCCCAGCCACAAGGACACCAAGCATAGGATACTCATTCAGGTGACGAGCTGTAGCTGTTTGTGGAAGCTACAGGGATTTGCTTGTAGACGCTTCTATCTTTTGGATTTCAGAGTCACTATCTATCAGTTGTAGGGCATGTTGCCCATTTCTATTAGAGACATCTTTTACATTTCAGTTTTTAGACTTTGGCTTGTATCGTTTTAGTATTCGGTTTATTTTTGTTGTGGGATTGTAGTGAGGAGTTTTTCCTCCAGACTTTATTTACACTATGTGATGGTTATTCGTTTTACTTCATTATGGTGAATGGTGTTAGTTATTTCTTCATTACACTTGTTGCATGTTAATCGGACTTTAATTAAAATTTGGCAACTTACTTTTTAAATACTAGGTGGTTAGTAATAATAAAATGTTTTCGACAGTGATGCTATTAACTGAACCAACTTGGCATTTTGAATTAATTTAATAAAGGAGTAGCTACCCGGTATTTAATTAGTCGGGGTGTCACACGGAGCTGCTGCCTGGTGGACGTTATAGACACGTCCATACTATAACTGTCCCTGCTGCACAGGAACTGCTGGAATGGCTGGAAGAGCTGGCACCTGGGCTGGAGCTGGGAGGTCTGGTGGAAAAAGTGGCCTCTGTGGCTCATGTCGAGCACCCTGCTACTGCTGCGGGGCCCTGCCCTTATCAGGACAGTCCTGGCATTTATGGCTAGTCCTGCCACAAACGAAACACTTCCCCGGAAAGTTTCCCCCTCTCTATCCCTGTTGCCCCCGGCCCTGGTGGCCGTTACCATTCCTCCACTGGCCCTGCTGAAATTGATGCTGACCATTCTGACCCTGCTGGTTCTGATGGCCGTTCGGACCCTGATGGCCCTGCCGGAAACCTCCCTGTCCGTGCCTAAAATTTCCTGACCTGAACCTCTTGTGATCCCCCTGTTGGGTACCCTGATCACCCTGCCTCTGCCCCTGAACAGATTGTGCCCCACTGGCACCATTTCCTCCAGTCCTGCCCTGGTGGCTAGACTCTCCCGATCGCTTGCCCTCAGCCATGTGAAAGCGATGATCCTGGCAATGGAGCAATGCAGCGTTAACCACATCAGAATAAGTGGCTAACGACAGGTTCCCTAACAAGTGCTGACGAATCCTCCATGTCAACCCATCCGTGAATTTCTGTATCTTCTTCTCCTCGGTCGGTATCTCATCCGAAATAATATTCATAAGATCAGTAAATTCGGCCTCATACTCGGCTACAGTCTTATCCTCCTATCGAAGGCTCGTCAACTTCCTCCTCATTTCCGTGTGAACAGCTGACGGAAAGTATTTGCGGTCGAACCGCACCCAAAACTCCTGAATAGTGAGAGTGTTTCTCTCCTCCACGGTCGTAATAGACTCCCACCACTGCAGTGCAGACCCTACTAGCTTAAAGGTAGCTAGTATCTGCTTCTGGACATCTGTGCACTCATACATCCTCAAGTGTCGCTGTATATCCTTCCTCCACTGACTCGAAACTACCACATCGAAGCTACCTGCGAACTCCGGAGGGTGTGCTTTCTGAAAAGCATCACGTACATGTTCCCAAGTAGACGGGAATGCATGTGCCTGAAGTGGCGCGGCTATCGGCGCCTGAGGTGGTGCCTGCTGAACTACTGCCAGTGCGGCATTTACCGCCTGGGCCACAATGGCTGCAACCTCGGCGGCATTCATCGTGCCCTGAGCTGGTGCGGGCTGTGGTTCTGGCGTCGCATCCCTGGGAACCCTTCGTGCACGTCGTGGAGGCATCTGAAATAAGAATGAAGTTTATAAGTTCGCAGTTATAAACTTAAAATAGCTGAAGAACGTAGCACATATAAGAGAATACAACAGTCCTAAAATATAGGGCTCTATATAAAAGAAAGCTGAGCGGAAACATAATAAGCCGTACATATCCTAAAAGACACTAGAACCCGATGCTCTGATACCACCTGTGACACCCCGTCTAATTAAATACCGGGTAGCTACTCCTTTATTAAATTAATTCAAAATGCCAAGTTGGTTCAGTTAATAGCATCACTGTCGAAAACATTTTAATAATTACTAACCACCTAGTATTTAAAAAGTAAGTGCCAAATTTTAAGTTAAGGCTGATTAACATACAATAAAAGAGTAATAGAAGAACAACATAATCCATTCACCATAACGAAGTAATGAATAACCAACAAAGTAAATATAAATCCGGAGGAAAACTCCTCACAACAATCCCACAACTGAAAAATAATACGACAAGCCTGAATCCTGAATAATTACATGCCAAAAGTCTGAATAACTGAAATAAATGAAATGTCTCTAAAAGAAATGGGCGACATGCCCTACAACTGATAACTGATGAATAGAGTCAATGTAGAAGAAGCGTCTATAAGCAAAATACTGTAACTTCCACAAACAGCTACAACTCGTCACCTGAATGAGGATCCTAAGCATGGTGTCCTTGTGGCTGGGCACCTAAAATGGTTTTTACAAAAATAGATTTGGAAGCAAATGGGTCAGAGCCCGAAAGTGGAAATCATTTTAAAAACTGCAAGTGTTTTAATAACATTAAAACATTAAATGCAAAATACATGTTAGGACGTGCACTCACATGAAATTCTCACCTCTCGACTACATGTGCACTCCTAACGTACCGTACCCATCTAAATGACATCTATATCTAACCAAACCGTAATAAGTTCTACCCCTTACTACTCGATCCCCATATTACATTCTAGCGTTATCAAATATTTAGAGGGCTTCACTTAAACTCAGATTCTCATTTAATAATATAGTTCACTATCGGTTAACTCGTTATGTTTCTCAAAACAGTGCCATAATATTTTCACAATATTAACATGAAAGTTCCCATTAATTAAATGTATATTTTTCACGTCATAAATATACAATACAAGCACCCCGAGACTAAGCTGTGGTGCACGCATACTCTGCTATCCATCCCGGTACATCACGTACATAAGGATCACATATTCCGAATCTCTCAGGAATAGTTCACAGATAACAACATCACAAATAATGGAGGCGAACACAGTCACATCACATGGGTCACGCACATACCTGCGCTCCCACGATCAGCAGACTTATTAACATCCCAATAAGTCCTTCTCTGATCTATGTTCATCGAGGTAACCAGTCTAAATCCGGGAAACACAAGGATTAGAGGGCCCTAAGCGAACGCAAACCTCCCGTGATAGCAAGTATGGTAGGTATGTCATACACATAAAATCAATACAGATACTAAGTAAGCACACGTCTTAGTAATCACCATAATATATTGGTACATATCTCTTCTCATACTGACATATAATACTACACCATTTATATGTTCCCGGTTAATATAATTAATTAGGCCGTCAATGGCTCACATCGTAATAGACACTCACGTCGTACTTCATATTTTCCCTTAGGTTCAAACTACACTTCTAGGTTTGACTCCTTATAATATCCCAAACATCCCAAATATATCAATTACTCATCAAGGAAAGGCTATCTCTACCTATACACAAGGTTACGGGTCACTCGCGATCAAAACAGGCTAAAAAGCCTAAACAGTCAACTCGTTCGAAGTCTCGTTCGAACGAGGCTGTTCGAACGAGACTTCGTTCGAACGAACTGAGTCTTCTAACGAGATCTCGTTCGAACGAAGTGGGCTTTCTAACGAGATCTCGTTCGAACGATCTCATCGAACGAACTTCACCCTCGTTAGAAGTCAATGGTCAACTCGTTAGAAGCTCGTTCGAACGACCTGGGTAGGTCTTCTAACGAGCGACCAGATTCGAGCCCAGATTTCTGATTTTCGTTTTTCCAACTTCTCTACTCCCCAAATCTCATCCAAACCTCAATCTATCAATTTTTTAAGGTCTCTAATCGTTCCTAAACATACTTAGTTCACATATTGCCATGTTTGGGGGTATTAATTCATCCTAACGTCATTCAAATATCAAATCTCTACATATTTTTCCCCAATTTTAAAACTATGAACCCTAGAATTTATGAATCATCAAAGAACTGAATTAAATCCGTTTTTGGTTTCCTACCAATTGTAATATCATCAGAATAATCATTACACACCAATCTACATGCGATTTCCTCATCAAAATGTACTTTCTATTTCCAATTTGCATGGGTTTTTCATTAACTCCCAAGAATAAATCAGATTTTTATATCAATTTCTACACATGGAAGAAACATTCTCTATAAAAACGAAATTAAATCACTTGCCTTATTGGAATCTCAGATTTGATGACGAATTTGATGAATGTTCTCTCTCTCTCTGCAGAATTCGTTCTCTCCCTCTCTCCATGCTTTCTTCTCCAAGCAACAATGGTGGCTAGGGTTTGTGCTAAGGGACTTTTTGGAACAACTTTCAATAACCTCCGTAGCCTATTTGGGTATTAGTGGGCTTAGTGGGTTAATGACAAATCAGATATTAATTCCCAATTTTCGTAGCTTTTAATTTCCCAAAATTCAAAATTACCAAACTACCCTTATACGTTGCCGGTATGGCCTAAAAATGCCCCGGGACCCAAACCAAACCCCCGGCTAGTGTTTTCTGACTATTTCGACCCTTTCGGACGCGTTGGCGCACTCAAAACGACCATACGGATAATAGAAATAAAATTCACTTTTTTTTAATTATCATAATCATATACCATGACGCGACTGTCACACGCGTCTCAACAAAATTTCCAAATTTCCGTATTTCAATCTCACGACAAATTTCATAATTCAATATTCATATATAATCATATATGCACATAATCAAATACCAACTCGCATCTCGTTAGTATTTTTAACCCGGATTAATTTCCAATAAATACGCATTTAATTCAATTAATCCCATAAATAAATATCACCAAAAATACGGGGTATTACACAATTCATGAAATCAAATACACATATGACTTATTTAGAAAGATTAAACACTTGCCTCGAAATTGTAGAGGTTGAATTGTCCTCGAGATCGCGTATTGGCCGAAATCTCCAAGCTTTATCCTCTCTCTTCTTCTTTTCTTCTTCCCTTTCTTTCTTTAGCTCTCTCTCTTTCTCACAAATGAGATTGGCTGATTTCATAGCCTTTATGACTTTAAATCCTATATCCCAATCTTAAATGATAATACACACTTTAAATGACTCGTTTACTCCAATTCGAGTCAAACTAACTTAAAAAATATTCCGGCACCGAAATAAATCCCAAGGACAGTCCTTTTAACTATCTCGATCCATTCGGAATCAACCGCGCACTCATAATCGTCATCTAAAATACTTTATAACGTCCTCAAATTTTGACCTCAATTGCCAAATTTTAAAATTTTCCAATTTAAATAAATTTTATTTCCCCCAAAAATTTTATTTCTCAGTCCCAAAAATCACGGGGTATTACAAAGAGTACCCTATTTTTAGATATATACTAAGCATTTCAATAATATAGCAATAGTTCCAATGTTAACTAATAAAGAGAAGAATTGTACCTTGAACTTGATGAAGCTAATGGAACTTCCAACTCGTTCCCTATTTTCTGTTGATCCTCATCCTTGGTAGAACTTTTTGTACTAACCATTTTTTTAAAGCTTGCAAAACAATAAGAAACCATTTTATTAAGTGTAAATATATCTAAGTTTATATATACATTTGCTAATAAGTTAAATTCATACAGTGAAGATATATATAAATTTTATAATAAGAGAGACATTTTATATGCAACAAAGTTTGACATAACACATATAAATTTAATAAATATTTCATAACTTTTAATGATGTTCAAAATAAAATGTGTATGTACACTCACTAATGAAGATAGATAGATTAGGTAACGTATAAGCAACAAACTTGAACATTGTTCTATTTATTCATGATATTTCTACATATCATATATAGCTTCATATTGGTTCGTTAACCAAAATATTATATGCATTAAATTTATAGATGCAAAAATTATAAAGGCTTTGCACATTCAAGGATTAGCATAGATAAATTTACTAAAAACTTTATCAAGTTTTATGTGCAAATCCTTTATAATGGTAATAACTTAAACGCGTAAGGTGAAAATAGATAAATTGTTTACCAAAATGTTGCATTGTTCACATACTTCTTCATAAGCCTCAATGGCTTCGACAACACCTTTCTCTTATTGACATCAACATGCATTGACTTCTTAATAAAATTATGAAAATGCAGCATATTAGCAAACGGGTCAAACTCGTTGATCAGGCATAAATTCTTCACATTTATCCCCTTAATTTCGGTATTTTTATTATCCCGTGCGGTGTAAATAGCTTGAATTTTTCTCATATTTATGATACTAACCCTTTTTGTCAAGTATTTCATATTTTGTGTATCTCTTATGTGTTTTACAGGTATTTCATGCAAGAAAGATGGAAAAGAGAACTCAAAATAGTGAAAGAAACCAAGAATCGGGGAGTTCAAGGGTATTTTTGTAATTTTTCAGCCTTAGTCCGGATGTGGGGCCAACTGAAAAGTTGAAGATCTTTCAATTACAAGCACACTAGAAAAAACGTCACCTCAATCCGAGCTACGGTGAAGAAGATATGCCCATTTGAAGTTGAGAAGAAATCCAACAAAAAAGCTGTCAGACCCAAACCGAACCGAAGCTGAGGAAAAAGAACCGGTCCGCCCATTTGTCACGCACCAGATCCGTTACAAAATTAGTCACACTTTCTAAGTGTGACAAATTACAGATACGGGATTTTTATTTTGTGCTTATCTTTTAGCCGAAAGAGTTTTATGTTTTGGGAACTCTTCTAAACGACCTCTAGCCTATATATTTAGTCATTAGGACTCTTTTTATTTGGATTTCATTGATGTAAAAGCTCCATAACATGTAGGAACATCTAGGAGAAATATTGACATATTTTCTACCATTAATTCAAGGATTTTTCTATTTTTTTTCAATCTTTGATTTCTTCTTGCATGTTCTTATTCTTCAATCTTGGTAACTTTTATTTCCAGCACTTTTATTATTATTTCTCATGTTAGGCTAGGTTTCTAAAGGTTAGGATGCATGAACCCAACCTGATGTGGTAGTTGCATATGTATAAAATTAGTTCTTTAAATTTAATGATTTATTAGGACCGTATTGCGTAGAAACGTGACAATTGTAGATCTTTGGATCTCGTTTGCTTCCGGGTAATCGGGATGCTTCAAAATGCAATTCGAGTGTAACTATCGTAATACCGATTTACTCGTTCTCTGATTAAGTATGGTGCAGACTTGAACCTCATATACGTAATGCTTATGAGTACTAAATTCTGGGTCCAATTAATCACTTAAATTTACAATTAGTTTTATACCATCAATACTCTAGGCTTGGGGGATTGTGTCTCTACCTTAATTTTCTAATTAATTTTAGTTAACTTCTTTATTTTTCACTTTTTCCTTTCTCACTTAATCATCATCTTTTACACTTTATTTTTTGAAGTAATAAATTAATTAAAATCTATCAAACATTCCCTGTGGATTCGATACCCAAACTCGCCACTATACTCCGCAAGATAACAACGACTAGCGTATTGTGGTCGGAAGCAGATAACAACGACTAGCGTATTACACGAACGCTCAGTTTTCCACTCGATCACTCATTTATTGCAGTATATTCAATCATATCCTTTAAAAGCGCAATGTCATCGTTCTCACTCCATGATCTCTGAAATATTTACTTTTTCGTGCCATTCAAATTCTCACTGGGTATCGATTTTTTGGTAGATGAACTATCCATGTTTCTTGTTGATAAATTTACTTTATATTGCAGAGAATTTATATAGGAATAAAATAGATAAATTTTCTATAAAGTTTAATAACTCTCAAAGCTCTTCCAAATTTACAGTTATGAACATAGATAAATTTGTTTGATCAGTGCATTATTAAATGCTAACAAACTATTTTGTGTAAGAGAATATGAAAGATCTAAACACTACGTGAATGAAACACTAACAAAAACTAAACATCTACAAAGCATAATCTAAGTAAGAACTTAGTTTGATTTAAGACCTAACATAGTATTGTGTGTGTAATAGGAAGTGTAATAGATATTGAATCACTTGAGAAATGATGAAGTTACAAATGTAAATCGAAAAGATGAATTATTGCTCAAATTTGCGCCAAATGGACTAATGAAAGGTTGTAAACACTAATTTAAATATTAAGAATATGAAACCCTAAGAAACCCGTTCAGGATGAAACTCTAATTTAAATCTATTTTCTGTAAAACGAACTGTAATGTACGTATTTTATGTAATATGCACTTGAGAAATGATGAAGTTACAAATGTAAATCGAAAAGATGAATTATTGCTCAAATTTGCGCCAAATGGACTAATGAAAGGTTGTAAACACTAATTTAAATATTAAAAATATGAAACCCTAAGAAACCTGTTCAGGATGAAACTCTAATTTAAATCTATTTTCAGTAAAACGAACTGTAATGTACGTATTTTAGGTAATATGAACTGTAATACAGATATTGAAGCACATGTAAAATGACCAAAATACCTATGTAATTCGAAAAGTGGACGAACGGTTGGTCAATTTTTTCCCAAATAAACGTACTGATGGTTTCAGCTTATCAATGTCGATACAATAATTAAGTTGATGACATTTGATAATCGTGAATGAATTTGGGAATCAAATTGCATAGAGAATTGAATTGGCGTGCAAATTACGTTTTTTGTGATTTTGTGTATTCGCGAGGGTAATTTTGAGCAAATAAAATAAGGCGGTTAGTTTCTTAGATGGACATGACTAAGTGACACATTTTAACGTGTGTGGGACTTTATGCAGCTCTTTAGGCGCGTGTGTGATCTACCAATATATCCCCCTTTGTTGTTGTCTTGGGGTATATTAGACATTTTAAAAGAAAAGAAAAAAGGTACAAAACTTTTCGGCGTGGTTAGTAAAATTTGTATTTGATTTTTTTGTGATGTTTTGGTGTAAATATTAGGACCCATTGTTAAATCTATTGGAACCGACTCTAACCGGTAAGCTCGCTGCTTGCGTACCTTTACTTTTTTTCCTTGTTATCATTTAAGCAACAATTCCATGAATAAATAACCAATTGAAGCAGAATGATGATATTTTCATCAAAACAAAAGATGCCAACTGAATCACAACAAACGAACAAATAATAATAAATAATTAAAAAAAATCAAAAAGTTATAAAATATCATTCAAATCATAAGTTTCAAAATAAATTAAAATTATTATTAAAAGTGTCAAAATACTTAATACATTCATAGTAAATACATTAAAAATTGCATTGATCCATTTCTAATATTATTTTATGGCAATTTAAACATGACAATATAACACGACACAATTCGATAAAAAATTACCTAAAGGGTAAAAAAAAGAAGATTTCATATTATGGGGCTTTTATTTGAGTTGTATTCGTGTTAAGTAAATAAAATAAGATTTCGTCTTGTGTTATTTTTATCTTCGACGTGTTCGAATGGGCTAAAATAATATGTTTCGCATCGTGCCCATTTTAGTTGGGTCTTGTGCATATTTAATAAACAAAAAAGGAATTTATACCAAAAAGTCCCTCGAACATTTTTTAATACACATTTAGTCCTAGTCTTTTACTTTGTTCTAAACAGTTCTTCACCATATAAAAACATTCGAAAAAAGGAGCTCCGGTGAGGGCCATCGGAGCTCCGGCAGTGGAAGGTCGAGTTGGGGGGGGGGGGGGGGAGGGGGGGGGGGCAGTGCCTCTAGCGCGGATCTATGAAAATAAGAAAATTTTTAAATGAGTGTTTTAGGGATATTTTGGAATAAAGTAGAAGGCTTAGATTAAATGTCTATTAAAAAATATTTGAGGCACTTTTTGGTATTTGATTAAAAAAAAAAAGATTTCATGTCATAAAAATAGGGGAAATGAGTGTTTGAGAAGGCTAAAGCTTTTTTTTTTTAGTTAAGCAGTTGAAAGTAGTCTCTTTTCTTTTAGATTTTGAAAAGCAGCTCTTCTTTGTTCATTTTTATCGACTAGTGATTGCCACATCATTCAGACAATTCACATTCGGTCAACATTTCGGGCCTAATAGAATTTAATTTATCTAATTTATATATTTGGATAAATAATATAATATATGGCCTTTTAACAATTGATTAATAATCCCATGTATTTTTGTCCGAAGCTACAATTTGTAGCTATTATTATGTTTTCATAGTAGCAATTTTTTGTATATTCGTCAACTACAACCATAGTAACAATATTTTTTCGTATACAACCTACAATTTTATGCATATTTGTCTGCTGGTAGTTGCCACAACATTCAAGTAATTCACTTTCAGCCACTATTTCGGGCCTAGTATTTTTTTTACCTAATCGGAACTCGTAAAAAAATGACTACGTGTCATGTCATGTTTACGTAAAAAAATAACACTGTGTCGTGTTTTAGTTGGGTCGTGTTAGTATTATGTAAAAAAAAAAAAGATTTCGTGCATAATAAGAAAATTAAAATAGATAGAAAATTTAGGGGTCAAAATAAACTACTAATTATAAAACCTAAGATCTATTCATTTATCAATATTAGGTGACTTGTGTCGAATTTGTGTTCGGTAAAAAAAATAAGATTAACTATCATGTTTTTTTAATTGAGTTGTATTGGTGTTTAATATATTACATAAGATTTTGTGTCTGTCGTATCGCGATTTAATTAGATCATGTTCATGTTTGATAAAGAGATTTCGTGTTGTATTATTTTAATTATAATATATACACACCCACACATCCAAACGAATGTATAAATAAAAATAATGTATATGAAAATTAGTGGATACAAACATCCAAATTATAATAATTAATTGGCCCCAAACTCAAAATGACTCAAAAGTTTTAAAAATTAATTAAAAAAAAGTTTAGCCGTTAAAGTAAATGAATAAAAAATATTAAGAACACAAATAAAAAAATATATCCTCTAATAATTTGAATAAAAAAATATTAAGAACATGACCCTATAATGTAAATTAAATTAATGAAACAAAACTTACTTTATGAAATAAAAATAAGTAATAGATTATATTGATGATTGAGATCTGAGATGACTGGCTTTATGTCTTTTTACGGCTGTGATGGTTTGAAAATGGGACAAAGGAAGGGTGGAGATGAGTGTTTGACAAGGCTAATGTTTTGTTTTTTTATTTCTTCCAAGTAACTGGCTGGTTTTTCTTTTTGTTTTGCAAAGGAGATTTTTCCTTTCTCATTTTGTCCTTTAGTAATTGCCATATCATTCACGCTATTCACTTTCGGTCAAAGTTTCGGGCTTAATAAAATTTTTAAAAGGAGTATCATAAATGCGAATCTAAATTTTAAAATAATAAAAAAGATTGTTAATTTTTTTTATAAGGTATCGATAAAATGTTAAGAATTATGTAAAAAAATCAATTAAAAATAATTTGTCTTACTATTTTAAAAAGACTTATTAGTTTATATCAATTTTTAATAAACTTAAAAACAAACGTGAGCAATTTTTTTAAATGTTAAAAAAATATTTTAATTTTTTTATAGGGCATCCATAGAATGTTTAGATACTCTATACAAAAATCAACTAAAAATATTTTTTATTATTTAGAAAAAATAATTCGCAGATAATATATTATTTTCTATATTTAATATTCAAATTTATACTTTGTTGGACCCATTTTATTTTATTTAATAAGTTATTAGAGTCAGTTTCATTAATTAGAGTCATTTTACAAGTTTTAGAGTAAATGGGGATATAATTACTAATTTTAGAGTGTATGTAATACCCCGTAATTTATTGTTATTTATTTAAGGGATTAATTGAATTAAATGAGAATTAATTAAAAATTAATCCGGGTATAAATACTAACGAGATGTGAGTTGGTATTTGATTATGATGTTAAAAAATTATTATTTCCAAGTATTTATGGTAATACATGAGTATTGATGATATCTAAATTGTCACGAGGTAGATATACGGCAATTTGGAAAATTTAATTGGGACGCGCGTGTCAGTCGCGTCAGGAACATAATTAATTGAATTAAAAAGTGAATTTTATTTTTATTAACTGAATGGTCATTTTGAGTGCACCAATGTGTCCGGAAGGGTCGAAATAGTCAGAAAATATTAGCCGAAGATTCAGTTTGGGTCCCGGGGCATTTTTAGGCCACACCGGCAACCCAAAAGGGTAGTTTGGTAATTTTAAAAATAGGAGAATTAAAACCCACGAATTTTAGAGGTTATTTTTATATTAGAAAAGAACCCACTAAGCCATTTTCAGCAATTGGGAAGTTAGAGGGCTAAGGGAGTTATAGGGGGAGTTGGAAGAAGTTCCAAAAAGGAAACCCTAGCCACCATCACCATCTTTGGAAGAAATTTGTAGAGAGAGGGAGGAGAATCAACATTCAATTATTCAACATCAAATCAGAACATCGAAGGCAAGTGGTTTAATTACATTAATTTCAAGCGAATGTTTCTTCCATTCTTAGAATTGAAGATATGTCTTATATTGAAAGTTTGATGAAAAACCCATGAAATTTGAGGTAGAATTCATAATATGATATAGGGATTGCATGTACAAGGTTATCGAATGAATTTCATATACGAAATGTATCTTTTGATGATGTAAAAATGGATTTATAAGGAGTAATTGTAGACATTAAATTCTGGGTCCATATTTATAGGGTTTGGGACTAGATTTGGGAAATTTTGATGAATATATGTTAATTTAGGAAGCATTGACCCCATATATATGTTAAAGAGTGACCTAGGAGGACTTAGAGTAGTTTAATAACGTTAAAATACTATTGGGATGATCTTAGGATGAGTTTAGCGAAGAGAAAAATTGAGAAAAACGAAGTAGAGAATTTCTGGGTTCGAACTGTCATCTCGTTAGAAGACCTGCCCAGGTCATTCGAACGACCTCATTCGAACGAGCTTCTAACGAGATGACAGTGTCCCTTCTAACTAGTTGGTAGGTCGTTCGAAGACTTTCGTTCGAACGTCCTCGTTCGAACGAGACTTCTAACGAGTTGACAGAATGGCCTTTTTGGCCTGATTTCATTCCAAACGTTCCGTAGACTTATTTAATTGGAGTATTAACCTTCCCTTATTGATTAGTGGGTATAATTGTGAGAATTGGGGTACGTTGAGGAGTAGAACTTAGAGCCTTATAATAAAATCGGATGTCAATTGTGGAGTAGGAAACGAGTACCTAATTATGACGTGAGAAAGGTTGATAATGTTAATATACAAATCGGGGACTTGTGGTCGTATAACATTAAATGACGGTATAAAAATGAGAAGTATACCTATATTAATAATACGAGATATCTAAGATGTGCGAATGCTTAGTATATGTGGTTTTATGTGTATAACATACCTACCGTACTTGCTATCATGGGAGGTTTGCGTTCGATTTGGGCCATCTAATCTTTGTGTGCTTACGGGGGGATTAAGATTGGTACCTCGAGGACATAGGTCAGAGAAGGACTTATTGAGAAGTAAATAAGTTTGCTGATCACGGGAGCGTAGGTATGTGCGTGACCCATGTGATGTGAACTATGTTCGCCTCCATTATTTGTGATTGCTATTATTTGAGAACGATTCCTGAGAGATTCGGAATGCGTGGTCCTTATGTACGTGATGTACTGGGATTTGATAGCAGAGTATGTGTGCACCGCGGCTTAGCCTCGGGGTGCTATTATTGTATATTTATGATAAGAATAATATACGGTTAAATTGAAATGCTCAGTCATGTATAAATACGAATGTGATTAATAGCAACGTTTTTGTAAAAATAAAAGTGGAAATCTCCTAGTAAGTTGTATTACTAATATGGGAAACCGAGAATAAATGTAAAACTTGTTGTTTCAATGAAGATGCCATAATTATAGAGTGAATCGTATAGTAATGTTAGGTATTATGATTGGACTAGTTAGATATGGGAATAACCAGGAATGGGTACGAGTACGTTAGGAGTGCACAAATAGTCGAGAGGTGAGTATTTCATGTGAGCGCACGCCCTAACATGTATTTTGCATTCATTATTTTAATGTCATTAAAACACTTGCTATATTTTAAACTGTTTTTCACTATCGGGCTCTGACCCGTTTGCTTTCAAATATATTTTTGTAAAAACCTTTTAGGTGCCCAGCCACAAAGACACCATGCATAGGAGTTCCATTCAGGTGACGGACTGTAGCTGTCGTGG
Organism: Sambucus nigra; assembly: GCA_949130495.1. Classification (NCBI taxonomy): domain Eukaryota; kingdom Viridiplantae; phylum Streptophyta; class Magnoliopsida; order Dipsacales; family Adoxaceae; genus Sambucus; species Sambucus nigra. The sequence continues at coordinate 112,525,902 of OX422216.1, forward strand.
AAGTTACAGGACTTTGACAGTAGACGCCTCCACTTTCGATCTTGACTCCATATTATCAGCTTTTCTCATCTGTTGGGCATGTCGCCCTACTTCCTTTTAGAGACACTTTATTTAATTCAGTTATTTCAAGAATTTGGGTTGTAATTAATTTAATGATACAGACTTGGTACTTGTTTATTTCAGCATTTGGATTGTGTGAGGAGTATTCCTCCAGACTCATTACTATTTTATGGTTACTCTATTGTCTTTGTGTTGTGGTGCTTGTGTTAGCATTTCATAATTTACTTATTGCATGTTAATCGAATTTAATTAAAATTGACAACTCACTTTTTAAATATTAGGTGGCTAGTAATTAATAAAATGTTTTCGACAGTGATGCTATGAACTGAACCAACTTGGCATTTTGTATTAATTTAATAAAGGAGTAGCTACCCGGTATTTAATTAGTCGGGGTGTCACAGGTGGTATCAGAGCATCAGGTTCTAGTGTCCTTAGGATCTGTATGGCTTGTTATGTTTCCGCTGAGCTTTCTTTGATGTAGAGCCCTATATTTTAGGACCGTTGTATTATTTTGTGTATGCTTCGCTCTTCAGCTATTTTGAGATAATAACTGCGAACTTATAAGATTTTATTCTCCTTTCAGATGCCTCCACGACGTGCACAGCGAGTTCCTAGGGATGCACAACCCGAGCCACAGCCTGCACCAGTTCAGGGCACCATGAATGCCGCCGAGGTTGCAGCTATTATAGCCTAAGCGGTGAATGCCACTCTCGTAGTTGTACAGCAGGCACCACCTCAGGCGTCGGAAGTAGTGCCATTTTAGGCTCATGCATTTCCGACTGCTTGGGAACGCGTTCGTGATGCTTTTCAAAAAGCACACCCTCCGAAGTTTGCAGGTAGCTCCGATGTTGTTGTATCCAGTCAGTGGAGGAAGGTCATTCACAGGCACTTAAGGATGTATGAGTGCACGGATGTTCAGAAGCAGATACTAGCTACTTTTAAGCTAGTAGGATCAGCATTGCAGTGGTGGGAGTCCATTACCACAGTGGAGGAGAGGGATGCTCTCACTATTCAGGAGTTCTGGGTGCGGTTCGATCGCAAATATATTCCGTCAGCTGTTCACACTGAGATGAGGAGGAAGTTGATGAACCTCAAGCAGGAGGGAAAGACCATAGCCGAGTATGAGGCTGAGTTGACCAATCTCTTAAACATTGTTCTGGATGAGATTCCAACCAAGGAGAAGAAGATTCAGAAATTCAAGGATGGATTGACTTGGAGGATCCGTCAGCACTTGTTGGGAAACCTCTCGTTAGCCACTTATTCTGATGTGGTTAACGCAACACTACTACACTGCCAGGATCATCGCTTTCACATGTCTGAGAGTAAGAGAGCAGGAGAGTCAAGCCATTAGTGCAGGACAAGGCGGAATGGTGCCAGCGGGGCACAATCTGCTCAGGGTCAGCATAGGCAGGGAGATCAGGGTTCCCAACAGGGGGACCCCAAGAGATTCAGATCTGAGGGTTTCAGGAATGGTGAGGGAGGTTTCAGACATGGCCATCAGGTCCAGAATGATCAGCAGCAGCAGTTTCAGTAGGGCCAGCATGGCCAGGGTAGGAATGGTAATGGCCATCAGGGCCGTGGGCAGCAGGGACAGCGAGGGGAAAACTTCCCGGGGAAGTGCTTCGTTTGGGAGAAGACTGACCACAAATGCCAGGATTGTCCTGATAGGGGCAGGGCCCCACAGCAGCAGCAACAGGGTGCTCGACATGAGCCACAGAGGCCTATGTTTCCTGCCGCCCTCCCAGCACCACCACAGATGGCAGCACTACCACCCATTCCGGCGGTCCCAGTCCAGCAGGGACAGCTTCAGTATGGGAGAGTGTATCAGCTCCAGCATGCCGCAGTCCCACAGGATCCGCCTGCTATTGAGGGTATGTTCTCTATTAAGGGAACTTTGGGGCGTATTTTATTTGATACGGGGGCCACACACTGTTTCGTTGCCATGAGATTTGCACGCACTATTGGGTTGTTAGACACCGTAGAGAGCACGGTTACTTGTGTAGATTCACCGTTGAGTAGGGGTTCCATGATTTCGCTTATTTGTAGAGGTGTGGGTATAGAGATCGAGAGATTTACTTTACCCGCTGATATGTTAGTATTAGATATGACTGAGTATGATGCGATTGTCGGTATGGATTGGCTAGTTGCGTACCGAGCCATGATTGATTGTTTCAGTAGGAGTATCATTTTTGCCATTCCCGGGCAGGAGATGTTTTTAGTGGCGATGCCTCACCCTGAGGGAAGATCGTCCACTCATTTGTACTATATAGAGGAGGAGACCTCTAAGGAAGTGGTGCTACCACTCGATTCGATTCCAGTCGTGAGGGAATTTGCTGATGTATTTCATGATATACCTGGATTACCGCCTAGTAGAGAGTTAGATTTTGTGATCGATTTGATGTCTGGCACTCGGTCGATTGCCCGTGCACCTTACTGTATTGCTCCGACAGAGATGAGAGAGTTACGGGATCAGATAGAGCAGTTATTGGGTCAGGGGTTTATCCGAAGGAGTACTTCGTCATGGGGTTCCCCTGTGTTGTTCGTAAAGAAGATGGATGGATCGTTGAGATTGTGTGTAGACTACCGGGAGTTCAATAAAGTCACGATATGGAATAAGTATCCGTTGCCCCGACTCGATGACTTATTCGACCAGCTGAGAGGAGCTTCCTTCTTCTCAAAGATTGATTTGCGATCGGGATACCATCAGTTGCGTATCAGGGAATAGGACGTCTCGAAGACTGCTTTCTTAACGAGATATGGTTCCTACGAGTTTCGGGTTATGCCTTTGCTTGACCAATGCTCCAGCCGTGTTTATGGACTTGATAAATAGGGTGTTCAGAGAGTTCCTAGACCATTTTGTCATCGTCTATATTGATGATATCCTGGTATACTCCCAGACAGAAGAGGAGCACGCTGAGCATTTGAGACAGGTTTTGTAGACGCTACGTCAGAACGAGCTTTATGCAAAGTATGAGAAGTGTGGATTTTGGCTGAAAGAGGTTCAGTTTTTGGGGCATATAATTTCAGACCGAGGGATATTTGTTGATCCAGGGAAAGTATCTGCGGTGAGGGAGTGGGGACAGCCCATGACACCGACTTAGATCCGTAGTTTCTTGGGCCTGGCAGGATACTACATGAGGTTTATTCGGGGTTTCTCAAAGATAACGGGTCCTTTGACGCATCTAACTCACAAGGGTGTGCCATTCATCTAGAGCGATGCCTATCAGTTGGCATTCGATACGTTGAATGACAAGTTGACCTCAGCGCTTGTGTTAGTATTTCCCAGATCGGGAGTTGAGTATCTAGTCTACACCGATGCGTCCTTACAAGGACTCGAAGGTGTGCTGCAACAGGAGAGTCAGACCATAGCTTATGCTTCCCGTAAGCTTAAGCCTCACGAGAGGAATTACCCCACCCACGACTTGGAGTTAGCGGCAGTTGTATTCGCTCTTCGAATTTGGAGTCACTATCTTCTAGGGGAGAAATTTCGGTTATTCACGGACCACAAGTCTTTACAATACCTCTTCACGCAGAAGTAACTGAATATGCGTCAACGACGCTGGCTTGAGTTTGTGAAGGATTATCAATTTGATATCCAATATCACCTGGGGAAGGCTAACGTGGGAGCAGACGCGTTAAGCCGTAGGCCAGTAGATGAGGTGACCGAGGTATGGAAAGCAAAGTGGAAGGAGTTGGGACACCAGGATGCAGTGGCTCGATCGTTCATGTCTGTGATGACTATTACACCTCAGATTGTTACGAGAGTGGTAAAGGCCCAGGCAAATGACTCGTTCTGTCAGGAGCAGATAGTTTGATTACTAGCAGAGGGAATCGAGTCCTATACCGTTGGCTCAGACGGGGGATTACGCTTTAATAGGAGACTGGTCGTTCCGAAAGGGGAGGACTTGCGACACGAGGTAATGACGGAGTCGCACGGCTCACGGTTTGCGATACACCCTGGTGGGGGTAAAATGTACCAAGACATGAGACGACAGTATTGGTGGAGCGGGATGAAGAGAGATATCACCGTGTTTATTTCCAAATATTCCACTTGTCAGCTAGTAAAGGTGGACCATCAGAAACCGTTAGTACTTCTACAACCATTAGAGGTTCCGACGTGGATATGGGAGAGCATATCCATGGACTTTATCACGGGGTTACCTACGTCACAGAGGGGTCACGACTCCATATGGGTAATTGTTGATAGGCTGACCAAAGTTGCTCATTTTCTACCCGTGAGGATAAACTACACTACGGGACAGTATGCCCAGATTTTCATTGCGAAAATAGTAAAACTTCACGGTGTGCCTCTAAATATCGTGTCTGACCGAGACAAGATATTTTTTTCACGATTTTAGAAGAGTTTCCAGGAGGCCATGGGTACGGAGTTGCGGTTGAGTATGTCTTATCACCCGTAGACTAATGGGCAAACCAAGTGGACAAATCAGATATTGGAGGACATGTTGCGTATGTGCATCCTAGACCTTGGAGGTGGATGGGAGCAGTACCTTCCACTGGTGGAGTTTGCTTATAATAACTCCTACCAGTTCACCATTGGCATGGCTCCATTTGAGGCGTTGTACGGTTGACCTTGTCGTTCCCCAGCATGTTGGTTAGAGGTGGGGGATAACAAACTCCTTGGACCGGAGGTGATTCAGAACACTTCAGTAAGGATAGAGGTGATACGGAGTTGCATTCGGGTAGCTCAAGATTGGTAGAACAGCTATGCTGATGCGAAGAGGTTCTTTAGAGAATTCAAAGTGGGGGACCAGGTGTTGCTCAGAGTATCTCCTATGACGGGGATTATGCATTTTGGGAAGAAGGGGAAACTAGCACCAAGGTATGTGGGGCCATTCCCTATCATCGAGCGGATTGGGAAATTTGTGTATAGACTTGGGTTACCGGAGCACTTGCATAGGATTCATGATGTGTTCCATATTTCCTCACTAAGGAAATACCTTAGGGATGATTTGGCCCACACCCACATTGCTTTAGAGGACATCGATCTTCGACCTGATAGTTCCTACGAGGAGGTACCGATTGCTATTTCGGACCAAAGCGAGCGGAAACTGAGGTCAAAGATAGTACCATTAGTACGTGTTTAGTGGCGGCATCATAATGCCGAAGAGTCCACATGGGAGCGCGAGGATGAGATGCGCGAGCGCTATCTAGAGCTATTTTTACCGGGTACTTTTTTAGTTCCGAATTTCGGGACGAAATTCTGTTATTAGGGGGGAGTATGTAATACCCCGTAATTTTATTGATATTTATTTAAGGGATTAATTGAATTAAATGAGAATTAATTGGAAATTAATCTGGTATAAATACTAACGAGATGTGAGTTGGTATTTGATTATGATGTTAAAAATTTATTATTTTCGAGTATGTATGGCAATAAATGAGTATTGATGATATCTAAATTGTCACGAGGTAGATATACGACAATTTAGAAAATTTAATTGGGACGAGCGTGTCAGTCGCGTTCGGAACGTAATTAATTGAATTAAAAAGTGAATTTTATTTTTATCAACCGAATGGTCATTTTGAGTGCACCAACGTGTTCGGAAGGGTCGAAATAGTCAGAAAACACTAGTCGGTGGGTTCAGTTTGGGTCCCGGTGCATTTTTAGGCCACACGGCAACCCAAAAGGGTAGTTTGGTAATTTTAAAAATAGGGGAATTAAAACCCACGAATTTTAGAGGTTATTTTTATATTAGAAAAGAACCCACTAAGCCATTATCAGCAAATGGGAAGTTATAGGGCTACGGGAGTTATAGGGGGGAGTTGGAAGAAGTTCCAAAAAGGAAACCCTAGCCACCATCACCATCTTTGGAAGAAATTTGTAGAGAGAGGGAGGAGAATCAACATTGAATTCTTCAACATCAAATCCGAACATCGAAGGCAAGTGGTTTAATTACATTATTTTCAAGCGAATGTTTCTTCCATGCTTAGAATTGAAGATATGTCTTATATTGAAAGTTTGATGAAAACCCCATGAAATTTGAGGTAGAATTCATAATATGATATAGGGATTGCATGTAGAAGGTTATCGGATGAATTTCATATACGAAATGTATCTTTTGATGATGTAAAAATGGATTTATAAGGAGTAATTGTAGACATTAAATTTTAGGTCCATATTTATAGGGTTTGGGATAAGATTTGGGAAATTTTGATGAATATATGTTAATTTAGGAAGCATTGACCCCATATATATGTTAAAGAGTGACCTAGGAGGACTTAGAGTAGTTTAATAACGTTAAAATACTATTGGGATGATCTTAGGATGAGTTTAGAGAAGAGAAAAATTGAGAAAAACGAAGTAGAGAATTTCTGGGCTCAAACTGGCATCTCGTTAGAAGACCTGCCCAGGTCGTTCGAATGACCTCGTTCGAACGAGCTTCTAACGAGATGACAGTGTCCCTTCTAACGAGTTGGTAGTTCATTCAAAGACTTCCGATCGAACGAACTCGTTCGAACGTCCTCGTTCGAACGAGACTTCTAACGAGTTGACAGAATGGCCTTTTTGGCCTGATTTCATTCCAAACGTTCTGTAGACTTATTTAATTGGAGTATTAACCTTCCCTTATTGATTAGTGGGTATAATTGTGAGAATTGGGGTACGTTGAGGAGTAGAACTTAGAGCCTTATAATAAAATCGGATGTCAATTGTGGAGTAGGAAACGAGTACCTAATTATGACGTGAGAAAGGTTGATAATGTTAATATACAAATCGAGGACTTGTGGTCGTATAACATTAAATGACGGTATAAAAAGGAGAAGTATACCTATATTAATAATACGAGATATCTAAGATGTGCGAATGCTTAGTATATGCGGTTTTATGTGTATAACATACCTACCGTACTTGCTATCATGGGAGGTTTGCGTTCGATTTGGGCCATCTAATCTTTGTGTGCCTACGGGGGGATTTAGATTGGTACCTCGAGGACATAGGTCAGAGAAGGACTTATTGAGAAGTTAATAAGTCTGCTGATCATGGGAGCGTAGGTACGTTCGTGACCCATGTGATGTGAACTATGTTCGCCTCCATTATTTGTGATTGCTATTATTTGAGAACGATTCCTGAGAGATTCGAAATGCATGGTCCTTATGTACGTGATGTACTGGAATTTGATAGCAGAGTATGTGTGCACCGCAACTTAGCCTCGGGGTGCTAATATTGTATATTTATGATAAGAATAATATACGGTTAAATTGAAATGCTCAGTCATGTATAAATGCGAATGTGATTAATAGCAACGTTTTTGTAAAAATAAAAGTGGAAATCTCCTAGTAAGTTGTATTACTAATATGGGAAACCGAGAATAAATGTAAAACTTGTTGTTTCAATGAAGATGCCAGAATTATAGCGTGAATCGTATAGTAATGTTAGGTATTATGATTGGACTAGTTAGATATGGGAATAACTAGAAATCGGTATGAGTACGTTAGGAGTGCACAAATAGTCGAGATGTGAGTATTTCATGTGAGCGCACGTCCTAACATGTATTTTGCATTCATTGTTTTAATGTCATTAAAACACTTGATATATTTTAAACTGTTTTTCACTATCGGGCTCTACCCGTTTGCTTTCAAATATATTTTTGTAAAAACCTTTTAGGTGCCCTGCCACAAGGACACCATGCATAGGAGTTCCATTCAGGTGACGGACTGTAGTTGCCGTGCAAGTTACAGGACTTTGACAGTAGATGCCTCCACTTTCGATCTTGACTTCATATTATCAGCTTTTCTCATCTGTTGGGCATGTCGCCCTACTTCCTTTTAGAGACACTTTATTTAATTCAGTTATTTCAAGAATTTGGGTTGTAATTAATTTAGTGATACAGACTTGGTACTTGTTTATTTCAGCATTTGGATTGTGTGAGGAGTATTCCTCCAGACTCATTACTATTTAATGGTTACTCTATTGTGTTTGTGTTGTGGTGCTTGTGTTAGCATTTCATAATTTACTTATTTCATGTTAATCGAATTTAATTAAAATTGACAACTCACTTTTTAAATATTAGGTGGCTAGTAATTAATAAAATGTTTTCGACAGTGATGCTATGAACTGAACCAACTTGGAATTTTGTATTAATTTAAGAAAGAAGTAGCTACCCGGTATTTAATTAGTAAGGGTGTCACAGGTGGTATCAGAGCATCATGTTCTAGTGTCCTTAGGATCTATACGGTTTGTTATGTTTTCGCTGAGCTTTCTTTGATGTAGAGACCTATATTTTAGGCCCATTGTATTCTTTTGTGTATGCTTCGCTCTTCAACTATTTTGAGATAATAATTGCGAAATTATAAGATTTTACTCTCCTTTCAGATGCCTCCACGACGTGCACAGCGAGTTCCTAGGGATGCACAACCCGAGCCACAGCCTGCACCAGTTCAGGGCACCATGAATGCCGTCGAGGTTGCAGCTATTGTAGCCTAAGCGGTGAATGCCACCCTCGCAGTTATACAGCAGGCACCACCTCAGGCGCCGAAAGTAGCGCTATTTTAGGCTCATGCATTCCCGACTGCTTGGGAACGCGTTCATGATGCTTTTCAAAAAGCACACCCTCCGGAGTTTGCAGGTAGCTCCGATGTTGTTGTATCCAGTCAGTGGAGGAAGGACATTCACAGGCACTTAAGGATGTATGAGTGCACGGATGTTCAGAAGCAGATACTGACTACTTTTAAGCTAGTAGGATCAGCATTGTAGTGGTGGGAGTCCATTACCACCGCGGAGGAGAGGGACGCTCTCACTATTTAGGAGTTCTGGGTGCGGTTCGACCGCAAATATTTTCCGTCAGCTGTTCACACTGAGATGAGGAGGAAGTTGATGAACCTCAAGCAGGAGGGAAAGACCGTAGCCGAGTATGAGGCTGAGTTGACCAATCTCTTGAACATTTTTCTGGATGATATTCCAAACAAGGAGAAGAAGATTCAGAAATTCATGGATGGATTGACTTGGAAGATCCGTCAGCCCTTGTTGGGAAACCTCTCGTTAGCCACTTATTCTGATGTGGTTAACGCAGCACTACTACACTGCCAGGATCATCGCTTTCACATGTTTGAGAGTAAGAGAGCAGGAGAGTCCAGCCATCAGTGCAGGACAAGGGGGAATGGTGCCAGTGGGGCACAATCTGCTCAGGGTCAGCATAGGCAGGGAGATTAGGGTTCCCAACAGGGGGACCCCAAGAGATTCAGATCTGAGTGTTTCAGGAATGGTCAGGGAGGTTTCAGACATGGCCATCAGGGCCAGAATGGTCAGCAGCAGCTGTTTCAGTAGGGCTAGCATGGCCAGGGTGGGAATGGTAACGGCCATCAGGGTCGTGGGCTGCAAGGACAGCGAGGGGGAAACTTCCTGAGGAAGTGCTTCATTTGTGGGAAGACTGGCCACAAATGCCAGGATTGTCCTGATAGGGGCAGGGCCCCACAGTAGCAGCAGCAGGATGCTCGACACGAGCCACAGAGGCCTATGTTTCCCGCCGCCCTCCCAGCACCACCACAGATGGTAGAACTATAACCCATTCCGGCGATCCCAGTCCAGCAGGGACAACTTCAGTATGGGAGAGTGTATCAGGTCTAGCATGCCGCAGTCCCACAGGATCCGCCTTCTATTGAGGGTATGTTCTCTATTTAGGGGACTTTGGGGCGTATTTTATTTGATACGAGGGCCACACACTGTTTCGTTGCCATGAGATTTGCACGCACTATCGGGTTGTTAGACACCGCAGAGAGCACGGTTACTTGTGTAGATTCACCGTTGAGTAGGGGTTCCATGATTTCGCTTATTCATAGAGGTGTGGGTATAGAGATCGATAGATTTACTTTACCCGCTGATATGTTAGTATTAGATATGACTGAGTATGATGCGATTGTCGGTATGGATTGGCTAGTTACGTACTAAGCCATGATTGATTATTTCAGTAGGAGTATCATTTTTGCCATTCCCGGGCAGGAGATGTTTTTAGTGGCGATGCCTCACCCTGAGGGAAGATCGTCCACTCATTTGTATTATATAGTGGAGGAGACCTCTAAGGAAGTGGTGCTACCACTCGATTTGATTCCAGTCGTGAGGGAATTTACTGATGTATTTTATGATAAACCTGGATTACCGCCTAGTAGAGAGATAGATTTTGTGATCGATTTGATGCCGGGAACTCGGCCGATTTCCCGTGCACCTTATCGTATTGCTCTGGCAGAGATGAGAGAGTTACGGGATCAGATAGAGCAGTTATTGGGTCAGGGGTTTATCCGAAGGAGTACTTTGTTGTGGGGTTCCCCTGTGTTGTTCGTAAAGAAGAGGGATGGATCGTTGAGATTGTGTGTAGACTACCGGGAGTTCAATAAAGTCACGATACGGAATAAGTATCCGTTGCCCCGACTCGATGACTTATTCGACCAGCTGAGAGGAGCTTCCTTCTTCTCAAAGATTGATTTGCGATCGGGATACCATCAGTTGCGTATCAGGGAATAGGACGTCTCGAAGACTGCTTTCTTAACGAGATATGGTTCCTACGAGTTTCGAGTTATGCCTTTTGGCTTGACCAATGCTCCAGCCGTGTTTATGGACTTGATGAATAGGGTGTTCAAAGAGTTCCTAGACCAGTTTGTCATCGTCTTTATTGATGACATCCTGGTATACTCCCAGACAGAAGAGGAGCACGCTGAGCATTTGAGGCAAGTTTTGCAGACGCTACGTCAGAAGGAGCTTTATGAAAAGTATGACAAGTGTGGATTTTGGCTGAAAGAGGTTCAGTTTTTAGGGCATATAATTTCAGACTGAGGGATATCTGTTGATCCAGGGAAAGTGTCCGCGGTGAGGGAGTGGGGACAGCCCACGACACCGACTTAGATCCGTAGTTTCTTGGGCCTGACAGGATACTACAGGAGGTTTATTCAGGGTTTCTCAAAGATAACGGGTCCTTTGACACATCTGACTCGCAAGGGTGTGCCATTCATCTGGAGTGATTCCTGTCAGTTGGCATTCGATACGTTGAAGGACAAGTTGATCTCAGCACCTGTGTTAGCATTGCCCAGACCGGGAGTTGAGTATCTAGTCTACACCGATGTGGCCTTACAAGGACTCAAAGGTGTGCTGCAACAGGAGAGTCAGGCCATAGCTTATGCTTCCCGTAAGATTAAGCCTCACGAGAGGAATTACCCCACCCACGACTTGGAGTTAGCGGCAGTCGTATTCGCTTTTCGGATTTGGAGACACTATCTTCTGGGGGGGAAATTTCGGTTGTTCACGGACCACAAGTCTTTACAATACCTCTTCACGCAGAAGGAACTGAAAATGCGTCAACGACGGTGGCTTGAGTTTGTGAAGGATTATCAATTTGATAAGAATAATATACGGTTAAATTGAAATGCTCAGTCATGTATAAATTCCAATGTGATTAATAGCAACGTTTTTGTAAAAATAAAAGTGGAAATCTCCAAGTAAGTTGTATTACTAATATGGGAAACCGAGAATAAATGTAAACTTGTTGTTTCAATGAAGATGCCGGAATTATAGCGTGAATCGTATAGTAATGTTAGGTATTATGATTGGACTAGTTAGATATGGTAATAACTAGAAATGGGTACGAGTACGTTAGGAGTGCACAAATAGTCGAGAGGTGATTAGTTCATGTGAGCGCACGTCCTAACATGTATTTTGCATTCATTGTTTTAATGTCATTAAAAGACTTGCTATATTTTACACTGCTTTTCACTATCAGGCTCTGACCCATTTTCTTTCAAATATATTTTTGTAAAAACCTTTTAGGTGCCCAGCCACAAGGACACCATGCATAGGAGTTCCATTCAGGTGACGGACTGTAGCTGCCGTGGAAGTTACAGGACTTTGATAGTAGATGCCTCCACTTTCGATCTTGACTCCATATTATCAGCGTTTTTCATCTGTTGGGCATGTCGCCCTACTTCCTTTTAGAGACACTTTATTTAATTCGGTTATTTCAAGAATTTGGGTTGTAATTAATTTAGTGATACAGACTTGGTACTTGTTTATTTCAGCATTTGGATTGTGTGAGGAGTATTCCTCCAGACTCATTACTATTTTATGGTTACTCTATTGTCTTTGTGTTGTGGTGCTTTTGTTAGCATTTCATAATTTACTTATTGCATGTTAATCGAATTTAATTAAAATTGACAACTCACTTTTTAAATATTAGGTGGCTAGTAATTAATAAAATATTTTTGACAGTGATGCTATGAACTGAACCAACTTGGCATTTTGTATTAATTTAATAAAGGAGTAGATACCCGATATTTAATTAGTCGGGGTGTCACAGTGTATAGGAGTATTTTGTTAATTTTATATATTTAATAGGCTTAAAAGTACTCATGAATATTTATTTTCTGGTTTTGTAGATGAGTAACTTTATATGTACCTTCAAATCATACTCTCAACCATACCCTACTTAGTTGTCGAAAAGTCCTTGGTTGTTTTTTAGTGGACCCCATGTGAATCCTAAGTATTAAACAATAACATTTTGACAACTAAGTTAACAAAATAAAAGACATTCAAAAGTTGAGTTGTTTTCACAATTCTTACACTTTTGAAATTAAAAAATGAAAAGAATTTGTTCTCCGAAGGCCATAAAATCAAACGTTCGTGTTCCGTCGGAACAGGTGGTCAATCTAGATAGGGAGAAACGTGTATCTCATTCCATTCCAAAATAATAAAAAAAAAGTGGCTGTGACACCCCGCCTAATTAAATACCGGGTGATCAGACCTTTATTAAATTATAATCAAGGTGAACGGTTGGTTCATTTTTAGCATCACTGTCGTAAAAAATAACTTTCCAATTAAACACCCTAAATAATTAAGCTAAGTGTCAAAACCATTTTAGACATTACTTTCCAAATTTTATTTTAAAGACCAACATTTTAAAACTTAACATAATTCATAGTTAAAGAATCACACAACAACTATTCTGGAACATATAATGCAAACAATTAAAAATTCAACTGATTAATTCCAACATTTAAAACTTAAAGAAAAACATCCTGACAATAATAAATCCCAACGTATAAATACTAGAAATAAACGAATCACAATATCAAATAAAACAACTGAATAATGGAAAAGGGCAACACATGCCCAAACTGGATAAAATAGTGCTAGGAGTGGAATCAACAAAATTGAGATCGTCTAAGCAAGAGGCCTGCAACTCCCACCTAAGCTGCAGCGCGTTCCTTCCAAAGGATCCTATGCAAGACGCCCCTGTGACTGGGCACCTGTAATATATACATATATATGCAAGAGAGAAGAGAAAATAGGAAACGGGTCAGAGCCCGATTGTAAAAACAATTTAAAATTAGTTTAGCAAGTATTTAAAGTGCTACTGGCTATTGTAACCAACATATTAGTGCGACACTCGCTTGAGAAATTCTCACCTCTCTTCTAATGTGCACACCTATGGCACTAATCCTTCCCATCAGTTTAACTTATCTTATCTTAAGTTGCTCGTGAGGTTTCAAACCGAATTTTAAATGTTTAAGGGCTTAATTTTATTTAAAAGCAAAGTTCTCAATTAAACCTTATTTAATAATAAAGTTTCTCAGTAATATATCATGCTTTTCAAACACTTATACCCAAGTTGAATTAATTATTCATTTCTTGACTACCATAATCACAGTAGGTAGTTCCCAATTTCCAGATTGAAATATATATATATATATATATATATATATATATATATATATATATATATATATATATATATATTAAATACTCATATAATATATTTATTCTAACAGCACCCCACATAAAATCTATGGTGCGGGCATACTCTGCTATCCAGTCCCCGTATCACTCGTACTAAGGGAAATACTAGTTCGGAATCACTCTCGAACTGTATAAACACAAAACACATACAAAATGAGGCGAAGCATAGTCCCAAGTCACTAAGAGGATAGAACATGCCCCCACGTCTCTTAGGACCGTCTGACTATCGATCCGATAGCCTGTACCAAGGATTTCTATCTTCTAGGGTACGAGTCAATATCCCCCATAAAGGTCCCATCGAGATAAGACTGTCCCAGCGCGATAACCTCAGGGATAGCAAGTAACGCGGGCATGATTTTTACATGTATATAGTATATGCATAAACACAGTCATATATATATACTACTACTACCATATCAAATTTTAGGTACACTCTCACGACCCATAATTATGATATTTATCCTTATTACTCGTTAATTAGTTATCATGTATAACTGTTTGTCTCTTATTCGAATTTGTGAGATTATTCCAACTTATTAAGTGACACTCGCGGATTCCTATCCTCCTAAGTGTAATTTCAGTAGGTACCCATTTATTTTATCACGTAACCTCCTTACGAGTATCACCCTTTAACACATATTCCCATTGTCCCTTATGTGTAAAACATCCCCGTGAAAGACTAATCTCGCCTTACTTTAAAATTTCCATATTTTTAATAAGTCCTACTGGTCTTCTTTATATCCCAAAATTCTCTAACATTAATATCCAAGAATGTCTAATCATTTAAGTTGGAACAACCTATAAATAGGGAATATGAGTTATGCAGAGGGGGGGGGGGGGGGGGTCGATAGATCTATGGCAGATGCTCGATCGATCGAAGCTCTAAGGTCGATCGATCGATCAAGCAGGTATGTCAAATCTGCAGAATTTCCAGTTGCGGGTTCTCTCTTCCAACATTATCCAAAATGATATATTTTACTACCAAACTCCAAATAATTGATACAACAAGTGTTATGACCTCAAATAAATGATTTCCTACGTCTAGTATGCGGATTTTCATCATGAAAAAACAAATTAAAAGGGCCTAATCCATCAAAACATCAAGAACCCTAATGTTTCTTTTGTTTTGTTTCTTTCCATACTTTTTACCAGATTTATTACTCTTTAATTACTGAAATTTCATGGTACAACCTCTACATATGAATTGGATTTCCAGAATACATCAATTACTCATACAACATGCGAATTCAAATCTCCAAAATAGGTTTTTCTTTCACAAACAATAGTCCTAATCAATCCTAGGCTAATAATATTGGAGCATTAACTGAAATAGAGAAAGATAAACATTTGACTGGGAATTTTTTGTTCAGATTTTTGAAGATTTTGGCGTGTTTGTGATCCTCGTTGCACGATCTATCGTTTGGCAGCGACGGCGGTGCAAACGGTGGAGTTCTTGGCCTAGAACTCCTTGTAAAACCTCTCCTCTTCCTCTCCTATAGCCCCTTTTATTTATGGTGTTTCTAACCCTAGAAGATGACTCTTGTCATATGATATGCCCTTAGAATTTTCATGGGTTTTCAGGCTTACAAATGTAAATTGTCCAAAACGCCCTTCCGGGGTGTTAATTAAGCTTAAAAACTCCCCGAGACCCAAACTAAACTCCCGGGTACATTATTTTGACTATCTCGACCCTTCTGGACACTTTGGCGCACTTATAATGACCATACGGGTGACTTATAATTTATTCACTTTTATTAATCAACATTTAGTCCCGACACGACACAGGCGCATCCCGACTTAAATTTTCAAAATTGTCATTTTATTCACCCGTGACATTTAATAGAACCAATTTTATATATTACTTTGGTCATTAGTAATATTCAACAAGTTTCTAATAATAACTAACTCTCGTCACGTTAGTAATAAAAATAATTAATTTTTGGATTTATATTAAATTAATAATTCACATCAAATTAAATAAATCCCCAAATTTATAAAGCATAAAAATACGGGGTATTACATACTTCCCCCCTAATAACGGAATTTAGTCCCGAAATTTGGAATATAAGGCATACCTGGTAAGAATAAATCTGGGTATTTCTCGCGCATATCTGCCTCTCGCTCCCAGGTGGATTCCTCCACATTATGATGCTCCCACTGGACCCGTACAAGTGGAACTACCTTCGACCTCAATCTCCTCTCGCTATGGTCTAGGATAGCCATTGGTCTTTCCTCGTAAGAGCTGTCGAGCTGTAAGTCAATCTCCTCAATCGCGATATGGGTATGGGCCATGTCATCCCGAAGGTATCGTCTCAACGAAGAGATGTGGAATACATCGTGAATGCGATGTAAATGCTCTGGCAGCCCCAATCTGTATGCTACCGACCAATCCTCCCGATGATGGGAAATGGTCCCACGTACCTCGGGGCCAATTTCCCTTTATTCCCGAATCTCATCACTCATTTCATAGGAGATACATGTAGTAATACTTGGTCCCCCACGTTAAACTCTCGAAATAACCGTTTTGCATCGACGTAGCTTTTCTAATTGTCCTGGGCTACCCGAATGCGATTCCTAATAATCTCAATCCTCGCGGAGGTTTCCTGAATCACCTCTGGCCCGAGCAACTTGTTATCCCCCACCTCTAGCCAGCACGTTGGGTAACGACAAGGCCTGCCATACAAAGCCTCGAATGGAGCCATGCCAATTATGAACTGATAAGAGTTATTGTAAGCGAACTCTACCAGTGGAAGATGTGGCTCCCAACCTCCACCAAAATCAAGGACACACATGCTTAGTATATCCTCCAACATCTGATTAGTACGCTCTGTTTGTCCATCTGTCTGTGGGTGATAAGCTGAACTCAACCTCAACTCTGTACCCATGGCCTCCTGAAAGCTCTCCCAGAAACGTAACACAAAGATCTTATCTCTATCTAACACAATATTCAGGGGCACCCCATGTAATCTGACAATCTCAGCAATGAACAACTGAGCATACTGACCCGTGGTATAGTCTGTCCGTACTGGCAGAAAATGAGCCACCTTGGTCAAACGGTCCACAATCACCCAGATGGAGTCGTGGCCCCGCTGTGATGTAGGCAAACCAGTAATAAAATCCATAGAAATATTCTTCCACTTCCACGCGGGTATTTCCAATGGCTGAAGCAACCCTGATGGTTTTTGGTGGTCCACCTTTACCAGCTGGCAGGTAGAACACTTGGATATGAACTCAGTAATGTCCTTTTTCATCCCACTCCACCAGTATTGCCGCCTCATATCCTAGTACATCTTATCTCCTCCAGGATGCATCACAAATCGTGACCCATGAGACTGGGTCATCACTGCATGACGTAAGTCTGCTCCTTCTGGAACCACCAATTTCCCATTAAACCTTAAGCCCCCATCAGAACTAACAGAATAGGACTCATCACCCTCAGTTAAAAGTCGTACAATCTTCTCCTGGCAAAATGGGTCTGCGGCCTGTGCCTATATTACCCTCGTAACAATCTCGGGTGTTACTATCATGACAGATATAAAGGAACGGGCTACTGCGTCTTCATGACCCAACTCCTTCCACTTTGCTTTCCAGACGTCCGCTATATCATCCACCGGTCTACGGCTCAACGCATCGGCAAATACGTTAGCCTTCCTCGGATGGTACTGTATGTCGAACTGATAGTCCTTTACAAACTCTAACCACCTGCGTTGACGCATATTCAGCTCTCGCTGAGTGAACAGGTACTGCAGTGACTTGTGGTCTATGAACTAGCAAAATTTCTCCCCCAATAAATAGTGTCTCCATATCCACAATGCAAAAATGACCGCTGCTAACTCTAGGTCGTGTGTGGGGTAATTCTTCTCATGCGGCTTAAGCTTGCGGGAGGCAAAAGCTATAGCCTTCTCCTCCTGCTGAAGTACTCCCCCGAGTACACGTAATGAGGCATCAGTGTAAACAAGATACTCCACGCCTGGCTTAGGTAAATCAAGGACCGGTGTTGAAGTAAGCTTGTCTTTCAGCTTGTCGAAAGCCAATTGACAAGCATCCTCCCAAACAATATGGTACCCCTTTGCGAGTCAGGTTCGTTAATGGACCCGCTATTTTGGAAAACCCTCGAATGAATCTCCTATATTATCCGGCTAATCCCAAGAAACTCCTATATATACGTATTAGGGTGACTTATATATATATATATATATAGAGAGAGAGAGAGAGAGAGAGAGGCTCTCCAACATACCTCATTAAACATACCTATGAACATACCTATTTTTTAAAATAGTAAAAAAATTAATTTTGAATTGATATTTTTTTATATAAGTTCATGATAGTTCAATGTGCCCCTGTAAAAATATTTAGCTTAAAATAATGTGTTTTGATATTTTTCAAAAATCCGTAAAAAAGATAACACTTTTAAAGGGTAAAAACTGTCATTTTTTTAGCTATTTTTTAAAAATAACAAAAAATATTATTTTTAGTTGAGTTTTTTTACAGGGGCACATTGAAATATCATGAACCCTTATAAAAAATATTATCCCAAAATTATTTTTTTTACTATTTAAAAAAAAAGGGTATATTGCTAGGAGGTATGCTGGCAAGTCTGACTGTATATGCGCGCGCGCGCGCGTGTATTTGTGTGTGTGTGTGTGTGTGTGTGTGATTGTTACTTGTTTTTAGTGAATATATGTACTCAGAAGTGCTATCGTTAGGAGGTTGCACGGAGTGGGCAATCCACCCTAGCGTTGACCAGCAGGTGTTGGATTGATTTTCCAGGACATAGTACTGTTGCATGACCACTATCCATGTGTGAGGATAGGTGTTGGTTTGGAGATAGGTGGGGTGTGATGTGGTATGGTTGTGAGCCCCGGACATATGTTTATGATCGCCTCCGTTGAATATGTTTACGTCTGGATTCGGTGGTGAGATTTCAACCCGATGGCTCAATGTGATGCGTGATATGCTAAGAGCCCAATAGCATATGAGGGATGGATTTTCTAGGTTACGACTCTGGAGATGCGGTTATATATATATAGCGAGTGATATATATGTATGTGTACGAGATGTGATGTATATAGCTATTTATAGCGAGTTTATAGCTATGTTGTCATATTGGTGAATATATGATTATAGCAAGAGTGTAGTTGTGTGTGCCTCTATTTTAAGCAAATGTGTAGCTATGTTATTATTTATAAAAGTGCACCTAGTGAGGGTAGCATTTGGTTAGCTACTGGTGATTATTAACGGGATTGGGCTTGGATAGAGATTATCGTCCTAGTTAGACTGGGTAACATAATTAGGATAATAAAATGAATGCGTTAGGTGCAAACTTTAGGTTAGAGGTGAGGTTTTTACTCATGTTAATGTGATTGACAAATTAATTATAAAAGTAACACACACAAGTTTTAGTTATTTAAAACACTTAAATACTTGCAAAATATTTTCAAACATTTTCGGGCTTTGACGCGCGAGCAAATCTCTTTTCTTATTTTTCTTTTAAAACGCCTGGAGTGCAGTAGCAGCATGGACAACATAGGTATATCTTTCATGACGTTATGAGCAGTAGCATTGGATGCTGCTGCATTTCATTATAGTCGCTTTAGTCATTTCTATCTAGATAGGATGGAGTTTCATTTCAATATTCTTCTTTTGGGCGTGTTTCTTGTAGTTGGTTAGGGTTTTATTTATGTCAGACTTTATTGATTTATCATTATTCAGATATGCTGGATGATTATTTGTAGTGACTGATGGTTTATTCGGTTCACATTATTTATTTATGCATTCAGTTTTTCTATCCGTTTAGTTGTATGTATGGTTTTATTCTGTTTTATATTTTATTATTTTTCGCGATGGTGATGCTGAGAATGAAATTATACTGGATCCTATTTATTTTAATAAAGGATTGATCAACCAATATTAAAATATGCCACAGTTTGTATCAGAGCATCATGTTCTAGTGTCCTTTAGGATCTATGAGAACTTGTTACGTCATCAGTGCTGTATTTCTTTGATATAGAGCTTTATGTTTAGGACAGTAGATTCATATTTCTAATTTACATTATTTTTCTACTGTATATATTCAAGTGGAGTCTCATACGATTTTGGTTTGGTTTCAGATGCCAAACACCAGGAGAGGGAGATAAGCTCGTGCAGCAAGGAGGGCAGTAGAAGGGGAGGCTCATTTAGAGCCGCAGACCGCTCAGAGGATTGTGACCACTGCAAAGGTCATAACTATAGTAGCATAAATGGTTAATGTCGCTATAATCTACATGTCACATAACTTTCCTTAGGTAAATCCATAGCCATTAGTGGAGGCACCAATGAGGACTCACCCACTGTCGTCAGTGTGGGAGTGAGTCAGGGAGATCTTTCAGAAGGGCAACCCATAAGAGTTTCAGGGAAATGCAGATGTCATAGCGATTAGCTAATGGAAGAAGGGAATCTAGAGGCATCTATGTATGGTTGAGTGCAGCGACACTCAAAATCATGTACTAGCTATGTTCAATCTAGTTAGGGCAGCTCTGTAGTGGTAGGAGCCAGTGACCCCATCGAAAGAGAGAGATGTTATGACTATTCAGGAGTCTTAGGTGTCGTTTAAGTGTAAGTTCTTTCTGTCAGCCGTGCAGACAGAGACGAGGAGGAGAATTCTGGATCTCATGCAGAAGGGTCAGATAGTGGCCGAGTATGAGGAAGAGTTATCACACTAGCTAACTTTGTACCAGATGAGGTGAACACTGATGATAAAAATACTCTCAAGTTTGTAGATGGGCTTACTTAGAGAATCCGCTAGTATTTTTGGGGGAACTCGACATTGAGGACTTATATTAATATTGTTAACGTCATGTTTCTTCATTGCTAGGACCATCGCTTTCATCTGAGGGGACCAAAGAGGACAGGAGAGTCAAGACATTAGGCCAAGACTGGGGGCAACGGTGCCAGTGGAGCACCACATCAGTAGGGTAGGTAGCATGAGCGGGGTT
This sequence comes from Sambucus nigra, assembly GCA_949130495.1. Classification (NCBI taxonomy): domain Eukaryota; kingdom Viridiplantae; phylum Streptophyta; class Magnoliopsida; order Dipsacales; family Adoxaceae; genus Sambucus; species Sambucus nigra. The sequence goes on from OX422216.1 coordinate 112,546,671, forward strand.
CCTGACATGGGGACTCGGCTAAGATATTTAAATCAGGTAATGTTAATTACGGGCAGGGCCATCAGTGCTAGCAATACGCTCCTCAAGGATAATAGGGCTAGGGGAACTAGACGGGAGGACATCAAGTCCAGTGACAGGGGCAAACTCATCAGGCCAGAAGGTCTAGAAGCATGTAGATTTTATAAGGAGATGTTTCATATGTGGGGAGCAGGGTCACATGTGGCGTGCATGCTCAGATAAGGTTAGGGGTTAGCATCAGGATGCCCAACTGGTAAAATGGTTACAGTATATGGTGCAAGTATTGTTTGACACGGGTACGTTACATTATTTTTTTAGCACTAGATTAGCATATGAGATGGGTTTAGTGGATATGAGGTCAAATATTATTATGACTAAAGATTCACAGTTCAGTAGTGGGGCTCTTATTCGTTTCATCTGCGAATTGTCTCGTTTTAGAGATGTATGAGTATGATGTTACCCAAGGTATGGACTGGTTAGCAGCGTGTAGATCGATGGTGGACAATAAAAGTAAGACTATCATGTTTATTGTTCGAGGGAAGGAAATGTTTTTTATGACAATGACTCATCCGGAGGGAGGGTCAAGTCTACATTTTTATTATATCTAGGGGGCACTTAGGATAGTATAGTTATATCGTTATATTCAATCCTTATGGTTAGGGACTTTGTTAATGTATATCAGGAGATACCGGTATTACCACTGAGTCGAGATATTAAGTTTGTTGCCGACTTAGTGACAGGGACTAGGTCGATAATGTAAGCGCCGTATAGTATGACTCCTTTAGAGATGAGAGAGTTGAGAGATCAAATTGAGAATTTTTTTGGGTAGGGGTTTGTCTGTAAAAGTATATTACCTTGGGGTATCCTAATTATATGTCTTAGGCGAATGGATTTGATAACCAACTGAGATAGGTGATAGCGTATCAGGGGGGGTTTTTTGTTTGGATTTTGCTAGCAAGACGTCCCATGCATGAGGCTTAGTAAGTGTCGGGAGTTGAGAGTCATCTGGGCTCTAGGACATTGGTGTAATACATTAAGGCATTACCTATGTGAAAATGTAATGCATCGAGCAATGCGCTAGTATATGATTTAGGGCCGGTGGAGTCAATGAGTGCAATATCGAGATCACTTATGGATGTTTGTAACATTAATTGAATAAGTGAGGAAATCTCAAGAAGATTCGAGTCGCGATTATTAGGGTAATTAAGTATACCTTTATTGTATGGTCAAACATGATATGTGTGGTTGATTTATGGGATGCATGTGAGTTCCATAAGTGATAATTGTGCATGTGTGCATGTGGTATAGGTTGTATGGGCACCCTAGTCAGTTCTATATTCAATATAATCTAGGAAGGGCTAATGTGGTGGCAGATTCATTGAGTCGTATGCCTATAAGGCAGTTGGCAATAATGTAGAAGGTGAAGTGGGTTGAGCTTCTTCGAGAGGAGGAGGTAGTCCAAGCCTATATGGCAGTGATGATTGTCACATCGGAGATTATTTGGATCGTTGTGAATGCAAATGAGGGGATCATTCTTATCAGGGGATGATATAATAATTATTGGCATACAGAGCACAGTATTACTCTTCTAGTTCTGAGGGTGGCTTATGATTCAATGGGAGGTTAATTTCCCCAGACAACGAGGACCTACGGTGCGTAGTCATGAAGGAGGCTCATGGGTCATGATTTTAGGTGCATCCCGGAGGGGATAAGATGTACCAGGATATGAAGAGGCAGTACTGGTGGATAGCTATAAAGAGGGACATAGCAGAGGTTATCTTCAGGTACACCACTTGGCAGATGGCGAAGGTTGGTCATCAGAGACCAACCGTGGTTTTGCAGTCGTTGGAGATTTTGATATGAAAATGGGAGATTATATCGATGGACTTCATCATAGAGTTACCGACATCACAGAGGGGTTACGAGTCCAACTAGGTTAGTGTGGATCGATTGACTAAGGTATCTCATTTTGTACCAGTTTAGGTGTAGTACACTACAAGATAATATGCCCTGATTCTCATAGCTGAATAACGAGAACACACGGGGTACCGCCCAATATTATTTTGGATGCAGATAAGATCATTGTGTCTCACTTCTGACAGAGTTTTTAGGAGACAATAGGGACAGAGTTGCATTTGATTCCACCACTCGTAGTCCGATGGGCAGACGGAGAGGGTGAATCAGATGTTGGAGGATATACTGAGGATGCGTATTCTAGATTTTTAAGGAGCTGGGAGCAGTAATTATCTTTGGTAGAGTTGGCATATAATAACTCGTATTAGTTTACTATTGGCACGGCTCCATCTAAGTCTTTGTACAGGAGACCTTCTCATTCGGCCTCTGGTTGGTTAGAGATAGGGGATAATAAGCTTGTCGGGCCGAACGTGATTTAGGAAACGTCAATGAAGATTAAGTTGATCAGGGGTCATAATCGGGTAGCTTAGTACTGTCAGAAGAGTTACGATAATGCAAATCGAAGATTTTTAGAGTTTGATGTGGGAGATCAAGTGTTGCTATGGTTATCTCCCAGGAAGGGAGTGATATGGTTTGAGAAGAAGGGGAAGTTAGCGCCTAAGTATGTGAGGCCTTTTTCCATCATCGAGAAGGTAGGGCAGGTTGCGTATAAGCTTGTCTTACCAGAGCACTTCTAGCGGATTCATGATGCGTTTCATTTGTCATCATTGAGGAGGTATCTCAGGGATAACGTGGATTATCATCATGTAGCGTTGGAGGATATTTACTTATATCCGAATATTTCTTAGGAGGAGAGACTTACTGTCATTTTGGGCCACAACGAGCTAAAGTTTCAGCCAAAGGTAGTCCCATTAGTGCGTGTACAGTGGAGACACCACAATTTCGTCGAATCGATGAGGGAGCGTGAGGATGATATGCGAGAAAAGTATTTGGAGCTCTTCATGGTAGGAACTTTCGAATTTTGAGGATGAAATTATATTATTAAGGGGAGAATGTAATACCCCGTACTTTTATGAGTATTTAATTTCCGAGTGTGCATGGATTTATTAATTTAATTAAGGAAATTTAATTGGTTTCAGTAAATATTAATTAGCGATATAGGGTTATTATTCATTAATTTTGTTTACTTGAGTGTGATAAGTAAATTGAGATGTGTTATTACATGTTGTTTATAAGTGAAAAGTGACGATTTATTATGTTTTGTCGATCAAAAGAGTTGTATCGGTGAATTTATATTCTTTATGGGCAACGTGTACTGTACACAAGTGCCAGGCCCGATTAATGATATGATGGAATTTTTTAGTTGGGTGACTCGGATGGTCTTTTTCAATGCATCGGTGATTCAAAATGGGTCAAAATAGTCCAGAATAGGTACCCATGTGCTATGATTAGGTTTCGGGAAATTTTTAGACATAGCAAAACCCGTATAAGGGTACGATAGTCTTTTTACACCTAGAGTTTAATGGAAAAAGGGGATTGGGGTGTGATTATGTAGCATATAAGGAATGAAGAGGTGGATGAAATCCCTCTTTTCAATCTCTGCATAATTATGAGTTAAAAGGAGTTTTAAAGAAGAGAAAAAGGAAAAAGGGAGAGAAGAACCTTGAAGAAGAGAGTGGAATAGCATCTATGGATTCATATTCATCCCTATGTAATGTGACTTCAGATTCAGATCCTTAAAGTCAAATGTTTACTTGCTTTAGATTGCAAACTTTTGTAGTTAATTACATTTTTAATTTATAGGACCAAATGTGAGATTAAAATATTGAAACTTTGAGAATTAATGTAAAGAGATGTAAGTTGTGATTAACATCTAATTGTATTCGATAACTGAATGATGATTAATGTGTAGGACTTTCATGAAAGGTGATTCTGAAGATAGACATGAACAAGGCTTATGATAGAATTTCTTGGATGTTTCTTCTCAAATCCTTGAGAAGCTTTGGATTCTCTGCAATGGTTATTAATCTAGTGTGGAGGAGTATCTCATATTCTTGGTTCTCAATTGCAATTAATGGAGAAGCTCATGGGTTCTTCAAACCTTCTAGAGGATTAAGACATGGTGACCCTTTGTCCCCCAGTTTATTCTTATTAGCCTCAGAATCTCTTAGCAGAGGTCTTCACCACTTGATGTTGGAGGGTTCTTTCAAGTCTTTTTCTCATCCAAGAGGTTGTAATATAATTAGTCATCTTTATTTTGCAGATAATTTAATTATTTTTACAACTGGAGATAAGAGAAGTCTAAGTAACTTAATGGGATTTCTTAGGAAGTATGAGTCTCAATTAGGTCAAGCAATCAATGTGGAAAAAGCCAGGTTTTTAATGGGTAACTAGGTCAATAGAAGAAATGAAAAGAATGTTGCTGAAGTTATGGGTTTTAAACAAACCAAAGGTTCAATCATATATATGGGTTGTCCGCTTTTCAAAGGCAGAAAAAGGCTATTTTCTTTTATCAAATGGTTCAATCATTGAATGGTAAAATCAACAGCTGGAAATCTAGATTTTTTCATTTGGAGGTAGAATTACTCTCTTATATTCAATCCTTCAATCGACGAATGTTTATACAATTTTTGCTCTAGTCCACCTAAGAAAACTATTCATTTGATAAATCGAATATTAAGTAATTTTCTTTGGGGCTCTCATAAATGTTTTGGGAAAAAGTTTCACTACCAAAAATGGAAAGATATTTGTTCTCTAAAATATGATGGAGGTCTTGGGATTAGGAACCTAAACAGTATGGCTTCTGCTTCAAATATTAAACTGGCTTGGGAATTCAAATCAAGTAAATCTCTTTAGGCCTCATTCATGATGATAAAGTACAGATCTATGCCTTTAAAAGCTTATTTAATGTCTGCAAAAAAAATTTAGTTCCCTTTAGGCATCATTCATGAAGAAAACTCTACTTTTATTGAAGGTAAGCATGTGTGGAAGCCCTCTAATTCAGGAGACTTTTCTTTCTCTTCATCTTATAAAATTATGAGATATCCTAAACTCCCCTCCATCTCTCAGTCTTTCATTTAGGATCCTAATATCCCCCCTAATTTACCATCTTTTGCTTGGAGAATTCTCAATCATTTAGTTCCCTTATACTCTAATGTTAAAAATCTTGGAATTCAGATTATCTCCAGATGCTTGTGCTTCCACAATTCTGAAGAACATCTGGATCATCTTTTTTCTTAAAGGTCCCATAGCTAAAAAAAATTGGTCTGTGTTTGGAAATCTTTAGGAATTCAGCAATCTTTTTCAATAAATTCTCTTATCCTAAAATGGTGGATTCATATGGGATCTTCTCAGTTCTCAAAATGGATTCATAAAGTCATTCCTATATGTATTTTTTATGAGATCTGGCTGGGGATAAATAAATCCCTTTTTAATAGGATTCAGATGCATGCTGAAATTATAATTAAGAGTATCAAGAGAAGGATCAGAGACATTGCCCTTAACTCCTCATTCAAAAATGGATCCTCTGATCAGTTATCTTATGTTCTCAACTTTCTTCATATTGATCCCCCTAACCCTACGCAATTCTCGCTGTCTATTATAAATTGGTATCCTCTAGCTAAAACTTTTTTAAAGTTGAACACTGATGGAGCCTGTGATAGTTATGGTAACATGGGCATTGGAGATGTGATCAGAGATGATAAGGTTTCCTTTATTTGGGGCTTATCAGATTTTATTCAAGGAGGATCAAGCATTCAGGCAGAAGTATTGACTTTAAAGGAAGGTATATAACATTGAAGTTCTTATTATGGTCACAAAGTTGAAGTGGAATCTGATTCTCAAGCAGCAGTTAATTGCCTCAATCTCAAAGTCAAACCTTTATGGAAGATTAGAAGATGCATAGAAGAAATTCAAGCCATCATTTATTGTAGGAACATAAATGTCTCTCATACATATAGGGAAGATAATCATGTAGCTGATCTTTTGTCCAAACATGGCCTTAAATCGAAAAAGAAATCTCATTTTTACTCTATTTAAGACCTTCCTATGATGATTAAGGGAGCTATTAGGCTAGATGCTTATAATCTGCCTTATATTGGAAAGTCTAAAGTGCAATGACTGTTTTGTTATGTAATGCCACCTAGAGAGGGCTTTTTTCTCTAATCTCTATTATTAATAAAAAAATATTAGTTTAAAAAAATATATAATTATGGTATTACAAATATGAACATGTGGAACATTTATAGGGTGTTAGAATCAATGAAAATTAAAGTTTAGTTAATTCAAGGTTTGGTTATTTATGATTAGGAATCCTTGTGTTGAGATGATGGATTCAGATTTAATTTGATATTAGAACACTTTGGGGATGATATTATATTAATGTGGGGTATTAATTTTATATTTTGGGAGGCTTGGTACCTTCATTGGAGGGTTTTAGACGTGAAAACCCTAGAAAGAAGACGATTGGTAACCCAACAAACTAAACCAGTTCATTGGGGAGTGAATTGGTTCAATTGAGTGAATCGGTTCAGTCTTCAAAGAAAACTAGTTCGATTTGCTAGCCTGCTCAAATTTTTGTTTATGCGTTGTTTTGTCCCATTAGAGCTCGGGGAATGAGCGTAAGGGCTTTCGGGGTAGAGTGCAACTATCGAGAAATATATCTAGGGATTGGTAGGGGTGTTAGGCCAACAGATAGATGGGTTTGGGATAGATAAATCGGGAATTCAAGTGAGTGAATACTTATATGTATAATCGAGAAGTCAATTCGGACTTGGGGATTGGTAGACTAGTACACTGTGGGATTTGCGTACAAGGTCAGTACTTTATATATATACATATTGGGGGGATATATATATATATATATGTGTGTGTGTGTGTGTGTGTGTGTGTGTGTGTGTGTGTGTGAGAGAGAGAGAGAGAGAGAGAAAGAGAGAGATTGTTACTTATTTGTAGTGAACATACCTACTTGGTTGTTCTATCGTTATATATATATATGTGTGTGTGTGTGTGTGTGTGTGTGTGTGTGTGTGAGAGAGAGAGAGAGAGAGAGAGAGAGAGAAAGAGAGAGATTGTTACTTATTTGTAGTGAACATACCTACTTGGTTGTTCTATCGTTAGGAGGTTGCGCGTATTGGGCCTTCCACCATCTCATTGATCAACAGGTATTGGATTGATTCCTTAGGTCATAGTACTGTTTCATGGCCACTATCCATGTGTAAGGATAGATGTTGGTTTAGAGACCAGTGGGGTGTAATGTGGTATGGTTATGACCCACGGGCGTATATTTATGACCGCCTCCATTGTTTGTGTTTATGTTTGGGTTCGGTGGTGAGATTTCTACCCGGTGGCTCAGTGTAATGCATGATATGCCTAGAACCTGATAACACATGAGGGATGTATCGGAGAGATTACGGTTCTAGGGATGTGGTTATATGTATATAGCGAGTGATATATGTGTGTGTATGAGATGTGATGTATATATCTATTTATAGCAAGGGTGTATCTATGTTACCATATTGGTGAATATATGTTTATATCATGAGTGTATCTATGTTATTGTATCTTGTGTGCCTCTATTTATAGCAAGTGTGTAGCTACGTTATTGTTTATGAAAGTGTACCTAGTGAGGGTAGCATTTGTTAGCTAATAATGATTATTAGCGGGATCGGACTTGGATAGGGAATGTCATCCTAGTTAGACGGGTTAACATAAATAGGATAATAAAATGAATGTGTTAGATGTGCACTGTAGATGAGAGGCGAGGTTTTAACTCATGTGAGTGCGACTGATAAATTAACTGTGAAAGTAATCCACTACGTATTTTTGTTATTTAAAGGACTTACAAAATGATTGCCTCGGAAGCACAATTAGTTGTTTTATATTACTTTCCCTTATAAGATTTGATCAAGCTAAGTCATTTTTAAGGTAAGGTTTACTAGATTGGTGAAGAAAGTTCATCAGTAGTATGTTTAAATGATTGGTTTTGATTTCTACTTTAAAGGTTCCATCTTTAGTGATGAGTTGGCTAATAAATTTCATAATTTGAAGTGTAATGATCAATTTTGATTTTCACTTAATAGGTTTTGATATTTAGTAATCAGTTGGTGAAGAAAGTTCATAAGAACAAAAGGTGAGAAAATAATTTTTTTATATACAACCCAGTTGCGTTGTATAAAAAAAAATGATGGCTTTAAATAAAATTACCCAAAACATCCTTTTTATTCTCTTCATGCGAAATAATTTTTGGATCGAGAGGAATTTTTTACCCTCATCGTTGAACTTGACTTTGGCAACTCACGATGTCGGCAAATAACGACTATGTTGAATCTCGAATCTAGTGTTTCAAGTTGTATTACTCCTTGTATATATATATATATATATATATATATATATATATTGGTTTCAAGTTTTGTTTGGTCTTTTCTTTTTCATTAAGTTTTGTTTGGTCTTTTCTTTTTCATTAAGTTTTAGTTAGGCTCCATTTTTATTGTCAAAAAAGTAAGTAGAAAAATGATTCCCATAATAAAGTGGAGTGAAGTGAAATAAAGGAAAATAAAAGTTATTTTTATGCGTATTTGTTTGACAGGAGAACGTGTAGGGAATTGTTAAGAAAATCACACACACAGAGACATTCACATACACACACACATATAAAATAAACAAAAGTATAATATATTTATTATTTAAACTACCAAAAAGGTACAATTAATTTCAATCCAAAAGTACAATCAAAATAAAGTAAATTGTTCAAGTATAAGAGGTTAATGATATATATTTTTCTAATTATTAATAGATTCCTGCCAAGTGCACCCATTAATGGTGAAGCTTCTCTACTATTTTTACGCAACATGTGTGTTGGTTCACTATTCCGAGATTCTTCATTGCGTATCATTTTCATTAATTATTTTATTTTTGGGATAAAACCACTCTTTCACCCTTTCCTCTATCTCCATTTCTTCTGTCGGCATATACGGACACTTCTCTCTTTCTTTCTCTTATAAAAACCGTCCTCTGTGGTTTTTATTCTTCTTTATGTGAACCGCTTCGATTTGGGGTATAAAAGATGATAAAGTTATGTATACGAGACTAGCTTTGAAATTTTCATTCGGGGTTACTTTTAATTTTTAAAATCACTCACCCTCTATATTTATGCATCTCTAAGTGTATAATCCATTTCTATATATTTGTATCTATATATCTCTGTCATTTTATGAATACCCAACTTAATCTTAATTTTTGAGGTTTGTCACTCTTTTTTTTTATTATAGAAAATTATTTATTTAAAATTCGTTTCAAAATTTAAACTCATGTATATTTATAAATACATAAATTTCAATTCATCGAATTACTCGATGCAATTAAAATCCAAATCTCGAGTTTCATCAAACAATAGGTTATAAAAAAAACGATGGAAATTTTACTTTTTATAATTTATATATATTTATGCATTCTTTTTCTCACTTTTTTTGGTTGAGTTCGATCTTCCACCCATTTGGAATAAAGGCAAGAGCGATATTCATAATTTTTTTCAGTTTTGAATTTGTACGAGCTATATATATATATATATATATATATAATGGATATGTATATGTTTGTATGATTTTCTAGATTTTGGATTTGAATATGTACTTAAGGATTCTACTTTTCATGTTTATGAATGAAAGATTATAACACCCCTAATTTTTCATGTGTAGCTTATCAAACTGACAAGCCGAAGAGTGGGTGCGCTATGCAATTTATATCATTCTCAGAATCAACGATGAATAAATAAAAAGGATAGTAAATAAAAACCATCCACGACATAATAATAAATATAAATATAAATAACTGAGATGTAATAACATAAATGAGTCTCCAATAAAACTGAATCCATCATACAAAATAGTTTCTACTTAAATGTAAACAAACTGGAACCACCTCGACCCATAAATAAACTCTTGAATACAAATATTGGAATGTCAACTGAAATGAAATAATAATCCTATGCTTAGGATGATGGACTGGATCTCTAACCACTGTAACTTTGACTGCTCAGTCATGTTGCTCCTTATATAACAATAATAATACATGGGTAAAAGGTTTTATATATTTGGGTTAGGGATCGAAAGTTGAAAGAAATATTTATATTACATAATAGTATTAATTGTGACCCATATAGGCCCCATGTTGTCTCCCTCCAGCACTCACACAAACCATATGTCACATATCCTCTAACCTAGTACAATTCTAAGTAAATGTACTTATCCATGCCTTAACATAATAAGACTACCTTCCCACACAAGTAAAACTTGAAGTAAAAACTAACGATCCTAGTGCCCCACCATCTCTTAACTCTAAACCTTACTAAGCTTTGTGCATGGGACATCTCATAAATGAAATTCAAACAAGTAAACTCCCTCCCCCCGATACACTTCTATTTAACTTAGTTGGTCGTTAAGATCTGTTGGTCAAAGACTCACTTTATACTATAGTAATACCAACAAAAACCAATTAACTATACCTAGTAAGTCCTAAAGATCTCATACCCAATAAATCCTAACTCCAGATTGAACTATACTTCATGCGTGGGACATCTCACGAATAAAATACAAATAAGGACCCCCTACCCCCTGATACACTTTTGTCCAACTGGATCATTCATCTGAACCAATGGTAAAAGACTTCATAAGAAAATACCAATATTATCAATTGTCATAACATATATTTGACACCATAGAGCACTACCCCCGACTCATTTATCATCCAAGTAACCATATTCACATTAATTTATCTCACATATTCACAGTAATTATCAAGGAATGATAACCCAACTCATAACTACCCTATGCCACAGAGTATACAATCCAATATATTGTAACACCCCGCCTAATTAAATACCGGGTGGCCAGTCCCATACCAAATTAAAACAGAATATACAGTTGGCTCATTCTTAGCATCACTGTCGAAAACATTTACAACTCACCCAATACCCAATTAAGCTGATGTTAAAAACTTTCCAAATTTTTAAAATTCAACAAAACCATTTTTAGTTTAAGAATAACACTACACATTTTATTCTACAACACTGATAACCAAATAGATAACACAAAAGAATTTAAATGCAATTGGAATAAACATTCCCAAATAATATAAATCCATTACAATAATCCCAACAATATCAAATGCATTAAAAAGACACGAATACAATAGTATTTGACTCCGATAGAAAATGATAACTGAAATCCTTTGGGCGACATGCCCTAACTAAGAATAGTGTGAATCAAAAAGATGATAGGCGTCTAAGCAAAACTCCATAAATCCATAGCCTGTCTTAATCCGCTAAGGTTGGCGTCCTTGTTGCTGGACACCTGATATAGAGATACAATAGAAGAGAAAATATGCAAGGAAACGGGTCAGAGCCCGAATGTGTAAATGATTTTTAAAACAGCAAGTATTTAACAAGTGAAATAAAGCATTTATTATGTCCATGTTAGATCCAACTCTCACTTGCTATTCTCACCTCTCAACTAGAGTGCACACTTAACGTTTCCTATTAACCTCCTAGTTAATGGTTCCTCTTTTCTAGTCTCCATATTATAATTCCATTCCCATATCATAATCCCCGTATGTCCCATACCATACGTCACATTATTATTCATTTACATTTCTCATTTATATGATTAGTTTCTCATTAACATGAATCATTTCTCATTAATATGAGTTAAGCTTTTCAATAAACATTCATTAACTTAATTCCATTATCTTTCTCTATTCACCGTTATCTACAATTATCACACAGTAGATGATTTAACCACAATAAATCCAATCATTCATTTAATCCATTATATATATATTCATATATAATACGGCACCCCGAGTCACAGCTGTGGTGCAATGCATTACTCTGCTATCATGTCCTATTATCGCTTGTCGCCGAATAAGGGACTAAAGGTTCGATAAGATTCCTCGAACCACAATCAACAACATAATCATTGGAGGCGAACATAGTTCTCATACCCATGGGTCACGCACATACCTACGTACCCACAGTCAGCGGACTTATCAACTCCCCGATAAGTCTTTCATAGACCTATGTTCTCGAGCGACAAATTAAAGATCCCATGGATTCATCAGGATATGACTGCCCTCACGCGCAAACCTCCCACCGATAGCAAGTAAGCTAGGTATGTCATACACATAAATCATCAATCAATCAAATAGGTATTATCATACCTATAGTATACTAACAACAAGGTACTCACATTAACCTTAGATTATTCCCTTACGTAGCATTATATCTCTTTAAATCCCACGTATTAAAATGTCATATCTTTACTTCATAATTTAATTATCCTCGCATCCTATAACATCTCTCCACTCCCGACGTCGTTAAGGTTCATGCGCGGAGCGTCTTGCAAAGCGAAATCCAAACAAGGAACCCCTCCAATACACTACTACTTAACTTGTCGATCGAGGAGGTCCGTCAACTTCAAATACGCGATCGGGATAACCTCATACCCTCTTTCAACCAAATGTGTTCTAAACTCCCATCTCTATCCAGGAGCCATACCACTACGCTCTTGAACTACACCCAGTCCTTGCGAAATCAATAATGAGCTTAAACTCAGTCCTTGGTATTAAAATTGTAATCCTAAGGCTACCCAGGTGTTATATTCAATCACCACTACTGGACCTATCCTTAATCCTCAAGCAAACCAATTATAATCCAACAAATGAATCTAGCAACCGAAATTTCTTTAATTTAATTATCATCATTCTAATCAATTTAAATCCCAATCAAATTAATTCAAATCTTATCAAGGGTCTACTGATATTTTCTAAGTCCCATAATATCCAATTAATAATCACCAAAGATCCACAAAAGTTTTGGGATAAGAACCAACATTAAAAAGAAACAATATCATGAATTCTCATATTTTAAATACTCAGAAAAATCAGATCCAAAAATTATTCAAATCATCAGTCCGACTTCAGATTTGGATACTACACGAAAAATTGAGTCAGGTATGTGTTTTGAGTTTTTCTTAAATCTCATCCAAATGCACTCAAGAAGAAGATCTAAACATTCCAAATTGGCTCTTCTCATTCCACTCGTTTTTGCCTCTTTTTCCAGAAAATTATCAACATATTATCTTCAAGAACACAAAATGATTTTTAGAATTTCTTCCATAGATATATGATTATTTCATGGATTATTATCAACCTACAAAATGAGTTTGATTCCTACATATGTTCATACTTCCAGAAATCCATTACTACTCCATTTTTATCTTCCAAACATGAAAAATCATCTCTTTTCATAATTATTCTAACATGGACAATATACGAACTTAAGTTGCAAATATCAAACACTTGCCTCTAATGAAGATCTGATCCTTTGGGGTTGAATAACATAGGTGGTGATGGTGGTGGTGACCTTTGACCTTTGGTTCTCCTCCTTTCCAAACAAGTTTTTCCCTTCCCAAGCAACCTTTCACTCTCTCTAGGAAGATGACTTCTCTATTTTGTGTAGAAGAGATGAATGAACCCACATTCAACTAATCTCCAAATACTTATAATAAGACAAAACCCGAAATCACTATTCATCCCCCTTGTAAAAATAACCAAAATGCCCTTTTGGGTTATCTTTTCATTTCCAAATGACCCGAGACTCAAAATTAACATCCAAATAGACTTTTCTGACTATTTCGAACCTTCGGGACGTAACGACGCAGTCTAAATGACTATAAGGTCGATAGAAAATAAATTTCCTTTTTAATTTAATAAATTAGTCCCGACACGTCCCATACCGCATCTGACTAAAAATTCAAATTACCGAATTTATATCATACCGTCATATCAATGACATCACATTCATATATTACCTAAATATCTTTAAGTAATATTCAGAATCATCCATTTTAATATCCACAATTCGGATAAAATCCAAATGAATTAATTTATAATAAGATCCAATTAATCCATTAATTTAAAATATAACCCATTTTTAAAGTCATTAAAATCACGGGGTATTACATATATATATTGTGGGTACCTAGATTTTTCGCTTTGGCCCAGACGAGAAGCCCAATTAAACACGACCCAAAGACTAAAGGCCCCGCGCCTCAACCAATTCAGTTTTGACCCAGTCAGTTCCTAAAATCTCTCTTCAGAGATATTCTAGGGATTGTGGGCTAACGTGGAGTAGTCCCACTCCTCCAATCTCCTAAATAACTTGTATATAACAAACCCTCCTCCCGGGGCAAAGGGCATGCATTTTTTCTGTAAAACACTCCCGAGAGTAAAGAGAAATAATATACAGAGAGCACCACCGTGGACGTAGGCATTCTTGCTGAACCACATACATCTTTTGTTGTGTATGATTGTCGTTCTTTTTGATTCTTTATTTATTCTCGTGATTTCTTTTATTTGTTATTTTGTGCTGAAATTATTTATCACCGCAATTGGCGCCATCTGTGGGAAACGTTTGTTCTTCTTAAAAAAAGCCTTCACCAAAAAGAATTTGGAATGTCTGGTCACAACAGCAATTCCCCTCAGGCAGGGGATATTCAAGAATAACCTACCCCTCGGAGGAAAGCCTAGTTAGGTCTACACAGGTCTCCAGGTAATCGACGCTTATGAGGCCAGGCTCCAAGATCAAGAGGAGGCCACTCACAAGCAAGAAGCCGAGAATGTTCAACTCAAATTAAGATTGGAGATAATGGAGAGAGAAATCCATCGTAACACCAGGCAACGTTAATACCGCACTCCTAGCCCTCAGGTGAGCAAGTCTTGCAGCCAAGGAAAGAGCCCCAGTCGTGGCTCTCAAAGGCTTGAGGGACGCAAATCAGATGATGACTTGCCCAAGCAATAACAACCAGCTCACCGTTATAGGAGCCCAGCTCGAGGAAATGATGACATACAAAATTTGGTCCAAAGAGAAATGGACCAGCAACCAGTTCATCGGGGTGCTAGATCTACCAGAGAGCTAGCCAGGTGAGCTCGCAGGACCCAAATGAAATCCCCTTTCTCAAGGGAGATAGAAGAAGAAGAATCCCCCAAGAAGTTCACGATCCCTATATTCAAGATTTACGATGGAAAGACTAATCCTATTGACCATATTAGGCAGTAGAAGCAGGTTATGACCGTCTGGAACCATAAGGAAGGCCTAATGTGCCGAATATTTCCATCGAGCATGCACGATGTGGCCCAAAAGTGGTTCGAGAGACTCCCTCATAGATCCATCAAGAGTTTTGAGTCCCTAAAAAAGCTCTTCATGGCTCGCTTCATTACCAGCAGCTCCCATCCGAAGAGGATGGATGCCTTATTAACAATGAAGAAAATGCCCCGGGAGAGCCTCCAGGACTATACAAAAAGGTATTGGGAGTTGTTCAACGAGGTCAAGGACTGCTCAAAGGAGGTCGCTGTGGCATATTTTAAGATTGGCCTACCCAGATCTTGCCTCTTTCACCAATCCCTCACCAAGAAGTAGGCCACAACTATTGATGACCTGATGTCTCGCATCGAGAAATACGCCAAAGTTGAGGATGTGACCCACCTCAGTGAAAGGGAGAATGGTCGAGCTAAGTTCACTGCCAAGGGTAGCGACAAAGCTGAGAACCAGAAGAAAGGGAGCAAGAACGGGGGCAAGGGTGGCTCCAAGAGCGGGAATAAAAACGATGCTTCAAAAACATTTCAGGCAGTAAACACTGTCTTTAAAGAACCAATTTACAAGATCCTAGCAAAGATCAAAGACGAGCCATTCGTTAAGTGGCCCAAATAGATGGGATGAGATCCCTTAAAAAGGAACAATGCGCTAAGATATGCTTTTCACAAGGAAGGCGGGCACAAAACTGAGCACTACAAAGCTCTAAAGTCTCACCTTGAAGTATTAGCCCAGAATGGGCACCTGAACGAATTTGTGGAGAAGAAGGTAGAGAAAGTCGCTTCTAATAAAGACACAAGGCCTGACAACATGCTCGAGGAGGATGTTTTCCATGAGTTCACAATGATTCATGGGGCATCGGACCTAAAGCAGATTCAAGGAAATTCATCTCAGATGGAAGTTAAAAAGCTTACGGCAGTAATACAAGCTTTTCAAATCGATCCAGCTAAAACACAGGCAAGCGTCGATGAGCAGATGATGTCGACTACAACAAACACATTGTGTTCACAAATGAATATTTTGTGTGATTAAGGACCCCACATCATGATGCCTTGATCATTACCCTCAGGATAGCCAACTACGACGTCGACATGTTGCTCATCGACCAGGTAAGCTCTTCTGAAGTAGTATATCTTGATCTATTCAAAAAGTTAAAGTTAAGCATAGCCGACTTGAAGGAAGACACTGTCCCTCTAGTCATCTTCGCTGGTAAAGTGACCATCCCTTTGGGAAAGATTGTACTGCTGGTAAGGGCAGGAAGCGTCTCCAAGATGATTGAGTTTTTAGTGGTTAACATCGACTCACCCTATCAGGCCATCCTTAGCAGAGGATGGCTACATGCGATGAAGGTCGTCCCCTCCACCTACCACCAAAAACTGAAATATGTGACTAAGCGAGGAGGAATGGAAATCCACGGAGATCAGGTGATGGCAAGAAGGTGCTTTATAGCAGCCATCCACCCAAGGCCAGAGAAGAAGGTCGAGAAGGCCAAGGAGGTTTGATACCTTCCAAACAGTAGTTAAAATATGAAAGACCTGGAGTGAAGGAGACTAGATTCTTCCCCTCTGAGAAGGTCGTGGAGAACCTGGAGGAGGTCGCAGCCGGGGGAAGCAATAAAGATAGGATGTTCTTGATCGGAGCCTCTCTCACAAATCGAGAGAATAAGGAATTAACAGCGCTTTTGTGAAACAACTTGGACGTTTTCGCGTGGGAACCCTACGAGCTGCCCGGGATTGATCCCAGCATGGTTTATCATCAGTTGCATGTTGACCCAACCTTCAAACCAATCGCGCAAAAAGCACGATAAACTTCACTCCAGAAGGCCAAGGTTGTGGAGAGAGAAGTGGAGAAGCTGCTGGATGCATGATCTAGACGAGAAGTTCAATTCCCTAAATGGCTATCCAACCCAGTAGTGGTTCCAAAGAGCAATGGGAAATGGAGAGTTTATATTGACTTCACTGATCTTAACAGGGCATGTCCTAAGGACAGTTTCCCTCTCCCAAAGATCGACTAGTTAGTGGATGCCACAGCAGCTCATGAAAGAATGAGTTTCCTGGACGCATACTTTGGGTACCATCAGATTCCTCTGTACATACCAGATCAAGACAAGACATCGTTCATCACCACTGTCGGATTATATTATTACAAAGTTATGACCTTTGGGCTAAAAAATGCAGGAGCAACCTACCAGCGGCTGGTCACCAAAATGTTTAAAGACCAAATGGGAGATACCATGGAGGTTTATATCGATCATATGCTCATCAAGAGCAGACATAGATAAGACCACCTCTCGGACCTATCAAGGACCTTAGAAATCCTAAGGAAATAGCAAATGAAGCTCAACGCAAGCAAGTGTTCCTTCGGTGTCCAGTCAGGAAAATTTCTCGGGTACTTGGTTAGCGAGAGAGGCATTGAAGAGAACCCGAACCAGATTGACTCAATCAATACGGTCCACCCCCCCCCCCCCCCCCCCCCCCGCACACGATAAGATATGTACAGAATGTCACAGGCATGCTCACCTCCTTGAATCGGTTCATCTCAAAGTCATCTGAAAAGTGCCAGCCGTTCTTCCAGCTATTGAAGAAAAGAAAAATTATGGAGTGGAACCTGGATTGCTCGAAAGAATCTGAGGAGCTCAAAGCTTATCTAAGCACACCGCCCTTACTCATAATACCTTAAGAGAACGATTGCCTGTAATTATATGTTGTAGTTTCTAGCCACACTGTCAGGTCTGCACTGGTATGCGAAAGAACGGGAATCCAGCACCCAGTCTACTATGCGAGCAAGACCCTCTTGGATGCCGCACAGCGATGCCTACCACTGGAAAATCTCGCTTTTGTACTAGTGATAGCCTCGAGGAAATTGAAACACTACTTCGAACATCACTCTATCATCGTCCTTACATCTCACCCCCTAAAAGTAGTCGTGCGAAAAGCAGATCTATCCGGTAGACTATCCAAGTGGTCAGTCGAGCTCGAGAGATTTGACATTCAATTTCATCCAAGGAATGCAATTAAGGGACAGTTCCTCGCCGACTTCATCGTAAAATTAACTGGAGAACATCCTCACGATCAACTTCAACCCGTTGGTCAGAAGGAAGATCACTCAACGCAAGGTGTTTAGTGACTGTTCATTGACGAAGCCTCCAACTCTAGAGGGGCAGGAGTGGACATTGTGCTGGTCACCCCAGAAGATACAATCCTCGAGTAAAGGATCAGGTTTGGATTTGAAGCCTCCAACAATGAAGCAGAATATGAAGCATTGATAGCAGGCCTGCAGAAGGCACATGCATTGGGTGAAAAACAACTTCAGGTGTTCGGTGACTCACAGCTGGTCTCCAATCAGATAAGTGGAGACTTCAACGCAAGGGACGAGAGAATGGCAGCCTACCTGGCCATAGTGAAAAAGTTAATATCTAACTTTAAACAAGTTAGGATCCAACAGTTTCTAAGAGGATAAAATAGTCATGCTGACGCTCTAGTAACCTTAAGCTCACTGATCAATTCTAACTTGAAAAGGACAATTTCGATCGACGTCCTCGCCCAGTTGAGCATTAACCAGAACAATGAGCAGCAAGATGTAGGTCATGTTCTCCAGATTGAACTAGCCCCCAGTTGGATGGACCCCTGAGGTATTATTTGAAGGATGGTGCCCTACCAGATGATAAAAAGGCCACACACCAGATAAGAGTCAAAGATGCTCACTTTCACTTATCTCCTGAAGGAAAATTGTATAAGAGGTCTTTCACTGGACCTTACCTCCAATGCGTTCACCCAAAGGACATTGGGCATGTTCTGCACGAGCTCCATGAAGGAATCTGTGTATGTCATATTGGGGGCAGATCACTGGCCTTCCGAGTAATAAAAGAAGGCTACTGGTGGCCGTACAAGTAGAAGGATTCTAGGATATATGCTCGTAAGTGAAAAAAGTGTCAATTACACGCTCCTATGGTTCACCAGCCCTCCAGTGACATAAGATCACTTACCATCCCCTGGCCTTTCGCTCAATGGGGAATGGACATCGTGGGATCTCTCCCTACCATTGCCGGTAATCACAAGTATTTATTGGTCGCAACAGACTACTTCACCAAATGGATAGAGGCAGAGCCACTAGCAAACATCAGGGACGCAGATATGATAAGTTTCGTATGAAGAACATTATCACCCGCTTCAGGATCCCCAAGACCATCATCACTGACAACGGGTACAAGTTCGAGAGTGGCCTCTTCCAGGATTTGTGTAATGACCATGAAATCAGGCACTAACAAAATAGTGATTGATGGATTGAAGAAGCGTTTGGAGCGAGCCAATGGGGCATGGGTGAGCGAGCTATCACATATCCTATGGGCTTATCGCACTACCGCATGGCGAGCGACTGGGGAAACCCCATTCACACTGACATATGGTATGGATGCAATCATCCCCTTAGAAGCCGGCCTCCCCGCCATGAGGTTCACCCTGGTCAACCAAGGCTAGAACGATGCAACATTACTCGTTGAACTTGACCTAGCCGACGAACGCAGAGAGCTGACTTTAGTGAAACTAGCAGGCTATCAGCAACAGCTAGCGAAGCAGTACAACAAGAAGGTCACCAAGGGCATTCCAAGTTAGGGATTACCTCCTAAGGAAAGTTCTTGGCAGCGCAGTAAAACCATTAGATGGCAAGCTAGGACCAAACTGGGAGGGACCATTCAAGGTGATAAGGGATAACCTGCAAGGAGCCTAGCACTTAGAAATGATGGAGGGCAGGGAGATACCTCAAGCTTCGAACGTTGCCAATTTAAAGAAATTCTACTTCTAGTTTTCTTTTTTTATCCTTTATTACAATGTCAAAATTTATAATTCTTTTCTGATTAATAAAGGATTATTTGGCAGTGGCATTCTATGAAGTGTTGATTTTTTTAGAAACTTTATAACTTATGAACCTTTTTCAAGTGACAGTCTCTCCTCTTGACACATATAAGTAGGGTATTACCCTCCTTAGGTTCTCATTATTCAACACGAGAAACCTCTTAGCATTGCCCCTGGAAATATATGAAGCCCTATAGGGGACCCTTAGGCAGCTCGACCAACTCGAAATTGGTCGTCAAACGATGTTTAGCTAAAAAAACCTACTCGGATGGAACATCCAACACCAGGTGTGTCCTCCCTATTGCCACACTTAGGCCTGAGGGAGTGTGATGAAATGACCTAAAAGGTAAAGTAGGGCAGAATGGTATCTTATAAGCATAATGGACTGGGAGGATACTCACGCAATACAACTCTAGTCGGCTAACAAAAGTCCAAAATAATAAAAATAAGAAATCGATGAAGTGGACAATACACATTACATGTTTAGTCGTCAAATCTCCCAAAACATAATTATTTTATTACTTCACTGCATTTACAAAGAGTTACATTAGATGAATTAATTATATCCTAATGAGGATTAGGCCTCTGAGTAAGATAGTCAGCTACTTACGCTCTTCGGTCGTCGTCTGGGTGAGGAGCTAACTCTAACTCAACTTTATTTGCATCTGGCTCCAGTAGCTGCCTGGGGATAACATCTATAGGGACCCACTGGTCATCCCTCCTGAAACGGTTAGGTATCAAAGTCGAAGGGAACATCTCATGACGATACCAGAGTAATGAGTTCCTGGGGACCTTTAGCTCCCTGAGAGCATTCAACCATCCCCTAATAATGGATAGCTCTTCAACCTCTACTAACCACGTCGAAGCATCGGCCCAACCTTGATCATAACCATCAGCCCGCACTCACCGAGGACCTTTATTGAACAGGTGCCTCAGCAGGGTAACATCTATTTGGATCCCGATGGCTATCACATATGCTCGACGAATATCCCCTCGAAGCTCATCAATCTCCCTAGCTAAACCCCTATCACATGTATCAGCTCGCGGACCAGCCGATTAAGAGGAACCCCGCAAAACTTGAGGGGAAATGCTCGGCGCATACTCTCGGAGTCATGAAACCTCTCTCCTCAGAGTGTGATTCTCTTATTGAAGAGCTTATCCAACTTGATTCATTTCGGAGGCATCCATAAGTTTAGCCCTTAGAGCATTCACTTCCTCTTGAACAGAAGCCCCAGCCTCTTCCATCTCCTCAAGCCTATCTTTTAGTCTGACAACAAGCTCCGCGTGGTCTTTCAAGCTCTGGGTCCTCGCCCTAAGGGGATTGCAAATCCTTACAAAGACTTGGCCAACTTGGTTACTAGAATTAGGACCAAGGATCCTTCCTAGTTAAGAAGTAGCAGGTATATACTAATCAACATCAATTAACTACAAACCATATAAGCATTGAAGAATGGAATCAGTACGCAGAAGGGAATAAATTTTCATTTCATTAATAAAGGATTCATAGTACATTATCAAAAGGAAAGAACAACAAAAGTAAAAAATAAAAAAGTTCCCTAAGAAGGACTAACTGAAAACCTCAGTTTTCTCTCAGGTCGCTGGTTGCTTCCCCTTGTCTGCAGCGGCTCCGGCGTACCTCCCTCAGATGGAGTAGTCGCCATTCCCTAGTTGAGGGGCACTCCGGTAGTAGTAATCTGGATAATAAAAACACCTTCATTGATAGCAGGAGCAGGTGCCTCCTCCACAACAGGCTTAGGGCCAGGATCGTGATCTTCAAAGAGTGAGGAGTTGATATCCACCCCGATAGCCAGAAGAGCCTTGTTCCACCCTTTTTTGAAGTTCAGACGGCTAATTTAGCCAATCTGAACATCAGCATCCTCATACGCAGTGACCCATCCAGCGTTATACGAGCTTTGCTTAAGGGTGGCAGCCTTGAATTCTACCTTCTTCACCTTTCCCGCTAGGACCTTATTCTCCTCCACTATGGATAACTTTCTCGAGTAGACCAAGTCGTAAGACTGCCTCAACTCCTCTATCTCCTTAGTCGTCACCCCCTTCGCTCGATTGGCTTCAGTAAGGTCAAGATTGGAAGACTTTTGGGTAATATTGGAAGTTTTCAGACTAGCCTCCAACTCGGCATTCTTTTTTTCCAGCTCGGCATTCCTCCTCACCAGCTCATCGTGGTTGCGGTAGAGGACAGTGGAATCGATGAAAAATTGAAAAAAGAGAAATGTCAGCAAGAGAAGTATTGAACAGACTATTACGAGAATAGAGAAGAAAAAGCATACTTACCAAGGGTAGCCTCTGACTCGCCTTCAAGGCTAATTGGCCAGTCCCCATCGCCTTCTGACGATCAGTCGGCAAAATTGCTCTTTCGAGTAACTTAGGAGCCAACTGAGGAGAAAGGGCAACAAAGGCCCCCTCAGGCAAAGAAGATACGGGCACTAGAGCTTGCCTCGCCTTTGTCCTTACCTCCTTTCTCTTTCCTCTCCTTCTATCCTCCACCTTCTTCTTCTCCTTCTCCTTCCTCTTCTTCTCCTTCTCATTGGTAGCAGACTGAGAATCAATATCAACATCCTCACTGCTAGACTTTTGCTTCTTCAATCAGAGAGTGAGAAGCACATTATCATCATCCCGGATCAAATTCTTCCTGGAAGGAGCCTGTCTTCTTCGCTGGAACTGGTTGAATCCCTTGAAGACTCTTGAACTTCTCAACCCTCTTTTGAGCTAGAAGATTCTTCACTACCAGAGCTCTCCTCACTGGAAGTGTCTTCAGCACCGCACCTGTTAGCACCCTCGCTCTCCTCACCATAACTGATTTCCTCCTCGTCTAATTGGATAGAGTCGGCGATAATGTCTTCGGTGATGTCTAGATCAGGAATGCTATCCACAGGCCTCATAATGAAACTGGACCCAATATTCTTGTACTCCATAAGGAATTCTACTAATCGAGGGTGCTCACCATCAACCAAGAGTTCCCTGATTTTCCAGGCCTTAACCAGCTCAGCAGCTTGGATCTCGTTAAAAGAAGGCTCCGAGTTCTTTGTCTTCATTCAAAAAGAAAGAGAGGAGGATATGAGAAAAATCATACACAAATAGAGGGTAAATGAGCAGAAAAGAACTGAGCCTACCTATGTACTCCTCTCCATAAAAGGTAATCGTAAATCTCCCAAACCTTGACCCTTCGGTAAGAGGAGGGAACTGCCAATTTCTAGAAATAAACCCCTCATATCAGTAGTCCTTGTGGGAATCAGGTAGATTTACTACTAATAACCTATCTGGACTCCTGGCCTTGAGGTACCAAAGACCATAGCTTGTTCGAGAAAAAGAATAACAGAAGAAGATTTCAGCAAGCCCTAGATTAGTGGTATAGAGCTGATTTATTATATGCACACCATTGATAATTTTCCAGACATTGAGCGAGCACTATGCAGGAACTATATTAAAGTAACCAAAAAAGTGCAAAAATAAATTGTTTGGGGGAAAAGTAAGACCCCCCTGGGACAACAAGAGAACATGAATCTAGTGACCATCCTTAACTTCTCCGATATTACGAGGGACAGGGGCACATTTAAGGTCCACCCAGTTTGGAATGTTATAGTATTTCCTAAATTCAATTATCGATCTATTACCTATTTTCGGCATCGAAAAAGAAAAACTCTATTAGCGAATATGAAGAAATTCCAACAGAAAATTCAAAAAGAAGAAGTAAGAAGAACTTACGATGTAAGAGTCATCTTGAGACAAGGCAAAGTCACAAGCATGAACGATGAGAAGATGTGAAAAAAGCTTGAAAATGGAAGATGAGACTTGAGAGTACAAAGAGCTACGGTGAAAGCTTGGAGAAATTGAGAGGATGCGAAGAGATATGAAGGCGACGATTCAAGGAATGACCTTTCTAAAATGATTAAAACCATTCTAATCATGATGCACCAAAAATGAGGAAATCTTCCATCTAAGTCAGTTCGGGAAAGGGCGCTTCAGTTCAAGAGTGTGGCACGAATCACGAAAATGCCATTAAGAATAATCATTTAAAATTATTGAGCCCAAATTGTGACCCAAAAATTTTAGGGGCAGTTTTGGGTACCTCGATTTGTCACTTTGGCCCAGGCGAGAAGCCCAATTAAACATGACCCAAAGACTAAAGGCCCCACGCCTCAACCAATTCAGTTTTGACCCAGTCAGTTCCTAAAATCTCTCTTTAGAGATATTCTAGGGATTGTGGACTAATGTGGGGGTGTCCCACTCCTCCATTCTCCGAAATAACATGTATATAACAAACCCTCCGCCCAGGGAAAAGAGCATACTTTTTTTCTGTAAAACACTCCCCGGAGTAAACATAAATAATATACAGAGAGCACCTCCGTGGACGTAGGCATTCTTGCTGAACCATCTACATCCTGTGTTATGTGTGATTGTCATTCTTTTTGATTCTTTAATTATTCTGGTGATTGCTTTTATTTGTTATTTTGTGCTGAAATTATATCTCACCACACATATATTATGTCGACTCATAGTTATCAACCAACCCTGAACCGACCCAACATACAATCCAATATATATATATATATATATATTATGTCAAATTAGAGTTATCAACCAACCCTGAACTGACCTAAGATAGAGTATTCACCTAACTCATATCGTTCTATCATTTGCACGGATAGAATCATCCTACAATCGAGTGCTAAACCAACTTAGGATTAGCCTTTAAACTATACAGAGTCTAGTACAGGTACTTTAATAAATCCACCTTTAATAATATACCAGTACCACATATTGTAAATCTTTATACATTCACTATGATTAACCCATCCCTAGTGTATTTTAACATTTTTACTCGTCATGTAGACCTCCCGATTTAAGTTTCACATGTAAAAATGTATTTCTAAATTAATCTCGTGACAGCAACTGAGTCCCGTGTATGTCTATATGCATATACAAACAAAATATACTAACCTACCCATAGCCACTGAATCATATAAATCCAAATGTTAAACCACCCATGAATCCAACATATAGGCATTTAACAATATTATTAAACTGGCCTAACTATTAGACTAAATATTCATTTATGTGTGTGTGTGTGTGTGTGTGTGTGTGTATATATATATATATATATATATATATATATATATATATATATATATATATATATATATATATATAATAAAGTATAAAACTTATATATGTCACAAGCTTGCTTGATGATGTCATCATTATAATTTTTTTTCAGTTCCTATTTTACCTCTTAAATATTTTCTTTCCCCCCTTTTCTTTCTCACTAATTAATTCCCCCTCTCTCACTTTAATTCAAACACAAGGTTATTTTGGTAAACACACATGAAATGATCACTTTCTCACTACACTCTCATGTAGAGTCACTCTTGATCTATGTGCAACCCATTTCTCATTTTCTCCCACTCTAAACCAAATTTACTTTTTGTGCTTCTCTCTGTCCGAGGTACCCATTCATCTCCATCGAAAAATCCTATCCCGACGGCATAATTTTTTGGGTGTTATGGAAATAGTTTGTCCGACATATGAGAAATGGTTTACATCACTAATTTTGACCTTCAAGGTAGTGCAGGTGGCGTGGTATTCATTGTTCACTTTTCCCCTAAATATTTCTCCATTATTCACGTATTTCTTTGCTTTTCCTTCATTCTACAGGTGGTATTCACTCTACAGATTTCAGGTAAATAAAAGTAGAGTTTAGATTTTTTGGATTTTTGAAACTCTAATATGATTTTTGTGTTTAATTTTTGAAACTATAATATTTGTCTCTTAGTTGGTTCATAGCCCCATTATTGTAATCGGAGACTCTATGTTTGTACAAAACTCACATAGTGTTTCTCTTTTCTCTCTTTTCATTTATTATTTTTTTTTCTAAAGATTAGAGATTAGTTGTTGATTTCTGAATTTGTTAGTCCATTTTCCCCCAACATATATTTTGTGTTAAAGTAACATCATAGGTGGGTTTGAACTTTACAGTGGGATTTTGAAGTTTTTATGTTTGTTATTATATCTTTAGAAGAGTGGCCACATGTATCTATAGTTATTTGATATGTAAACCTGGATTTCTTCCTCTCTCATATGTTGATTTATCTGCCCATATGTTATTTTGTTGGCTATTTATTCATTTACTATAACAGACTATTTTGAGACCTTAGGATTGGCAGGTATATTATTATTTATCCATCTTATATTTTGAGACCTTATTTTGTTGGCTATGTTTTGGAAGATCACATAAGCAAAGAGCTAATATGGCTATAAGTTTCATAGTTTCCATTTCTTTCTTTTTGGAAATTTATGGACACTGTTTAGTGCAAATTGTTGACTACTCAGCAAAGATCTACAACTATTGCATACTTACAGTTTATTCAGTGCTTCAAGATTTCTATTTTGGTCCTCAAACGTTTTTAAATGGTATGTTAACTAGGGTTATTTCAATATCTATGGTGTTTGATTTGTTATATTAAGTAGATCTAAATGATCTTAGTTTTCTCTCTCTCTCTCTCTACTGTCTATTTTCTCACTTTGCTTTGTATTTGGAGAAAATCTAATTTTTTGCCCAAATTGTATCTGGTTTGTCAGATTTATATGGTTTATATGGTTGACCAGATTTATATGTTTCAAATGATTGTGCAGATGTTGGCAAAATTGAGGGTGTTTGAGCATATCTAATAAGGAAAAAATGTTTCCTTTCGTGAAAGTTGAGTATCTCGATCCAGATTAGAGACCCAAAAATCATGAATCGGATGTGTTTGAAGTTGCGTATGAAAACTCCTTGGTGGTACGTAAAAGAGACCCAGGTTAGAGACTCAAAAATTACGATCGTGGAGTTGGATTTGATTAATAGGGCAATGTCATATTCTTCTATAATAACACCAGAAGATCTTTTCGAGTCTTTGATGAACGATGGTACAATCGATGCTAATAGAATAAAGATTATCAACGAGCTCAGGAGCTAAAGAATAACACAATAAAAATGGTGCAGCAAAGTAAGGTTCTTAATACCCTTGGTGCAGAGAAGCAGACAAGGAGGGAGCTGTTTGATGCACTTTGATAGGAACTTGAAACTCCAGTGCTTGAGAAGGCATGAAAATCAGTGTGGGGGTTAATATTGGACGATAAAGGATTGGGAAAAGAAATCAGTGAAACCGTTGAAAGAGTGTTTTGTCGATTAAATGAGCATGAAGCTTCGTTGTTTCAGCGATCAACCAATGAATCCAAGCCAGAGAAAGATAGAGGGAACCTGAGCTCTTCATCAAGTTTAAGTTGCAGCAGCAGTAGTGAGGTACCCAAGTCCAAAGTTCAATTCCCGTGTTTTAGGTATTTGCCTAGCTTAGTTCACGGAGTTATTATACAGTGGTGGTTGCAGGTAGGTGATAATCAAACAATATGTAACCGACTTCTTATCTTTGTAGTTGGTAATGGCTTCGATACGAAGATCAACTTAACTAACGGACCGAATGGACCGAAGATGGGATAAATCATGAACTATCATATCATATCTGTGATGGAGTATCCGAGGTACTTTCCTTTTACAAAAACAAGTCAGAATACATATGATGGCAAATTGAACCAACATCTTTTATTTTGATAATTGGAAGCCACGTTCATTCGCATTTTATTTTTTAATATGTGTTATTGTCTTAAGAATACCATGCACTATAATTATTTTCGAGAAATATTGATGTTACTTAAACTTAGGGCCCCTTTCACATGAATGTATTTACACATGAAACGCCAATTACAAGAGTCACCACATATATTTTGTTGACTTGATACACGATAAAGAAGGTCCAGTACTCCAGAAGCATGGGGTGATTTTATTCACCAGCAATCCATCTCCCCACTCAACGGAAAGGCACCCTTAAAACTGTAGTTGATTCATTGACTAATATCTCAAGTTATTCTTCAGTTCTATTTATTTCCTTTCCTTTTATTTTCTATTATTATGAAAATTTTCTTTTGCTATAGTAAAATATGAAGACTAAATATTTAAATTTTAAGTTTTGTTCTACATTTTGATATACGGGACTTCAATAGAATCAGAAAAAGAACATAATTTCCGAGGTTCAAATAGACTAAGACAAGGTTCAACGGGTGTGATTGCCACAGATAAGATTTCTGCAATTGAATTACTATTCAAAGTAGTAATATCATTTTTTGTAAATTTATTTATTCTGTTATACTTTGTTCCATCTCTATACACTTTATTTGTTCATTTGTTTTAGAATTTAAAGATTTCAAAAACTAAATGTTTTCTTCTTGATTTGTTACAGTGTTTAGCGTACGCTTTGTTCAATCGGTAGAAATCATCCCAAGGTGATTACCACCCCAAGCGGATGCTTAGTTTGAGCATGTTTGATGGGAATTGTTTAATGCTTTTGATGACAACTATTTAGTGAAGAATCAAGTATTGTCAAGTGCACTGTATGAGATGTCCTTACATTTTTTTGTACTACTCAATACTCATACATTCCATCGAGAGAATGGAGATGGAAGTTGGAACCTTCAGACTTTTCGAAAGGGATTGATATGCTGAAATGATATTGCAGTGATCACGATACATCCAAAATCCAATGGTTATTAATATACCAATAACGCTGGTGTAATCAAAGTGATGATCTTCATGAGTGCCGGGCAACTCTGTAGCATTGGTCCAATTCCAGTGATTGAGGTTCCAAGAGACCCTCGAACTAAGCAGTTATCTTTGTATGTGCTTATATCATCCATCCAAAAATCAACAGAAGTAGCCACATTAGATAACGACTATCAGGTATAATAAAAGGCTGCAACTTGAGTTTTATATCAGTTGTGGCCTAGGTTGTTACGAGGCGAGCAACTAAAGGGAATGCTCCATCTTTAATTCAGACCGGAAAACATTTTGATGTAAAGGGAATGCAAATAGGGTCTGAAGAATTCATCGGGAGTCGTCTACATATTATTGGTGTAGTATGTATTCTCCGGTTATGTTCTATTTGAGATTTGATTATACTGTGCTTTATCGTTGAACCACTGACTTTCCCTCATCTGTAGCTACTTCAAATTTCCATTGACTTATAAGTAGATGTTTTTTTCTGGTTTTTCAAAAAGGATCCATTGTTTGGGAGAAATGAAATTAGTTTCTTTCAATGACAATTCAGCTAGGATTTATATCTTAAAAAATAATGACCCCTTATTATCAGCTATTAGTTCCAATTTTTGCTTTATATTTCCAGTTCTCTATTAAGTAATAAACTTTCTCCTCCAAATTTTTCAATCTGTGAGAATGTTTTGTATTTTTATTTCAGTTACAGGTTGGCGGATGTACCGTAGAGTATGCACAGGAATTGTCATAGGCATGGACAACATCTGAAGAAAAAAAATATGATTGTGCCATCCAAAGGAAAATAAAGCATTTGATAGATATGATGTTAGTTTTGCGAGGTCCACGACACTATTGGTGTTGATGAACTCATGACAGGAGCTGATGGTAAGTGTTAAAAAATCTACTCCGTGGGGAGTTAGTGAGTCTTGGTTTCCAGATATCTAATTTTCTTTTTAATTTTTTTCCTAGGTTTCGAATTAGTTTTAGTGATTATATATTATGTTGTTTCAAATTCTATTTCTTCCTCTCTCTTTGGTGATTATATATAATGTTTGTTTTGGTTTTGCAAGTACACATTTGACGTTTATATTTTTTTGGTAGATTGCAATTAGTGTGGTTTTAGCACCACTGTTTTATCATTGGTCTCCTGACAAAAACACCTCCATTCTTCCCATCACATACAAACTAAGGTAACTCTAAATTTCTCTATTTGAGTTTCTTCTTTATATTTCTTTGTACTCTTCTTTATCTTGCTTTGAGTTTTGATGTTCATTTGACAATTAATAGATCGATATTTTCTTATTTTTTCACTAAACTTATTTGTCTATTTCAATGATTTTTTTTTACCTTTTTATAGGAAGAATGTATATTTTTTACTGCATTAGTTTATGAAAGTCTTAACATTTTTTATCCTTATTAGAATTGTTATCTAGCGATTTGATTGCAGTGATTTCATACATTTGACCATTCTTTTGGATTTTCCTGTGATTATTGGAAGCTTTGGTGTAGAGAAAATGAATAATGAAAGGTGAACTTTGAGAAAAGATGAATTGAAATCCAATCTCTATAGCAGTCAATAGACAAGGTGATTTTTCCCCATGCCATCAAGCTCAAGAGTTTGGAAGAAGGCCATCCTGTCAAGCATCTACAAACTCAATGTGAAAATGTGCAGAACCGAGTGAGTGAAAATTTATCCATATAAACAGAGCATACATTGAATGGAAATATCAGTATTTCCCTTGATGATTATTTGATTATCTTAGAATTTGTTCATCAACTGCCACTGTGTATTAATATAAAATCTACGCTATTTGATGAATTAATTACTGCATTTGATTAGGCCGATCTTTAATTAAAGGTGTTGGTTTACTTTTTTTGATCAATAAGTAGACAATTTATTTTGATGTAGATATTAAGGGTACTATACATGGATGATTTAAGATTAATTAACACAATTTATTAATGTTAATTAGGGCTAGATTTGATAATAACTTAGGAAATCAATCTTATCTTGGTTGTTGTTTCAGTGTGCAAGTTTTAATTTGTTTATAATGGTAGTAAGTGAATTGGTTGTTTATATTGTTTAGATTAATGCAACACTTCAAGGGGTCTCTCATCACCAAGGAAAGATGAACTACAGAGACGACATGTATTCAGGACATATGATGATGGTAGAACTGCAACACTTCGAGTGATCAGCCAGAAATTTTGTAGACGCTTGACCAACTACCTAAGACAGTCCTGGATCTGTTGCAGGTTGTCAGAAATTCGATAATGCCTTGGACGATTTGTAGAGGATTGTTATGATCTGCCCAGAAGCGTTCACGTAGTCTTGAGAAGAGAATGATGTCCGGATTGATTTACATTCACAACAACAATTCGGTCCAACTGAAAAATTGCTAGCACTCTCGAATCCACAAACTTCCTAAGTTCCATCAAGCACCGAATTTCAATGCGGATTCTCCCACGATTGGGTTGATATAACAATTGCGATCCTCACAACTCAGTGAATAATATTTAGTTGTGCAGCACTTTAAGTCG
Organism: Sambucus nigra; assembly: GCA_949130495.1. Lineage (NCBI taxonomy): Eukaryota > Viridiplantae > Streptophyta > Magnoliopsida > Dipsacales > Adoxaceae > Sambucus > Sambucus nigra. The sequence continues at coordinate 112,577,737 of OX422216.1, forward strand.
GTATTGGACTAAATATAATTATTTTCTTTGTGCCATTTGAGTGACTTATAGAGTTGGCTAAAAATTCATTTGTGGCAAACGGGAATAAATTGTTGGGAATCTCCGAAGTTCTGAAATCCATTTTCCTTCCCCTACCTGTATGAGAAGAAGGGGGCGGAAGTTTGGGATGGATGTTTCGCTCTTATATTGAGATTCATTTAACATGTACTGTAATTTAAAGTAATTGAATGTAAGTTCTACTCTTACATCGTGGAATTAATTGAATATTTTAGAGGTAGAAAATACATTTGAGATGAGATGTTTTTTATGTTTGTACATACTAATATTTATAATGATATGCTTTTGGGTGTTGAGCAATATAATTTTAACATTATGCTTTTGGATTTTTGTTGTTGTTGTGCTTGGAAGATAAGCCCTTGAATTATCGTACTTTGGAAATTATGTAATTACGTACTTTGAAAATTATCGTCATTTTGCAATTATCAGCGTGCCTTCAGGCACGGGCATACCCTAGTGTGTGTGTGTATATATATATATATATATATATATATATATATATATATATATATATATATATTTGATACTATACCTTATCTAGATATACAAATATAAGCAGCCTTATGTGGTACCCTACCCTAATGGTATACTAATAATCATACTCGTACCAACCCAAGAATACTTATCAGGTAATGCACAATTTCTTCAGGGAGCCAATCTATAAGTTGATTCCTTAGAGAAAGGATATATCGTTCTTCAAGAGTCCACCCAAGATAAATAGTGACCCAGATGATAGGGAGACCAACTATAGGAGGGTAGTGAGACTGGGGTATATGAATAACTGGAAAGGGTAAGGCGTGATCCACTCCAATGGACGTTGCATGTAAGGTTCTCAAGAATTTCTGAAGCAGCTTCTAGTAAAACCTTCTCCTTTTGGTAAAAATGGAGCTCAAGCTGGAACTCCTTCCCTGTAAGAAGATGAACTTCCACAACAATAATATTAATTTTCTCAAGAAGAGATCCTGAGAATGATGGTTGTAAGTGGGGAGTGAAAGAAAAAGGACTTAGCACTTAGAGAGAGAGCGGGGAGAGAATACTAGAGAGGTTCTGGTGTGATTTTGACAAAGTAACGGTGCTATTGAGTTTTTCTCTTTTTTTGCTTGACATTGCCCAAGGGTCCGATTTATACTTTGGCACTAGGGCTGATTTGGCACTTTTGGCACCAAAAACTTAGAGGGTTGGTGAGGGTCAAGGTCTGTAGTATACTATTTATCCCTACCTGTGTGCAGCATCTCGTCCCCTTAGACAGGTGCCACCTAGTGCAAACCAAATTCAAAAAGCAAATATGTCTCCTAATGGAGACAAAATATATGATTTGGTAAATATGTTTTGAAACGGTAAATTTTGGTACTAACTTTAAAAACTTGAGTGGGGTCTCAAGGACCACCTCATCTAAAATCTTCGTACGCTTGAGGGGGGTCTTGAGGACCCCTACTAAAATCATTTGTGTTGAGAGGGCCCTAGAGGACCCTCTCCTTTAAAATCATTTTATAAACAGTTCTTTTCTTGTGAGTAACCCTTTGGTTGTTCACACTGGTTGTGTCTGACTGTGATACCCTAGGGTCTTTCTACTAGTATTATCTCAATCCTAAAGTGCTAAGTGCTTGAGCTTTCCTAACAAACCTTGTTCCTCAGCCGCCAAGCCAAAACTCCTAAGAGATCCCAACTGGCCTATTTGAGCCCTGATTGCTCAACGAGGCTAACTGTATAAGAAAGAAAACTGTTAATACTGTTGTTCTTTTAAAGAATGACTTTTCATGATGAGGAGTTTCTCATGGTAGCCACTCCCCCTCCTGGCCTATTTTTATAGAAGTTTAGGGGGAGGACCTTGACTGCTCTCCGCCCCAACATTTTTTGGAAGTTGAGACCTTGACTGCTCCTCGCCCCGATATTTTTTGGAGGCTGAGGGGAAGGACCTTGACTACTCCTTGCCCCACCATTTTCTAGAAGCTGGGGGGGAGGACCTTGACTACTTCTCGCCCTGATATTTTTTTGAAGCTGAGGGGGAGGACCATAACTGTTCCTCACCCCGATATTTTCTGGAAGTTAAGGGACCTTAAGGGTTCCTTCACCAATATGAATTTTCTGCCATTGAGGGCCCTAGGAGTTCCTTCACCAATATGGATTTTTTGTGATTAAGGAACCCTGGTGGTTCCTCCACCAATATGGATTTTCTGCGGTTGAAGGACCCTGGAGGTTCCTTCACTAATATAATTTTTTACTGTTGAGGAACCCTAGGGGGTTTCTTCTCAGTATGAATTCCTGTCGGGACCCTAGGTGGGGTTCCTTCTCAATATGATTTTCTGTTAGGACATTGGTGGGATTCCTTCTCAATATAAGTTTCTGTTGAGACTCTGGGTGGGGTTCCTTCTCAATATGAGTTTCTATCGGGACCCTGGGGGTTTCCTTCTCAATATGAGTTTCCGTAGGGATCCTAGGGGGGGGGGGGGGGATTCCTTCTCAATATGAGTTTCTTTCGGGACCCTATGTGGGGTTCCTTCTCAAAATGAGTTTCTGTCGGGACCCTGGGGGTTCCTTCTCAATATGATTTTTTTGTTGTTGAGGGACCCTGGTGGAAGGAACCTGGGTGGGGTTCCTTTTCAATATGAGTTTCTTCCGGGACCCTAGTGGGGTTCCTTCTCAATATAAGTTTATGTTGGGACCCTGGGTGGGGTTCTTTCTTAATATGAGTTTCTTTCGGGAGCCTGGGGGTTCCTTCTCAATATGAGTTTCCATCGGGACCCTAGGGGGTTTCCTTCTCAATATGAGTTTTTATCGGGACACTACGTGGGGTTCCTTCTCAATATGGGTTTTTTTCGTGACCCTGGGTGGTGTTCCTTCTCAATATAAATTTTCTACTATTGAGGAGCCCTGGGGGTTCCTTAACCTTATTTTTCTTGAAAACTATGGAGAGGGTATTTGAGGGACCCTCACCCCAAAATATAGTGGTCAAGCTTGAAACACCCTTTCATATTAGCCCCTCGTGAAAAGTCTTTTCTATTGGACAGACCAAAAGGCTTTATACCCCATAAATTCGTTTTTCAATTTTGAGGGACCCAATGGTTCCTTCATCATTCCCCCTAGGGTCATTAAATGCGCTGTTACTTCATCCCAATTTTTGTAGATGGCCACTTATGGTGGACTTCTTTATCTGGGTATCAACTTGGGCAGAGGGGTTTCTCGCGATGAGCCCCTCGTCCTTGGCCTTTGTCTGTGGCTTTCTATCTTGAGTAGAGAGGTTGCTCGCAGTGAGCCCCTCGTCCTTGGTCTCTTTATGTGGCCTTCTATATTAAATAGAGGGGTTTCTCGCGGTGAGCCCCTCATCCTTGGCCTCTTTATGTGGCCTTCTATATTTGGTAGATGGGTTTCTCAAAGTGAACCCCCTCATCCTTGGCCTTTGTTCTATGGTCTTCTATCTTGAGTAGAGGGGTTGCTCGTGGTGAGCCCCTCGTCCTCGGCCTCTTTTTGTGGCCTTCTATCTTTGGTATAGGGGTTGATCAAAGTGAGCCCCCTCATTCTTGGCCTTTGTTATGTCGCCTTCTATCTTGAGTAGAGGGGTTTCTCGCGGTGAGACCCTCGTCCTTGACCTCTTTATGTGGCCTACAATCTTAGGTAGAGGGGTTGCTCAAAGTGAGCCCTCTCATCCTTGGCCTTTGTTCTGTGGCCTTTTATCTTGGGTAGAGGGGTTTCTCGCGGTGAGTCCCTCGCCCTTGGCCTTTTTCTGTGGCCTTCTATCTTCGGTATAGGGGTAGCTCATGGTGAGCCCCTCATCCTTGGCATTTTTTTGTGGCCTTCTATCTTAGGTAAAGGGGTTTCTCGCGGTGATCCCCTCGCCCTTGGCCTTTTTTGTGGCCTTCTATCTTGGGTAGAGGGGTTGCTCACGGTGGGCCCCTCGCTTTGGCCTTTTTTTATGGCCTTCTATCTTGGGTAGAGGGGTTTCTCGCGGTGAGCCTCTCGCCCTTGGCCTTTTTTCGTGGCCTTCTATCTTGGGTATAGGGGTTGCTCGCTTTGAGTCCCCTCATCCAGGTTTTACACCTCATCATATGGCCACTCAAGGTGGACCCCCTTTCTCTAAATATTTTATTGCTAACTTGGGTGGTAGGAGACCCTCTAGGTGGTCTCACTCGCCCTTGGCTATTCTAGAATGGCATCTGGACACCTATCTACATTAGTCCCCTCGTACAAAAATCTTTGTGTTTGGTAGTCCAAAGGGTTTTGTATGAAACAATCACTTTCTCTTGGAATGCAAAAGTTTCATGCCTTTACATCATTACACTGTCCGATTTGGAGTGACTGAGGGGTCCCTAGTGGTGGTCTCCCTCACCCTTAGTCTTTCTCTTTTCAGCATCGGTTTGGGCAGAGGGGCCATTCTTGGCGAGTCCCGTCGCTCTAAATCATTTTACCTTATTTCCAGTTTATGCAGTGAGGGGGGCCTTTGGGGTAGACCCTCTCATTTCTATGTCTGTCTTTAGCAGATGGGTCAATTATCTTGGACTCCCTTTCCCTGGGTTTTCCTCTTTGTATATGACTTTGGCAAAGGGGGTCACTCTAAGTGAACTCCCTCACCATGAATTGTTCGTGCCTTTGATTGTAGCTTAGGGGCCATTCGTGATGGGCCGCCTCACCGCCGGCTATTTTGTAACATTTCTCTTGGTCGAGGAGCCACTCGTGGTGGACTCGGCATAAACTATTTCTTATGGTAATCTTGACTTAGGGGCCATTTGTGGTGGACTCCCGCATCCTCAAATTGTTACTTGTGTTGGTCTTGGTAGAGGGGCCACTAAAAGTGGACCCCCTTTCTATAAGATATTTCATGTATTGATCCTGGAAGAAGGTACCACTCGTGGTGGACCCCCAGCCATGAGTCCTTTGCTGTAGCATCAAGTTTAGGAAGAGGGGTCACTCAAGGTGTATCCCCTCACCCCAGGTTATTTTTTATCAATCTTACAATCTTGGGCAGGTGGAGCGCTCTACGTGGATCCCCTCTCCCTAGGCTATTTCACTTTTTGTTCACTTGCTTGAGGACTTCTCAACATTTTCCCCCTCATGCAGAAATGTCTTGTTATGCCGAGAGACTTGTGCACGAAATATCATAATCATTTTTTTTACTATTTGTTCACTGTCTTAAGGACTTCTCAACATTAGCCCCCCTCTAGCAGAATACAAGTTAATAGTATGAGCTCTCCGGTTCCATAGGTACTAAACTGTCGTACTTTTTTTATTTATACTTGGCAGTTGATCAATACTGTGAGTGCTCCTATGCCCTTGGAGCCTGAGGTACTAAACTATGGCACCTTTTATTTATACTTGGCAGTTGCTCAATATGATGAGCGCTCCGTTGCCCTTGGATCTTGAGGTACTAAACTATCATACCTTATATTTATACTTGGCAATTGCTCAATACCATGAGCGCTCCGGTGCCCTTGGAGCCTTAGGTACTAAATTGTCGTACCTTATACTTATACTTGACAGTTGCTCAAGACTGTAAGCGCTTGGGGCCCTTGGAGCCTTAGGTACTAAACTGTTGTATCTTATATTTATACTTGACAGTTATTCAAGATTGTGAGCACTTCGGTGCCCTTGGAGCCTTAGGTACTAAACTGTTGTACCTTATATTTATACTTGGCATTTTCTCAAGACTGTGAACACTCCGATGTCATTGGAGCCTTAGGTACGTAACTATCGTACCTTATATTTATACTTGGAAGTTTCTCAATACTGTGAGCACTCCAGTGCCCTTAGAGCCTTAGGTATTAAACTGTCGTACCTTATATTTATACTTGGCAGTTGCTCAATACTGTGAGTGCTCCGGTGCCCTTGGAGCCTTAGGTACTAAACTTTCGTACCTTATATTTATAATTGGCGTTTGCTTAAGGCTATGAGCGCTCCTATGCCCTTGGAGCCCTAGGTACAAAATTATCGTACCTTTTATTTATACTTGGAGGTTGCTCAATACTGTGAGCGCTACGGTTCCCTTGGAGCCTTAAGTACTAAACTGTGAGTTGCTCTATTTTCTGTGAGAACTTCAAGATTGAACTTCCCCGTACTCTGTGGGCTACTTTCTTAAGATATGAGAAAGTTATCATTTTAGATCCCCTCTAACTATGGGGTATTTGCATATGAGATGAGTAAATTAAAATTTTAAAGTTGCCCCTCTAACTGCGAGGTACTTGCATGTAACTGAGCAAGTCATACTTTTGAAGTTGCCCCTCTAACTGCGGGGTACTTGCATATAACTGAGCAAGTCATATTTCTAAAGTTACCCCTCTAACTGCGGGGTACTTGCATATATCCGACCAAATTAAAATTTGGAAGCAACCCTTCTAGCTGCGGGGTACTTGCATATAACTGAGCAAGTTAAAATTTCTGAAGCTGCCCCTCTAACTGCGGGGTATTTGTATATATATGAGCAAGTTAAAATTTGGAAGCTGCCCCTCTAACTGTGGGGTACTTGCATATAACTGAGCAAGTTGAAATTTGGATGCTCCCCTCTAGTTATGGGGTACTTGCATATAACTATGGGGTACTTGTATATAAATGAGCAAGTTAAAATTTTGAAACTTCCCCTCTAACTGCGGGTTACTTGCATATATATGAGCAAGTTAAAATTTGGAAGTTGCCCCTCTAACTGTGGGGTACTTGCATATAACTAAGCTAGTTGAAATTTGAAAGTTTCCCCTCTAGCTGTAGGGTACTTGCATATAACTGAGCAAGTTAAAATTTTAAAGTTTCCCCTCTAACTGCAAGGTACTTGCATATATATGAGCAAGTTAAAATTTGGAAGTTGTCCCTCTAACTATGGGGTACTTGCATATAATTGAACAAGCTGAAATTTGGAAGTTGCCCATCTAGCTGTGGGGTACTTGCATATAACGAAGGAAGTTAAAATTTTGAAGCTTCCCCTCTAACTACGGGGTACTTGCATATTCATTTCTTAGGGAATAACTGGGAGGAAGGGGTTAACTTTTCTCCTTCCCACAAATTTTGAATAAAATTTTACATATATCATAAATAAAGAAATAATTATTTCTTTATACTAAAAATTTCCCTTGGTGTGCAGGGCCCTTGTTCCAAACTTTTCTTAGGAACCTTTTTATCTTATAAAAAAATAACAAGTTTAGAGAGGGGGTTAACGAGGGTAAACATATAAGGGTGAAGTCAAGGCTAATATGGGTGATATAACAAAGAGGGCCTATGATCATTTCACAAAGTTTACACAATTCTCGAATCAAAACAATATATGAAAATCATGCTCAGGTAACACATTTCAAGTATGAACTCAATTAATGAACGATCAAATGAAAGAATAGAGAGATTACCAACGAAATCAACGTTTTCAATGAGAAAAGAATAGTGTATACACTCACAAACGACGAAAGGTACAAAGCTTACTGGGTGTAAGTATATACAATGCAACAAAAGATTACCGAGTTATAAAAATCTTAAACCAAACCAATAAAGCAAGGAAAGTGCATGTGCTCACGGGATTAAAGTTTAATTCATGAAGTTATTCATATTATCAATAAGTGAGACTAAAGTCTAATAACTTCTAAAATCGATAACATGCATCATTGGGTTGTCTATTGGATCGGGCAATTATTGAAATTTATCATCGGAAACAAAGGCAAAATGCCCAAAAAGGAGAAAAAAGAAAGAAAATCTTTTTGAAATTTTTGAATTTTTCTAAGAAAAGCACATACTAAGTAACTAACATGTGAGCAAAAACATGGACTAAATAAAGAAATGGATAGAATATCCCACACCCCCTAACTTAAAACTTGACATTGCCCTCAATGTAAATTAAGAACCAAGTCAAAGAGAGGAAAAGAGCAATATTACCCAAAATTGGAGCGATCCCCATAAGAACAAGTCCAAAGAATCTACAAAACAAGTTAGTACCGAGCATAGCAAAAATAAATAATAAAAAGTTAACTAAGTACACTAGACTAAATTAAAAATAAAGAAAGAATAAAAAGCTAACTATATACAACCTACTATTTAGACTCCACACTAACTGTACACTAGAAGTCTAAATAACTGAGGGTCCACCATAAGAACGATTTGACTTTGGAGGATAACCGGTGTACCCTCACATACAAGCATGTCTTCCGAAAAATATGAATTCCGTTTTAACAACGGAAGGCATGTGTAAGGCGGAAGAAATGAACCATCGCCAATTAAAAGTTTTGGAGGGACGATGGGGGGTTTGGATTGCACGGGTGACAAAAACAAGTGGGGACCGAGAAAAGACGAAAATCCTCCCAAGGATTTTGAAGTTGGAATGGGAGGCTGCGCACACAAAGGCAAAGATGCGATCGTGGAGGGCGACTCGAGCAAGTACTCCTCATCGGCGATAGGGTTTAAAACATTAAAGTTCGAAACCGAATCATCGGGTACTTGTTCCGGTGGGGTAATGGAGAATGAAAATGGGGATGAAAGAAATTCAAACTCATGAGATGAATCATCATCGCATGAAGTTGGAATTTCAAAGGAAATAATATCATTTTCAATGAAATGTTCTTCTTTGGGGGCCAAAGAAGAAATCATTTCATTGAAAATAGATATTACGTCATTTTCATCCTCACTGTCAATATCTATTACGAGATGGGCAAAGTCTAGAATGGCTTGTTCCAAAGTAGGTACAAGTACCTCATTTGGTTCAAAACATTCGTCAACCTCGAAAGTCTCGGAAGCAAAATCGTCGTCGGACTCAAATAATAAATCCAACTCATGTTCCCACGAACGATTTTCTTCCCAATAGCGATTTTCAATTTTCTCATTTTCATACATACACAAACCCTCACCGAAAGTCATAGGTCGAGGTGCGGATACATGAAAATGGGAACTTTGAAAATTACCATCGGACTTAAACGAAAACTCATTATTATAGGAATTTTGAAAACTATTGCAATTCGTTTCAAAATTCCTATTATAAGGAGGTAAAGGCCCAAAATCATTATCATCATCATCAAAATTCCAATAACCTAAATTTTGACTTTCGTTATACTTGCCCAAAGTCATATTTGAATTTGTTTTACTTTGAGATGCTAAGTATTCACCGAAAGTCATAGGCCTAGAATTTTGAGAATTATAACAAGGATTACCGAAAGAATTGGAATAAGACATACTTACCCCAATAATGGCTCAAGTGGAGAATTCCATAAAATAGGTGCGCGCGAAAAAAATTCAAGCGTTTCTAAGTGCTCAAATGTGGAAGTCTTGTAAAAAGTTTAGCAAATAATACAAATAGAAAGAAATAATATGAAATACTAAATCAAATAAAGTCTAAAACAAACTAGTCCCCGGCAACGGCGCCATTTGATAGACAGGGTTTTGCCGCGGCGCGAGAATCACCTACGCGCCGGTCGTTTTTGAATTCGGCTCACCTGAACTATACAAAAACCTAAGTTATGACTACACTCAACGGGTGAGTATAGCGGTAAGTCGGGTATCGAAAATCCACAGAGACGAGTTGCTAGAATTTATATGATTTAATATTCCGAAATAAAAGTGTAAAAGGTAATTTTAACAAAAAGAAAAAGATAATAAAGAGAAAAGATTAAACTAGGCGAGTGTAATTAAACTATGTTAACAAAGTGAATAAAAACTATAGGTTGCGTCGAATATCCCTCACCCCGAGTTAATTAGTATAAAATGGTTACATGGGTCGACGAGTTATTAAGATCGCGTCTTGTTTCGACAGTTAATTAAATCAAGAGTTGTCACACCCCTAAATTCACATAAAAGTCTAATAAGATTTTGGTGTCAACAAATATCCCGAAAATTACGCACGCAAGGTCGTAAGCACGGAGCATACATGATATACCCCGTCAAATCCCCTAGGCGTAATAACTAGGACAACACACTCAAAATAGACCCGTAAACTCCATCACCAAAGCAAAGCAACACGTCAACCCTAGGTGAGTTCAATCCGACACAACCTAATTTAACCTAGCTACAGAGCATGGTAAATGACATGTATTTAGGTGAAAGCAATAAATAAAGCAAGTAAACTGAATTAGAAAGCAAGTAAATTAACTACAAAGCAAGAAAATAAGGAAATACAACTTAAATTAATTGGAAGAGATAATGAATAGTAACCTTACAACACCCAAATGGGGAACACCCAAAGAGAGGAGAAGATGAGCTCTCAAAATCCAAACCCTAAACTAAGTATCTAAAATGAAATATATCTTCTAAGAAAAGCCCCAAACATTCTATTAATACCCCAAAATAAACCCCCAACAAAACCAACCCAAAAAACCCAAAGTAAGCCAATTTTCGTCCATATCTGATGGGACCGGTCGACCTCTATTTTGGTACCGGTCGACCGCACTTTTGGAATTTGCCTTGGGCTGGAGACAGCCCACTTTTCCCTCCGAACCAATTTTGATGCGTTGCACGGAAATGGCCATAACTCCCTCATACGGAATCGAAATGAGGCGTGGTCGGAACCGACACGAAGATAATTCAATTCTCTACATGATTCTGTTTTGAAACCCTCCAAATTATGCAGTATGAAATTACCAAAATTCCCTTGAAGTAGAAGAAAATATCAAAACCTTCCGGAAATGGGCATAACTTCCACATACGGAGTCAGAATGATGCACGGTCAGTGGCCACGGAAAGATAATTTGATGATCTACATGTTGGTAAATTAATTTCATAAAAATAGTGAGTTTAAAAATACCAAATTGCCCTTGAAGTAGCATTCGACAATGGAACTTCTCCGAAATGCAACCGAACCTCACTTTTAGCGTTCCAATACCTACAAAAGCACAAATAACCCCTGCAAAGCATGTATATATCCAAATCCAAGGTTGTCTGGTTAATGAGCATAATTATAGGCATTTAGGACCGTAAAAGTGCTAGAATGCATAAAGATAACGGGCGGAAATATGCAATATTCGATACGAATCACCCTTCCATAAGGACTGTTGTTGTTGTTACACAACCTTGACCCAAATTTGCCAAGTCTACTTTGTGTTGTTTCAAAAATCTCAAATGCATACTCACAAGGTTGATACCTGTTGCCGGAGCCGCTGTTGGTGAATTAGTTTACCCTCCCCAAGGAGCAGGTACTCTGCTCCGATCACCACCACATGCTCCTGAGTGGTTTGGTCTCTTTTAGCTCAATTCCTAGATGGAATGTCTTCAAACACTAGATGCTTAGAAATATTGAAACCTTCTTTGTCGATGGAAGTGAGGATACCACCCCAGCAGAGTCGTCAAATGTAGGAGGGTAGCGAGACTGGGGTCTACGAATAACTGGAAAGTGTGAGGCGTGACCCACTCCAATGGACGCTGTCTGCAAGGTTCTCAAGAACTTCTGGAGCAACTTCTGGTAAAACCTTCTCCTTTTGGTAAAAATGGAGTTCAAGATGGAACTCCCTCCCTGCAAGAAGATGAACTTCCATAATAATAATAGTAATTTTCTCAAGAGGAGCTCGTGAGAATATTGGCTGTCAGTGGGGAGTGAAAGAACAAGGCACTTAGCATTTAGAGAGAGAGCGTGGAGAGAATACTAGAGAGATTCTGGTGTGATTTTGACAGAATAACGGTGCTATTGAGTTTTTCTCCTTTTTTTTGCTTGACCTTGCCCAAGGGTCCTATTTATACTTGGGTACTAGGGCTGATTTAGAACTTTTGGTGCCAAAAACTTAGAGCGTTGGTGAGGGACAAGGTTTGAAGTGTACCATTTGTCCCTACCTATGTGTAGAAACATGTCCCCTCAGATAGGTGCCACCTGGTGCAAACCAAATTCAAAAAGAAAATATGTCTCCTAATGGAGATAAAATATTTGATTTGGTAAATATCTTTTGAATCGGTAACTTTTGGTACCAACTTTAAAAACTTGAGGGGGGTTTCAAGGACCACCTCCTCTAAAATCTTCGTAAGATTTAGGGGGTCTTGAGGAACCCCTTCTAAAATCATTTTTTCTTGAGAGGGGCCTAGAGTCTCCTTTAAAATCATTTTATAAACATTTCTTTTCTTGTGAGTAACCCTTTGGTTGCTCACCCTCGTTGTGTTTGGCTGTGAGGTGTGTGAGGACTGGGCGACCCTAGGGTATTTCTACTAGTATTCTCTCAATACTAAAGTGCTAAGTGGTTAATCTTTCCCAACAAACCTTGTTCCTCAGATGCCAAGCCAAAACTCCCAAGAGATCCCAACTGTCCTATTTGAGCCCTGTCTGCTCAACTAGGCTACTTGTACAAGAAAGAAAAGTGTTAATACTGTTGTTCTTTTAAAGAATGACTTTTCATGATGTGGAGTTGCTCATGGTAGCCACTCCCTCATCCTGGCCTATTTTTCTAGAAGTTGAGGGGGAGGACTTTGACTGCTCCTCGCCCCAATATTATCTGGATGTTGAGGGGGAGGACCTTAATTGCTCCTCGCCTCGACATTTTCTGGAGGCTAAGGGGAAGGACCTTGATTAATCCTCGCCCCACCATTTTCTAGAAGCTGAGCAGGAGGACCTTGACTGCTCCTCACCCCGACATTTTCTGGAAGCTAAGGGGGAGGACCTTAACTGATCCTCGCCCCGATTTTTCTGGAAGTTAGGGGACTTTGAGGTTTCCTTCACTAATATTAATTTTTTTACCGTTGAGGAACCCTGGGGGTTCCTTCGCTAGTATGGATTTTCTAAGGTTGAGGAACCCTGGGGGTTCCTCCACCAATATGGATTTTCTGCGGTTGAGGGACCCTGGAGGGTTCCTTCACCAATATGAATTTCTACTGTTGAGGGACCTTGGGGGGTTTCTTCTCAATATGGATTCCTGTTGGGACCCTAGGTGGGGGTGGGTTCCTTCTCAATATGAGTTTCTACTGGGACCCTGGTGGGGTTCCTTTTCAATACAAGTTTTTGTCGAGACCCTGGGTGGGGTTCCTTCTTAATATGAGTTTTTGTCGGGACCCTGGGGGGTTCCTTCTCAATATGAATTTCCGCCGAGACCCCAGGGAGGTTCCTTCTCGATATGAGCTTCTGTCGGGACCCGATGTGTGGTTCCTTCTCAATATGAGTTTCTGTGAGGACCTTGGGGGAGTTCCTTCTCAATATTAATTTTCTGCTATTAAGTAACCCTGGGGGGAGGACTCTCGGTGGGCTTCCTTCTCAATATGAGTTTCTGCTGGGACCCTAGTGGGGTTCCTTCTCAATATAAGTTTCTGTCGGGACCCTGGGTGGGGTTCCTTCTCAATATGAGTTTCTACCAAGACCCTAGGGGGTTCCTTCTCAATATGAGTTTCTGTCGGAACCCTCCGTGGGGTTCCTTATCAATATGGGTTTCTGTTGTGACCCTGGGTGGGGTTCCTTCTCAATATGAGTTTTTGCCGGGCCCCGGAGGGTTCCTTCACAATATGAGTTTCTGTGGGCCCTGGGTGGGGTTCCTTCTCAATATGAGTTTTTATCGGGACCCTGGTGTGATTCCTTATCAATATGAGTTTCTGCGGGGACCCTGGGTGGGGTTCCTTCTCAATATGAATTTTCTACTGTTGAGGGACCCTGGGGGATCCTCAATCTTATATTTCCTAAAGACTTCGGAGGGGGTATTTGAGGGACCCTCACCCCAAAATATAGTGGTCAATATTGAAACACCCTTCTACACCAACCTTCGATTTACCTATCATCAAAATCATAGTCATCTCACGAAGAACTATAAGATGTTTAGGTGACAACTCAAATACCTTGTATAGGCCAGACTTCTTAAGGTGTATGTTAACACGACAAAAACAAATCCTTAGTTCAGGTGAAAGTAGTATAGGAGGTGGGAGAAAACAATAACCTTCTACCCTCAGGGATGATTATAGTCATAAATGGCTATACTAACCCCTTACAATGCACATGTAAGAAGCTCAGAGAAAGGGTGAAGATTGCAACTTGTGTCCATAAGGCCTTCCATGTGGAAGTATCCAAGCCAGTTCTGACTAAGAGAGAATGCAAGGATATTGAAAGGAGTTGAACTCATTTGCACGTTAGTCCACCACTGTCAGTAGCCTTAAAAACTATATATATGCCAAGGTAAAATTTAGAAATTTATCATAAAAAATTGACATCTTAAAAAAGTTGAATATTTATATTTTCTAGGATGTTATAAGTTGATTATCAATGGGGTTGCACAATTTCTCCTAGTTCATCCTTAAATGTTTGATGCTATTGATTTGAGAATCACCAATTTTTTCTAGGCTTGCGTGCTTTTAGACTATTTTGTCTATTTGAGTTCATTTTATTTCTCACATGAGACAAAATATGTTTGATAAATTAAGACTCTAAAATTCAAACTCCTTGGACCATGTTTACAGTTTGGGGGCATATTTCTCTTGTTTCTAGTTCACACCCCGAAACTCCATGCCACATTGTCTCTAGATACACATTTATACCATACGAGTGTGGAAATTTTTTTTTGTATGTCTTGTGTGGGTATTCCTATATACATATCCATGTCTCTATCATTATATGTATGTTTATATATGTATATATGGTATTTATTTGAGTCATCTTTAGGATTATTCATTGTTGTCTATTTTTTTAATGTTACTATTTCACTTCACATTGCATAATATGATTATTCACTTGCAGATCACATTTGATTCATATTATGTTTTTCAAACCTTTATATATTACCAAACAAAAATGGGGGTAAGATTAGATTGGGTGGGGGGGGGGGGGGGGGGGGGCGGATTTCATAAAATGGGAGTATTTTTTGCTATAAATACTATATGATTTATATTCTCTACGCATTTGAAAGGTGAGTTAAGTGTGCGGGTATAATCTTTAATGCACAAAACCTTCACAAGAGATTTAGTCGGTCAAGTGTTTACAGCGTCTTTTTCCTTTTGGGCTTTGGGATTTGGGCATTAGAGCTTGACTTCTTAGATTTTATTTTTTGGTTTTGTCCTGAAATATTCAAAGGGGGAGATTTGTAAGGATAAATTTAATAATGAATGTTATGAACAATAAAAGATTTATAGTTAGCTTTATTCGGTTGGACAAAACTATTTTGAGTCATAGGTAAGGTTTCTTTGTATATATACCTTTAAGCCTATGCATTGAAGACTCAAAAAATGACATCAAATTCATGCCTGTATTGCATCTTCATCCTTAGAATCTTGGAAAGGTATTAATGAAATAATATTTTCATAATTGGAACTTTGAATGGGTGCTTTTTATTTCTTAAAGGCTAAAATATTTTAATTGGATTTTTCTACAATTTATATTTCATTTTTTGCATTAAAAATCCATTTTTTGGAATTCTGATTAGAACCAGATATAAATTGGTTGGGACGTGATTGCAATCTTGTTCGAACCTGAATAGACATTTGGTTCAAATGAGCTTCAAAAAACAACTTTCTATTCAACTTGTTTATGGTTCGAAGCTCGTTTGAAGTTGGTTTAAACGAGATACCCTATCACATTCGAAAGATATTGGAATATCATTCAAACGAGTTTGGAAATTGTGCCTCATTTTATGTGCCATTAGTTTTACACGTTTTTCAACATAAAAGTGATTAGTTCGTTTAATTTCGCCAGTAATTGGCAAATTATAAGCCTCTAAACACCTTTTCTCTATTTTGAGATCCAAGAATAAACATATTAATCTTGCTTATAAATCTCAAGTTTTGAACCCCAATATGTTTTACTCTTCACTTCTTTGAGAGTTTTTACCACGTTTGATTCCCTGTTTCTTATTGACAAGGCCTAGTTCAGATCGGTGGATACCGAGGAACGGTTCGACTTCGTTGTGTGCCATTGGTGGATTCCCAAGGTGGTTGTGATCAAGGTTGGACTGCGTTGTGTGTCATCGAGTGTCGTTAGTGGATTCCTCTTGACTCGTCCCGTTTAGATTAAACCTTTATGATTGATTCCAAGTTCCCCCCATTTACGTTTTTATACAAATGAAGATGTGACAACCTCGTGATTTTTAGTCTATTGATATTGATGTTATTTATCATCGACTTCACATATATCTAGAATGCTTACCAACCAAGTAAAATCCAAAGAAGTTATGATATAAAAATGAGAGGTGTGAAGAATGAAGTTGAGAACCTTCTTTATATTAGCTCCATCAAAGATCCAATACCATCCTGGTTAGCAAAAAGAGAGGAAAGTGGAGAGTCTACATTGATTTCACTGATATAAATAAGTCATTCTAAAGGATAGTTTTATACTCCCCCAGATCGAATAACTCATAGACTCAACAGTCTGCAGTAACATAAGAGCTTCAAAGATGCCTACTCCAACTATCATCAGATACTTATGTTCAGCCCCGACTATGAGAAGACCTCATTCATTAGTACTTTGGGGCTTTATTTCTACAAATTCATGCCATTCGAACTAAAACACGTGGGGGTAAATTACCAGCGCTTGGTCACCAAGATGTTCAAGAATCAGCTTTGATCAACCATGAAAGTCTACAGAGATGATATGCTCGCTAAGATTAGGCAGTCGATCAATCATATCAGAGATTTTACCAAAACCTTCATGATCCTCGGGGAATACAAGATGAAGTTGAACGCCTCCAAGTGTGTCTTCTGAGTTATCTCTAGCAAGTTCTTGTGATACTTGGTGACATGAATGTAATACCCCGTATTTTTATGCTATATTTAATTTGGGGATTTATTTAATAAAAATCCGGAAATTAATTATGTTATAATTATTAACGTGACTAGAGTTAGTAATTATGGAAAAATTGTTGAATATTACTAAGGAGCATAGTAATATGTTATATTGGTTATATTGAATGTCATAAGTGAATCAAATGACTATTTCGGAAAATTAAGTCGGGACGTGCTCGTGTCACGTCGGGACTAATTATGTTAATTAAAAAGTGAATATTTTATAAGTTGTCCGTATGGTCGTTTTGAGTGCACCAACGCGTCCGGAAGGGTCGAGATAGTCAGAAAAGTGTACCCGGGGGTTTAGTTTGGGTCTCGGGATGTTTTTAGGCTTAATTAGTGACCCGGGAGGGCGTTTTGGTCATTTTACAAATTAGGGTAATTAAACCCACGAATTTTAGCCATCCTTAGCAGCCATTTAAGTCAGCCTTTTAGGGTTAGATCATTCAGAACCCTAAGACGGCTAGTGGAGAAGAGAGGAGAGACCTTGCTAGGTGATTCAAGGCCAAAAACACCACCTTTTGCACCACCGTCACCACCAACGCGTAGATCGCGAGGAGGAGAACGCAGCCACACCAATATCAGCAGGAAACCAGACCTCTGAAATCCCAGGCAAGTGTTTAACTTGCGTATTTTCGTTGGTGCAATAATCATGTTAGTGTAGGAATGATTAAGAGTATAATCCATGGAAGAAAACCCAATTTTGATAGGGATTTGCATGTAGAAATCATATGAACCTTATTCTGGAAATTAATATGTGAAGTAGATGTTTAACCCACGAAATTATGATGATTTGTTAGAAGGAATTTCAGGAGAAAACTGATTAGAACAAAGGTTAAGAAAACTGTAGGGTTCTTGATGATTAGATGAAATATTAGGTTGTTTAATCATGTTTATTGATGTAGATACGCATGCTGATCGTTAAAGATACCTGGAATTATGTTAGGATGTAAGCAGTAGACTTTTTGGGTCAATTAGAGTTGGAAAATATGAGTTTTGATGAAGAAACTTAAGCAACCCCGTCACTGCAATTTCTGCAGAATTTTCACAGACCTACTCGATCGATCGATCGACCCTAGAGCATCGATCGATCGAAGGATCGATCGGTCGACCCCCAGACGTCGATCGATCGACCCTCCCTGGCAGCCTATTATTCCCCTTGTTTAATTAGTTGAATTAATTTATCGTGGAATAAAACCTTGGGCATTCTAAATAAAATGATTTGGGAGATATTGAGGACCAGTAGGGTATATGGACATATGTTAGAACCTTTAATCTTCAACGAAGAGGGTAATTATGGGATATTTACTTTAGGTTGTTAGATTTATGAAACTTAAGGGTGCGGTGCGTAAGAGAGTTACGTTGGAATCAAATAAAGTTATTCACTGAATTTTAGATTTGTAAGGTTATAACCCATGAGTATTAGGTAATGAGTGAGAAAACCCTTCGAATTAAGGTTAGAGGTGAAACCTTATACGTTATACTAATAAGGTGAAATTTAGGACAAAGGTTGTAATTATGGGTAATGAGAGTGACCTATATTAATATAATGAAATTGGTATATTTATATGAATGTGTGTACATATATTATATACATGTGAAAACGTACCCGCGCTACTTGCTATCCCTGAGGTTACCACGCTGGGACGATCGTATCCTGTGTTGCTTTATGGGGATATTGAATCGTACCCTAGAAGATAGAGATCCTAGGTACGGGCTATTAAATTGATAGTCGGACGGTCCTAAGAGACGTGTGGGTATGTACTGACCTCTTGGACTTGGAATCTATGCTTCGCCTCAACATTGTTTTGTATATGTTAATACAGTTCGAGAGTGATTCCGAACTTGTATTTCCCTTTATGTGAGCGATACGGGGATTGAATAGCAGAGTATGCCCGCACCATAGTTTAGTTGGGGTGCCATTATATATATATTTTATTCGAGTAGTTAATATATATATGAGGTTATAAACTTTGAACTGCCTACTGTGATTTGATAAGTAGATCATGGTTGTTGACTCAAATTATTAAATACTTGTTTTGTGAAAAGATGAAAAGGCACGGGGAAATCTTATAATTTAATGAAGCTAAAACGAGAGGAATACTTCAGATTGAAAGTTATATTTTTATAAAACTTTGTCATCGTCCGGTTTTGTATACATATGAATAAGTTAAGATAAACGTACCAATGGGAAGGTTAGTACGATAGGAGTGCACATTAGAAGAGAGGTGAGTATTTCTCAAGAGAGAGACGAACTAATATGATGTTGCATTGGCCTGTATCAATTTAAATACTTGCTTAACGTATATTAAAATCAAACACACTTTCGGGCCCTGACCCGTTTCCTTTCTCTCTCTCTTCTGTGTATATATATGTATATTTTTCAGGTGCCCAGCCACAGGGGCGTCTTGCTTAGGATTCTTTGAGAAGAACGAGCTGCAGCTTAGGTGGGAGTTACAGGTCCCTTGAGTAGACGGCTTCTGTCATTGACTCCACTCTTATTACTCTCATTTATGGGGCACGTGTCGCCCTTTTTATCATTTCATTTATTGTTGGAGATTTTTATATTTCAGTTATTCCAGTATTGTTTATGGGATTTGTTTCAGGATGGTTTATGATTTTAATTTTATATTATTGACATTCGTTTGGTGAATGTATGGTTTTAATTAAATTTCGTGGTGTGATTCTCTATTGTAGAAATGTTGTTTTGTATTAATATAATCTTTTCTTTAATTAAAATTTGGAAGTTTGTATGAAAAATGTTTTTGACACTTAGCTTAATTATTTAGGGTGTTAAATTGGAAAAAATATTTTTATCGACAGTGATGCTGAGAATGAACCAACTGTTTACCTTGATTTAATTTAATAAAGGAGTGATCGCCCGGTATTTAATTAGGCGGGGTGTCACAGGTGGTATCAGAGCATCAGGTTCTAGTGTCCATAGGATCTGTACGGCTTATTTTCGCTTTCAGCTTAACGTTATTGCTATAGAGCCCTATTGTTAGGACTGTTGTATTCTTGCTTTCACGTTTAAGTCTTCAGCTATTCGAGATTTGTTGATAACTGTAGACTAATAAACTTGTTCACGTTTCAGATGCCTCCGAGACGTGCTCCGAAGGATAGGCGTGCCCAAGCCGAGCAGCCAGCAGCTCCGGCACCAGGCACAATGAATGCGAATGAAGTGGCCGCCATCGTTGCTCAGGCGGTAAATGCCGCGATAGCGGTGATTCAGCAGGCTCCACCACAGGTCCAGGCAGTGGCGCCAGTACCAGCACAGCTTCCATCTGCATGGGAGAGAGTTCGGGATGCTTTTCAGAAAGCACATCCCCCTGAGTTTTCTGGTAGCTCCGATATTATTATTATCAGCCAATGGAAGAAGGACATCCAGTGGCACCTCCGTATGTATGAGTGCACCGAAGTGCAGAAGCAGTTATTGGCCTCTTTTAAACTGGTGGGAGCCGCATTACAGTGGTGGGAGTCCACTACTACTTTGGAGGAGAGGGACACGATCCCTATTCAGATGTTCTGGGAGCGGTTTGACCGCAAGTATTTTCCACCCGCCATGCAGACTGAGATGAGGCGGAAATTGCTAAATCTGAAGCAGGAGAACCTTACTGTAGCCGAGTATGAGGAGGAGTTCACGAGACTTCTCACTATTGTGCCAGATGAGGCACCCACTGAGAGCAAGAAGATTTTGCTGTTCGTCGACGGGTTAGCTTGGAGGATCCGTCAGCATCTTATTGGAAATCTATCCCTGAGTACTTTCACTGACGTACTCAATGCAGCGTTACTACATTGCCAGGATCACCGCTTCCATCTTCAGGGAAGCAAGAGAGCAGGAGAGTCCAGCCAGCAAGGCAGGACCGGGGGTAATAGTGCTAGTGGGGCACCAACTCAGGGACAGACTCGTCAGCACGAGCAGAGTTCCCATCAGGGGGACCCTGCTAAGCGATTCCGTTCAGGTGATTCTAGGCAGGGATTCGGGGGATTCAGGCAGGGCCATCAGGGTCAGCCTAATCAGCAGGGCCAGCAGGGCCAACACCGACCGCAGGGACAGCAGCAGGGCCAGCAAGGCCAACAGCGTGCACATCAGGGCCAACAGGGCCAATGGCGTGGAGGTAACGGCCAGCAGGGCCGTGGTCAGCAGGGACAGAGGGGAGGTAATTTCAGAGGCCGGTGTTTTGTGTGTGGCAAGCACGGCCATAAGCGTCAGGATTGCCCAGAGGGCGATAGGGCCCCACAGCAGCAGGGAACCCGTAATGAGCCACAGAGACCACTCTTTCCACCTGCCCTTCCAGCCCCAGCCCAAGTGCCAGCCCTACCAGCCATTCCAGCAGCTCCAGTGCAGCAGGGGCAATTACAGTATGGACGTGTCTATAACGTCCACCAGGCAGCAGCTCCACAGGCACCACCCGCGATTGAGGGTATGTTTCCTATCCATGGTACTATGGGTAAAGTTTTGTTTGATACGGGGGCAACGCACTGTTTTATAGCTACGCATTTTGCGAAGTCCTTAGGATTGTTAGCCACAGCAGAGAGCACCGTGACGTGTGTCGACTCACCACTGGGGAGTGGGTCACTTATATTCTTTATATGCCGGGGAGTAGGGGTAGAGATCGGTAGCTTGGTATTGCCTGCAGACATGCTAGTCTTAGACATGCACGAGCATGACGTGATTATTGGTATGGATTGGCTCGCATCTTATAGAGCCATGATTGATTGCTTCGGTGGGAGCATTGTTTTTGCCATTCCGGGGCAAGAGATGTTTGTAGTAGCGATGCCTCGCCCAGAGGGAGGTTCGACCGCTCATTTATATTACATTGAGGAGGATACCTCTAAGGAGGTTGTGATTCCTTTGGATTCGATCCCAGTTGTTAGGGAGTATTCCGATGTGTTTCAGGAGATACCAGGCCTACCGCCCAGTCGTGAGATAGACTTCGTTATAGATTTGTTGCCGGATACGAGACCTATAGCACGCGCACCGTACCGTATGGCTCCGGCAGAAATGCGAGAGCTACGAGATCAGATTGAGCAGCTATTAGGTCAGGGTTTCATTCGTAGGAGTACCTCACCGTGGGGCGCTCCAGTCTTATTTGTGAAGAAGAGAGATGGCTCACTGAGATTGTGTGTGGACTACCGGGAGTTAAACAAGGTCACGATACGGAATAAGTATCCGTTGCCTCGAATCGATGATCTGTTCGACCAGTTAAGGGGAGCAACTTTCTTTTTGAAGATAGATCTGAGGTCGGGGTACCATCAGTTAAGGATTAGAGAGCAGGATGTTTCAAAGACTGCCTTCTTGTCGAGATATGGGTCTTACGAGTTCAGGGTGATGCCGTTTGGACTCACAAATGCCCCAGCCATTTTCATGGACTTGATGAACCGAGTGTTCAGAGAGTTCTTGGATCAGTTCGTCATCGTCTTCATAGATGATATCTTGATATATTCACGCTCCGAGGAGGAGCATGCCGAACACTTGAGGCAGGTTCTTCAGACTCTACGAGAACATCAGTTGTATGCTAAGTACGAGAAGTGTGGATTCTGGTTGCGAGAGGTAAAATTCTTGGGCCATGTTGTTTCTGAGCAGGGGATAGCAGTTGACCCGAACAAAGTGTCAGCGGTGAGGGAGTGGGGGCAGCCCACGACACCGACGGAAGTACGTAGTTTCTTGGGGTTGGCCGGATACTACAGGAGGTTCATTCGGGGGTTCTCCAAAATAGCGGGTCCATTGACGAATCTGACTCGCAAGGGGGTACCATATGTTTGGGATGACGCTTGTCAGTTGGCTTTCGACGAGCTGAAGGATAAGCTTACTTCGGCACCAGTCCTTGCTTTACCGAAGCCGGGTGTAGAGTATCTGGTTTACACAGATGCGTCCTTACGAGGACTTGGGGGAGTACTGCAGCAGGAAGAGAAGGCTATAGCTTTTGCTTCCCGCAAGCTTAAGCCGCATGAGAAGAATTACCCCACCCACGACTTGGAGTTAGCTGCGGTCGTCTTTGCATTGAGAATTTGGAGGCACTATTTATTGGGCGAGATATTCGTTTGTTCACAGACCATAAGTCACTGCAGTACCTGTTCACTCAGCGAGAGCTGAATATGCGTCAGCGCAGATGGTTAGAGTTTGTGAAAGATTACCAGTTCGATATACAGTATCATCCGGGGAAAGCCAACGTAGTTGCTGATGCGTTGAGCCGTAGACCGGTTGACGATGTAGCGGACATCTGGAAAGCAAAGTGGAAGGAGTTGGGTCACCAAGACGCAGTAGCACGTTCTTTCATTTTCGTAATGACAGTCACACCTGAGATTGTTACGAGGGTGATACAGGCACAGACCACAGACCCGTTTTGTCAGGAGCAGATTGTACGACTTCTAGCCTAGGGTGCTGAGTCCTATTCTGTTAGTTCGGATGGAGGGTTACGGTTTAATGGGAGATTAGTGGTTCCAGAAGGAGCAGAGCTACGTCATGAGGTGATGACTCATTCTCATGGGTCCCGATTTGTTGTACATCCGGGAGGCGATAAGATGTACCAGGACATGAGACGTCAGTACTGGTGGAGTGGAATGAAGAAGGACATCGCTGAGTTTGTGTCCAAATGTTCTACTTGCCAGCTGGTGAAGGTGGACCACCAGAAACCGTCGGGATTACTTCAGCCGTTGGAAGTACCTGCGTGGAAGTGGGAAAGTATTTCCATGGATTTCATTACAGGTTTGCCTACATCACAGAGGGGTCATGATTCTATCTGGGTGATTGTAGACCGTTTGACCAAGGTGGCTCATTTTCTGCCGGTGCGAACAGATTATACCACGGGTCAGTATGCTCAGTTGTTCATCGCTGAGATCGTCAGATTACACGGGGTGCCCCTGAATATTGTATCAGATAGAGACAAGATTTTTGTGTCACGTTTCTGGGAAAGTTTTCAGGAGGCTATGGGTACAGAGTTGAGACTGAGTTCAGCTTACCACCCACAGACAGATGGTCAGACGGAGCGTACTAATCAGATGTTGGAAGATATGCTACGCATGTGTATCCTCGATTTCGGAGGAGGTTGGGAGCCACATCTTCCACTGGTAGAGTTCGCTTACAATAACTCCTATCAGTTTACGATCGGCATGGCTCCATTTGAGGCTTTGTACGGCAGGCCTTGTCGTTCTCCAACCTGTTGGCTCGAGGTGGGGGACAATAAGTTATTGGGACCAGAAGTAATCCAGGAGACCTCCGCGAGGATTAAGATAATCAGGAGTCGTATTCGGGTAGCCCAAGACAGGCAGAAGAGCTACGCCGATGCGAAACGGTTCTTCCGGGAGTTTAATGTGGGAGATCAAGTGTTGTTGCGTGTATCTCCTATGAAAGGAGTGATGAGGTTCGGGAAGAAGGGAAAGTTGGCTCCGAGGTACGTAGGAGCATTTCCCATCATCGAGAGAATTGGGCCAGTAGCGTACAGGTTGGGCTTGCCAGAACATTTACATCGCATCCACGATGTATTCCACATCTCGTCGTTGAGACGATACCTTCGGGATGATATGGCCCATACTCACATTGCGATAGATGAGATCGACTTGCAGTCGGATAGCTCTTAGGAGGAGAGACCGGTGGCTATTCTAGATTACAGTGAGAGGAGATTGAGGTCGAATATAGTTCCACTCGTGCGGGTCCAGTGGGAACATCATAATGTGGACGAATCCACTTGGGAGCGTGAGGCAGATATGCGCGAGAGATATCCAGAGTTGTTTTTACCAGGTATGCCTTATTTTCCGAATTTCGGGACGAAATTCCGTTATTAGGGGGGAAGTATGTAATACCCCGTATTTTTATGCTATATTTAATTTGGGGATTTATTTAATAAAAATCCGGAAATTAATTATGTTATAATTATTAACGTGACTAGAGTTAGTAATTATGGAAAAATTGTTGAATATTACTAAGGAGCATAGTAATATGTTATATTGGTTATATTGAATGTCATAAGTGAATCAAATGACTATTTCGGAAAATTAAGTCGGGACGTGCTCGTGTCACGTCGGGACTAATTATGTTAATTAAAAAGTGAATATTTTATAAGTTGTCCGTATGGTCGTTTTGAGTGCGCCAACGCGTCCGGAAGGGTCGAGATAGTCAGAAAAGTGTACCCGGGGGTTTAGTTTGGGTCTCGGGATGTTTTTAGGCTTAATTAGTGACCCGGGAGGGCGTTTTGGTCATTTTACAAATTAGGGTAATTAAACCCACGAATTTCAGCCATCCTTAGCAGCCATTTAAGTCATCCTTTTAGGGTTAGATCATTCAGAACCCTAAGACGTCTAGTGGAGAAGAGAGGAGAGACCTTGCTAGGTGATTCAAGGCCAAAAACACCACCTTTTGCACCACCGTCACCACCAACGCGTAGATCGCGAGGAGGAGAACGCAGCCACACCAATATCAGCAGGAAACCAGACCTCTGAAATCCCAGGCAAGTGTTTAACTTGCGTATTTTCGTTGGTGCAATAATCATGTTAGTGTAGGAATGATTAAGAGTATAATCCATGGAAGAAAACCCAATTTTGATAGGGATTTGCATGTAGAAATCATATGAACCTTATTCTGGAAATTAATATGTGAAGTAGATGTTTAACCCACGAAATTATGATGATTTGTTAGAAGGAATTTCAGGAGAAAACTGATTAGAACAAAGGTTAAGAAAACTGTAGGGTTCTTGATGATTAGATGAAATATTAGGTTGTTTAATCATGTTTATTGATGTAGATACGCATGCTGATCGTTAAAGATACCTGGAATTATGTTAGGATGTAAGCAGTAGACTTTTTGGGTCAATTAGAGTTGGAAAATATGAGTTTTGATGAAGAAACTTAAGCAACCCCGTCACTGCAATTTCTGCAGAATTTTCACAGACCTGCTCGATCGATCGATCGACCCTAAAGCGTCGATCGATCGAAGGATCGATCGGTCGACCCCCAGACGTCGATCGATCAACCCTCCCTGGCAGCCTATTATTCCCCTTGTTTAATTAGTTGAATTAATTTATCGTGGAATAAAACCTTGGGCATTCTAAATAAAATGATTTGGGAGATATTGAGGACCAGTAGGGTATATGGACATATGTTAGAACCTTTAATCTTCAACGAAGAGGGTAATTATGGGATATTTACTTTAGGTTGTTAGATTTATGAAACTTAAGGGTGCGGTGCGTAAGAGAGTTACGTTGGAATCAAATAAAGTTATTCACTGAATTTTAGATTTGTAAGGTTATAACCCATGAGTATTAGGTAATGAGTGAGAAAACCCTTCGAATTAAGGTTAGAGGTGAAACCTTATACGTTATACTAATAAGGTGAAATTTAGGACAAAGGTTGTAATTATGGGTAATGAGAGTGACCTATATTAATATAATGAAATTGGTATATTTATATGAATGTGTGTACATATATTATATACATGTGAAAACGTACCCGCGCTACTTGCTATCCCTGAGGTTACCACGCTGGGACGATCGTATCATGTGTTGCTTTATGGGGATATTGAATCGTACCCTAGAAGATAGAGATCCTAGGTACGGGCTATTAAATTGATAGTCGGACGGTCCTAAGAGACGTGTGGGTATGTACTGACCTCTTGGACTTGGAATCTATGCTTCGCCTCAACATTGTTTTGTATATGTTAATACAGTTCGAGAGTGTTTCCGAACTTGTATTTCCCTTTATGTGAGCGATACGGGGATTGGATAGCAGAGTATGCCCGCACCATAGTTTAGTTGGGGTGCCATTATATATATATTTTATTCGAGTAGTTAATATATATATGAGGTTATAAACTTTGAACTGCCTACTGTGATTTGATAAGTAGATCATGGTTGTTGACTCAAATTATTAAATACTTGTTTTGTGAAAAGATGAAAAGGCACGGGGAAATCTTATAATTTAATGAAGCTAAAACGAGAGGAATACTTCAGATTGAAAGTTATATTTTTATAAAACTTTGTCATCGTCCGGTTTTGTATACATATGAATAAGTTAAGATAAACGTACCAATGGGAAGGTTAGTACGATAGGAGTGCACATTAGAAGAGAGGTGAGTATTTCTCAAGAGAGAGACGAACTAATATGATGTTGCATTGGCCTGTATCAATTTAAATACTTGCTTAACGTATATTAAAATCAAACACACTTTCGGGCCCTGACCCGTTTCCTTTCTCTCTCTCTTCTGTGTATATATATGTATATTTTTCAGGTGCCCAGCCACAGGGGCGTCTTGCTTAGGATTCTTTGAGAAGAACGAGCTGCAGCTTAGGTGGGAGTTGCAGGTCCCTTGAGTAGACGGCTTCTGTCATTGACTCCACTCTTATTACTCTCATTTATGGGGCACGTGTCGCCCTTTTTATCATTTCATTTATTGTTGGAGATTTTTATATTTCAGTTATTCCAGTATTGTTTATGGGATTTGTTTCAGGATGGTTTATGATTTTAATTTTATATTATTGACATTCGTTTGGTGAATGTATGGTTTTAATTAAATTTCGTGGTGTGATTCTCTATTGTAGAAATGTTGTTTTGTATTAATATAATCTTTTCTTTAATTAAAATTTGGAAGTTTGTATGAAAAATGTTTTTGACACTTAGCTTAATTATTTAGGGTGTTAAATTGGAAAAAATATTTTTATCGACAGTGATGCTGAGAATGAACCAACTGTTTACCTTGATTTAATTTAATAAAGGAGTGATCGCCCGGTATTTAATTAGGCGGGGTGTCACAATGAAGAGGAATTGAAGCCAATCTTTATCTAATGAAGGCTTTGTAGGATAATAAGAAACCGACCACCATCAGGGACAAACAAGTCCTCACTGGGATGTTAATTGTCCCAGTTGGGATGTTAGCTGCTCTTAATCGATTTATATCATGGCCATATGATAAATTTTTACCCTTTTTCCAAGACCTAAAAAGGCAAACATAAATTTCTAGGCTAAGGAGTGCGATTAGCCACTGGAAGGTATTCAACTGCACTTGGGATCTCCTCCGTTGATGTTAACCCCTATTAGTGGTAAGAATATCCACCTATACTTAGTTGTTTCTCATAATGAAACCAACGGAGAACAAGTACGACTATATGACGGAGATCAGTTGACTATTTACTATATTAGACATACTATCCTTGAGTCATAAAAAATATATATGCCTATTAACAATCTTGACATCCTAGCCACTCAAAAAGATACTAAAAAGGCATATTTGTCTAACAGAATAATGAGATGGTTGTTGGAGCTCGCATAGTTTGACATTAAGTATGAACCGCAAAAAGCTATCAAAAGGAACACTTTGTCCAACTTTATTACCGGGTTCTCCACTACACCGCCATAAAAGGAAGAAGTATAGCTAAATCCCATTATAAACATGTTTAACATCAATTGGGAAGCCCAATCGTAATCATGTAAACTATTCATAGACGATGCATTCAATAAATGTGGGACTAATATGGGGATTATCTTCATCACTCCTCAAGGATGTCTCATTAAGAAAGAAGTTCTCCTTAAATTTAAGGGATCTAAAAATGAGGTCGAATACAAGGCCATGATTCATGGCCTGCAAAGAGCAATCAATATGAGATCCAAAGACATAGTAGTATATTACGACTCTCGTCTAATCTCCAATCAGCTCCGTAACGAGTACGAGGATAGAGTACCCAAAATGTTCTCCTATCAGGACAAATTAAGAGGAATATCAAAGGCTTTCAGATCGTCCTCAATGGAATAGCTACCAATGAACAATAATAACCACGTTTATGCTTTAGTCACTTTATCATCAGTCATTGACAATGATCTAAAGAGAACAATTAGAGTGGAATATGTTGACCGACCAAGCATTGATGAGACATAGTCAGGCCTAAAAATCATGTAGATCGATCCGACTTCATACTAAATGGATCTAATCATAGCATACTTGAACAATGGGGATTTTCCATCATGCAACAAGGAAGAGCCCACAAATTGAAGATCCACTCGACAATTTTTTTCCTCAACTAAGAAGGAAAACTTTATCGATGATCGTTCACGGTTCAATAGGGATCTCCTAAGGATATTAGTGGCCTTTCATGCAGAAGGATTCCATTTAATTTGTCTATAAAGAGTTCTCTCCTATTATCAAGCAGCCGACCAACGATCTCAATCCTCTCACAATCCCATGGCACTTTTCTCAATGGGGCATGGAAAATATGGGTCCTTTACCTGAACATTGAGGAATATTAAATACTTGATAATCACCACCAACTACTTCTTTAAGTGGGTGGGGGAAGAATCTTTGACTCACATAAGAGAAATGAATGTCAGATGATTCGTTTAGGGGTATATTGTCACCATATTTAGAATCCTCAGGGATCTAGGGACTGACAATGGGACTCAGTTCGATAATGACACATTTAGAGACCCTTATACAGAATATGGGATCACAATCCACTATTCCTCATTGGTCTCACGATAATGCAGTGACTAGAATGTGATCACCAACAAGACTATGCTCGTTGCGATCAGACGATGATTGGAGAATGTGAAGGGATGATAGGTGAATGAACTCCGATTTATCTGCAAGGCCTATAGAAAAATTCCCAAGAGGCCAATAAGAAAAACCCCACATTTCTTGGCATATGACATTGAAGTAGTCATCCTGCTAGAAATTAGCCTCCCAAATCTAAGGACATATATCTTTGAAGATAGCCGCAATCATGATCAATTGGCTCACTAGCTTGATTTAACAGAAGAGCGAAGAGAGCAAGATTTCATACACCTCACAACATATCAAAGGAGTTAGACAACATGACATAACGGTCAAGGTTAGGGAGTTTCAATTCAACAACTTAGTTCTCATAAATCTCTTACCTCCGAAAAATAAACCCTCGGATGAAAAGTTGGCACCGAATTGGTAAAGCCTATAAAAGGTGGTGTCAAAAGGCAGAGGAGGATCCTACCATTTCAAAGAGTTAGATAACATAGTAGTACCAAGGTTATGTAATGCCATGAACCTTAAGAAATTTTACCATTAAGTAGTTAGTTTTTTTTGAATTTTTTTTAATAAATTTATATATGTAAATAAAAGTCTTTTCTTTATAGTTGAGCCTCTAATATTTGCCCTCATTATTAAACCCACCTGAAAATGATCGTATAACCTAAGTTGGGGTAAATCGTCTTAGAATAGGCACAAAACTACCTAATAATGGGTGGTACAACTTAGAAATAAGTTAGTGGCCTACATTTGGTAATAAACTTACCTGAAAATGGTGGTACATCTTAAGTTGGGTTGGTCAGCCTAAAATAGGAATAAACCCACCTAAGAAGGGGTGGTATAAATTAAAAATTAGTTGATCGCCTTCGTTTAGCAATAAATCAACTTGAAAACTATGGTACAACTTAAGTTAGGATGGTCGGCCTAGAATAGGCATAAACCCACATAAGAATTGATAGTATAACTTAAAAATAACTTAGTCGCTTATGTTTGGTATTAAACCCACAAGAGAACGGTGGTGCAACCCATGTTGGCTTAGTAGACCCATAATATGCATAAACCCACCTAATAATGGGTGGTACAACTTGGGAATAATTAATTGATCGATTAACCAGTTAACCTTTTGATAAATTTACAAGTCAGCCAGACCTTAGCCTTTCTGATTACCAGCTAAGTTAAATAAGAATGTTTACTTACGTAAATAAAATTAATTTGTAAATGAGTTAAATAACAAGTTTTAAATTGCATATTATATCAATTAGCATTTGGGGTGATAATTAGACAAGGTCAACAGAGTCGGACACAACCCATAATTCTGCCAAAGAATTTCGATTATGTCAGACGTGGAAACTAAAATGCAAAGGGAGTAAACAGAAAGACAACATTGAAAGACAAATCATAATTTCATTAATATTAGAAAAGGACTCAAGCCCTACAAAAATGGTCAAAAGACCTACAAAAAGAAACTAAAAAAATAAGAATAATTAGGAATGACCTCCCCCTAACTTTCTCGGGTTAGCGTTGGTGTTATGCTCTTGGACGACTACACCAACTAAAGCAATAGGGTAAAAAATGGCTTACTCGACCTTTGGATAAGGAGCCAAAATGGAATCACCCTCTCCTAAGAAAAGTTTATCTATGGGGGTGCTTGGCATACGTTAGGTCGCCCTCAAGGAAATTTCCCTTTTAGAGACTGGAAACCTAGCCAAGGTTAAATGCAGTTGACTCATGTAAGTCTAGTTGTAAAGTAATCTCTTGCGCCGCTGCCTCAAAGGCATCTCCATAGGCCTTTCCTCGGTCGACTTCCATTTTAGCCTCCAAGACCCATTTATGCCTTTGCAAAATTAGCTTTTGCAAAATTTTTGGCCAATAGGATTGCCTAGGGGAAACCAAGTTGGTATTAACCTTTTTAAACTACAGTTGGATCCGTTCAGATTCCCCCATAACCTTATCCTTTAGTCATCCTTCAGTTTGACCAATAAGTCAGTCACTGAAACATCCAAATATGTTGACTTACTAGGTTTGTATTGTATTTATACTATTTGGTGTTTCAATATGGTTGGTTATTTAGGACAGAACATTTATAGCTTTGATAAATTTTCTCTATTACATCATTCAAGACATCCCAACATCAAGCCTATGCAATTCCAAGGTCAAGGAAGGATAAAAAGGTCAAATAAACCAAAAGGATTAGTTTACACACATCACACACACTTCACATAATTTTCTCACGAGTTGTGTATGATGTTTCCTAATTTTAAAATAAATTTTATGCTACTATATAAATGAATTAGATATCATTTGGGTTGGCTATAATTATGAAAATTTTAATGGATGTGTAAAACTGGCTAAAATAATTTTCCTATATTTTTCTTGATTTTTAATAATCTTTCTTGAATTTTAAATGATTTTCTAAACATCTTTTATACATTCAAAATTATTTGTAAAGTCATTTATTAAACATTTTTTATAGGAAAATTAGTTATATTAATTTTATTGGTTGTGTTTAAATGCGTATGTTTTTTATTGGGTATATAACACGTGTTGAGAGAGTGGGGCAAATTTTTTTACACGTATCTGTGTTTCTTTACTCTCACAAACTTAGAGATCTTATACTTGCGGTTAGATCAAATTGATCAAAGCCTCACACCTAATCAAAATGAAACTAGTTTGAACTAATTAAAGAGAAGCAACTTGACCCCAATTATATCCAATCAAGCGTACTTCATACGCTTAACCCTCAACCGTTACAACCAAGCTGCCAAAGCTTAGATGATCTCAATTGTCTAATTTTAAACTCTTTGATCGCTTTCTCGATCCTTCCACCTACCTCTATATAAACCCTTTTAGTTTCTACATTGTGAAGCTTTTGGCTAATTTAGAGAGAGGAGGGGGAGTTTAAAAAGCGAAAGATAATATATGAGAGTGAAACCCTAAACTCAAAATTGTTTATATGTGCATGAGGGAGAAAAGAATAGAGGGGGAAAAGGGAGAAATAAGGGGAGAACTGAGGGGGTTCGAGTGAGTGAGAGAGATAGAAATTTGCGTCTCAAAACCATGTGACCTTCATATGGTCTGATTATCCAAGCAACCAACCTGGCTTTATTAGATATGAAGTTTTTAATAAATACCAAAGCCCTGCATTTTTTTCACTGCACACACTAGTTTAGGATCTTCTCTCACATTATTTTTCAAACATGAGCTTTAAATTCATTTTTAAACTGTACATATATGAGCAATGACGGTTTAGTAGTGAATTTTTACTTGCATATTTGATAGTATTTGAGATCCATACTTCTCATAGTTTAAATCTCATGTTTTGAAGTAAAACCTTTAAATCTGGTGTTTTCTAAAGAAAAATATTTTAAGATATTTTAGATCTACTTTTTTTCAACAGGTTTGTGTATATTTTCGTTAGATCTAAAAGTTTGTACATATCTGGACATAAAGAAATGATTTAAACCTTCTTTACTTGATTTCAAGTTTATGAGAGGATAAACTTATACTTATTGATTTGTTGGATCTAGTCTGTAATTTTAAGGGTGTGTTGACTATTTAGTGTTATAAGTAAGTATATTACACTCTACACTACACAATACACAAGCCACTACATTTAGTCATATTTGGTTAATATTTTGGATATTAGGATTTCTATCGACCAAGGATTTAAGAAGGAGTAAAGATTTACAGCAAAGAAACACGACCAGATATCTAGAGACGATTTCTCACTATAGATATATTTCTTATTTGCGTTTGTTGTATATTTGTTGTACCTTGTAAATACTTTGTTTATTTTGTCTCGTACAGAAGGTCATAAATGTTTCCCCACCCAGTTTTGGGTTTTACCACGTAAAAATCACTTATTGTTCTTTG
Source organism: Sambucus nigra (assembly GCA_949130495.1). Lineage (NCBI taxonomy): Eukaryota > Viridiplantae > Streptophyta > Magnoliopsida > Dipsacales > Adoxaceae > Sambucus > Sambucus nigra. The sequence continues at coordinate 112,610,759 of OX422216.1, forward strand.
AATGTTTCTTATAATTATCTACACTGTCTGATAGGCCATCCTAACTAGTAGATTGAAGTTTTAAATTTCTGAAACTTAATATCCAGAATTTCTCAACTAAAATAGAAATTAGGTTATTAGTGAACTAGTTAAATAATATTGTGTTATTGCAAAACTCTATAGTTTTAAATCAAATGAGGGTTTGAATTTTTGATTGCACTCTTGGACTTTTAACTTTATTAAAATGTTTTAGGGTAATTTGAGTCACTTGCATGTTCTTATCGGTCATAGTGTTCTTCAAGACATTATTTTTAACAAGAATGTCTTTCTTCCTCACCATGTGATCAGTCGTGGTAGCCACCTCTTGCATGGACTACATGGCCTGTGAAAATAAGGAAAAGAAGAACAATAGTTATCACAATACTAACAACTCAAAAATGATAGAATTTATAATAAATGGAGCTAACCAGAAATCTTTGGAGGAGACATTATGTGTGAAAGTGCTCCATAGGGAATGCCCTCAAGGCCTTCATGTCAAATGGTAACATAGCGGCCTGAGCGACCAAGTAACCAAAATTAAGGTCATGATAGGCTCAGTCTTTGGTCATCAAGGGATCATTTTCCTTCATAAAAATTATCTCCCAGGGATGTACTCTGAAGGTCGTCGACTGACGATTCTATTTCTATGAATTGATAACCACCAGAGGGTTAACATTCACGGGAAGGAGTAGTTGGAGAATAAGGAACATACTTCCTTATCCTCCTTTTCTTGGCATGTTCGTCCTCTCCCCCTCTCTAACTTAAGGGATTATTTCTCTTAAAGGTAGATCACCATTTTCTTCATATTAGTTGCTCTTGGGTAGCTTAGTCGGCCTGATCGCCATAGTTCTATTGATTACCACGAATGGTGGAGAGATATACTTTTTGGAGGGGGCATTTCATCATCTCCTTTAGATTGTCTGGGATGTGTGAGAAGCATAAATAATATATCTCCAGATCTCCTTCTTCCTCAAATTATTACCAAAGACAACCTGAGATATGACCTATTCGTGGGAGAATAAAGGGGCAAGATCGTAAAAATATTATCTTCTTCTTACTCTTCTCTTTATTCTTCCTCCTCATCCCGGCCTTTCAGAAATCAGTTAAAAAATGTAAATATGTGATAAATATTCATCTACGCAAACACCCCTTCTATTTTAGTTGGGATGGGTGTGTTTGTGGGGATTGGGGAATCACCAATCAGTAAGTAGTCGACTACAGAAACCTCATGAATAATTTTAAATTTCTTGGCTGACGCAACTATCATTTCATAGATAAGAAGAATATGAGCAGTTCTCTAATGAGGTCGGATGACGGTTGGAGTTTGCATATTCCAAACAATTTGAATGTCATTTAGATTAACCTAACAATATGTTAGATTTCTCTTGAGATAAGGTTTTTCATATTAAAGAAAGGTCTATTAGTAACAAAAGTTAAGTCTTACTTAATCAACTTACAAAAAATGATGGGCGACCTACCAAGAGATCCGACATGAACAGGCATAGGAATACATGTGCAGTCTTCACCATACAGTAACCCAAAAAACACTAAGACATCCTTGTCGGTGTCTTTTTGTGATTTGATAGCCAAGTCACAAGACTGCGAGACATATCTCTAGCTTGGAAATGGTATGTGTCAGATCCAAGAGAAGTTGTTATTTCATAACAATAACTAATTTCATTCAAACTCATATTAGTCCCATAAATATGGTTAATGGATAATGTGTCCATTATAATATGTAAGAAACTTATGTTTTCTTGGATTGGAAGAATTCCGTAAAAACAAAGTACTTCCACCAATAATGGTTCAAGAGGGAAGCGAACTCCCCCTTTAATTATTTTAACTGTCATAAAAGCGACCTCGTCGTCAGTTTTATAAACATCTTCTTCTTTAGGCGAGGTTCTATTTTGAATGTTCTAAAAAATGAGGTGTTTAGCACGAAATGCCTCAAAATTATTTTTTAAGGTCACCTCACACTTTCTTAAATACCTATACATGGTGGAAAATGGTGAAAGCAGAAGAAGAAAAAAGAATAAGGTTTGATATTTTGGGGTTTTAAACATTTCAAAGAGAAAGTGGGATAGTATACCTGTGAAAATGAATACGAATGAGAAGGTATGAGGGATTTTCAAACCCTTATACCTATTTCCACTAAAGAGTCCAAATTGGAGGATCTCCTTAGGGAGAGAGCCCCACTCTGATTATCCCCTAGATAATGTGATCCACACGCAATCAATACTTATGGTGGATAACTTATGGCTTATATAATCTCAAGCACAAGGATTACGCATGTCACCTAAAATGATCCCACTATGACCAAGTGGGATACATGTCAATTTGTACGCGACATTTAAGGAAGCCCACAATGGCATTTGTGCGGTTAATTAGACCAAATTAGGTCGATTGAGTCTAAAGACAATTGAAGGGACATTTGGTCGATTAGTCCATGTGGCATCTGGAAGTCGAGACGGTGTAGTCAGTTATATATTATGGAGTTTCTAACACATAATCATAAAAGGATTATATCCTAGCTCAGCCGAATACAAGTCAGCTACAACTCTACCACTCTAGGGATAAGATCGAAGAAGATTGACGATAAATAAATGAGAGACCTAGATTTATGGGACATTTATAATTATAAGTAAAACCCACCCCAACTAGTTGGGGTATGATCAATTGTATTCTTGTAACCATGACTTGGACTCTCAGCAAGCAACCCTAGCACTCCAGTCGTCATTTTTTTTCTCAGTTAATGTAATACCCCGTATTTTTGGCTATATTTATTTTTGGGATTAATTAATTAAATGCGTATTAATTGGAAATTAATCCGGGTTATAAATACTAATAAGATGCGAGTTGGTATTTGATTATGTGCATATATGATTATATATGAATTTGGAATTTTGAAATTTGTCGTGAGATTTATATACGGCAATTTGGAAATTTTATTGAGAGGCGTGGGACCGCCGCGTCACGGTGAAATATTTTGATTATAAAAAGTGAAATTAAAATCTATAATCCGTATGGTCATTTTGAGTGCGCCAACGCGTCCGGAAGGGTCGAGATAGTCAGAAAACACTAGCCGGGGGTATAGTTTGGGTCCCGGGGTATTTTTAGGCCATACCGGCAACTTAAAGGGTATTTTGGTAATTTCACATTTTGAGGAATTAAAAGTGACGAAAATTAGAGATGTAAATCTGATGTGGATTAAACCCACTAAGCCCATTAACCAAACCATATTAACCTAGAAGGCTACGTAGGTTATCATTTAGGTTTTCTAAGTTCCCCAAATCAAACCCTAGCCACCTTAAGCCACCATTGGAGAAGGAGCTTGGAGAGAAGAAATTCTGCAGAAAAACTTCATCAAACCTACACCAAAATCAGAAATCAAACCAAGGCAAGTGACTTTATTCCATTTAATTTCAGAGAATGTCTTTTCCATGTTAGAAATTGAGGAATTTTTATTGTTCTTGAAAGATGAATGAAAACCCATGTAGTTTGGAGTTTAGAACTTGAAAATTTTGAAGAGATTTACATGTAGAATGATAGGTCGATGATTTCTCTCATAATAACTGTGATTAGAAGAAATTAAAACGAATTAAATTCTGGGATTTGATGATGATATAAAGTTAGGGTTCATGTTCTTGAGATATTGGGAAAAAGTGTAGAAATTTGTAAATTTAATTGATGTTAGGATGGATTGATCCCTTAAAAACATGTTAGGATGTGACTATATATGTTTAGTATTGATTATAGACCTTTAAACGATTGTTGGGACTTAGTTTAGAAGATTTGAGGTGTTAAAATGGATGTAAAACGAATTGGGGAAAAATCTGGGACAACTCTGGTAGCTCGTTAGAAGCCCCTGCCCAGGTCGTTCGAACGACCTCGTTCGAACGAGCTTCTAACGAGTTGACCAGTCGCTGCTAACGAGAAGGGATTTCGTTCGATATCTCGTTCGAACGAGATATCGTTAGAAGGAACAGTTCGTTCGAACGAACTGGGATCTCGTTCGAACAATCTCGTTCGAACAAGACTTCTAACGAGTTGGCAGAGGAATCTCGTTCGAACAGTGTCGTTCGAACGAGACTTCTAACGAGTTGACAGTTTGGTCCTTTTTGGACTGTTTTGATTTTTGGAGTCCCGTAAGCTTGTTCGAGGTTATAGATAGCCTTCCGATGATAATGTAGTGATAGAATTGGGACTTTTGGGTATTTACGAGAAGGAAATTATATACGAGAGTTATATTAAATGGACGGTTTGGGTTGAGACGTGAGTGTCTACTACGACGTGAGAATGTATTATGGCGCGTATAACTACAAACCGGAATAGTATAAATTGTGATAATTATAAGTTAGTACGAGAATGCGATATGTACTACGATTAAACTACATTGATTACTAAGACGTGTGTTTACTTAGTATTGGTATATGAATTATGTGTATGACATACCTACCATATTTGCTATCACGAGAGGTTTGCGTTCGCTTAGGGCCCTCTAATCCTTGTGTTGACCGAATTTAGACTGGTTACCTCGATGAACATAGGCCAAAGAAAGACTTATTGGGATATTAATAAGTCCGCTGATCGTGGGAGCGTAGGTATGTGCGTGACCCATGTGATGTGACTGTGTTCGCCTCCACTATTTGTGATTTGTGTTATCTGAACTATTCTTGAGAGATTCGGAATGTGTGATCCTTATGTACGTGATGTACCGGGATGGATAGCAGAGTATGTGTGCACCGCAGCTTAGTTCTCGGGGTGCTTGTATCGTATATTTATGATGTGAATAATATACACTTAATTAATGAGAACCTTTATGTTAATGATGTGAATATAATTACGGTATTGTTTCGAAAACTATAACGAGTTAACTGATAGTTATATATATTGCATATTGAGTACCTGAGTTTACGTTAAACCCCTATTTAATTACGAGCGTACAATGTTAATGGAACCGAGTATTATGGGTAGGACCTTTGGCAGTCTAGCTAGATATGTTGTCACTTAGCTAGTGGTTTATACTGTTATAGATGGGTACTTGCGTTAGGAGTGCACATTTAGACGAGAGGTGAGAATGTAATGTGAGTGCACGTCCTAACATGTACTTTGCATTTAATGTTTTAAATGTTTTTAAAGCACTTGCAGTTTTTTTTAAAATATAACTCCACATTCGGGCTCTGACCCGTTTGCTTTTCAAATCTATTTTCTTTGTAAAACCATTTTAGGTGCCCAGCCACAAGGACACCAAGCATAGGATACTCATTCAGGTGACGAGCTGTAGCTGTTTGTGGAAGCTACAGGGACTTTGCTTGTAGACGCTTCGATCTTTTGGATTCCAGAGTTATTATCTATCAGTTGTAGGGCATGTTGCCCATTTCTATTAGACATTTTCCATTTACAGTTTTCAGACTTTGGCATGTATCGTTTTAGTATTCGGTTTACTTTTTCATTTGTGGGATTTTAGTGAGGAGTTTTTCCTCCAGACCTTATTTACTGTTATGTGATGGTTGTTCATTTTACTTCAGTATGGTGAATGGTGTTATTTATTTCTTCATTACACTTGTTGCATGTTAATCGGACTTTAATTAAAATTTGGCACTTACTTTTTAAATACTAGGTGGTTAGTAATCATAAAAATGTTTTCGACAGTGATGCTATTAACTGAGCCAACTTGGCATTTTGAATTAATTTAATAAAGGAGTAGCTACCCGGTATTTAATTAGTCGGGGTGTCATAGGTGGTATCAGAGCATCAGGTTCTAGTGTCCTTTAGGATCTGTACGGCTATTATGTTTCCGCTATGTTTCTTTGATTTAGAGCCCTATATTTTAGGACTGTTGTACTCTTTTGTGTATGCTTCGTTCTTCAGCTATATTAAGTTTATAACCGTGAACTTATAAACTTTGTTCTTATTTCATATGCCTCCACGATGTGCACGACGAGTTCCCAGGGATGCAACTCCCGAACCCCAGCCCGCTCCAGTTCAGGGCATGATGAACGCCGCTGAGGTTGCAGCTATAGTAGCCCAAGCGGTAAATGCCGCAATTGCCGTGATTTAGCAGGCACCACCTCAGGCGCCGGTTGTCGCGCCGGTACAGGAAAATGCATTCCCGTCTGCTTGGGAGCGTGTACGTGACGCTTTTCAGAAAGCGCATCCGTCAGAGTTTGCAGGTAGCTCAGATGTGGTAGTCTCGAGCCAATGGAGGAAGGATATGCAGAGGCACTTGAGAATGCATGAGTGCACTGATGTTCAGAAGCAGGTGCTAGCTACTTTCAAGCTGGTTGGATCTGCATTGCAGTGGTGGGAGTCTATTACCACCGCGGAGGAGAGGGATGCTCTCACGATTCAGGAGTTCTGGGTGCGGTTCGACCGCAAGTACTTTCCGTCGGCTGTTCATACGGAAATGAGGAGGAAGCTGATGAGTATGAGGCAGGAAGGCAAGACAGTGGCCGAGTATGAGGCCGAGTTCACTAATCTGTTGAACATCGTTCCAGACGAGATACCAACAGAGAAGAAGAAGATTGAGAAGTTCACCGACGGGTTGAATTGGAGGATCCGTCAGCATCTGCTAGGGAACCTATCGTTGGCCACATATTCTGATGTGGTTAATGCTGCATTGTTACACTGCCAGGACCACCGTTTTCATATGGCCGAGGGTAAGAGGCCGGGGGAGTCTAGCCATCAGGGCAGGACTGGAGGACATGGTGCTAGCGGGGCACAATCTGGTCAGGGGCAGAGGCAGAATGAGCAGGGCTCCCAGCAGGGGGATAATAAGAGGTTCTGGTCAGGGAACTACAGACAGGGACAGGGAGGTTTCCGTCAGGGCCATCAGGGTCCAAACGGCCATCAGGGCCAACAGGGGCAGAATGGGCAACAGTTTCACCAGGGCCAGCAGGGCCAAGGGAGGAACGGTAACGGCCACCAGGGCCGGGGACAACAGGGGCAGAGAGGAGGGAACTTCCAGGGAAGTGCTTTATTTGTGGCAAGACTAGCCATAAGAAGCAGGATTGTCCTGATAGGGGCAGGGCCCCACAGCAGCAGCAGCAGGGTGCTCGCCAGGAGCCACATAGGCCTATGTTTCCCGCCGCTCTTCCCGCACCGCCACAGATGGCAGCATTGCCACCCATTCCAGCAGTCCCAGTTCAGCAGGGGCAGCTACAGTATGGACGTGTCTACAACGTCCACCAGGCTGCAGTTCTACAGGCACCGCCCGCGATCGAGGGTACGTTTCCTATCCATGGCACTATGGGTCGGGTGTTATTTGATACGGGTGCTACACATTGTTTTATAGCTACACACTTTGCGAAGGCTTTAGGATTGTTAGCTATGGCAGAGAGCACAGTGACGTGTGTCGACTCACCATTGGGGAGTGGGTCACTTATTTTCTTTATATGCCGGGGAGTGGGAGTAGGGATTGGTAGTCTGGTATTACGTGCAGATATGTTGGTATTAGATATTCATGTTCACGATGTGATCATCGGTATGGATTGGCTCGTAGCTTATAGGGCCATGATTGATTGCTTCAGCGGGAGCATTGTTTTTGCCATTCCGGGGCAAGAGATGTTTATAGTGGCGATGCCTCGCCCAGAGGGAGGATCGACCGCTCATTTGTATTACCTAGAGGAGGATACCTCTAAGGAGGTTGTGATTCCTTTAGATTCTATCCCAGTCGTCAGGGAGTATTCAGACGTGTTTCAGGAGATACCAGGCTTACCACCCAGTCGAGAGATAGACTTTGTTATAGATTTGCTACCGGGTACGAGACCTATAGCACGTGCACCATACCGTATGGCTCCAGCTGAGATGCGAGAGTTACGGGATCAGATAGAGCAGCTGTTAGGTCAGGGCTTTATTCGCAGGAGTACCTCACCTTGGGGCGCTCCGGTTTTGTTTGTGAAGAAGAGGGACGGTTCACTGAGATTGTGTGTGGACTACCGAGAGTTGAATAAGGTCACGATACGGAATAAGTATCCGTTGCCTCGAATCGATGACTTATTCGACCAGTTGAGAGGAGCTTCTTTCATCTCGAAGATTGATTTGAGATCGGGATACCATCAGTTGCGTATCAGGGAGGAGGATGTCTCAAAGACTGCGTTCTTGTCGAGATATGGTTCTTACGAGTTTCGGGTTATGCCTTTCGGTTTGACCAACGCTCCAGCAGTGTTTATGGACTTGATGAACAAAGTGTTCAGGGATTTTCTAGATCATTTTGTCATTGTCTTCATTGATGACATTCTGGTTTACTCTCAGACGGAGGAGGAGCATGCCGAGCATTTGAGGCAGGTTTTGCAGACACTTCGTCAGAACGAGTTGTATGCAAAATTTGAGAAGTGCGGGTTTTGGCTGAAAGAAGTCCAGTTTTTGGGACATATTATTTCCGACCAGGGAATATCTGTTGATCCGGGTAAAGTATCAGCGGTGAGGGAGTGGGGACAGCCCACGACACCAACGGAGATTCGTAGTTTCTTGGGTCTAGCAGGATACTACAGGAGGTTTATCCGGGGTTTCTCGGAGATAGCAGCGGTGATGTATTCCTCTGCAATTGATCCTGCAATATATCGCGTATTCTTGACGTAATCTTTAAAAACTTTCATCAATCTTTCAAACGGATACATCCACCGATATCTAACTGGACCACAAAGAAGTGCCTCGTCGCATAGGTGTACCAACAAGTGAACACTTATGTCAAAGAATGCTGGGGGAAAGTACTTCTCCAATACACAAATCGCTTCGTTCACAGCCAATTTTGCGGCCACTATGTGTTCTCGATTCAATACCTTCTCACACAAGAGGGAGAAGGTAATACTAATTTTCATAATAGCCCTACGCAAATCCTTGTGCTTGGAGAAACAGTGCTTAAACAATAGAGGAACCAATTGCATGATCACATGCCAATCGTGGGACTTACACTTATGTAAATCATGAGTAGCATAATTCACAATCCTTTGCAAGTTGGACGAAAAAGTAGATGGGCCCTTCAAATTATATATTGTGTCTAGAAGCACCTTCCTTTCCTCACTCGTCAAAGTAAACGCACCAGGGGGAATTATTGTCCTTCCCCTACTATCTTCTTTCAACCATAGTTGTGGTTTAAGTTTTAACGTTTTAAGGTCTTTTCGTGCATTTTCTCCATCCTTTGAATGACTCCCCCCAAGGCAAGTACCCACAATATGTTCAGCGAAGTTCTTCTCTGCATGCATCACATCCAATACATGGCGCACCGGGTTTTTCTTCCAATAAGGCAAGTCAAATAAAATTGACCTCCGAGACCATGCCTTTCTTATCTCAGTTTCATTCCCAGTCGGGGTCTTCTTATGCTTGACATTCTTAAATTTGGGATTCTTACCTGGCATATTTGGGCCACATTCAGAAGATTTATTTTCAATTTCTGAACCCGAAAGTTGTCTCGGCGGTAGCCTATGTTCAACTCCGCCCAATAAAAAATTGGAAGCTTTCTCAAATCTGAAACTATGAGCTGGGGGTAAAAACCTCCTGTGGCAATGGTATACATTTTTTAAGCTGGAGGATAGACGAAGAGATTCAGTCTCCTCTCCATAAATAGGACACCCCAAATAACCATGTACTACACATCCGGATAATGTCCCATAAGCTGGAAAATCATGAATTGCCCACATCAACATAGCTTTCAGCGTAAACTCTTCTTTTCTAAAAGAGTCAAATGATTGCACACCCTCTTCCCACAACTCATTTAATTCTTCTACCAAAGGAGCCAGGTAGATATCAATGTCTTCACTTGGTGCCTTTGGCCCAGGTATCAATAAAGCCATCATCGAAAATTCAGGTCTCATACACTGTGAAGGAGGGAGGTTGAGTGGGGCTAGGATCACTGGCCATACACTCTGATTGGTGCTTAGATTTCCAAATGGATTGAAACCATCTGTTGATATAGCCAAACGAATGTTGCGTTGTTCTCGAGCAAAATCGGGATACTCATAATTCATCCTCCGCCAGGCAGTAGAATCAATAGGATGACGCATGATATTACCCCCTACTTCTGCCCTAGCATGCCAAGTCATTGCCTCTGCAATCCATGGTACTGTGAAAAATCGCTTTAATCTAGGCCCAACGGGAAAATATTTCAATACTTTTTGAGGCACTTTTGAGCTTGTGCCTTCCTTACTAGTAGATTGGACATATCTAGGTTCATCGCATACCGGACAACGATCGATATTTTCATACTCCTTTCGGTATAGTATGCAGTCATACACACAAGCATGAATCGATGTATACTTCATTCCCAAACCTTTCAAACTATTCTTCATAACAGGATAGCTATTTGGAAGTGTATTCACCTTGGGTAATAAGCCCTTCACCCATTTCAGAATTCCCGTCACGCTATTGCCAGACAAACTGTACTGCGTCTTCAAACTGTGCAAACCAACCATGGCATGTAAAGTTGTTTGATCTTTCTCACAGCCAGAGTATAACGGTTGGGTCACCTTAAATTTTAAACTTTGGTAGTCATCGTCAAGTTTTATCGTGTTATCTTCACGAGCACTTGAATCTTCTACATCATCAGTAACCTCATTCTCCTCGGCTTCATAAACTCCGTACGCATCATCAACTAAATCCTCTAACATATTATGATCTACGTCGTCCCCTTCTTCATCTATTCTACTTGTTGAAGGATGTTGTGAAGGTTGGTCAGGGACAAAAGGAACTTTCAATTCACCGTGAAAACTCCAAAATCGATAACTATCTTGCATACCCGATCTTAACAAATGTAGTTCAACTGTTTTCCACTCAAACACCTTACCATTCTTACACCTAGCACACGGACACGGAAACTCTTCATCATTACGACATCTCTTTGCATATTTCACAAATTCGTTAGCACCTCTACGAAACACATCCCCCATTCTATTAGTCTCACCCATCCACTCTTTGTATTTCGGATATCCCATCACAGCTACCACAACTAAACACCTATTAAAGGTAAACAAAACTTAGATTTATAGTATGTTTTTTTTAATTATCCCACCATTTAATTATCCTATTAAAGGGTATGTGGTCCTATCCCATTCAAGAATGCATTTTTCTGTAATATACTTAACAGCTCATGCACATTGTTACGATTTGAAAAAAATTCGACAGCATATCCCCTTAGTTCTCCAAGTACACGACGTAGATTAGCAGGTGTGAGTGTTATTTCAATTGGTCAATTAAAATAACAGTCACACTTGTCAATCTAGTATGTACCCAGAGAACATTAAGATACGACTGCAGAACTTCCTCCAAAAGTAACAACTTTAAGCTAATAAGAATATTATACAAAAATTATACAGTCTCAAACTGTCCAAACGGGACAATTCGAGAGATCTCATTACAGGGGTAATGACTCTCGAACGGGTCTAAGGGTTATTGAATGCGTACGCATAAGAACTAGAATGCTAGTATCTATGCGCACTATATTTAATTTCAAGTATGTTTCATATAATGGGTTAATTCAAATACAAAAATAAATTCATGGGATAATTCAAATACAAAAATAAATTCATGTATTGACCACATACACACACACACACACACACACTATCTAAGCTGTTCTATAGGTATAAAAACAATTATTATCCAATTATTATCCAACTATTATCAATTATTTATTTTGAATGTAAATAATATTCAAAACCCCACCCACCCCCACCCCCTCAGATTAATTCAAGACATAAGACCCTAAAGGGAATCCTATCTGCAACAAGATTCTAGTTAGTAAAGAAGACATAACAGAATATGGTGGAATCCACTACACTACAAAACCATTTAATAATATTTAAAAAATTCAAAACCATTTAATAATATTTAAGCACTAAAATTAATTTAATTTAATTTAACCTAGGAATTAATCAGATATTTTTATCCTATGTTTACTAATGCTAAAATTATGAAAAATGACACCCCCCCCCCTCCCCCACCCCGCCCCCCCCTGCCCCCCTCCACCACCCCCTGCCCCCCTCCCCCAAAACACACCACCACACACACACACACACCGCACCCCACCACACCCCACCCCCTACCCCCTCCACCACCCTGCCCCACCCCGCCCCACCCCCTGCCACCCATTCACCACCCCCTCCCCCACCCTGCCCCACCCCACCCCCTGCCCCCTCCACCACCCCCTCCACCACCCCCTCCCCCACCCTGCCCCACCCCGCCCCACCCCATGCCCCCCTCCACCACCCCCTCCCCCACCCTGCCCCACCCCCCACACACGCTCACACATACACACAGATATATATACACACACACACATAACTATACAAACAAATATATATATATAAATGGAAGAGAGAGAGAGAGAGAGAGAAATTGGACCTGAGAGAGAGAGAGAGAGCAGCGTCGAGAGAGAGAGAGAGGGAGGGAACGGTGGGAGGGAAAAAAGAAGGGGGAAATGGTTTTTGCTGGAAAAATTGTCACGGTCGTGTCAAGGTCATTGACCGTGACACGAATTGTCACGGTCAATGACCGTGACAATTCGTTGTCACGGTCGTGTCAAGGTCAATGACCGTGACATAAAACGCGTGTTTTTTTGTCACGGTCAATGACCTTGACAAGGCTGGCCGGTTGAAAGGTGACAATTTGCCCATTTTGGTGTAGTGACTATTCATCTGTTTGACAACTACATGTTTTCCTTTTGACTTTATATATTACCTTTTCACTCAGAATCAAAGGTTGCGCATAAATAATATTGGTGTTGTTATCTATGATGAATCCCGCATCAATGCTATTTGTTCTGTGGTAACATAATGTAACTATTTAGTGTCTTTGTACTTAATAAAAATTTCCTTCATTTTTAGTTTATTTTCCTTTTATCCTTTTTCCCTAATTCTAGAGGAATAAAAAAGAAAACATGGCACCAAATGTGGATAAATGGAAAGGGAAGGAGAAGGAATATTCAAAAGTGGTATGTTTAACATTTCAATGGTTATGACTCTATTTGTTTTCATTATTTTTTTATCGTGTTCTTCATTTTTTCTTAATCTATTATCTTTAATCTACCATATTTCTTTTAATTCTGACTATCAAATTTTCCTTTGTATTATATAGATTCAAAGGCCGCGCAAAAATACTGGCGGTATTATTATACGTGATGATGTTCAAATCGATGCTATTTGTGTTGTGGTAACTAATACTTTATATATGTTTTTTTCCCTTCACAATTCTTATAATCAAGTTCTTATTCTCATTTCATTAATGCCATCGATGTTATTTCATTTACATAGCCGCATACTCAGCATAACAATGGCAACAATAAAGGCAAGGGGAAAGAGAAAGAGAAAGCAAATGTGGCGCCTATTAGGGTAAATATTTCTCAGCAACTTTCCACAATTTTCTTTTTTCAGTTCAAAAAAATCTCACCTTATAATCCTTTCATCTCTTTTTATATGCTTTAATCATTTCTATAAGCATCTTGGATGGGTAAGGGGAATATCTCTTCTGGAGCGGTATGTTTCTAATATTACCTTATTTATTTTTATAATGTTCCACCTACTTATAGGGTCACATTTTGCATTTACCATGTAGGGTGACTATAAATGTTAAGTACACCATTCTGAATAATTTACATCTTTAATTTACCATCTTGCTATACACTGTACGATTTAAAATATTTACCTCATTTTAAATGCAAAACGATTACCACTTTCCATTACTAATGTTACTATATAAGACCATTATTCAAAACCTCTTCATTATTGTCACGTTATGTGCTGATAATCTTTTTTCTTCTTTAGGCACCCTACGTACCCTTAATCTAAAAATGTGCCTAGGCACAATGAATGTGACAGGAATGAGAACAGGAAACATTTATTCCTTTGCCAACTACAAATGAAATTTGCTTGCCATCCCAATCTCACCCGTCTACTGAACATTTAACACTATCTCAAAACTTAATCTTAAGTGGTGTTCTGGCTCAACGACAACACCGAGAACATGAAAGACTTTCTCTCTTTCAATCTTCGTGTGACCTCCAGAACTTACATCTGTCAATCCCCATCACTCTGCACCATAATCCACCATAACTGTTATATATATGGCACCATGTAATAGCTTAAACTCAAAACGTGCACTTGGCCAACGACATCAATGTCATTGAGAAAGAGCACTTCGGGTACAAGAAACAATAGACAATTGATCATCTACTCAGACTCCTAATATTCCAAGTCAATAACACCACCTACCCTTGCTAGCACAGAACGTGTTCCTAAGAGAGCAAGGGTTTCACAATCGTCCTTTATTGATGCAAGGGTTGAACTCCTTTCAACAATAATCGAGAATTTTATAAAACTGAGAACCCCTGATCAATTGGACTTTCCTCTACAAAGACTTAGCCCTTTGATTGATAGTTTACTAATCCCAGTTGATCAAATTTATATGCCCCTAATAGTTTTTCCATGCAACCTCTATCAAGATTTTAACCAAATTTAACTCGACACATTTGTTAATGATGGTGTCCCCTGTGAAACATCTAAAACTGTTCAAAATATACCTGCCACTGATACAGATAGTATTGAACGTCTCGCCTAATCTAAAGATAACCACCCTAGGTAAATATTTTATGTGTATTTTATTATTTGGAAATTTATCTAATGACATAGTTTATATTCCTTAACACATTCTTTTGATTTTATACTTAGATCCACTCTATCAGGTGTCAGCAATATAGCAAGTATGAGTACAAATCGAGAATCATATGTTGACTATAGTATACATTTTCTTGGCCTTATGACTGTTCCGTGCCCTTATTGTCATGCTTTACATTGGATTGATGAAATGTTGTCCATCACATCGAAAGTCCCCCCCTGGAAAGTGTTGCAAGGAGGGACAAATTCTTTTGCCCAATCTTATTGAACCCCCATCGAAAACTAAACATTTATTTGATGGCATCGATGATCAATGCAAGTCTTTTCAGGATCATATTAGGGAGTATAATGTTTTTAATGCATTTACGAGTCTAAATGTCAAGATGGATGATATAGTCCTCACAGGTAGGGGTCCCACATCTTTCACCATTCATGGTGAGCTACTTCATTGTACCGGGGCCTTATTACAAAAACCAGGGCTTAAAGATGAAGTTGCATATGCATAATTATACATATACGATCTGGATGTGGCATTACAAATTAGGGAACGTAGAAATCCACGTTTATATATTGTCATCTTTCGAATAATTCAAGGTTCCATGGAGGTGAATAATCCGTTTATATACAAATATCGTTAGTCATTTTCAATATTAGAAGAATCCTCTCGAGCGGGTCAAAACTTGCCACCATACCTTAATTACAATACTGCAGCAGATCGTAGAAGGTATAATTTGTCATTGACCGATGAGATTGTTGTTATTTTGCCTGGCGATGGTCATAATTCCTCTGCAATGAGAGATATTGTTGTTCTCTTACAAGGGGAAATCAATTGATGCAAATTAGTTAATATCACCTGGCATACCTTCCTTTGCATTATGTACTTCAGTACCCTCATGGTCATCTTGGATGGGAGCCTGAAATGAAGCTATGGGATGTAGTAAATAATGTTAAGCATGATAATCGACTTACTCAGTTGCATCATTACGGATATCGTTTGTTTCAACACGGTACTTAATACTCTATAATTTTGAGAGGAGGTAAACTTTTTCAGGAGTTCATTATGGATACCCGGGCTTCTAAGGAACAAAATCGCTTAACTTATTTCAGACTTAATCATAACACCCTTTGTGTCGAATTATACAAAGATCTTACGGATTGTATATCTAAGGGTGTTGAACCATTGCAAATTGGTAGGCGAATGATTTTTCCCTCTTCTTTCACTGGTAGTGCACGAAATATATTTGAGATCTACCAATATTCGATGGCCATAACACGATTCTATCAACACCCAGATATTTTTCTCATAATGACTTCCAATCCTAAATGGCCTGAAATCACTAAGGAACTATTATTGGGTCAGAATACGGTTGATCGTCCTGACTTGGTCGCACGTGTATTTGAATAAAAGAGAAAAGCATTAATAGAGGATATTAAGGATAAAAATGTTTTTGGTAAAAAAGTTGCCCATGTTTTTACGATCGAATTCCAAAAATGGAGTTTACACCACATGCACGCTCTTCTTTTCCTTGATAGCCAAATCAAGATTAAAACATGTGCCCATGTAGATAACATCGTTCGTGAAGAGTTTCCAGACCCCATCAACGATCCAATGCCTTTCTAAACCATTCTTGTTTGTATGGTTCATGGTTCCTGCAGCTCCTTGAACCCTAATTCTCCTTGCATGGAAAATGGTAGATGCACAAAGATTTATCCACGAGCATTTGCAAATGACACTTCAATGGATAGTAACATATATCCAATCTATCGTCGTCGTGACGATGGTAGGGAATATACTACTTCCAGTGGGAAAAAGGTAGGAAATAACAATGTTGTGCCTTATAATCCGTATTCATCTCGACTATTCAATTATCATATCAATGTTGAGGTTTGTACCGATTTAAGATGCGTTAAATATATTAACAAATACATTTATAAAGGCCATGATCGCACCACTATAATCTTGGGAGTTGCTGATGAAATCCAATAATATTTAAATGCAAGGTACATCGGCCCCCCATGAAGCAGACTAGAGAATTTTTGGTAATCACATGCATCAGGAAAAACCACCTATTACGCGATTATATTTACATTTACCAGGGATGCATCATGTGGTGTTCAATCCTGCAGAATCACCAAGTACGGTTGCTAATAGGGCTAGGGTTCAAATGACTTCGTTAACTGGATTTTTTCTTTCTGCGCATCGAATGTTTCTTCGCGAGCTTACACCTACCAAGAGTTTTCGCAACATTATGTTTGGAGTAATACAAAAAAACTCTGTACTCCTAGGAAAACACACGAGTTTTCTATTGGTAGAATGTACTTTACTTGCCCTAATTCAGGTGAAATGTTTTATTTGCAATCTCTTCTGACCATTGGCAAAGGACCTATATCCTTTGAGTGCTTACGCACAGTCAATAATGTTGTGCATGATACTTTTAAGTCTGCATGTGTAGAGAGGGGATTGCTTGAAGATGATAATGAATGGGTTCAATGTTTACAAGAGGCATCAATCATTCAAACTGGATATCAACTTAGACATCTTTTTGGTGTTATACTTACACAATGTTTCCCTTTGTATCCTAGTTTATTATGGAATCAATTTTCCATTCACATATGTGACGATCTAGTCCATAATTGCGTACACTCTTTGCTATTCCAAACCCAGCAGACGTCCAAGTTCAAGATTATGGTTTGTTTATTCTAAATGAGGTGCTTCAAGAGTCTGGTAAGACTTTATCTGACTTTCCTCCAATGCCTCTACCAACTTCAAATTGGAGTACTATGGGTGGGAATAGGTTAGTGTGGGAACATCAATAATTACAATCATTAGCAGAGTAAGGTGACGCACAACTTGATTTTGCCCGCCTTAATGAGGGGCTACATTTGGCTTACATGGTAATAACTACATCCATTTTTGAAAAAAAAAGAACTATTTTTTTCTTGAATGGGGGTACTGGCACTGGAAAAACATTTTTATATAATATAATTGCAACTTTTTGTCGTAGTTTGGGTGATACGATTATTATTGTCACATCATCAGGGATTGCTTCTTTATTGTTGGTTGGTGGACGAACTACACATTCAACCTTATCCATTCCATTAGATATTCTTGAAAACTCTAATTGTGGATTTACGAAGTAGTCAATCCATGCTGAGCTATTTAAATAAGCCAAAATTATCATATGGGATGAAGTCCCATTGCAACATAGGCATTGTGTTAAGGCTGTTGATCGGACTCTTCAAGATATCTGTAATGTTAAAAAGCCTTTCGGAGGAATAACTATTTTTTTAGGTGGCAATTTCAGACAAATCTTACCTATTATCCTCAAAGGAGTTCGTGAGGAAATTATAGATGGATCACTGAGGTGGTCTGTGCTTTGGAAACACATCCATGTTTTGACCTTAAATCTAAACATGAGACTCATTCATTTGGAGCCTAAAACTATCAAATTTTCAACATTCTTGAATCAGGTATCACCTTTTATTTTATAAATATGTTAAATAATGTAATATTCTTCATTGATGTGACAATTGAATAGTCGATATGAATACGGATTATAAGGAACAACATCGTTGTTTTGTACCCTTTTACCACTGGAAGTAGAATATTCCCTACCATCGTCACGACGACGATATATTGGATATCCGTTATTGTCCATTAAAGTGGCATCTGCAAATGCTTGTGATATTTCTTCGTGCATCTACCATTTTCCATGCAAGGAGAATTAGGATTCAAGGTGCCACAGGGACCATAAACCATACATCCAAGAATGGTCTGGAAAAGCATTGGATCGTCGATGGGGGCTGGAAACTCTGCACAAATGATGGTTTTTACCTTTGCACATGTTTTAATCTTGCTTTGGCTATTAAGGAAAAGAAGAGCGTGCATGTGGTGTAAACTCCATTTTTGGAATTCGATCGTAAAAACATAGGCAACTTTTTTACCAAAAACATTTTTATCCTTGATATCATTTATTAATTATTTTCTCTTTTATTCAAATACACGTGCGACCAAGTGAGGACGATCAACCGTATTCTGACCCAGCAATAGTTCCTTAGTGATTTCAGGCCATTTAGGATTAGCAGTCATTGGGAGAAAAATATTTGGGTGTTGATGGAATCATGTTATGGCCATCTAATCTTAGTAAATATCAAACATATTTCGTGCACTACCAGTGAAGGAAGAGGACAAAATCATTCGTCGGCCAATTAATAATGGTTCAACACCCTAAGATATACAAGCCGTAAGATCTTTGTATAATTGGACACTAAGGGTGTTCTGATTAAGTCTGAAATAAGTTAAGCGATTTTTTTCTGTAGAAGCCCAGGCATCCATAATGAACTCCTAAAAAAGTTTACCTCCTCTCAAAATTATAGAGTATTCAGTACCATGTTGAAACAAATGATATATGTAACGATGCAACTGAGTAATTCGATTATCTTGCTCAACATTATTTACTACATCCCATACCTTCATTTTAGGCTCTCATCCAAGCTGACCATGAAGGTATAGAAGTACATGATGCAAAGGAAGGTATGTCGGGTGACATTCACTAATTTACATCAATTAATTTCCCCCATGTAAGCGAAGAACAATATCTCTCACTGCAGTGGAATTGTGGTCATCGCCAGGAAAAATAATAGAAATCTCATCGGTCGACGGTAAATTATTCCTTCTACGATCTGCTACAGTATTGTAATGAAGGTATGTTGGAAGGTTTTGGCCCGCTTGAGAGGATTCTTCTAATATTGCAAATGACTGACGATATTTGTATATAAACGGATTATTCACCTCCATGGAACCTTGAATTATTCGGAAGACATCAGTACATAAACGTAGATTTCTATATTCCCTAATTTCATACGGATCGTATATCTTAGGGTGTTGAACCATTATAAACTGGCAGACGAATGGTTTTGTCCTCTTCCTTCACTGGTAGTGCACGAAATATGTTTGATATTTACTAAGATTAGATGGCCATAACATGATTCCATCAACACCCAAATATTTTTCTCCCAATGACTGCCAATCCTAAATGGCCTGAAATCACTAAGGAACTATTGCTGGGTCAGAATACGGTTGATCGTCCTGACTTGGTCGCACGTGTATTTGAATAAAAGAGAAAATCATTAATAAATGATATCAAGGATAAAAATGTTTTTGGTAAAAATGTTGCCCATGTTTTTACGATCATATTAGGGAGTATAATTATGCATATGCAACTTCATCTTCAAGCCCTGGTTCCAGTAATTAGGCCTCGGTACGATGATGTAGCTCACCATGAATGGTGAAAGATGTGGGACCCCTACCTGTGAGGACTTTATCATCCATCTGGACACCTAGACTCGTAAATGCATTAGCATCATTATACTCCCTAATATGATTATGAAAAGACTTGCATTGAACATCATTTCCATCAAATAAATGTTTAATTTCTGGTGGGGGTTCAATGAGATTTAGGAAACGAACTTGTCCCTGTTTGCGACACTTTCCAAATAGGGGCGAACTTTCGATGTGTCGGATAACCTTTCATACATCCAATGTAAAGTGTGACAATAAGGTCACAAAACAGTCATGGGGCCAAGAAAATGTCTACTAAAGTCAACATATGATTCCCTATTTGTACTCGTACTTGCTACATTATTGACACTTGATAGAGTGGATCTAAGTATAAAATGAAAAGAATGTGTTAAGGAATATAAAATATGTCATTAGATAAATTTCCAAATAATAAAAGATACATAAAAGTTTTACCTAAGGTGGTTATCTTCAGTTTGGGGGAGACGTTCAATACTATCTGTATTATGGCAGGTAGATTTTGAATAGTTTCAGATGGTTCATAGGGACGCCATGATTAAAAAATGTGTCGAGTTCAATTTAGTTAAAATCTTGACAGAGGTTGTGAGGTAAAACTATTGGCGGCATATAAATTTTATCAACTGGGATTGGTAAACTACCAGTCAAAGGGCTAAGTCTTTGTAGAGGAAAGTCCAATTGATCAGGGGTTCTCAGTTGTGTAAAATTCTCAGTTATTGTTGAAGGGAGTTCAACCCTTGCATCAATAGAGGACGATTATGAAACCCTTGCTCACTTAGGAAAACGTTATGTGCTAGCAAGGGTAGGTGGTGTTATTGACTTGCGAACATTAGGAGTCTGAGTAGATGATTGATTGTTTAGTATTTTTTGTAACGGAAGTGCTCTTTCTCGATCACGTCGTTGTCATTGGCCAAACGCACGTTTTAAGTTTAAGTTATTACATGGTACCATATATTCAACAGTTGTGGTGGATTATGATGTAGAGTGATGGGGATTGACAGATGTAGGTTCTGGAGGCATAACATCACACGTAGATTGAAAGCAAGAAAGTCTTTCATGTTCTTGGTGTTGTCGTTGAGCCAGAACACAACTTGAGATTAAGTTATGAGATAGTGTTAAATGTTCAGTAGACGAGAGAGATTGGGATGCCAAGAAGATGTCATTTGTAGTTGGAAAAAGAATAAATGTTTCCCATTATCGTTCCCATCGTATTCATTGTGCCAGGGCACATTTTGAGATTAAGGGTACATAGGGTGCCTAAAGGAGAAAAAATATTATCAGCCAATAACGTGAGAATAATGAAGGGGTTTTGAATAATGGTCTTATATAGTAACAGTAGTAATGGAAAGTGGTAATAGTTTGGTATTCAAAATGAGGTAAATGTTTTAAATCGTACGGTGTATAGCAAGATGGTAAATTAAAGATGTAAATTATTCAGAATGGTGTACTTAACATTTATAGTCACCCTACATGGTAAATGAAAAATGTAACCCTATAAGTAGAGGGAGCATTATAAAAACAAATAAAGTAAGGTTAGAAACATATCGCTCTAGAAGAGACATTCCCCTTACCCATCCAAGATGCCTATAGAAATAATTAAAGCATTTAAAAAGAGATGAAAGGATTATGAGGTGCAATTTCTTTTAACTGAAAAAAGAAAATTTTGGAAAGTTGCTGAGAAATATTTACCCTAATAGGCGCCACATTTGCTTTCTCTTTCCCCTTACCTTTGTCATTGCCATTGTTATGCTGAGTATGCCGCTATATAAATGAAATAACTTCGACGACATTAATGAAATGTGAATAATAACTTGATTATAAGAACTGTGAAGGGAAAAAAACATATATAGACGATTAGTTACCACAACATAAATAGCATCGAGCTGAACATCATCACGTATAACAATACCGTCAATATTTTTGCGCGGCCTTTAAATCTATATAATATGAAGGCAACATTGATAGTCATAATTAAAAGAAAGAGGTTAGGTTAAAGAGAATAGATTAAGAAAAAATGAAGAACGCGGTAAAAAATAATGAGAACAAATAGAGTCATAACTATTGAAATGTTAAACATACCACTTGTGAAGATTCCTTTTCCTTCCCTTTCCCTTTATCCACATTTGGTGCCACACTTTCTTTTCCATTCCACTGGAATTAGGGGAAAAGGAAAATAAACTAACAATTAAGGAATTGTTAATAAGTTCGAATACACTAATTATGTTACCACGGAACGAATAGCATTGAGGCGGGATTCATCATGGATAACAACACCAATATTATTTATGCGCAGCCTTTGAATCTAAGTGAAAAGGCAATATTTAAAGTTAAAAGCAAAACATATGGTTGCCAAACAGATGAATAGAAGAGAGGGGGTAGTTGTTACAACATTTTGTGCGTCTTCATCAACCTTTAAGAAAAAAAAAGTAAAGAACAGAGTTAGAAGGTTGAAAAAAAAGTAAAGAACTATAAATAACGTATTATGCCGAATACAGTAATGTCCTCCATGTGGAAAAAGAAGTTAACTATCAACTACAAAATGAAAAGATGGATAAGTCAACTATCAACTATGATTGAAATAGTCATTGAACATACTTGAATGTAGGTATAAATAATGTTAAAACAGATTTGTTGAATATTAAAACAGTTATACACACTGAATCATTGACACGGCTATAAAAAAGGCTAGTGTCGTTAAACTAAAATGATCCCAAGTTTATTTATATTTCCTGCTATCGTGTGTCCTGATGTTGTTCTTAAATTGAAGCAAAGATCATATTTGTGAAACTTTACTACTGTCAGGCTATCACTATTGAAAGAACCATTGAACATAATAGAATGCAGGTATATACAATGCTAAAATAGGTATACATAATGTTAAAACTTTACTACTATCAGACTATAACAATGTTAAAATAGGTATACATAATAGGTTTGGTTTTGCGGGTTAAGAGTTAAGGGTGTCGGGTTATAGTGGGTCTCACCGGCGGGTTGAGAGGTGTGGAGTTGGGCGGCCAGACTCGTGGTGGTGTCGTGATGGGGGGTTAGCTCGAAGTTGTTCCGGGTTTTTTCGACGGTTGGTGGAGGTCCACGGGTTTGAGCGGTGGTTCTTTTTTCGGGTTAGTTTCTGTCATGGGTACAGAGGTTGGGTTCGACAGGTGGGTCTCGAGTTATGGGATTTTGGTAGGAACAGGTTGGGGTTGGAGGTCCAAGTTTTGTGGTAGTTGCAGGTTGATTTGGGGATGGAAATGTGTGACAACCCGCCTAATAAGATACTGGGCGATCACTCCTATATCAAATTAAAATAGGAGTCTCATATGGTTCATTTTTAGCATCACTGTCGAAAACTAATTTAATTACTATCTTCCTATTAGGTTGTCGTCAAATTTTAATTAACTACTCCTTTTAACCAAACCATTCAAATAAAACGATTACAACAGTTGTATGCAATAAGTGAAATGAAATGAAGTAACCGAACACTCGATACAAAATAATATAACCAAATCGAATGTCGCACAAAAGGCGGTAAAGGAATAAATGAGTACAGTTGGGCCTTCAGCCCGAATGTTTCAACAATACCTCCTATCTAGATCTCAATGATACAATAAACCTACTTGCATGCACAGATGCCGTAGTAAACGTCTGACTCGAAGGAATCATCATCTAGGCGTCCCTGTGTCTGGACACCTATATATATATATAGATATAGAAAGAGAGGGGAAAAAAGAGAAACGGGTCAGAGCCTGAGTTTTGAAAATATTTTGCAAGTGCTTAAAATCCATATTTTTAAGATATGATATTTCTCATATTTAAACTTGTATCGCACTCTCATGAGATACATGATTGGGCATAAATATTGTATATTTATCCCCCTAATTTCAATACTTTTGTGAACCCGAATGATGTAACATATATGGATTTGATTCACTTTTATGCTTCTAACCTTCTTGGCAAGTATTGCGTGTTTCGTGCTTCTCCTATTGGTTTTACAGGTTAATTATGCAAGCAGTGCAAAGGAGGAAACAAGACTGTGCAAGAAAAGCTAAGAAGGCAAGTTCAAGGGCATGTCGGTAATTTTGCAGCCCGATCCGGAAGAAGAAGTCAACTGGGAAGTTGAAGATCTCGGAATAACGAGAACACTGGAAGAAACGGCACCCAAATCCGAGCTACGGTTGAAAAGTTATGCTCAGTTGAAGTTGAAGAAAAATCCAAGAAAAGAAGAGAAAAACCAGAAAAAAACTAAGTGTTGAGAGCAAGGCCAGGAGGGTACATGCGAACCCCACCCCGAACCGGTTCGGAGGGGCGAACCGGTTCTCTGTACCTCCGAACCGGTTCGCTGTACCTGACACGCGAATTTTGTATTTTATTCTGAGTTATCTCCAAGTCTCCTATTAGGTTTAAAACACCCCAAACTTGTGAGGAACATAGGCATTAACCTAGGAGCAGCTTTTAGGGCTATTTTCAGAGAGTTTTTGAGAGAACAAAAGGAGAGAAATATCTAGGAACATCAAGGGCACAAATTACTTCAAGAATTCATTGTTTCGGGTTTGTTTTTACCAGTTTTAATTCAAAATTCTTGTTCCTCATTATTGTTCTTGCATGCTTAGTTTTCCTAATTGATTCAACTTGTTTTTACATTCATAATACGTATTTACATGTTTAGAACTAGTTTCATCATGAATTCCTACACATGCAACGTCATTATTTCATGCATTAGTCCATTTAACATGTCCGGCTAGGTTTTTCAAGGTTGGGATGCATGAACCCAACCTGATGTGTTAATGCATGTGTATAACGTTGATCCGCTGAATTTAATGATTAATTTGAATCGTATCGCGTAATTTCATAAGAATTGTAGATCTTTATATCTCGTTTGCCTATGGGTACTCGTGATGATTTAGAGTACAATTTGAATGCAATTACCGCGATACCGATTTACTCATCCTCAGATTAGGTATGACGCGGGCTTGAACCTCGTATACATAATGCTTGGGAGTACTAAATTCCGGATTTGAATTAATCGGATAAATTTATGATCAACGTTATCACTGCATTACACTAGGGTTGGGGGATTGTATTCCCATCCTGTTTTCTCATCATTTAGTTAAAAGTTCCAATTTACTCCTTCATTCGTAATCTAGATAGTTTAGTTAATTGCATTTTTAATTATATTTTCATAATTGCATTTAGGTTAATCCATCTCAAAAAAGCCAAATCAATCTTTTTCTTTTCTTTTTAGAGTCATCGCTAGGATTCCTCAATCTTATCCCGTCGTCACAACTCTGTTGTCCTTTTTCCCTGAGGATCGATACCCGACTTGTCGGAATTATTACTTGAACGATAGGCTTGCACTTGAGCCTAGAGAGCACACACTTTAGATACACATTCTGAGTCGTGTCAAGTTTTTGGCGTCGTTGCCGGGGAATTAGGTAGACTTAGGATTAGATCGAGTTAATCCAAATCTTTGACCAAAAATTCAAAAATTCAAAAAAAAAAAAATCAAAAAAATTAAAATTCAAAAGATTCACAATCATCATCTCTCCTGAGCTTAATGCAAAATTCTGAAACCACTCCCACACCCCATAATACTCCAACCAGCATTCACGAAAATCCACTTGTTGAGTATAATCCCGATAGTCCCCACACTCCACAAGCCCCACAGTTCTGGATCCCACCTCCCACACCGTCACACTCCATCTCTAGCAACACTCCCTTCTCCTTCGTAGGACACACGTTGTGCACACCCAGTGAGAACGCCGAATTGTCGAGTGAGAGAGAGATGTCGCAGCACAGTAATGCAACTACCGGTGAGGAAGAGCCTCCGTACCGCCCGTTGAGAGAATTCTTATATCCCGAGCGCACTGTCACTCCGGGATGCATTATACTCCCGTATAATGCCGGGCAGTTTCGTTTCAAAAATGGGATGATCCAGACGCTACCACATTATCACGGTATGGATTCTGAAAAGCCATACCTCCACATAAGGGAATTTGAGGACGTGTGTGATACTCTCAACGATCAAACCTACACACAAGAGGTAATCCGCCTCAAACTCTTCCCATTCTCGCTTAAAGATAAAGCCAAAGCTTGGCTATGGTCTTTACCCCCAAGCTCGATTCCATCCTGGAATGAGCTACAGTCTAAATTTCTCAAGAAATTCTTCCCAACACATCGAACAATCTCTATAAAGGCTCAAATTCAAGCATTCAGGCAACAAGAAAATGAGCCTTTCCATCGATGTTATGAACGTTTCAACGAGTTAGTGGCTTCGTGCCCCCATCATGGATTTGATCCATCGCAAATCATCTCCTTTATCTATAATGGGTTAAATCTTAATTCTAAACAGCTTGTTGAAACTATGGGAAGTGGTCCATTTGTCGATTTAGATGCCCATGACGCTGATCTTCACATGAGGTATGTCGCCGAGACTACCCAATCCTGGGATACCTCTGATCCGAACGCTCAAAACCGAAATCGACAATCTACCACCGCTCCGTCGACATCCGGTCTATTCCACGTAGATAAGAATTCTATGTCGGACTGTCGGTTGGACACCATTGAGAGAGGACTGCGAGATTTATGTGAGGTAGTTGGATCCATCAAGAATCCCATCGAAAAGGTGTGTGCAATTTGTGAGGCAGGACATTCAACTGAGGAATGCCCGACGATACCCGCCTGCAAAGTAATATTACAGGAGCAAGTTAATGGTATAGGAGGCTTTAAGGGAAATTTTGGTGCCCCGCACGGGAATTCATACAATCCTTCATGGAAAAATCATCCCGGTTTTAGCTACGGGCAACAACATGCCGCAATGAACCCTCCTTCGCATGTTGCCCCTCCTCCTCCACAACAATTTCAACAAGCTCCACACATGCAAGCACCACCACATCATGGAAATTATATCCCGCCACAGCGGAGAACTCTCGAGGATACTGTGAATCAATTCATCGCAAGCCAGGCCGCAACCAATGCCAAGTATGATCGTCTCATTGGCGACCTAAATGCAAACCTGTCTAAGATACAATCTTCGTTGAGTGTTCAAGAGAAGGGCAAATTCCCTGCCCAAGGCCAACGACCTCCCCAAGGTCAAACTAGTGTTAGCTCCACATCCACTGAACATCAGGAGCAATGTCAAGCAGTGACCACTCTTCGTAGTGGAAGAGTCGTTGATTTATCACCTCCTCCACACGACACAACTAAAGACAAGGAGATTTCGCCCGGCACGAAAGAGGCCGAAGATGTCCCCTTGGACGAGAGTGATAAGGAAGACACTAGTGAGCCTGAGGTGGTAGTGAAACCACCCTCCGCAGCACCATTTCCTCGAAGATTGATTCCTACTCAAAAAGGGAATCCACGTGATGAAGTGCTAGAAGTTCTAAAGCAAGTGAAGCTGAATCTACCCTTCCTTGATGCCATCAAACAAATTCCAGCCTACGGCAAAGTTATCAAAGACTTGTTGACGGTAAAAAGGAGGATGAAAGTTAAAAAGAACGTCTTTCTAGCTCAGAACGTGAGTTCCATTCTGCTAAATGATCTCCCGCCTAAATTTAAAGATCCCGGTGCACCCACCATATCATGCATCATTGGAGATAATAAAATTGAGAAAGCCTTACTTGACTTGGGAGCAAGTGTAAACATACTTCCTTACTCCATTTATAGGCAACTTGACTTGGGCGACCTCAAGCCCACAAAGGTCACTCTCCAACTGGCGGATCGATCAGTGAAGATTCCACGAGGCATAGTCGAGGACGTGATCGTCCAAGTTGACACTTTCTACTTCCCGGTAGACTTTGTCATTTTGGGACACGGAGCCCTCCTTTAACTCAAGCAACCATGTTCCCATCATCCTTGGTCGCCCTTTCTTAGCTACAGCTAATGCAATCATCAACACAAGGAATGGGCGAATGCAGCTCACCTTTGGGAACATGACCTTGGAAACCAACATCTTTCACATAGCCCAAAATGCAGGGGAGGAAGATGATCTTCACGCGGTGAGCCTCATAGATGAGGTAGTAGAAGAGTACTTCGAGGCAACCTTTTATGGCGACGCCTTAGAGTCATGTTTAGCGACGGGCTATGAGTGTGAGGGGATGTCTACCCACTCCGAGAGGGATGTTGGACGGTTGAGAGAATTACTCGATGAGAGTGCGTCGGACGAGGACGTGAGAGAGATTGATTGGGTTTCTAGATTCGAGGAACTACCTCCGAGGGATACACATATGGCTCCCTCCAGTGAAAAATTTCCAACCCTCGAATTAAAGAAACTCCCCTCCCATATCAAATATGCATACCTAGGAGAGGATGAGACATTTCCTATTGTTATCTCCTCTAGCCTAGACGAAGGGCAGGAGGGCAAATTGATGAGAATTCTGAGGAAACACCAGAGTGCTTTTGGTTGGTTTATAGATGATTTGAAGGGGATAAGTCCTTTGATTTGCACCCACAAGATACATCTCGAAGAGGATGTCAAGCCCTCTAGAGAAATGCAAAGAAGACTGAATCCCAATATGAAAGAAGTTGTGAGAACCGAGATCATCAAACTATTGGATGCCGGGATTATCTACCCAATCTCGGATAGCAAATGGGTGAGCCCTATTCAAGTTGTCCCGAAGAAGTCGGGTATGACTGTGATTGAGAATACCAAGGGAGAGCTTGTTCTCCAACACACCACCACAGGTTGGCGTGTTTGCATTGATTACCGGAAACTCAATGCGGGAACAAGAAAAGACCATTTCCCCTTGCCATTCATCGATCAAATGCTTGAGAGAGTTGCGGGCCACCCTTACTATTGCTTCCTTGATGGTTATTCCGTATATAACCAAATTGAGGTAGATGTACTTGACCAAGAGAAGACGACTTTCACTTGCCCTTTTGGTACGTTTGCCTACAAACGTATGCCATTTGGCTTGTGTAATGCACCCGCGACCTTTCAAAGGTGCATGTTGAGCTTATTTAGCGACATGGTCGAGAGAGGACTCGAGGTGTTCATGGACGATTTCAGCGTTTTTGGCACCTCTTTCGATCATTGTTTAGAAAAATTGGAAAAAGTACTTACCCGGTGTGTGGACAAGAACTTAGTGCTGAATTGGGAGAAGTGCCATTTCATGGTCACTGAGGGAATAGTTCTTGATAGGGCTAAGATAGATGTCATAGCTGACCTTCCCCCACCGAGATCTCTTAAAGACGTGCGCTCATTCTTGGGTCACGCCGGGTTTTATCGAAGGTTCATTAAGGACTTTAGCGCTATCGCTAGACCCTTAAGCAACCTTCTCATGAAGGATAACCCGTTTGAGTGGACCGAGGCATGCCAAAGCTCCTTTGATAAATTAAAGAACATGCTCGTGTCCGCTCCAATCATGCAAGTTCCGGATTGGTCCCTACCGTTCGAACTTATGTGTGATGCGAGCGATTACGCAATTGGGGCCGTTTTGGGCCAACGTAAAGATAAGCAAGCTCATGTCATCTACTATGCTAGCCGGACCCTTGCCGGACCTCAACTCAACTACTCTACCACGGAGAAGGAGTTGCTAGAGGTAGTCTTTGCCCTTGATAAGTTCCGATCATATCTCATTGGTTCTCCTATCACTGTCTTCACCGACCACGCGGCTTTAAAATATCTACTCACGAAGAAAGACGCCAAGCCGCGCCTCATAAGGTGGATCCTACTCCTACAAGATTTTAATCTCTCCATCAAAGACAAGAAAGGAGTAGAAAACGTCGTGGCCGACCACTTATCTCGGCTCTCGTCCAACGTACCTAGTGATCCCATACCCATAGACGAGCACTTTCCGGATGAGCAACTATTTGCCACCTCTTCCTATCCCTGGTTTGCGGACATAGTAAACTATCTAGTCATGGGAGCCGTCCCTCCCGATTGGACACCGCAAGATAAGAAGAGGTTTCTTACTTGGTCGCGCATGTTCTTTTACGATGATCCCTTCCTTTTTAAATATTGCGCCGACCAAATCATCAGACGATGTGTACCGGATGACGAGATTCCAAAGGTCATCCAGTTTTGTCATTTGGAAGCATGTGGAGGCCACTTCTCGGCGAAAAAGACGGCCGCTAAAATTCTGCAATGCGGCCTCTATTGGCCCACAATCTTTCGGGATGCAAATGACGCTTGTAAGTCATGTAATAGGTGCCAACGAATGGGAGCCATTTCTCGACGCGACATGATGCCCCTTACCCCCATACTCATCATTGAGATATTCGATTGTTGGGGTATTGACTTCATGGGTCCCTTCCCCCCATCCTTTGGTTTCCTATACATCCTAGTCGCGGTAGACTACGTTTCTAAATGGGTAGAAGCTATAGCTACTAAGACTAATGACAACAAAGTGGTGATAAAGTTTCTACAGGAACACATACTTTCTCGCTTCGGAGCACCGAAAGCGATAATTAGCGATAATGGCACGCACTTTTGCAATAGGCCATTTGAGAAGCTCATGAGAAAGTATGGGGTCGTCCACAAGGTTGGGACGACCTATCACCCACAAACGAATGGACAGGCCGAGCTAGAGAATCGGGAGATCAAGAACATTCTTGAAAAGACCGTCAATCCTACCCGGAAAGATTGGTCCCTTAGATTGACCGATGCACTTTGGGCTTATCGTACCGCGTTTAAAAATCAACTTGGAATGTCCCCTTTCCGTTTTGTGTATGGCAAACCTTGTCATCTCCCTGTTGAACTCGAACACAAAGCGTATTGGGCAATTAAGCACTTGAACTATGCCTTGGACAAGGCCGGTGAAGCCCGTAAGCTACAATTGATTGAGTTAGAAGAACTACGCAATGATGCGTATGAGAATGCCAAAATTTCAAAGGAGAGGATGAAACTTGCTCATGATAGCATCATTCGAAGAAAAGAGTTTCATCCCGGGCAAAAAGTTCTTCTATACAACTCTCGGCTTCACCTCTTCCCAGGCAAGTTGCGGTCACGATGGTCTGGCCCGTTCGTCGTAAAGAACGTTTTTCCCCATGGAGCTGTTGAACTAAACGATTTAAAAGGGGAAAACACGTTCAAGGTAAATGGACAACGCCTAAAGCCATACCTAGAGGCGTTTGTGGATGAGGTCGACACGATTTGGTTGTCGGACCCTGTTTACGGGGTCAATTGAGCTAAGCGAGTGAGGTCGTCGCACCCCCGACGCGTATGGGGTGATTTTGTGTGTAAAATAGTCGGGTGTAAATAGGTTAGTTAGGAGTCCGGAGCCTGCGTCGCATGAGAGATAGGTTAACACGTTTTTCGAGGGTGCTAGTACGCTTTTCGAGGTCGTATTCGAGGAAGTTTTTGAGAGCCCGAGGGTCTAGAAGGTTTTTAGGGGCATTATGCACAAGTTAGGGGATGAGAGAGCACTTAGAAATGAAGAGAAGAATGATTTTCCTCGATTGGACCAGCCTGGTACCCCCGAACCGGTTCGCTGTACCACCGAACCGGTTCGGAGGGGCGAACCGGTTCGCTGTACCCGCGAACCGGTTCGCTGTACCTGTCAGGTTCCTCCCCCCTCTTCCTCCAAGTTCATTCCCTTTCCCTCCATTCTTTTCCCCTTCTTCCCCCTACGTTTTTCTTCCCTCCAAATTCTTCCCTCCTTCCCAAATTCATCCCAATTCATTCCCTCCACCCTCTCCTTCCCAACCTTTCATATTTCCCACCAAAAACACACCCCTTCCCACCTATAAATACACCCCACCTCTACTCCATTTTCCACACCAAAACATTCTCCCTCACTCTCTTCTCTCCCATATTTTCTCCCATAATTCTTCCCTCTCTCTCCCTCTTTTCCATCAAAATGCCGCGCCACC
This sequence comes from Sambucus nigra, assembly GCA_949130495.1. Classification (NCBI taxonomy): domain Eukaryota; kingdom Viridiplantae; phylum Streptophyta; class Magnoliopsida; order Dipsacales; family Adoxaceae; genus Sambucus; species Sambucus nigra. Next base: position 112,642,502 of record OX422216.1, read on the forward strand.
CCGCTCCCCGCCCAAAGAAATATGATGAGACCACCATACTTGATGACCCGGGTAGGGGGGTATTCCGATGCGTCCAAGAACGCCATTGGTCCGAGATCTACTTACCCTCCACGCGCGCCATTCACATCGAGCGCTTCGTGGATTGGGACACCCTTCCGGGCGAAGTCACCGCCCTTTTTGACCGCCGTGGGTGGTGCTCTTTCCTCGCACCTACGTGCAATAACGTTTTTGATACCGCCATTCGTCAATTCTATGCGACCTTGGTTCGCAAATCTTCCACACTTCACGAGGCGTATCTCGACGGTATCACCATTCCCTTCTCGGCAGCTCTCATTGCACGCAAAATGCGTGCCAAAGGGGTGATCCTCCCCGTGCCCTTCCAATACCCCAACAATGGTGCCCCACACACAAAAGACGAATGCGTTGCCCGCATGGCACCCGGGGCAGAATGGACACGCGACACCTTCCCCATTGGTGGATTGGCCGCCACGGTCCGCTTCACTCACATCATTGTTTGTGGTGCCATCCACCAAACCACCAATGACTCGGTGGTCCGGTCCCGTCACGCCAATTTACTCTACTATTTTTTGGACCCCGAGAGCACCATCAACCTTGCCCAAGTCTTCTATGCGGATATCCTCAATGCCGCCTATGACGAAAATGGCAAGGTGGCACTCCCATACGCCCGTTTCATTACGGAGCTCTTGATGGATGCGGGAGTGGATGAACCAGGAAACCAAATTCGACTTCCTCGCCCCGTAAGCGGCACGTCCACAACTCGAAGTGAGCGCCAAATGCGCGTGGCTCACCCCGCCCATCCTATTCACGAGGAGGACGTGGCCGAGGAAGCTCCCGATGACCCGATGATGGATGAAGACGAGGAAGAATTCGAGGATGAGGAGGATGATTCCGATTTCAAGCCCCCGGGGGCAAACTTCGATAGGCGCATTTCGGCGGTTGAGGCCCGTCTCGACGGGTTCATCAACCAATACAATCAAGACCAAGCGGACTACCGAAGGGACACCCGGATGATGTATCAACTTCAAGTCCATCTTCACCAACTCAACTTTGGCGGTCCTCCTCCCCCCTTCTTTTATGACCCATATGACCCGAATGCACCAAGCTCCTCCCACCCACCTCCCCCATGAGCTTTTATTGTTTTTATCTTTTGGTTTAATTGTTAGTGGTGGTAGGGATTGCACATTGTTCACAGTTGTTTACCCATTTCTTATGTAACACAGGCTTCTCTTGGTTATAATACAATCTTGCATTTTTTCAAATTTGTTTGTTTTATTTTTCCGCACTTTTTATTCGCCTTCATTTAGATTTTAATCCTTTTTGATTGAGGACAATGCAAAAGTCTAAGTTAGGGGGGGTCACAAGTGCGCATTGCTAAAACTTCACAAATTTTCAAAAATGCCCAAAATTTCCAAAAAAAAAGAAAATCATAAAAATTTGAAAAATCCAAAAATATTTTTCTTCAAAATAAATAAAAAATTGGAATTCAAATTTTTCAAAAATATCATTAAAAGTCAAATTGGAGTCTCAAATTGTAAATATCCAACATACACAAAGCCGAAATTGACCAAGGATGGAAATTGTGCGAAAATTGACGACTTAACGAATAAATGTGGAGATTAACAAACCCGGTGAGATTCGAGCCTATCACGTTTTGCGAGATTTTAAATCAATCCGAGTTAATTGTTAACTCAAAGTTCTTTTTAGCGCGTAATAAGTTGTCAAGGATCTAAAATTTTTTCATTTGATCGGTTTTGAAAAATGTGTGCAATGTTGCCTTGAAAATCGTGCCAAATTAGTCTCTAAACTTAAATTCACCTCGAAACGCATATGGTAACGCAATTGGCATTTTGGACAATGAAGTAGGCCATCGTTTGTCACCCAAAAATATTGTCCAGAAAAAGTAACGAAAAATCATCCCTTTTGTAACCCAAATTGAGCCAATAAAAATTATCCTTTTCGTTTGACAACCCGAAAAACCCAAATAGCCCGGAATTGCGAAAAATAAAAAAAATTCAGAATTTAAGTCCGAAAAGTGCAACAAAAAAAAGGGCAAGAGAAAAAATAAATAAATATGCTCAACAAAAATAGCAACAGAAAAAAAAATAGAAAAAGAAAAAAAAATGAGCAATAGCCCGGAAAATGCACAAACGAACATCACGAATGATTTTTCCAATTCCAACCTTCCCTACCATTTTTATTTTACCCAATGCAACCTTTAACCCGAAAAAGTCCTAACCGAGTCCAAATTGCGAAAATTGAGTACCGCGTGGAGAGTTAATACACCAAAAGATAATATAAGAGGTTAAATGCGCGAAATAGAGGCGATGGTCCCGTATTTAAAACCGTAATCCGTTGATGAGATCCTTTCACCATGAAATTTCCGTCTTTCTGATTGCATGCGTGTATTTGCTTCCATTACATTTACTCCTTACATCACGCATGCCGAGAGAATAGCCATAATCCGAGAGATTCGTTTGTGAGTGCATTCCGTGAGAAATTGAAATCAAAACGAATTTTCGGATAAGTAACGTAATGATCAATCGATGGAAATTGGCGGTTATATTTCCGGCTTCGCACACACACACTACGGTTTGAGACCTGTAAATATGACTTGATGATGACTATTTTATGGAAAAGTTTGAATTGTACAATTTTTGCATATTTTGAATTTTCTTTGAGTCGAATTTTGTGGGTATATTCACTGCAAACCCTCACGAGACACAACTCGTCCTACTAGGGTAACCTAGAGGTTCAAAGGCTTGTTGCATACGCTAAATGCAATCGCTTGCCCGCGAAAGTGGTATTCTATCCCAATAAATTCCTTGAAGTGTCCTTAACTCTTACTTTCATTCTTTTACATTGCTCGGGACGCGCAAAGTTCTAAGTTAGGGGGGTTTGATTGGGCATAAATATTGTATATTTATCCCCCTAATTTCAGTACTTTTGTGAACCCGAATGATGTAACATATATGGATTTGATTCACTTTTATGCTTCTAACCTTCTTGGAAAGTATTGCGTGTTTCGTGCTTCTCCTATTGGTTTTACAGGTTAATTATGCAAGCAGTGCAAAGGAGGAAACAAGACTGTGCAAGAAAAGCTAAGAAGGCAAGTTCAAGGGCATGTCGGTAATTTTTCAGCCCGATCCGGAAGAAGAAGTCAACTGGGAAGTTGAAGAGCTCGGAATAACGAGAACACTGGAAGAAACGGCACCCAAATCCGAGCTACGGTTGAAAAGTTATGCTCAGTTGAAGTTGAAGAAAAATCCAAGAAAATAAGAGAAAAACCAGAAAAAACTAAGTGTTGAGAGCAAGGCCAGGAGGGTACATGCAAACCCCACCCCGAACCGGTTCGGAGGGGCGAACCGGTTCTCTGTACCTCCGAATCGGTTCGTTGTACCTGACACGTGAATTTTGTATTTTATTCTGAGTTATCTCCAAGTCTCCTATTAGGTTTAAAACACCCCAAACTTGTGAGGAACATAGGCATTAACCTAGGAGCAGCTTTTAGGGCTATTTTCAGAGAGTTTTTGAGAGAACAAAAGGAGAGAAATATCTAGGAACATCAAGGGCACAAATTACTTCAAGAATTCATTGTTTCGGGTTTGTTTTTACCAGTTTTAATTCAAAATTCTTGTTCCTCATTATTGTTCTTGCATGCTTAGTTTTCCTAATTGATTCAACTTGTTTTTACATTCATAATACGTATTTACATGTTTAGAACTAGTTTCATCATGAATTCCTACACATGCAACGTCATTATTTCATGCATTAGTCCATTTAACATGTCCGGCTAGGTTTTTCAAGGTTGGGATGCATGAACCCAACCTGATGTGTTAATGCATGTGTATAACGTTGATCCGCTGAATTTAATGATTAATTTGAATCGTATCGCGTAATTTCATAAGAATTGTAGATCTTTATATCTCGTTTGCCTATGGGTACTCGTGATGATTTAGAGTACAATTTGAATGCAATTACCGCGATACCGATTTACTCATCCTCAGATTAGGTATGACGCGGGCTTGAACCTCGTATACATAATGCTTGGGAGTACTAAATTCCGGATTTGAATTAATCGGATAAATTTATGATCAACGTTATCACTGCATTACACTAGGGTTGGGGGATTGTATTCCCATCCTGTTTTCTCATCATTTAGTTAAAAGTTCCAATTTACTCCTTCATTCGTAATCTAGATAGTTTAGTTAATTGAATTTTTCATTATATTTTCATAATTGCATTTAGGTTAATCCATCTCAAAAAAGCCAAATCAATCTTTTTTTTTTCTTTTTAGAGTCATCGCTAGGATTCCTCAATCTTATCCCGTCGTCACAACTCTGTTGTCCTTTTTCCCTGAGGATCGATACCCGACTTGTCGGAATTATTACTTGAACGATAGGCTTGCACTTGAGCCTAGAGAGCACACACTTTAGATACACATTCTGAGTCGTGTCAATACACATCACCCCTCTTCTAATAGTGCACAACTATCGCATATCTTTTAAACAACCTAGTTAAGCTACCCTGCCTAACTAATTTATTTGCAATGTTCTAATAATCCCTATTAATCCGAGTGCTAAGGACTAAACTTCTCCCCATTCCCAATATTATGTTACGCTCATGCCCTCTCGCAAAGCGAAATCCAAACAAGGAACCCCCCCGATACACTACTACGTGACAATGTTGATCGTCGGGATCCATTAGGCCCTCAGTACATACAACATTTTATACTATCTCATATAAACATATATATATATATATATATATATATATATAGTTCTCATTAGAACCTATGGGTCATAATCATATAAGTCCGAATATTAATTTATCGGAAGTAGTATATCACTTTATTTATTCCTTTCCCTTTTTGTATTGGGTTACATTATATGATGTCTCATCTCATATATAAACAATGTACTATACGCAACAAATATAATAATCAATCCACCGAGCTATAATATAAGTAGCTTAGTCATTCTCATTTACTAAGCAACAGTGGAATATTACAAGTATATATATATTATTCTCAATACATATATTAATATTTGGCACCCCTAGTCTAAGCTGTAGTGCACACATACTCTGCTATCAAATCCCAGTATATCACGTACACAAGGATCGCGCATTCTGAATCACTCAGGAACCGTATCAATACAAATCAGACATATTTGACGCAAACATAGTTCTCATATCCATGGGTCACGAACATACCTACACTCCCACAGTCAGCAGACTTATTAACTCACAAATAAGCCCTTCCTAGTCCTATGTTCTTGAGGTACCACATCTAAATCCCCCCGAAGGAAACACAAGATAAGATTGTCCTCTTTCGAAAGCCGTCCTCCCATGATAGAAAGTATGATAGGTATGTCATACACATGATAAACAATAATACAGGCACACATTCCACCTATATAAATATAACATCAACGAGGTATTTACACAACCATAAATAATGATAGGTATTTATCTTTCATACACATAATTCCTCATAGGTATTTATTTAACCCATATACATGTTAATATCAGGTCATACGCATAGCCCATATAATAAATTCCATATGTAGTATATTTATATCGCGAATATCCTACGCATTTATCGATTATAACCAATCCTCGGTATATTATTTCCCAGCTTTTCTCACCGTACGATGATAACACCAATCATGCCGTTATATTTATTCATTTTATTTTATATATAATTTAACGGCATCTTCTATATAATCTATATCACTTCCCAATATCTTATGTCTATAATTTCTAAACTCTATAGTAATAGCCAATAACCTCTAGTGTTCCCTTTCGTAATAATATAAATATTCATACACTTAAAATACTACCGCAAACGTACTCTCTTCTGTAATACTCAAATCACTTCCTGATTACTTCATAAAGATTTGTACAAATAATTCCCGAGTGTACCAATTCATAATAATAAATTAGCATACGCACTATGTCTCTTAATTCTTTAGGTATCTCCTGACTTATAATAATCGTCGTCCATAGACGCATAGGGTAATTGCTCAATTCTTTGTAGTACTTATCCTAAATTTCATCCTAGTATCCTCTTAGGATTTTACTTAACCAAAGTCGGTATATAAATACCTTTTCTACGCGCACAATTACTTATATAAAATTGCCCACCTAAATACATCTTTAAGTATTATTCCTCACGAATACCCCTATTTGGGTAAGTCTTGGAGTTTACTTTTAACTAATCCTAAAATACACATATCACTTGAATAATTATTTATAAGTCCCTACACTATTTTTAGGAACCCCAAATGTCTATCTCCAAACAATTCTAGCCTTTATTTTTCCAATTTCCGGTTTGATTTCCGAGTTGATGATTTAAACCTCAGAACTGTCATCTTAAAAAATCATATAAAATTGAAAAAAAATCATAAAAATAGGCGGTTGGTGCCCACACGACTGTATCAAAAAGATATACAACTTTGATGTTTTGACCAAGAGCCGAATAGGCTGTCTTCCTAGCCGAAACAGTTCAGAAGTAATACTGGTCACTATTCACCTTCTTCTCCAAATATTCAAACCTCCATTAAAGCACCCCCAAGCTTTTTATCTCCTCTATCATCATCATCCAACCTCAAACAACCATAAATACACATATAAAAAGGGTTGTAATCATCCTAGAACCCATTTTCAACAATTAATTTCAATAAATTCGAAGTTTCTCAAATTGGGTATTAATTGAGTTATATCCGTTTTAATCTTTCGAAAACCCATTTGATCCATGAAATTTCAACCCAAAAATATTTAGTTTTATACCAACTACAATATGATAAAATAACACACTAAATCATAAAGCAAGTTAAACACTTGCCTCGTGCATTAAATCCGACGACCCCGAGTCGAATCCCGCGAATTTTGGCCTGGAATTCCTTTTCTTCGTTCTGCTCTTCTCTTCTTCTTCTTCTTCTTCTTCCCTTCCTTATCTCTTCTCTTTCTCTCTCTTAAATCTTAGTTTGGGGAAGAAATGAGGGTTTTCTCTTATTAAACCCAAAATTGGGTATATACCCAATTGTTAAATGACTCGTGTACTTATTTACGAGTCCCTACTAGTCCAAAAATGCTCGGAACCCAAATACTACCCCCAAATACTCTATTTTGACTATCTTGGCCATTCCGAACCCAATGGCTCAGTCGAAATCTCCATCCGAGTTACTTAACTAAAATTCACTATTTTGACCCAACACGTTCAATACGCATGTTTTCCAATTTAAAATATTTTTCTTTATCGCTTTACCCAACTGCGACATGTAATAAAAATAATCTACTCATATAGTTAGTCTCGTAAGAAAATATAATCCATGTAAATATTTAAACGACACTCGAAAACTAATATTTACTATTCACTTTATAATATTAAATTTATTTAATTTCACTTATAAATTTGAGAATTACTATTCATAAAAATTCCTCAAATTACCAAATCACGTCTACAGTGTAATTTAAATACCTTTAAAAGTACGGGGTATTACATATTTCTTCCCTTACAACAGAATTTCGTCCTCGAAATTGAAATATAGCCTATACTACTACTCTAGATTCGCTATATACACTATGTCCTAGCTTAACCAAATTTAGATATACCCTAACGCAATGGTCTCCCACCATTGTCCACCTATTTCAAGGCATATACTCTAACACACTAGCCTAATCACAAGCTTAACTAAATCTCTATACGTTATAACACTACCTCGGTCGTAAAGTTGGCCTCTAACATCATATCACATCTAGTGCTTCTTTAAGTGAATATAGAGAAAACGATCCTATAACCACTGCTATAACTTATTGGTCCTATCGAAGGTTCGTTACACCAAGCATTCACTTATTTTCATCAGGACATCTAGTTTCCCTCAAAAAGGAAATTGCACTAGCGCTCGACTATTCACGTCAGTCCTTTTCACTTATCTTAAGTTTGCTAACTCTTATTGCACAAATATAATTGGATCCTTGTGTACTTCCTACGACGTCCCATCCAATCCATTTCAAATCTATTTATAACTGCCTTGCAGTATAAACTCTAGCTTTATATATTACGTCCCTTCTATTTCGGGCGGTATATAAATCAACTTACCAAGGTTCACGTACACCCTTTTAATCTGTGCCTATCTGCATAACTATTGATAATGTCTGATATGCAACACTCTCTCTAAATAATGGGCCTCATTTCCTCGGCCTAGTACTAACACCTGTGTACCCTTAACTCGAACAATTTCGAAATTTAATTCTCCCGAAACCTAGAAATGTAATCCTTCTTAAAGTTATCCTACCAATCTTCTTGTAGTTAACCCCAACAGTCTTCCTATATCAGCGCCATTAGTCTTATTGCCCTTACTTCGTGGTAGTCCAAAGATCAAGGTATTTCTAACACACGTAATAAAAGTAATATCCTAACTATATCCCTAGTGCCTAAGACCTTTCTCGACTTCCGACATTTTCTCAGTTTCATGCGTGGGACGTCTCGCAAAGTTAAATCCAAACAAGGAATCCTCCCGTTACACTACTCCCTCGCTTTTTCGGTCATCGAGATATAACGGTCTAAGGGACACCAATGGGATGTTCTAAATCCTACCTCATTAACGTACTAATGTACTTCTACAACTATATTCTTCCGTCTTGACCAAATGGAAAGTCCAACTAATCAGGGCACCTACTCTCTGCAAAAGTATTATGAACATCATACCCAAAATGTATTTTCTTTGAATTTGCCTCTTATTCAAAGTCTGGCTATATGTCTCCAATCAATTTCCTTTATCTTATCTCACCCACATTCTTACGGTGAGAGGAAAATTTCAGTGCTTTTCCATAGCACTTATATCTCTTTATAATTATACAGTAATCAAACGGCTCTCACTCTATAGTGTTTTATCTACACTAGGTGACTTATCATCAAAATCAACCTCCTTGTATTTTATAACATCTCTCCACTCCCGACGTCATTAAGGTTCGTGCGTGGAGCATCTCGCAAGCGAAATCCAGACAAGGAACCCCTCCTATACACTGCTACTTAACTTTATAGGTCGTGGAGGTCCGTAGTTCAAATATGCCACTGGGATAATCCCATATCTCCTATCGTCTGAAGTGTGTCCAGAACTTCAAATTCTGCCAAGGAGTCATACTATAAGTGCTTACATTAACACTAAGTCCTTAACATAAACAATAATGAGCTTAAACTTACACCTCAACAGTAAATTCTGCATACCTTAAGTCATACCTATAAGGTCCTAATGTACTAAAATTCATGGTAAGGAAATATCTACTAATCGAAGTCCTACCTAATCATATACAAAAGCGAGCTCATCTAGGATTTATCTCGCATTCCATTATTTATTATATCCGTATGTATATGTTTTACACCTCTCGTAAATATATATATATATATATATATATATATATATAATATATTATACACATCACGTATACCCATACTTATATATCACACATTATATAAGTAAAATAACCATCCCTCAGAGCTATAACTCAATGGATGTAGTCTCCTGATGCTATCATCTTCCAGGGAATTAATTACACATCATCTTGGGTACCAGTGGTCGGACCATCACCCTTACTCGATAAAAACCAAATCATATAAGTATACCAATCACACACGTATACATTTATTAACATATCACATATATACGTCTCAATATGGCCGTATATATATATATATATATATTATAATATCATCCGGCTAATCGTGCGTATATCTCTCATAACACTAGCTCGTATTTCCCGAATATAAAATTCGATCTAATTCCTAATACTATAAATAAATATTAAGATTATTACAACTAGTTTGTATCCCACTTATATCCGAGATTCTTATTCGAGTCCTAAGGGTCCTTTTTCTCATAAGAACTCTAAAAATATCACCAATTCTCACAAGCTTAATTTATGGTAGATTACATACCTTGCCCTAAAACAATTGTAACTTACTCTACAGAAATCCAATCACTAGTGAGTTTATCATTCCACAGAAGAACCCTCTGTCTCTATTTTACCTCCCCTACTTTGGTACTAAGTTCACTTAACCATGTCACTCTTCATTCACCGTCGGTCTCTGGCCGATCTTTATGTGAATTACTTAGAAACTGAATTCTATTTATTCCTACTAACTCAAAGTAATTGGTAGTTCAAACCATATGTAAGATTATTTTATGAGCAATACGTCATGCTCCCCCAAATATGGTGACTATCGTCCCCACAATTTCAACATTGCTCTCACGAGTGAAAAAATTTTACTCAATTTTTCACATATGGGTATTTCCATACCCAACGCTAAGCAAGAGCTTCTGAGCCTTCTACTTCCTTTGGATGAAACTACACTACTTCCGCCTAGATCAACTTCAATGTACGATCCTCATCAAATACCTTCCAAGTTTAGCACCATTATCTACTACAACGGTACTTGATAATTATAACTACTATACTTTAGTAGTCGTTGCAGCAATTTATGAAAATTCCACAAGAAAAGTGACATTTACCGCGGTTCTTATTTCCAATATTAACTTACAGTTCTAACTAAGCCCCGCCTCCTACTGCCCTCACAATGGACTTCTATGGTCGCCCTTCGTCGATCAGCACACGAAACCAAACGAGCGCACAAAAAAGATTTACGATAATTTTACATAATGGAAGGAGAACGAAATCTCACAAGAGTATATCAACAATCCTAATCATAAGGCTCTATGTCAAATCAAAAGCAACGCTGAAAGCGTAGTACGTCTGCACAGATTCCTAAAGGACACTAGAACCTGATGCTCTGATACCACCTGTGACAATCCGCCTAATAAAATACCGGGCGATCACTCCTATATCAAATTAAAACAGGAGTCTGATATGGTTCATTCTTAGCATCACTTTCGAAAACCAATTTAATTACTAATATCCTATTAGGTTGTCATCAAATTTTAATTAACTAATCCTTTTAACCAAACCATTCAAATAAAACGATTACAACAGTTGTATGCAACAACTGAAATGAAATGAAGTAACTGAACACTCTGTACAAAATAATACAACCAAATCGAATGCCGCACAAAAGGAAGTAAAGGAATAAATGAGTACAGTTGGACCATTAGCCCGAATGTTTCTACAAAACCTCCTATCTAGATCTCAATGATAGAAGCGTCTACAATAAACCTGCTTGCATCCACAGCTGTTGCAGCAAATGTCTGAATCGAAGGAATCATCATCTAGGCATCCCTGTGTCTGGACACCTATATATATATAGATATAGCAAGAGAGGGGAAAATAGAGAAACGGGTCAGAGCCCGAGTTTTGAAAACATTTTAGCAAGTGCTTAAAATCCATATTTTTAAGATATGATATTTTTCATATTTAAACTGGTATCGCACTCTCATGAGATACACCTCACCCCTCTTCTAATAGTGCACAACTATCGCATATCTTTTAAACAACCTAGTTAAGCTACCCTTCCTAACTAATGTATTTACTATCTTCTAACAATCCCTATTAATCTGAGTGCTAAGGACTAAACTTCTCTCCATTCCCGACATTATGTTACGCACATGCGTGGGGTGTCTCGCAAAGCGAAATCCAAATAAGGAACCCCCCGATACACTACTACGTGACAATGTTGATCGTCGGGATCCATTAGGCCCATAGTACATACAACATTTTATACTATCTCGTATATATATATATATATATATATATATATATATATATAGTTCTCATTAGATACTATGGGTCGTAATCATATAATTCCGGATATTAATTTACCTGAAGTAGTATATCACTTTATTTATTCTTTTCCCTTTTTATACAGGGTTACGTTATATGATGTCTCATCTCATATATAAACAATGTACTATACGCAACAAATATAATAATCAATCCACCGAGCTATAATATAAGTAGCTTAGTCATTCTCATTTACTAAGAAACAGTGGAATATTACAACTATACATATATGTTATTCTCAATACATATATTCATATCTGACACCCCTAGACTAAGTTGCGGTGCACACATACTCTGCTATTAAATCCCAGTACATCACGTACAAAAGGATCACGCGTTCCGAATCACTCAGGAACCGGATTAATACAAATCACACATATTGGAGGCGAACATAGTTATCATATCCATGGGTCACACACATACCTACGCTCCCACAGTAAGCAGACTTATTAACTTATAAATAAGCCCTTCGTAGTCCTATGTTCTTGAGGTACCAAATCTAAATCCCCCCGAAGTCAACACAAGATAAGATTGTCCTCTTTCTAAAGTCGTCCTCCCGTGATAGGAAGTGTGGTAGGTATGTCATACGCATAATAAACAATAATATAGTCACACATTCCACCTATATAAATATAACATCAATGAGGTATTTACACAACCATAAATAACGATAGGTATTTATCTTTCCTATACATAATTCCTCATAGGTATTTATTTAACCCATATACATATTAATATGAGGGCATACGCATAGCCCATATAATAAATTCCATATGTAGTATATTTATATCTCGAATATCCTACGCATTTATCGATTATAACCAATCCTCAATATATTATTTCCTAGCTTATCTCATCATACAATGATAACACCAATTGTGCCATTATATATATTCGCCTTATTTTATATATAATTTAACGACATCTTCTATATAATCTATATCACTTCCCAATATCTTATGGCTATAATTTCTAAACTCTATAGCAATAGCCAATAACGTCCAGTGTTCCCTTTCGTAATAATATAAATATTCATACACTTAAAATGATAACCCAATACGTACTCTCTTCCTTAATACTCAAATCACTTCCTAATTACTTCATAAATATTTGTACAAAGAATTCCCGAGTGTACCAATTCATAATAATTAATTAGCATACGCACTACATCTCTTAATTCTTTAGGTATCTCCTCACTTATAATAATCGTCGTCCATAGACGCATAGGGTAATTGCTCAATTCTTTGTAGTACATATCCTAAATTTCATCCTAGTCTCCTCTTAGGATTTTACTTAACCAAAGTCGGTATATAAATACCTTTTCTACGGGCACAATTACTTATATAAAATTGCCCACCTAAATACCTCTTTAAGTATTATTCCTCACGAATACCCCTATTTGGGTAAGTCTTGAATTTTACTTTTAATTAATCCTAAAATACACATCTCACTTGAATAATTATTTATAAGTCCTTACATTATTTTTAGGATCCCCAAATGTCTATCTCCAAACAATTATAGCCTTTATTTTTCCAATTTCCGGTTTGATTTCCGAGTTGATGATTTAAACCACGGAACTGCCATCTTAGAAAAATCATATCAAATTGAAAAAAATCAGAAAAATAGGCAGTCGGCGCCTTCGCGACCGTATCGAAAATATATACAACGTTGATGTTTTGACCAAGAGCCGAATCGGCTATCTTCCTAGCCGAAACGGTTCAGAAGTAACGCAGGTGACTATTCACCCTCTTCTCCAAAAATCCAAACCTCCATTAAAGCACCTCCAAGCTTTTTATCTCCTCTCTCATCATCATCCAACCTCAAACAATAATAAATACACATATAAAAAGGGTTCTAATCATCCTAGAACCCATTTTCAACAATTAATTTCAATAAATTCGAAGTTTCTCAAATTGGGTATTAATCGAGTTATATCTGTTTTAATCTTCCCAAAAACCGTTTGATCCGTGAAATTTCAACCCAAAAATATTTAGTTTTATACCAACTACAATATGAGAAAATAACACACTAAATCATAAAGCAAGTTAAACACTTGCCTCGTGGATTAAATCCAACGACCCCGAGTCGAATCCCGCGAATTTTGGCCCGGAATTCCTTTTCTTCTTTCTTCTCTTCTCTTCTACTTTTTCTTTTCCTTATCTCTTCTCTTTATCTCTCTTAAATCTTATTTTGCGGAAGAAATGAGGGTTTTCTCTTATTAAACCCGAAATTGGGTGTATAGTCAATTGTTAAATGACTCGTGTACTCATTTACGAGTCCCTACTAGTCCAAAAATGCCTGGAACCCAAATACTACCGCCGGATACTCTATTTTGACTATCTCGGCCATTTCGAAACCAATGGCGCAGTCAAAATCTCCATTCGAGTCACTTAACTAAAATTCACTATTTTGACCCAACACGTTCAATACGCGTGTTTTTCAATTTAAAATATTTTTTTGTCGCTTTACCCAACTGCGACATGTAATAAAAATAATCTAATCATATAGTTAGGTTCGTAAGAAAATATAATCCATGTAAATATTTATCCGACACTCGAAAACTAATGTTTACTATTCACTTTATAATATTAAATTTATTTAATTTCACTTATAAATTCCAGAATTACTATTCATAAAAATTCCTCAAATTACCAAATCACGTCTACAGTGTAATTTAAATACCTTGAAAAGTACGGGGTACAACAAAATGTTTTTTTGTTTGGTTAGTCTGCACTACACCTAAAATAGCAATCTGGCATGGTTTAAAATTGTGTCAGATCAAATTTAGTACGGTTTTGAACTGTGCCAGAATCAGGTGTTCCAAAATGGCCATTTTTTCTAGCATGGTTTAAAAGTGTGCCAGATTTGACCAAATAAGACCACTTCTGGAACACTTTTAAATCGTGCCAGAATTTGATATTTTTGGCGCACTTTTGAAGTGTGCCAGATTGAGCACATTTTGATAAACTTTTGGCACAGTCTAAAACCGTGCCAAAATTTGATACACTTTTGGGACAGTTTTGAACTGTGCCAAATTTTTGGATAAAAGAAAAAAAAATAATTATTTGAAAACAAGAAACTTCACAAATTGCAAATCTTGCACGTTGTTGATAAACTAATGTACATACAAACTTCAAAATATTACAAGTCTTTAGTAGTTCACAGACCAAAAAAAAATTGGACAGAGTTTCTTCTATTTTCTGGACATTCTAAAACCTGCTAATATAAAACCCACGTAATATAAAGCCCGCACGACCACAAATATAACAATAAACTTACAAAAGCCCGCACAGCCATAAAAGTTAACAATAAAACTACAAAATCCCGCACAGCCATAACACAAAAAAATAGAATCATGAATATTAACGACATTAAATAAATAAACCCCTTGTTGTAAACCATTGACTTCTCCGTGTGTTCCACGTGAATAAATGCTAACGATAAAATGTTATCCTGCAAAAAAAATATAATACAAAAAAGAGACGATATTAGTAACCAAGTAATTTATAAAAAAAAATCTTACTCAAGCTAAAAAATTACATATAGGAGTTGCAGTTATTATTATATTCAAAAATTGAAAACCTTACGCAAGTTATGACTACCTGATCAGTTCCTACGAGTTACATTGGTCTCGTGTGAGGTGTTAGTGCTTCTTACGGGATTGTTTGGGGGCTGGTTTGGATTTTCACCCTTTAGCGTCTTGTTTCTAAGTCTAATCCATATATTGTCAAATTATCGTCATATTCTCAAATCGAGAGTCCCGTGACTAACCGGTCAGTTCCTACGAGTTACATTGGTCCCATGCGAGGTGTTATTGCCTCTTACGGGGTCATTTGAGGGATGATTTAGGTTTCCACCCTTCAATCGCTTGTTTCTAATCCTAATCTATATATTTTCAAAGTATCATCATATTTTCAAACCGAGAGGCCCGTGACTACGCGGTTAGTTCCTACAAGTTACATTAGTCCCGTACGAGGTGATCGGGCCTCTTACGGGGCCGTTTGGGGATTGGTTTGGATTTTCACCCTTAAACGGCTTGCTTTTAAGCTTAACCTAGATATTTTCAAATTATCATCATATTCTCAAATTGGGAAACCCACCACTACGTGGTCAGTTCCTACAAGTTACATATGTCCCGTGCGAGGTGTTCGTGCCTCTTATGGGGTCGTTTGGGGGCTGGTTTGGATTTTCACCCTTGAACGGCTTGTTTTTAGGCCTAATCTAGATATTTTCAAACTATCATCATATTTCTCAAACCGGGAGACCCATGACTATGCAATCAGTTCCTATAAGTTATAGTGATCCCGTGCGAGGTGTTTGTGCCTCTTATGGGGGACATTTGGGGGGTAGTTTGGGTTTTCACCCTTTAACCGCTTATTTTTAAGCCAAATTCAGATATTTTTAAATTATCTTCATATTCTCAAACCGAGAGACCCATGACTATGCGGTCAGTTCCTACAAGTTACATCGATCCCGTGCGAGGTGTTCGATCCTCTTACGATACGGTTTGGGAGCTGATTTGGGTTTTCACCCTTCAACGGCTTGTTTCTAAGACTAATTTAGATATTTTCAAACCATCATCATATTCTCAAACCGGGAGACCCGTGACTATGCGATCAGTTCCTACAAGTTACATATGTCCCATACGAGGTGCTCGTGCCTCTTATGGGGCCGTTTGGGGGCTGGTTTGGGTTTTCACCCTTAAACGGCTTATTTTTAAGCGTAATCTAGATATTTTCTAATTATCGTCATATTCTCAAATTGAGAGATCTGTGACTATGCGATCAGTTCCTAAAAGTTATATTGGTCTCGTGCGAGGTATTTATGCCTCTTACGAGGTCGTTTGGGGGTTGATTTGGATTTTCACCCTTTAACGGCTTGTTTCTATGTCTAATCCATATATTGTCAAATTCTCATCATATTCTCAACCCAAGAGGTCGTGACTACACGATCAGTTCCTATAAGTTACATTGGTCCCGTGTGAGGTGTCCGTGCCTCTTACGGGGCCGTTTGGCGGCTGGTTTGGGTTTTCGCCCTCAAACGGCTTGCTTTTAAACCTAATCTATATATTTCTAAATTATCATCATATTCTAAAATCGGTATACCCGTGATTACGCGGTCAGTTCCTATAAGTTACATTAGTCCTGTGCGAGGTGTATGTGCCCCTTACGAGGCCGTTTGGGAGCTGGTTTGGGTTTTCACCCTTTAACGGCTTGTTTTTAAGCCTAATCTAGATATTTTCAAATTATCTTCATATTCTCAAACCGGGAGACCTGCGACTACGCGATCATTTCCTACAAGTTACATAAGTCACGTGCGAGGTATTCATGCCTCTTACGGGGCCATTTGGGGGCTGGTTTGGGTTTTCATCCTTTAATGGCTTGTTTTTAAGCCTAATCTAGATATTTTCAAACTATTGTCATATTCTCAAACCGGGAGACCCGTGACTACGTGGTCAGTTCCTACAAGTTGCATTGGTCCCGTGCGAGGTGTTCGTGCCTCTTACGGGACCATTTGGCGGGTGGTTTGGTTTTTCACCCTCAAATGACTTATTTTTAAGCCTAATCTAGATATTTTCAAATTATCATCATATTCTCAAACTAGGAGACCCGTGACTACGCGGTCAGTGCCTACAAGTTACATTGGTCCCGTGCGAGGTGTTCGTGCCTTTTACGGGGCCGTTTGGCGGCTGGTTTGGATTTTCACCCTCAAACGGCTTGCTTTTAATCCTAATCTATATATTTCCAAATTATCGTCATATTTTAAAATCGGGAGACTACGCGGTCAGTTCCTACAAGTTACATTGGTCCCGAGCGAGGTGTATGTGCCCCTTACGGGGCCGTTTGGGAACTAGTTTGGGTTTTCACCCTTTAGCGACTTATTATTAAGCTTAATCTAGATATTTTAAAATTATCATTATATTCTCAAATCGAGAGATTTGAGACATCGCGGTCAGTTCCTACATGTTAAATTGGTCCCGTGCAAGGTGTTAGTACCTCTTATGGGGACGTTTGGGGGCTGATTTAGGTTTTCACCCTTTAGTGGCTTGTTTTTAAGCCAAATCTAGATATTTTTAAATTATTTTCATGTTCTCAAACTGGGAAACCCATGACAATGCGGTCAGTTCCTATAAGTTACATTGGTCCCTTGTGAGGTGTTCGTGCCTCTTACATTGGGGTTATTTGGAGGTTGTTTCGGATTTTCATCCTCTAACGTTATGTTTTTAATCAATTTAGAATGCTTATTGATTTTAGAAAATTTTGGCATAGTTTCATTTGTTAATTCGTTAAATCCAACATGCTTTAACATTTAAAATAAACTCAACAGCGGCAGCAAATTTCAAAACCAAACCACCAGCAAATCCCTTCCACCAATTTAACTAAATAAGCTAATAAAGTAAGCCATTTTACGTTTGGCTACTTATTGCCGCTATTTAAGGCCATTTTTTTTATTTAATGCAGCAACATTTAAAGAGAATTGGATCGAAGTCTTTGGTTGGAACAAATAATATACTTCAGAAATAGTTATAATAGAAAAATAAGAACGAGAAATATAAGAACTGATTGAGATACATAGAATAAGAATGAGAGATATCAGGGAGAGGTCCTACCTCTAGTCCATTAATGAGCAATGTAATGTTATTGTGGGAGACCTGTTAATCATACTTAGATGCCCCAATATCATGCTAAAGTCATATTCTACTGACTACTTTACCACCGCCTTGGGAAACTATTATATCCTTCCCTTCTTCGACCCCTTTTTCTTACCCGAATTCGCATCCTTCTTTTTCTCCCCTTTCACCTCCAACTCACCACCACCTTCCACACTATCCTTAATCCCTTGAATCTTCAACTTCATATCCGGCACCGTTTGATATAGCGGCAAAGCCAAAGAATTCAAAAACTTCAAATTCAACGACCTCACACCCAACCAACCTTTCGATATAACAACCTCAACAACCTTATTAATCACAGTAACCACATTCTCCACAACCTCCCTAATCTCCATGGAAACCCTCACAACACTACACATCCCCGTCTTCAGATACAACAAAGCCGACGAACACCCCTTCTGAATTTGCTCCTTCCAATTCTTATGAGCCAAATTCACAGGCAATGGCAACTTCTTCTGCCTAAAAAACTGCTTACCCAAAATCTTAGGCAACTAATTAATAACCCTCTTATCAGCAAAGAATAAATCATAAGTATCACACAATTTGATTTAAAGCCCAAATTCAATTTGTGACTTTGAAACCCAACAAATCCATAACTGAATCCCAAATCCAAAAAATCAAAATCGACTTTGTTCCTCACCTTTAAATCTCAAACAGTATAACAACAAACTATTTACAAAAATTCTCTGTAACTTCTTTAAACAAAAAGATATATCACAGATTTAAATCGATTTGTACTTAATGAAATAGAAAAAATGCCATCAACACCACAACAATCCAATTGATCCGATTTAATGAGTTGGACAGCAAGTTTCTAAGACCGTAGCTAATGTAAATTTGTAACATATATTTGTTTAAAATATCAAAACTACATTTCAAAGCTTTGGTCATAGTTTAACTTAATAAGTCTCGGTTTAAATTTGTTAAAAATACAAGAATACCTTGATTCAGAGCTTTTCTCAGTAGCCAAAAACGATGGAATTGCTACCTTTGGTCGATTGAAGTCTCGATTTCATCGATCGGAGTTTTTATCAATCGGATGAGGTTATTTTTTACCGGTGGAGGTTATTTTTTACTGGCGAGAGAGAGGGTCGTCTTGAACAAATGAAGAAAGAGCTATCCATAGAGAGAGAAAGAGAGATGGCCGGAGAGATGATGAAGATGGACGGAGAGAGAGAGAGAGAGAGAGAGAGAGAGAGAGAGCTGGCCGAAGAGATGATGAAGTTGGCCGAATATATATATATATTATGAAAATTATGTATGTCACAAGTTGAAACTATGATGTCATCGGATGAATTTTTCCTACATTTCCTAATTTGCCCCTTCAATTTTAGATTCCCCCCTTTTCTTACACTCTACTTTGTTTTACTTTTTTTTCAAATTTAAAAAATAAGGGCATAATGGTATTTGAACCACTATCACCCTTTCATAACCCATTACGCCCTTCCCAGTCATTTTTATTTTTCTCGCCCAAATTACTCTCTCCCTTTGTTTCTCTTCGGCTACTATGAGTCTGACCCGTCGGCGACTTGACTTCGAACCAACTGCCACGCCGGCGAATACCTACATCCCCGATCCTCCAGCCTAAAACTGGCATGCTTACCTCCAACCTGAACCCCGAATCTAAATGCCGGCGAGCCAAGACTGAAAACCGGTGGCTATTCTGATTGATACATTTAGATCCGACGAACCCACGTTAAGAAGAACAACGAAGAACAACCCTGGTATTTTTTTTTATTGTACGACTTTTCTTCGATTTGTCCAAAAAAAGTTTCAACTATTTTGTGCTTTATATTTAACGAAGAACAACCCAGTTAAAAAATTTATTCTTTTCTTCCACCGAAGTCGTCGTCGGAACCTACCCATCTTTACCTCAGCCACGGTTTCTCCTTACAGATAACATCAGCCATGGTTGTACCAGTTATCCAACTTGAAGCCTTATAAGTCGCTGCACAACAACGAACAACAGCATCAACAACGGACAACAACTATTTGGGTCTATTTGGGGTATTCATTTATATTTCCCCTTAAACCAAGGTAATCGTTTATTTGTTGGTTGTAATCGTTTTGTTGCCTTTTTTTTAAACCTATACATGTTTGGTTGTAATCCTTTGTCTCTTTTCTGCTGTAATTGTTTTTTTTTATATAAAAGTTTCAAGTCCCCTGATCTGTACTCATTTGGGTCTGTTTGGCTGTACTCATTCGGGTTTGTTCCATAACACTCTATCACTCACTTTGGGTCTGCCCTCTTTCTCTCCCCTCTATCACTCACTTTTCTCGGTATTTGTACCTGGAGCGTATGGTTTGGCATTGAGAGAGTTTTTCTCGGAGGGGTGAAACAGATACCATTTGCATTCTTCATGATTTGTTTAGTGTGCTGTGATTTCTTAAACATAGTTCAAGATATAGATATTAAATCGGTTTTGCTTTATTTTTTCAGGTTAAGACTTGAGAAAATGGGTTTTGAACTCAGATATGTTTCAAATGGGTTTCAGATCGGGTGGAAGTTTTATCTCTCTCTCTCTCTCTTATGATTTGATATTTCTTTCTAACTTCCTTCAGGGTTTGACATAATTTCCCCTCTATTTTGTGTTTTATGTTTGATTGGGTGTTTTTGTAGGATGTGCTGAGTTAATTTTTCTATTCAACTTACTTAATTGATGGTTGTTCGTATGTACAGGATTTTACACTAATATTTGTGGTCACTTATTTCTATAGAGAAATAATGCCCATAAATAGTGTCGAATCATCTACATGGCACGGTGCATCTTTCTATCTCTACTCTGGAATCATCTCCATGGTCTGGAGTTGTACAACAGAGGTAAATGGGCAAGTTTCTTTCATGTTTCGTGTTTCTTAAAAGGGATTCAAAATATTTTTGTGTACATTTTTTTTATTCAATGTTTTGAGAAGATGTAAAGAGCAATAGACAATAAACTGGTAATATTTTTTTTACTCAATGGTTTGTAGATGTATACTTTTTTTATCTATTTTGGGTGATTATTGCCAATGAAGTTCTATTTTTTTATTTTAAAAATATGTATTAGAAATCTGTTGAAGTGACTTTTGAAGGGCTCGAGATGTCAGAAATGTCTTATTTTTTAAAGTTGTGATTGGAGATATAACAATTAAGCTTTAACAGTTGTAATATAGTATAAAAAGTGGCGTGAGTCATTTCATGTCAATATAAAAGGGTTGTATCCTCAAGGTTTTAATTTTTTTCCCTAAATACAATTTATTGTAAAGTAGTCCAAAAAGTGTGGGTTGAATATTTAATAAAAAATAAGCATTTTCAGAGAAAATATTGTCACACTTTTTGCACCATTTTTTTCCAAAGCATAACCATATTTGATTATTTTATGCTTTGTATTGTATTTTTTATTTTTGTTACAAACCAATAGTTGTTTTGATTTGCTACTTTGTTTAAACAATTCTTAATAGGTGATTTGGTAATTTTTTAAGTCTTGAACATTTTTTATATTTGAATGAATTTAAATTAGTTTATTATTGTTACTGAAATAAAACACTTTTTTTAATATCCAAAGATCCGTGTTAGGGTGGTTTTAATATTGAAATTTTTTTGAGGCAACCTTACTGTTCCCAAGACATTTATGGTCAAAGTACATAAAAATTTATGACAATAACTCAAGTTACCAATACTTTGGCAATAAACTTATTTTATTGTTTATTGCCAAAGTACATGGCACATGTCTCCATGTACTTTGATGTATTTTATCAAACATTTTCAAGAACTCTCCATCAGCGGCAAACTTGCATTAGTGCACTTGGTTCAATGTACTTTATGAAAAGTATTTTAGTAATGAATTTGGCATTGATTAAAACTAAACATTTCTTTACAAAAATTAATGTAAAAAATGATATACTTTTTTAAATAAAAAAATATAAGTTGGATTATACTAATGGAGTAAAAAATAAGTTTAAATTCATTTTTACATTTTTAAATTTGGCTTTTCATTTATATTTGAGATAATAATTTTCATTTTTCTTATTTTTAATAATATCAAAATATTTTTTAAAGTAAAATTATATTTGATTTTAAATGCATGCCTTCACATTGATATAAAAACAAAAGCCTATATTGTTAAATTTGAGATTAATATTAACACTTAACTAATCTCAAATTAATAGTTTTTCTTCTATTATGAACGTTCTAAATTATTATACCTTTCAATACTTATGTGTACAAGCCAACCTCACACCTCACATTGTTTTTGTGAGAAGATTTTGTTGACTTCAAATGGATGTGGTGATACAACTAACACGATTAATAATTTTTACATCCAAAAATAGTAGGCATAACATGACGTCATGTCTCTTTTTTATTTTCTTAAATGAATTATGGATAATTCTTTTGGGCATTATATCACATCTTTAGGACGAGAGTCTTAGACGTTGTTGGGATATAGTGGTTTGTGCAAAAAAAAATATTCGTGTTTTTACAATCTGTATTTTTTTTGCCAACATAACTACGATGTCTTTTTACCGATGTGTACAGAGAGATTAACCTTAGTCGTTTATTATCTCGATGATAATTGTACTTTTGACTACTTAATTGCTATTTGTATTGTGGTTGGAGTTTTTTTTTATTTCTTAAACAAAGTGGATAGTCCTATAAACAAATAAATGTGTGCCCATTTTTCTAAGTTCTTTACACTATTTGAATGTTGTTGGATTATTTGTTATTTGTTAACTAGAGTGGATAGTCAGATAATCAAATTTTCGTCATTTTGCAATTACGTACTTTGAAAATTTTCGTCGTTTTGCGATTATGTAATTTTTGAAAATTTTATCATGCCTTCAGGCACGGGCATACCCTAGTATATATATATATATATATATATATATATATATATATATATATATATATATATATATATATATATATATATAGAGAGAGAGAGAGAGAGAGAGAGAGAGAGAAAGAGCTGGCTGGAGAGAGAGAGAGAGAGAGAGAGAGAGAGGCGAGAGCGCCAATGAGATGAGAGAGAGGGGCTTTAGTGGGAATGAAAGAAATGTTATCTAACGTTTTTTTAGGTATTTTATATTTTAATAAGTACTCAATTTTGGCGCACTTTAAAATAGTGCCAAATTTTGGCACTGTTTTAAAGTGTGCCAGATTATCATTAAACCGTGCCAAAATTTGGCACAGTTTTAAATTATGCCAGATTTATCATGGTGTGTCAAATTGTTATTTTTGGTGTAGTGTTGAGTGTTGGGTTTAATGGTGGTAGAAGAGAGAGAGTGTTGTGGGTTATGCGGAAGAAGATGAATAGGGGGTTTTGAGTGTGTGAGGGTGCAGGTTAGTTAGTGTGTGGTTGAGGGGTTAGTTAGGTGTATGTGAGTGTGTGGTAATTGGGTGTAAGTGAGTGTGTTGTTTGGGTGTTGTGTGTATTTAACTTGTGACCCCATTAAAATAAAATAAGAAAATAATAAAAATACACCAAATAAAATAAAAACAAGTAAAATAAAACTAAAACTAAACTAAACTAAACAATAAAAATCAACTACAAATAAAACACACTAAAAAAATAAAAATAACATGACACACAATACAAACTCTAGACACTAAACACGATACAAATAAAAACTAATAAAATAAAATAAAACAAAAATAAAAATAATCTAACTAAAAACTTAAAAAACAAACAAAATTAAAGGAAAACAAATACTCGACGCGCTAACATAAAAAATAAATCCTCTAAAAATAAATAAAAACTATTAAAAATAAAACTCAAATAAAAAAATAAAATCTACAAAAGAAGTAAAAATAAAACCTAAAGTCCTAAAAATATAAAATCTAGCAAAATTAAAAAAAAAAGACTAAAATTAAAAACTAATAAAAATAAAAAATAAAAAGAAATTGAAAATAAATTCTAATAAAATAAAATAAATAAAAGGGGACAAACCAAACACATACGGGACATGGGTGATGGTTTTGGGACAGGATAGAAAGTGTATGGGCTAGGATTAAGGTACGGGAATAGGTTTAGGCTTGGTTTAAACTCAGGTAAGGTATGGGATAAGGGAATTAGCTCTATTTGAACTGCAAATTATCTCGAAATATAGCTTTTGACACCGCAACTGCAATCAAGCATGTAAATTAATATTTACGCATATAAGACCCAATTTGCTGAGAATTAGCAACTAAAAATCGTCTATTCGGGGTATAAAATGTACACTTTTGGGTGCTTATCAATACACAATGTTAAAATAGGTATACATAATCTTAAAACTTTACTACTGTCAGACTATAACATTGTGTATACATGTTTTAATATTAAAACATATTTGAATGGTATGCAGGTCATAACTCAAACTATCACGATTGAAAGAGTCATTGAATGTTCAACATGTTACGACTTACAACACCTGTGACAATACATAAAGCTAATAAACTAATAGACATAGCAACACATGAAACTACTGAACATAATGAAAAATGATCAATAAAGTGTACATCTTTACAAATAAAAACTAAAAGAAGAAATGTTAAGCTAGGGAATAAGCAATAAAAACAGAGTATTTAAAACTTCTAAGAATACTATACATAAACATAGAAAATTAGTTAATGAATCATATTGGAAGTTTCATCAACCAATAACATAATAACGGGTATACACAATGTAGTAAAAAAAATTATTAAAATATTTCATCATGAGAACAAGTTGGGTTCCAAAATATACCCGCTTAAATTACTATATGTTTTCAAACATGTATACATGCTTAAAATATATTTTAAGTAGTTCCAAAATATATTTCATCATGATGAAGAAATTGGGTTCATAATGAAAAAATTCTCCAAAATACATTTTCCCGGAGGAAAGTTCGACAATCAGCAACCAAGTGTTAACCATAACAATTAATTGAGAAAGAAAATTCTAAGTTTAGAAATCATGTAATAAAAAAATAGATGGAAATACAAATTAGAAAGAAAAAGAAAAAGTTATAGGTTTACTTGAAAAAGCCCCCAGCTTATATATCAAGGGATTTGAGCATTTTTAATACACATATCAGTAAGGTATCTTCAAAATACATACCAATATGAGAGAAAGAGAGAAGGAATACCAAATCCCTATTTTAGACATTTTTTCAAACACATGTGAAAACTGAAAATATGTGAAAACCTTGGTGCAACTACATCAAAAATGTATCAGACATACATTTAACCAATACACAACAATAATAATGAGGTCATTTCAACCAAAAAGAATAATAAGAACTCAAGTAAAGAAGAAAAAAAATATTTGGCATATCCTATTAAAGAGTGATACCAATGGCAATCAAAAGAAGAATTTAGCAACAAATGCACAGGAGGCCACACACAAATGTCATTGTAAAAAGAAAAAAAAAGGGGGACGAATGGGATTTACCTCCACAAAAATGGGATGAATGGGATTTACCTCCACAAAAATCCCAAATGAATAAAGAATTGGGGCAAATAAATTATCATTGGAGCATTTAGACAAATACATAGGAGGCCACACACAAATGTCATTGCAAAAAGAAAAAAAAATGGGACGAATGGGATTTACCTACACAAAAATCTCAAACGAACAAAAAAAACTTATTTTGCAAGAGCTAGAGACGAATGAGATTTACCTCCATAATGTGGCAAGAGCGAGGTACTTCCACAATATTGACAGAGCAGGAGGAGAAATCGAGAGAGGGAGAGTTGAATGGCTTCAGGCATGGGAAATCATAGAAGCAGGTAGAGATATCGTGAGAGGTTGAGTAGGTATGGTATGAGATTGAGTGAGTATGGCCAGTTGATTGATCATGAGGTGATTGAGGGGAGAGTGAGGTTTATTACAAAAATATCCATCAATTTGAAACAAAATGAAGGTGAGAATAGGAAAACCTCATCATCTTAGTCCAACAAATGTGAGCCATTGGATTCAATTTTCCACCATTAAATCCTAGCCTCTAATTAAGTTATCAACTTATGCAATAGTGTCAAAACTTCTATATATATATATATATATATATATATATATATATATATATATATATATATATATATATATATATATATATATATATATATATATTTTCAGTCTCTCAACCATACCTTACTTAACATACCTATGAACATATCAATTTTTAAAAAATGGTAAAAAAATATATATTTTAATCGAACTTGGTATATAAGATCTACATAGTAAGGAGATCATCTGCAAAAAAATAATCAAAAATTCAATTCGGAAGTGGGTGAGAGGATGCAAAAAATTTGAGCGGTCGAAAATGCACATATATACTCACATTTCATCTAACCCACTTACTGGTTGAATTTTTTTATTATTTTTTTTGTAGATGATATCCTCATTATGTAGATCATGTATATCACATTTGGTTGAAAATATATTTTTCTACTATTTTTTAAAAATGGGTATGTTCATAGGTATGCTGAAGAGCCTAACTGTGTGTGAAACTTCATGGATATGATCTCCACGGTGAGAAGATAATCTCATTTTTTTCATCAAAAAATTCAATAAAAAATCATTGAGATGAGGTGATGTGTAAAAAAGGGTATAAATATGTATTTTCAACCGTTGAAATTTTGACGATCATCTCACCCACTTTTTGATTAAAAAATTTCATAAAACTTCAAGGATACGATCTCGACATTGAGTAGATCATATCCATGAAGTTTCATAAAAAAATTCAATCAATCAAGTGGCTGGCGCAGACAAAAAGTCTTACCTAGTAGAGGAAATTCGTGCGTTATGGACGACTAGATCCGACCATAACACAATGCAAGGATAAATCCCAATAAACTTTGGTGGACTCATGTAATCAGTGTTGACACATAGTTAGAATGACGAGATCCATTCATAAGACTAGTAACCTGGCACTGGTAGAACCTAGGTGAGGACAACTCATGTTTGTTCAAAAATAGGTAGCTAATAAGGCAGATCAAGTTGGATAAAAACCGATCATATGATCGTAACACTAAACTATTAGTAGGCCTATTCTAACTCAAAAATAGTTAGTAAGTTGAAAGGGTAAACAAAGCAATATGCTAAAAAAGCCCATAAAACTATAACAAACTGAATAGAAGGCATTCGATCACATTCACTTGCATAAAATATTTTGATCTGATAAAATAAAAGTGAATATTTTTAAAGCACAAAACATGAAGCATTGTATCATTGCAACAAAAAAAAAAGCTTAAAGGTGTTTATCACAAATTTCAAACTGTGCATGATAAAAAGGGAAGATCAGAGCTTAATAAAAATACACTATAAGGACATAGAGTATTAGGCCTAAAGATCATTATTAATAGTAGCAGCAGGGATGGAGGCATCAATAATGACCACAAAATGTATATTTATACCATTTTTTTAACATATCACATCATCTCAACAGGTTTTTTATTGAATTTATTTATTAAAACAATTGGAGATGATCTTCTCACCGTGGAGATCGTATCCACGATATTTCATCAAAAAAATTATTTTTTTACTATTTTAAAAAAATGGTATGTACCGGAGTCTGCACCATAAGGAGTCCTTACAGGAGGTCTCCCTCATGTAAGGACTCCTTATGGTGCAGACCCCGGTACATACCATTTTTTTAAAATAGTAAAAAATAAATTTTTTGATGAAATATCGTGGATACGATCTTTACGGTGAGATCATCTCCAATTGTTTTAATAAAAAAAATTCAATAAAAAACCCTTTGAGATGAGGTGATATGTAAAAAAAATGGTATAAAAATGAATTTTTGGCCGTTTTAATATTAGTGATCATCACACGTACTTTTTTATTGCATTTTTTGATGAAACTTCATGGATATGATTTCGAGAGTGAGAAGATCATATCCATGAAGTTTCATCAAAAAATTCAATCAATAAAGTGGTTGGCGCCGACCCAATATTTCAACGGTTAAAATGAATATTTATACCATATTTTTACATATCACTTCATCTCAACGGTTTTTTATTGAATTTTTTAAATAAAAAATTGGAGATGATCTTCTAACCGTATACATCATATCCATTAAGTTTTATAAAAAAATTTATTTTTTTACTATTTTAAAAAAATAATATATACCAGGCTCTGAACCATAAAAAATCCTTACTGGAGACTTTCTCTATATATATATATATATATATATATATATATATATATATATATATATATATATATATATATATATATTCCCTTGAATCGTTGCCTACATTCTTCATCTCAACAATCCTCTTTATCAACAATAATGGTAGACCCTCGTATAACCCTTTTTATCTCCTCAAAATGATAGCATTTGTGCTAAATTTTTCTTCGTAAGTTTCATCTATCAAAACTTGCCCTTCATTTTTCAAAGGAAGATCAATATTGAACCTAATGGTGTCTAAGTATCTTTTGGCCAACGAATATGATGTCACATACTTAATTTGGTAAACAAGTCTACGATTTGAATGAACACCATTTATAGCCCCAGTTTTAAATGTGTCCTTATTTGGTACCTTAGTTGCATGTAGCAACCACTTATAATAATTTTTGCATTTAATCCTTAGCTTCACCTGGTCATTTATAACAATTGTAATCATATTCTTGTTTGAGATTGAATACTCTTTGACAACATCTTTGAAGGTTGAAGCTGATGTAAATGTCATCTTAAGTAAAAAAGCAAGTATTTTTATATCCCTTTCAACTTTAAATCATTGAAACATAAGGTTGCCCACATATTCATGCTCAATGGATGAATCTAGACTTCTCATATCATTTAAATTAGAATTATTAGTGGTAAATAAATTCATTTTCTTTAATTTCACCATACATACCCTCATTGCCACTCACATAAACAATACAAAATTCACCATCAGATGATAAACCATCAGTAAAATTCGCACCATCAATTAGATTAATTTATTCACTAAAATTAAATTAAACATCTCCTACTCCCTCGCTATTAAAATCTAAAACTTTATCTCCCACTCTCTCTCCCCAAATCAAAACCTTAATCTTTTACTCTCTGCCCTCCCCCACTTGATACAATATATACAATTAACCTATGATTTATAACTCATTAAATAATTTGTAAATTATCCTTATCACTCTTCTTAGCCTTAATCCATTCTTAATATTTATAAAAATAACTTTATACCAATATAAACATATGGATAACCAAGTCCACTTGTTATAACATACATTTCAATTAAAAATTCAATAGGATCAACATTATCAATGTAACGAACAAAACCACCCACATACTTTTCATGTGGAATGTCTCCAAAATTAAAACCATGATGAAATCTTATAGTAAAGTGATTCGAATCCTTATCATATGTAAAGGGAAAAAACTGGATTAAAACGAGGAGAAATCTCTATCAACCAAAGATAATTCCAAATCAAGACCCTAATAACCTACTTAGACTTAATCAGAGAACATACTTACAATAAAATCTTTATCACCCCCCTTAATTTTCGGGAAAAAAAGATTATCAATGGTTTTCGTATGCATACAGATAAATGAGGAGTTTTAGGGTTTTTTCATGAGGGGTTTAGGGGAGGTAGTTAATTAAAGAGCATAAAGGACTTTGTGGGGTTTAATGCCCTCTTTCACTTGAAAAAAAAATGGATGGAGGGTTAATTGAAGGATAAAATCTCCATAAATTGATAAGTAGGGGACAAAATTGAGACAAAAAGAAGAAGATAAGAGTTATGAGATAGGGCAACAGTAAGGGACCAATATGGTACTTTAGTAAAAAAAATGAGTTTTTTTATATGTGTAACTGGAAATATCTTTGGAACACAAGGCTAGACGTACTATTTTCTTTTATTAACTATGGTATTGGAGATTGCATTTTGCTTTCCTTATTTAAGAATATAAATTGTGCCATGTAAAAAAATCTTTAAAATTTCAACATATTCATATTGCTAAGATATCAAATACATTTTTTTAAGTAAAAATGATCCTATGACATGCTTTAGATGTTAGACCATGAAACTAAGGCCCTATTTGATATAACTTAAATTTCAAGGCAAATTTTAAAAAGTTAGAAATTTTCGAAATTTTCCACCTTTTTGACCGTTTGATAGCCTAAATTTGTCTTGAAACTTGTTTTCCATGTACAACACCCTTAAGCACAATTTAACTCTTTAAGGTGGAAACTAATTCTTAGAGGGTGGGGGGGAGGTTTTTGTCTACCACCTTTGAGTGACAAATCACTCAAAGCCATTTTTTTATAAAACTCTATATATTTCGTAAATTTCTAAATATATACAATTCATAATTTTATAAATATATATATTTCGTACATTTCATATATGTATATGTTTGTAAATTTATATATTTTAGTATATATGTATATTGTGTATATTTCGTATAGGTATATATTTAGTATATTTAATATATTCCGTATATTTATTCCATACATTTATATATTTCATATATATATATATATTTTTTTGTATATATATATGTGTGTGTGTGTGTGTGTGTGTGTGTGTGTGTGTGAGTGCGTGTGTAGCCTACATTTCATATATGTATATATTTCGTATATTTAAAATTTTCCCTATGTTTATATATTCAGTACATTTGTATATTTAATATATTTTTTAATTATTTTATATATTTAGTATATTGTTTTAAATATTTCATATATTGCGTATATTTTCTTTGTATATTTCATATCTTTCGTATATGTTTTTAAATATTTCATACAGTTTTTTAATAATTCATATATTTCGTACATTTCATATATTTATTTGTATATTTTATATATTTTTATATTTATTTTCATATATTTCATATATGTATATAATTTGTATATTTCATATATGTATATAATTTTTTATGTATTTATAATATGATGGTGAATATGCTTTAATTATGATTTTTAGTGTTAAAGTGTGTTTGAATTTTGTTTTGTATGGTCCATTTTCTTAATTTCATGTTAATAATGCTCTAATAATTTATTTTATGAAAAATATGTTTTATTTATATATATAAATTTTTCTTTATTAATTATTTCATTAATTTATTAATTATTCTTTATTTTTTTTCCTTTGGTAACACTTCACACACAACCTTTGTAGTTAATGAAGTATACCATCACGTCCCTCGAGCGAGGTGGCGACATGATCTGTTTTGATTAACGGAAGTCCAGAAGGTTATTTCCACTCTCAAAAGGGCTTGAGGCCCCTATCTCCTGCTCTCCTAAAGTCCCAATAGGGTGTTCATATATTACTCATTTGGCCTTTGTTGATGACCTTTTTGTCTTTTCTTCAGGAATTATAATGTGAGTGAAGGAGGTATTGTCTCTTCTTAATAATTATGTTGATATTTCAACCCATAAAGTTACCTTTAACAAGAGTTCCATGATGATTTATAAGAGGATGAATCCTAATCCATCTAAACATTTTGATGCCATGACCGAGATAAAGATCAAACACTCTCTCCTCTACTATACCCGGGAAAAAATTCTTCGATTTCAATGATATCATTGCTAGCTGGTTGGAAGGGGGCCTTATTGTCTAGTGGACGGAAAACGATCCTTATCAAAAGTGTGCTCCAATACATGTATATTCATCTAATTTCTGCGACTGATCCTCCTAAAAGAGTTTTGGCTACTCTATAAAATATATTGACAGATTTTTTTTAGGGCGGAGTCAGTGGAGTAAATGGATCTCTCTTTGCAAGCCAAAAGAAGAAGAGGGTATGGGATTTTGTTATTTGGAGACTATAATAAAAGATTTTGTTGACAATAGACTATAATGGAATTTCTTTGGTCCAAATTTATGTATGTTAAGTATTGTAGGTTGCACCATCCCAATAAAATAACCAGAGGAAGGGGCTCGACGATATGGAGAAGGATGATAAGTGT
The DNA here is from genome assembly GCA_949130495.1 of Sambucus nigra. Lineage (NCBI taxonomy): Eukaryota > Viridiplantae > Streptophyta > Magnoliopsida > Dipsacales > Adoxaceae > Sambucus > Sambucus nigra. The sequence goes on from OX422216.1 coordinate 112,674,778, forward strand.
TAGAGACAAAGTGGAAAACTTGTATAGATGGGATGTGGGAGCTAGTGAGATTGATTTTGCTTGGGACTCTTGGACTGATAATGGTCCTCTTTTTTGTCATTCTAGTCCTAATAACAAAGGTAAAGTCAAAGAATTATGGGACAACTCTAAGAATTGGAATAGATAAGTCATAGCTCAAACTTTTCCTAGACACACAGTTCAACCTATGCTCACTATAACCCCCAGACCTGATGGCATATATACGCTTCAGTGGACTGCTTCTCAAAATGGCTTTTTCTCTATAGCTTCTGGTGATGAGTTAATTAGAATTCATACTTCTTAATACTAGACCTACAAGTTTATTTGAAATAAAAATATCCCTCTAAAAATGTCCATGCTCATGTGGAGAATGATTAGAAACCTATTGCCTCTTGATGACTCAATAAAGAGAATGGGTATCCGGGGACCTTCCACACACCACTGCTGCTGCCACAGACCCTATGTTTGCGAATGGGGAAGTAGCTCGATTTGTTTGGGAGTTTTTTGGCTCTAGATTGGGGGTTGGCAGAACTAGGAATGGTATCAAATCAGTGCTTATCCAATGGTGGAATGCTAGCAATAACAATTTTGTTTAAGGCTTGATAGGTCAGATTCTGCTTGGTGGCATCTTTGATGTCGGAGGAACAAATCCAGATATGAAAGTATTACCCCTTTTGTACTGAAAATCATTACATATATTAATTAATTGTTCTCCATTCATAGCTCTGGTATTATGCTTAACAACATGTCTCTAATTAACATTCTAAATTAGAATATTGAAGTGTCAATTTGAAGATTAAAGTGGTTTGTTGGCAAACCCCCTATGGGTCGGTCGAAGTTGAATATTGATGGTCACACGAAAGGTAACCCATGAGATAGTGGAGGTGGTGGTGTTTTGGGAAATTATATAGGGGAGATTTTATGGTGCTTTTGTAATATTTTTAATATACTAACACGGTGGCTGGGGTCGGTCGAAGTTGAATATTGATGGTCACACGAAAGGTAACCCATGAGATAGTGGAGGTGGTGGTGTTTTGGGAAATTATATAGGGGAGATTTTATGGTGCTTTTGTAATATTTTTAATATACTAACACGGTGGCTGAATCTTGAAGTATTTTGGACGGAATTAAACACTTCAGAGAATTAGGCACGTATCCTATCCTTGTGGAATCTGATTCTAAAATATTGATTGATGTTTAAAATGATAAAAGTTCTTGTCCTTGGAGCATTGTGCAAAAGAGTTAGGCAGGCAAATCAATGGTTTAGTCATGGGGTGGACCATTAAATACACTCACGTTTACAGGGAAGGCAATTTCCTAACAAACTTTCTTGCTTCCCATGGCTGTCGGCCCAAAAGAATTTTTTGCTCTTCAGAGTTGAGAGATTTCCTAAAGCATTTCAAAGGTCCCATTAGCATGGATAAATGGGCTTATCCTTCTTTCAGACATGTTAGGAGTACATAAGTGTATAATCATGGTTTTGTATATGTTGGTTGTCTATAAAACTAACTCTCTATCTTTTACAAATTTGCGTGTGTATTGGTGGTTGTTCTCTCTAATCAATACAATTTTTTTTAAAAAGAGAAATATTATATTAGATAATAGAGAATTAATCTCAAGGTCATTTTTCATCATATGTTTGGATTTATAGGATATTGCTTTCTAGATTTATAAATATAGTCCCTGTAGTTCAATTAAATTTATTTGTATGGTCCCTTTACAAGTAGGAGTATACAAAAGAGGTAATTTTATTTGTTTTAGTCAAAGAGGTATTTATATTTATATCCTTACTCATACTCATTTAAAATTCATTCTAAAAATAAACATATAATCCCATCCCCACCTCACCCATCAGAATCCTCATCGGAACGCCGGAATCCTCGTCAGAGACCAACACAATTCTCATCGGATTGTTTCTCTCCCATCATTTCTCTCTCTTTCTCTTCGATTATTTCTTTCATTTATTTTGTCTGCGCCAGCTGCACCATTGCCATCGCTAGAGATGAAGGTTTTTCACCGGAAAATTGGAGTTTTCGCAAAAAAAAATGGAGTTTTTGCTAGAGAAATGAAGTTTTCACCAGAAAAAATAGAGGTTTTAGTGAAATAGTAAATTTATCTGCTTCGATTTTTTTGGTCAAAAAATATCGAATATGGGTGTTGTTGGATAGATCTCGACGAGTAGATTTCAAATATATATATATATATATATATATTTTTTGTGAATTTTGGATTTGTAGATGTGATGTTATGAACTTTTAAAAATTTAATGGTTTTTTTTGTATGAGTTGTCAAATGGTATATTGATAATTTTTCATGATATTTTTAGTACACGAATTAAATTTATAAAATTGTATGATGTGTCCTATTTTTACACACTTTTGGATTGGATTGGACATTCACCTAAAAGCCCCATTGGATAAATATGTTTACGACCTAAGTTGAGATTTGGACTTGTATGGGTTTAAGGTTGAATTAGGGTTGTAACCCTAAAAGGTAATTGTGACCTTTGAGAAAACTTGCTTGGCAAGTTGGGCATTTTAATTTATATAGTGAGATTAATTATTATGGTTTATTTAATAATTTTGGTGTGAACTTAATTCAGAGACTTGGTGGTGAGAAAAAAAATCCCAAAATAATGTAAATAAATGCGCATTGACCCCTTTGAGGCTTGAGCTAGTTATTAATGGCTAAGTAGATGTCCCTGGATCCCATAGTGGAGGACCAGGTGGGAAAAACTGGATTAGCCATTTAAACCCTATTTAGTCATTTTAAGGATAACTTATTTTAGATTATAACTTGTAGAGTTTTGGAAGAAGGCTATAAGAGGCTAAAGAATATTAAAGAAGAAATCCATAAAGTAAAAATACGAACAAAGACACAAAGAAAAAGCACCACAAACACTTAAATATTTACTTTATATAGCAAATGAAATTTTTTATAGTAGCTATGTAAATGTTATAACTTCCACCTAGCGCTGGCAAAATTATGCTCTGGGTCTAATTTGGGTGAGTCAAATATGGATGGGCTAAATGTGAGTTGCGCCAAATATGGGTTGGGTTAAATGTGGGTTGAGTCAAATATGGGCGGATCAAATATGGGTTGGACCAACCCATTATTTTTCTATTAAAGTAAGGATTACAATTGGAGGTATATGTAAAAATAACTCATATTTTACTCACAACTTTTAAAAATGAGTATTATATTTGATTCGCATCTTTTAAAATTGAACTCCATATTTGATTCATAGCTTTCAAATATGAGCCACATATTTAACTCATAAGTTTAAATATGGACCCTATATTTAACTCATAGCTTTTAAATATGAGCGTCATATTTAGATGACTGAGCTAATATGGGTTGTTTTATTATTTGGAGCACATTTTGTCACTACTACTTCCACCCAAAGTGAAAATGAGACTAAATAAATAAAACTATTAAACTAAGAGAAAGGGATATTTGGCTAAGAAAAACTCAACTCCAAAATAAATCATTAACGTCTTGTTTTTTTCTTAAAAAAAATCCATTAACATCATCCCATTTCACATGATAAGAACCTAAAATGAAATAATTTAAATATACAAACACCAACATTAAAGTATAGTTTAGTTATTTAAGCTAAATTACAAAAAGATTTTATAAAGATGGTCTCGAACAAAATAAACTCTTAGGGTCCGTTTGGTTGTTAGTGGGCAAAATCGTGGGCATGGCAAAATTTGCCTAGGCAAATTCAGATGACGCTATCAAACAACATTAGGCGAAATTAAAGTCAATCCAATTAATTTATTTAAAAACAATTTTTATATTATATTCAAAAATGTTAAAAATAGTTTTTGCAATATTTTTATATTACAGTTTTTATATTATATTCAAAAATGTTAAAAAATTTGTAAAACATTCTCTTAACATTTTTTTATAATATCAAAAACAGTTTTTAAAATATTACAAAACAAATTTTAAACATTCACAACAGTTTTTTTAAACTCTTAAAAACAGTTTTAAAAAATGTTTTTTAAAACTTTAAAACAGTTTTTATAATATATCCAAAACAGTTTTTAAAAATGTTAAAAACTGTTTTACAATATTTTTATATTACGATTTTTCAAAAAAATTTGTAAAACTTTTTCTTAACAATTTTTTATAATATTAAAAGCAGTTTTCAAAACATTACAAAACAGTTTTTAAATATTCACAACAGTTTTTTTAAACTCTTTAAAACAGTTTTAAAAAATGTTTTTTAAAACTTTAAAACAGTTTTTATAGTATATCCAAAACAGTTTTTAAAAATGTTAAAAACTGTTTTACAATATTTTTATATTACGATTTTTCAAAAAATTTGTAAAACATTCTCTTAACAATTTTTTATAATATTAAAAGCAGTTTTCAAAACATTACAAAACAGTTTTTAAATATTTATAACAGTTTTTTTAAATATTTAAAACAGTCTCTAAAATTATTTTTTAAAACTTTAAAACAGTTTTTATAATATATTCACAAAAGGTTTTTAAAAATGTTAAAAACAGTTTTTACAATATTTTGTTAATACGATTTTTTAAAAAAATTGTAAACATTTTCTTAACATTTTTTTATAATATTAAAAACAGTTTTTGAAACATTACAAAATAATTTTTAAATATTCATAACAGTTTTTTAATTATTTAAAACAGTTTTTAAATTATTTTTTAAAACATTAAAATCGTTTAAGAAGTTGGCAAATTTGTGGGTAAATATTTTCCACTCAAATAGGTAAGCAAAATTTGCCCACAGATTGTGCATAGGATGTGTTGTACATTGGCAAATAATGCCTAGGCAAATTATGCAACCAAACAGCCAAAATGTGGGCAAATTTTCATATTTGTCAACTTTTTAGCATTTGCCTAGGCAAATTATGCCAACCAAAAAGACCCTTAGTTACAAAATATGATCTTGAACCAAATAAAAAAAGCGAATGTAAGGAGAAATTCCTTTGGAACATTAACATTGTGGAGGGTCATGGAACAGAGATTTAAGTTAGGGTTGGGTGTTTGAGAGGAAAAGAACAAAGATACCCACAAACCTAATGAATGATTTAAGTTACGAATAAAAATACTCATGCAAACAAATAAATGCTCATATGCACTTATCAACTAATTCATTTTACCGGTGGGAAAGGGAAGGAAGATACGTCCTTGGTGACGGAGAGAAAGGGAAGGTGTGTTTTGGATATGTAATGAAGACTAAGGTTGCGTTTGTTTTTTTATCTGAATCTGAAGTCTGAATCTGAAATCTGAAGACTGAATCTGAAGTCTGAAATCTGAATCTGAAAAATGTGTTTGTTTTTATGTCTGAATATACTTCTGAATGAATGTATTTAGACAGATTCAGACTTCAGATTCAGACTTCAGACCTAACTCTACCTCTTAATCATTAAGAGGCAAATATGACTGTTAACCTCTTAATCATTTAAAAAAACAAACACTTTTTGATACCTCTTAAGTCTGAATGGTTCAAATTCAGACTTAAGAGGTAAAAACAAACGACCCCTAAGAAGAAAAAGTTTTGAAATATATCTTAACACTGTGTATTATTGTGCGAAAGCACGGTGGTGGTGAATCAACTAGGGCTCTATGACAAATAAACTAATCAAATCAAAATATAGCAATTCAAATAAAGTAACTAAAAATGAGATGAAAGAAAACTGGTTACGTCCTTAACAGCGTGTTTGGGAGTTTTTTAGAGGAAGGAAGGAAAAAAAAGTTTTATTAGGAGAGAAAAGAAAAGAAAGGAAAATTTATACGAGAGAAAAGAAAGGAAGAGAAGAGAAATGATTTAGGAAAGAAGATAAAATAATTTTCTTTTCTAGTGTTTGGGAGTTGGAAGGAAAATAATTTTTTTAAGGGAAATAAGGTACATTCTTTAGAAAACTTTTTTTTCTCTCCATTTCTTTCCGATTTGGACGGAAAGTTTTGGAAAGAAAGGAATGGAAATTCTTTTAAAAAAATTTCTTTCTTTTCTCTCCTTTTAAACTCCCAAACGACGGAAAATGGCAAAACAACACTTTCTCTCCTATGTAAACTTCCAAACGACGGAAAGAAAATATAATTTCCCTTCCTTTCCTTTCTTTTCTCTCCAAAATGAAACTCCCAAACAAGCTGTAAGTGATTCTCATGATCGATCCTGAGATTTGGAGTGCCATGTGTAAAACTAAATTTAAGGCCCTTGTAAAAAATATTATATACCTAAAAACTTATTGAAAAATAGTTCTTCTAACATTTCTACTTACAAAATCACTAATTAAACACGCAATTAACAACGAATCTAATAGATAATTTATTCTATAAATATCTTAATTGATTGAATATAAAAAAAAAATATGAAAAAATATCACCCGGTTTGAGCCATTTATTATTCCCTCTCCAATTTCATCTACTTGGTTAGTGTAGAAAGTAAAAACCTGATAACAAAAAAAATAATTACATAAAAAAAAAAATTAATAAGACCTTGATGAATTAAAAAATAAATTAGTATAAAAAAACATAGCCAACAAAACAACAATCTACATTTACTTTAAAAAAATATTCATACTTAAAAGAAAATAGATTAAAAAACTATTGTTTGTTTTAGTAATCTATTTTTTTTCAAAAAAAATATAAAGAGGTCTTAGTTTTACATTTGCTTCGATCTTTTTAAACTATGAGTAGTTTCTTGAATGTTGATTATGCCTTTTTTAGACCTCCTTGCAAAAATCAAAACAAAAATAGTAGAAGTAATACTAGGGGTGTAAGCGGTACGGTTTGGTCGGTAAATAGTAGATACCAATACCAAAACCAAACTTTAGATGGTAAAACCAAACAGTACCAATTTACCGCCCGGCACACCAAAATCAATACCAAAACCAAACCGGCTGGTATTTCGGTTTTTTCGGTAATTTCGGTTTTTTTCTGGTTTCGGTAATTCTGGTTTTTTCTGGTTTCGGTAAATTCTGGTTTTTTCTGGTTTCTGATTTTTGTTTTTTCTGGTTTCGGTAAGCAATACTAAAAGTCCCAAAAAACCAAAAATAAAACCAACCAACTTTTTTAAATATTAAAACCAAAACCAAAACCAACTTTTTCTGCTTTTGGTAAATTCGGTACGGTAATTTTGGTAAATTCGGTACGATACGATAATTTTGGTACGGTTTTTTCTGGTTTCGGTAAATTCGGTACGGTATGGTAATTTCGGTACGGTTTTTTCTGGTTTAATAAAATTCGGTACGGTAATTTCGATAAATCTGTTTTTTAAATATTAAAACCAAAACTAACTAACTTTTTTGCGGTAATTTCGATTTCGGTAAGACTGGTTTCTGGTATTTTAATATATAAAACCAAAACCATTTTTTTTCGGACCAAAACGGTACGGTATGGTAAAAACCCATACCGCTTCCACGCCTAAGTAATACAAAAAGAATTGAAGCAATGTAGCATTAGTAGTGCATTTGTAGAGAGAGAGAGAGAGAGAGAGAGAGAGAGAGTGGGCTGTGGAAATTGCAAATGAGAGAGAGAGAGAGAGAGAGAGAGAGAGTGGACACCAAAAAGATTGTGGGTAGTTGAAAAAATGACTCTCATGAAAAATGAGAATCTTAAATGAGTTAGGTCAAATTTTTTTGGATTGTTGAAGCATTCTTTATACAGATTTTTTTATAGTTGATAAAATGGGCCCCTAAAAAATTACACTCATTTTAGAATGGGCCCCTAAGAATATAAATAAAATATTTTTGAACTCCTAAAATATATATATTAGTGCTTGTTCTAAAATGGGCCATGTGCCATTGCCCACCTGGCACATGGCCAGAGCCAACACTGGCGATTCGTGTCACTGAATAGAAGAAAATTATAAATGGAAGGATTTTTTCGTCCTCAAACTAAATAATTTTTCTTTTCACAAAGAACCGTCACACACAATAAGGAAAGACTCACAAATATTAATCTCACCAAAGTCATTTAGATTCTACCCAAATCCTCAATAGAGAGAATACAAAAAATTGATCCCTAATAATTAATTTTTTCAAAAAAATGAACCCTTAATTTTAACTCACAAAATATCTTATTGAGTCATAAGATGAAGATGGCCCAATTCTCTTGTATCCAAAATTCGATGGGTTAGCACTACTTAAATAGGAGATAAAATTCAAATGTCCTCAATAGCGTAAGACACCTCACGAACTAGGTAACTAAGTTACTTTTATAACTTGGATATCATAATTTCACCGGATAAGATAAGATAAATCAAAGAAGAGTAAAACTCACTCTTCCCTAAAGTCCGTAAATGTAGGAATTGCATACCAAACCAACTTATACATATATGACTAAGCTGAAATGATGTTTATTTTTCCCTTTCTTAAGCGGGTGAGAGGGGAATTACCGATTTAAAGTATTTACATAGTAGGGTCATACGGTATATAATCCAAGTTGTATTTTGGCAAAAAAACAAAGGCCACTACAATTGTATGTTGTGACCTTATTTTAGTTGTATTTTATAATGCCAAGGTATCTAAAGCCATTTTAAACCATGTGCTGTTATATAAAGCCAAAACCCATTTCATATTTTTTTAAAGCTCCGTCACTAATTTTTACCTAAAATTAGCCGAACTCAAAATGTTAATTATCAACATTATAGCGTTTATATCTGGTCATAAATGGAATAACATATCAACACCCGTTTTCAGAAATTTTAGGAGACCACTACAACTTAAGTGACTATGATAAGACCTACCAAAAAAATAATACCTTTAGGCCCCATTTGATACGTCGTATAAGGGGTCCGGATAGGATAAGAGTCAGATTGGATAGGATAAGGATGAACCGTATAAGGCTTATTCCAATATTGCATTTGGAACAGTTCTGAATAAGAAGACACGATGGAATATAATAATACAGTCATGTGTTTGAAATGCTCCGGATAGGATTAATGTATCTCCAGTTTTCCAAAAATACCTTTCTTTTGTATTTAATAATAAAAAATACAAAAATATATTGTTATCACATATTTTAACTCAATAACATAATATTTAATTCCACGTGGGATGTTAAAAAATAATAATATGAGATGAGAATATGTATTTGTATTTGTATTTATAATTTGTACACACTCAACCACTAGTAATCACTTACACGCATACAAAAACCATGTGTACAGAAACTAGCCACCATAATGAGATAGTAAAACTGGTTGCTTACTATCTTCTCTTTCGATTCAAAACAAATCAGTTGAAGAAAATTGTTTGAAGTCACAACTGAATAACATCAATTTTACCCAAAATAGTTGTCGAAAACATAAAGAAACAAATAAATTGAATTTGACATAGCTTTCAACTTGTCTAGCATATAGGTTAATAATACATTAAAAAAATGTGTATAATAAAATATTAGCAGTGAATTAACAACACATAACTTTCAACTTGTCTAGTATGTGAGTTAACATAATATTAAATCGATTCAAAGCAAAATAGTAGTTCATGATAAAGCAACAAATAGGAAAAAATATAAAAGAAATGAGGAGGTTACCTACCGTGATGAAAAATATGAATGGGGAGTTATGTGAATCAAAGGGATCGCCGACTTCTATCTAATACTTGAGATAGTGCAAGTTGCGTGAGTTTTTTTTATAACTTAATAAGGGTAGAGTAGTAATTTTTAATTAAATTTTGACACCATATAATTTTATACGACATTGGAGGTGGGATTTTTTTATCCCACTGCTTGTGGGATAATGAGCTCACTTTGGATAACTTATTCCATATCATATCCCATCCTAAATTACACCAAATATTAGATAGGATAATTTTATCCATACGAACCTCTTGTACGGTGCATCAAACGACGCTACAGTTTTCACATATACCAAACTGTGATTGAATAATTTCCCAGCATCCCAATCAATTACTCTTCGTATTTATGTTATCACATAGCTAATCTCAATCATTTATTTCGTTTCTCCTATTACTAGACAATCGATAAGTGTAGGTAATATTTATCTTTCAAATATTATTTTTTCCTCTCTTTCTTTTCTATTGAGTAGAAATACAAGTGAGCATGTCAAAAAATGACCATGGTTGAACTCTGGCATCACCACCCCACTATTTGTTCCTTTATCCCTTACCACCGCACACTAATATTTTCTCTGTCCATTCTTATAAAACTGTAAAAGTGTAGGTATTTGTTTTATTTAGATTCAAAAATATTTTAAAGATATTGATTTAAAAAATATAGGTTTGTGTATGTAACAGAGACATAGACAAAAGAATGAAACATGGGTATGAAGAAAGATGATAATATGAGTGTTGACCACCACACCACCTTTAAGATACCTCCCCCCCCCCCCCCCCCCCTTTCAACAACCATCATTTCCTCAACTTTACCATAAAAATTACCTCCGATTAAACCAACACCAACCCATCCCCTAATTTGTAGTAACTCAACATCTCTTCTCTCAACCAAACACAAACATCACAAAATAAAATCAACGTAAACCACCTTATCAATTAAATGAGTTGCCTGAATTTATGTGTATATGATCGAAACCAATTATGTAAATTCATGGTTTTTGTTATCGTCTAAAACTAGTATACGGTTTTAGTCTTAGCAAATGTATACCCACTATAAACAATAATAGATGAAGAGATATAATCATAGAAAAACTCTAAAACAAATAGTAGGAAAAGATGAGAGAAAGAGAATGAAACCAGATTTACGTGGTTCGACCTAAAAAGGTGCCTACTGTATCAACCCGCGTAATTTTCGGGGTATTTTCGAAATAAAGAGGAAAAATAAAGTTTTTCATAAAATTATTTTTATTGGAAAAATATGTTGGTTATGATTTTAGAAGAATAAAACTTCAAGCGGAATTAAAATCGGAGTTAAAACGGATTTTATATTGATTTTACAATATTTTGCCTTATGGCATTTTTTTGGGTGAACTGTCAGTTTTTCGGGGTGATCGATCGATCGACCCCTGGGTAGATCGATCGACCCTCCCAGAAAACGTGCGCTGCAAACAGTTTTCAGTGTATGTTTTGGTTACAACTCTATTATTTTTGCCTTATTTAAAGGGGTCGTGGGTAACTATTTTTAAAGCATCTTTTGGCACAAAAATATGCAGCAAACATATTTTCTTTTCCTCTCTTTTATACACAAACAAGCCCTTTGATTTATGCATTCAACCTTAGGTTTTTAGAGGTGTTCTTGGGGTTGTTTTGAGGTTGTTCTTGGAGGAACTTTTGGTGATCTTTGGAGCAGATTTTTGATGGTGTTATCTGCTATTTCTGGGCAGAATTACTATTGGTCCTTTTGGTGGTTTGAGGTACGGGGTTTTACACAATATGCTACTGAAATCTCGCGAGTGTTTATTCCATTGAATTCTTGTTAATTGAACTCATATTTTGAATTGTTAAATTCTTGGAAATCTGGAAAAATAATTGTTGGAATTATTTTCATTCATGAGGTATTATTCATGTTGTTTTGAGCACGCTGTCATGAGATTTTAATATGGCACTGATGTTGGACACCCGTCAAGACTCCTTTTCCGGCTACTTGATAAAGTATGGCGTGGTATGGTGAGGCCTGGTGACTCCGGTTAATGTGTTGTTGAGAAATTTATTGATAAAATGCTATTGAGATTTTCATTATTTGATTTGAGTATTCGTAGTCGTATTGTTGCGCTTTGTTCATCGCTAACATCTTTGTTGAGCATATTCTTGTCGTATTGTGTACTTCCCCATCTTTTTCTTAGTTGGCAGGTGAGCACGGATTTGAGTGCTATGGATCAATTGGGATGATTTTAGCGTGGATTATTTGGGAAGAATTTTTAATACAAGAGATGAGAAGACTTGTATTTATTTTGATGTATAGAGCATTTGGAGATTTATTTTATTTTCGAGATAGTTAGATTGTTGTAATTATTTCGAGAGATTTGTTGTATTAATTTGAAGATGAGAATAGTGGTTTCTTGTTTTATTGTGGGATTTAGATGCTTTATACCTTGTTATTTGTGGATTAGTTTAGTTTTATCGATAGTAGCGCTCCGCCGCTCTCCCCGGGTGGGCGGGGTGTTACACCTACGTCCACAAATGCAGGTGTCTAATGTATTAATTCAGTAGGTAAAAGCCATAGATGAATGAAAATTACAAGCTCTCAAGTTCACTCTAGACTTAGACAACATAACGATATGAAAATAATATCTCCATCCCTTTACAATGAGGGATAACATGTTATTTATAGATCGTTAGAAGAGAGAGACTAGAGAGGTACAAGTGCCATACCTTTATAGGTTAGGCAGATACACCTTTTACATGCAAATGAGAGAATAATCATAAAGTTTCTTATAAGCACATTGGGGGGGTATTTACATATCTCCCCTCTGTGTAGTGGACTGCTAACATCATCAAATTACATAGTACATGCTCTTCTTGATGGAGTTACATAAAGGTAATAACCAGTTGTGGTCTAACTGGGCTATATTGACTAACTGTGATGCTGGGGCAGAACAAATTGACTAAGTTGACCTCATTTTTGCAAGCAGGGAGTCCAGATGTCCTATTTGGATTAGTCCATGAGTCATACCATATTTATGGTATAACAAAACTCCCTGTAACTTTGCTCTTGATTGATGTCCGTAGCAGATTCTTTAAAGTATTATTCCATCGAGGTATGTGCTGAGCAAATTGAGTGAGCAGAGTGTTAATTGAGTAATGTTTTCGGCTTCCTTGACTATGTTCATATTTTAATCTTCTCCACACTCCCCGATATAAAATAAATTTATGAAAATTTTCCCTAGGATTTGAACTTGACACGTGTCAAACATTGGGGAGCATGTTAGGCATAATTACAGCGTGCATGTCTGGGGCAGCATTGCATCAGGCGCCAGTTTGCTTTTTCTTAGGTGTGAAATTATCTTACTTTAATAAGGGTATTGATTACCTCTTAAAAATTATAAAACGAAGTTTTGAAATCATTTTAACTTATTCTAAACGTTTTCCATCCACAAGATATTTCTTAGAGAGATAAATTATTTCCCACTTCCAAAGTTCTTCTTTTTCGATAAACCTTCCTTTGTTTCTATCATTTTCGGCTAGCTCCATCTACGAAACTCTTTCCTGGGAAGTTTATCACCTTCTTGAGCATTCGTTGATAAGGCCTAAGTGATTTATGTGTTTCCTTTCGCAGTTGTACTGTTCGAGGTATGTCGCTTTCCCTTCTGTGGTTTTCTTAGGATTTTTAGGGAATTTCTGTGATTCCTTGCAATTTGTTATTCTTGTTAACGGTTATTGTTAGATTTAACCTCTAATTGGAGTAAGAAGTAGTATTAAGTGTCTATTGAGTTGGTTGGCCTAAGTTTTTTCAATTTTAAGGATTGTTAGTTTTTTTTATCCCTAAAATCTGCTTTGTTCTCTAATATATTAGATTTGTTTTATTCCTTGATGATTTACAAACCTTGGGTTTAGATATTTCTACAAATTTAATTAAGATAGAGCAATCTTGTCCTGATATCATTTCCAGAAGGTTTCCAAATCCTCTCCAGGTCCTTTGTCTGGAGGACGAGCCTGGTGACCCTAGGTATACTCCCCAAGTAGCTTCCTCTATTGGTTTCGCACCACACACCCCAGCTGTGGAGCATAGTTCCCCTGAGTTCACAAAACTTGCAGGTGCTACTAAAGTGGACCGCCCCATGGGTGGTATAAAATTCGTAAACACAATGTTCAATTTATCCATTGTTGATTTAGACCCCTCGCTGAAGAGCCCCTATGGTTTTACATATCATCGAGGAAAGTACCTCAAGGAGCTCTGATTCTTGGAATGCATCCAACATCGACGCCCGATTTCATGGCTGTGACATCATTGAGGATGAATTAGAAGAGATGGGAGATAATTATGGGATCCCCATTGGACTCTCATTAACACTGATGATTCTGACGAAAGAGTCTACAACAAGCCTTATGCGGATGAAATATGCTTCCTCATTTGTGCTCCTTAAGTTGGAGTTCGTTTACCTCTTCACCCCATTATAGGATCTATCGTAAGGGGTTATGGGGTGGCTCCAACTCGACTTCCACCAAATACTTATAGGTCCATTATAGGGTCAATGGTCTATTGGTAAGCTCACACTGGTTTTAGGAATAAAGGACAATGCCAAGGACAATGGGTAATACTATTTTCCCTTCGAAAGTCTAACCAAGAAATGGCGCAAGTTGTTCAGACAAGAAACCATAGCTGGAAGAATCAGTTTGTATACTTAAAGGGGGACTAAGAGTTTCGTTTAAATGAGAAGTACTGATCTTGTGTTCATTGCAATTGGTATGGGCCAGATTATATATTGTATACATCTTTCCATTGTGATTTATAATTTTCTTCTAACTTATTATGTGGTGACACTTTTCTTTTATTCGGCCTTTTTGTAGAGAAAAGAGCCCCCAAGTTTCCAAAATTTTTGAAATAATTAGTGTTGAACACCTGCACACTAAATCCTGTCGAGTTTAAGAAACTTTTATCACTGAAAACGTTTATAGAGCTAGGTAATTATATTCCTCCTAGAGGTGTTGGCCCCCGAGAAGAATAAAAACCCTGGTGGTCGAGAGTAACATTTTCGTCGACTAGGAAGGGAAAGCTAGGCAGAAGGTCGAAGAAAGTATAAGGCTTTCCACTTCTATTAACCAGTCTTTGATTTACCATTTTGTTTTCTCTAACTGATGTTCTCTTGTGCAACTTCCACTCAAACTTCACGAGTCACCACTGGTGAAAAATAGTTATTTTTTCCTGCTAGACATTATTTTTTAAAGGCATTACTTACTTTTCAAATGCACATTAAGGTACAATTTTGTAAAAGCAATTTTTTTGTTATATAAAACAATTTTTATGTTGGAATCGTTTTTTGGTTGAAAATAGTTATTTTCTTAATTAATTTTTAATACCTATTAGTATTTTTCAGAGTTTTTTTTTTTTTGTATTTTCAATTTTGTAGATTTTTTTTATTTGTAATTTTTAGAATTTTTAAATAAAACTTTATAATTTCCATTTTTTTTATTTTACACTTATATAAAGGCAACTATTCACTTTCCATATGTATATACAAGTACTATTTTGTAAAATATAGTTTTTATTTTATTTAAAATAATTTTTTATGTGTCATAAATAATTTTTTAATTAAAATTTGCCTTCAACTATTTAAATGTTTTTTAAATCATTACAATTTAAATGTATAAGGGTATAATTGTCCCTTGCACCAAAATGGTGTGGGGAAAGAATGGGGATAGCCCCTCCCTTTTCAGCCAACAGATTCTTGGGATAAAACATATATATATATATATATCTACTACTTTAAAAGAGGCTACTTCCTCTTCAAAAACCAAAGGACTAAATTACCCTCATTAATTTTAAACTTCCCAGCATACCCTTGCTAATACACCTAATTATCTATCCCTACTTTCTTCTACCATTTTTGTTATTCCAATCCAACCCTAGAAATCAACCGTCACAAAAATTAATGACAACACATTCATTTTGCACATTCATTCATTGTATCAAATTCCAAATTAATGTTAATTCATTCATCTTCCACATTAGTTTCTTCTACCATTTTCGTTCTTCCAATTCAACCCTAGAAATCAACCGTCACAAAAATTAATGACAACACATTCATTTTGCACATTCATTCATGTATCAAATTCCAAATTAATGTTAATTCATTCATCTTCCACATTCATTCAGCGTGTCAAATGGAATTTGAAACACCAACAGTTAAGAATTAATGACAACACATTAATTTTGCACATTCATTCATTGTATCAAATCCCAAATTAATGTTAATTCATCCATCTCCACATTCATTCAGCCTGTCAAATGGAATATGAAACACCAACAGTCAGGAATTAATGACAACACATTCACTTTGCACATTCATTCATTGTATCAAATCCCAAATTAATGTTAATTCATTCATCTTCCACATTCATTCATCCTGTCAAATGGAATCTGAAACACCAACAGTCAGGAATGCCTACGGAATTTTTTTGTATATTAGATATGTATCTTCTATGCCATCCAATATTTTTTTCCTTGCTTTTGGTTCTTCTGGAAAAAAAAGGTTAGTACTCCTACTTCCCTATGTAATTTTTACTTCTATTCTGGTTTAAAATGTTAATAATAATCTGATAAGTTTGTACGTAAAGTAAATTTCAATGTGGTTGGATTTTTTAATCTGTTGAAATTTTTGTAATTGTAGAATTTCTAAAATATTAAAATCTTTGCCATTAAAATATTAGTAACGATGTTCATTTTTGGGTTCTGTTAAATTGTTATGTTAAGTCGTTCAATAATTATTTCCAAAGTTATGTTTTTCAAAAATATCAGATATCCAAATTGTATATTGTATTTATGTTTTTCTTTTTATTTGTCATTTTATCGTCAAATTAAGTTAATTTTTATATTTTACAAATTTTGTATTGATTTAAATATATAATTTTGGGCATATATTTGTGAGTTATAAATCTTTTATTTATGTTTTTCAAGTTTTATATCATCTTAATCATATGTTGGAGAATGTGCGCTAACTGGACGATTAAATTATCTTTGCATAGGTTTTTGGATTTCAATCTATCCTTTGGCACTTGGTGGATTCGTGACTTTAAAGATCTTGGAGGAATAGTTTGTTGTTAGACAAGACGAAGAACGATTAATACGAGTGTGATGTACCATTGTGGAGGTTGTGATTTAATAGTAACTGAAAAGAGCACTAACAAAATAATTAGCGTGATTAAGGTATTAATCATGTTAACTCTTATAAATGATTCCAATTGTTATATCTTTTACGTCTGCAAATTGTATCGATTCACGCAAAGCAACTTTGCAAGTCATATTGTACATGATTGAATTTTCTGAAATGAAATTCACCTCTTCAATTGATATTAAAATGTACAAATAGGCCTCGAATTATTCAGTTTGCTTTTTCATTTTGTATGAAATGTTCGATTCCGGTCCGTCACATGTCCTATCGAATTGAGTTCACCTTATGTAGTAAATGATGATAAAATTTGTAAGTTTCAAAGAGACCTTGAGAGTAAGCAAGGAGCAATTTGGTTGCTTATGGAATGTCAAAACTGATTGAAATGTTGTTTGCCTTTGTTTAGAGACCGAGTAATTTCCAGTAGAATATTTTGGAGGTTGACCGGTTCCATGTATTCTATTTATGAAGAGTCGGCTTCAGCTCCGAACTCGACACTGCTACTCTGTTCACAACTCTAGGACCGACCTTGATTGAGATTATGAAATGTTGAGAGAGGTCTTGAAAATATTTAAAAGTTTTTTTAGGTTGTCAATGAATACATCTATTATATGACGAGATGTGATTGAAAATTAAAATTAAGTCAGTTTTAATCTAAATTTCAGAAATATTTTTATATGAGAAGAACATAAGACTATCCTTAAGTACTTGAACTAATTAATTTTGATTAACTAAAATATTTAGAGTCATCCTAGCCCTTGATTGTTCTCACTTTTATTTCCTCACCATTCTCATATTTTAGATTTTTAGTTAGTTAGATTTACTTAATATTTTCATTTACTTTTATTTACATCTTGATTTAGTTTAGTTTAAATTCTCATCTCACCCAAATTGTTTTAATATTTGAAAAGCAAAAAAAGAAAATAAAAATTGAATTACAATTGAGTTTGTCTCTAGCTTACCCCCTTGATGTGGATTGACATCCTTACTTGCCGCTACACTTGAGTTTGTTATATTTTGTAGCTAATTGAGGTTTTGATTAACTTGGCTTGCAACAACGACATACACACAAAAGTCAAAGTTATCAAATTTGTACACCAAGTTTGCGCATCAATTTTTTGACATAGTCAACAACTTATATATGTGCCATTTACATGAAGTTAATGAAAATTCAATCTGTATTTCCTTACATATATTTTCACAATTCTTATATTTAATTAAATTTTTGTTTTAAATTATAAAATCATTCAATTACATTTCTCATGGTCCTTTCTTACTAAACTTACTAAATAATTTTCCAAACACGTCATTTCCCAAATTGTTAGAAATGTCATCCATTCCACCATCAGAAAATGTATCTGGCAAACCCAATATAAGGAAAAGACAGAGAATTACTTGGTTACTTCGAGCCCAATTAAATTCTTACCAATATCAAGGTTAGCTAAAAATAACTAAAATATAGTTTACGCCTAAGTAAATCATGTTAGACTTATGAAATGAATATTTAATATTACAATTGCTCTCATATTAGGAGAAACCGTATATGAACCTCTATGCTCTACGTTGCAAGAACTGGAAACAACTCCCGATTGCCATCATTGCAATGCCCAAAGATTCCAATATGAACCCCCAACATTTTGTTGTCAAAAAGATCAAATCTCACTCGCTGAAACTTCGGTCCCTGAGGTTTTTATTTCATCTTTTCACATTTAATTCTTCTGAATCAAGAGAATTTCGTGCTAATATCAGAGCTTACAATAGCATATTCGCCTTCACTTCATTTGGAGTTACTCTTGACAAGCAACTAGATTCATTAAGATGTGGTGTATACACGTTTTGAGTTCAAGGCCAAGTTTATCATCATTTACCCTCATTGAAACCCACCAACAACCCCTGTTATTTCCAACTCTACTTCCATGACACTAGCAATAAAGTTCAAAACCGAATGGGAATCTTACCAGGGTTATCCTTAAACGTTGATATAGTTGAAAAGCTCTTGAATGTACTAAATGAAAATCCATATGCTCAGTTTTTACGGCGATTAAAGGACTACCCTTCACTCGATGCACTTCGGGTTCAAATCAGTAAACATGTTAACCTTGATCAACGTGTTTACAATGATCCTACATCCAATGAAATTATTTCAATATGGATTGAAGGAAACAATGAAAATATTCCTTTCGAGCGAGACATTATTATCGTGTCTCACTCCGGTCAACGACACCAAATAAAGCACTACTTTGGATGTTATGACCCATTACAGTACCCATTACTTTTTCCAAAAGGAGAGGTTGGATGGCATCAAGACATAAAGTGCCAAAATGATACCTCATCTACCACATCTACAAACATCCAGGCCTCCCTACTAGCAATCACATGTACAGAGGACATTCTCTCATCAGAGCAAGAAGGTATAGATTTAACATAAAATATATTTTAAAAATATCATTCTTAAATTCCAATTTGATTACATTTAATAATTATTCTTCTTTTTAAATTCCACAACCATACACTCTTCTAGGTGTTCATCGAGAGAACTCATCTAAAGTATCATGTCGAGAATACTATGCACACAAATTGCAGATCAGAAATAATAGACAATCAACGTTGTTATTCGCTGGAAAGGTACTACAACAGTATTTTGTCGACATGTACATAAAGTTAGAAATAACCCGACTTGACTTCTATCGTAACCAACAGAAAAAAATCAAAGGTGAATTATACCAAGGGTTGGTCGACAGCGTCACAACAGGTGAAACAAGAGCCAACAAAGTCGGTCAAAGAATTTCTCTCCCAGCATCATTCATTGGTGGACCTAGAGATATGCGTCGTAGATACTTGGATGCAATAGCTTTAGTTCAAAGATAGGGAAGCCAGATTTATTCATTACAATGACTTGCAACCCTGATTGGAAAGAAATCCTTGATAATCTTCATCCAGGTCAGGTACCTCAAGATCGACCTGATCTATCTTCGAGAGTATTTTGAGCTAAATTAAAGGACCTAAAGGATCAAATTTTTAAGAAAGCAATTTTGGAAAGGTAGCAACACATGTACATGTAATCGAATTCCAAAAGAGAGGATTGCCACATGCTCATATTTTGGTAATTCTAAAGCAAGATTACAAGCTCAATACTCCAGATAATTACGATAAATTCATTTGTGCAGAGATACCTGATATTCATGAATACCCATTGCTTCATTCATTAGTCATCAAGCACATGATGCATGGTCCCTATGGAGAATTGAATAAAAATAACCCCTGTATGATAAATGGGAATTGCAAATTTCATTACCCTTGTGAATTCGCATCTTCTACCTCTCAAGGCCAAGACTCATATCCTATTTATCGACGCCGAAATAATGGAAGACAAGTACGCGTACGCAAGAAGTTGTTAGACAGTCGATGGGTTGTTCCTTACAATCCATATCTCCTTACAAGATATAATTGTCATATCAACGTTGAAGTCTGCTCGGGGTTAAAAGCTGTGAAGTACCTTTACAAGTACATTTACAAAGGGTATGATAAAGTGGTTGTTCATGTTTCATTCGATGAAAATGACACAACCACTATTGATGATATCAAACAATTCCAAGATGCAAAATGGGTATCTACACAAGAAGCCATTTGGAGAATTTTTTAATTTGAGCTAAATGAAATCAAGCCATCGGTAATAAACCTTCAACTCCACTTGCCAAATAAGCATACTGTCACATACGGGGAGAACCAAAACTTAAATAATGTGCTTGACACCCCTAACATTAGTAAGACAATGCTAACTGAATTCTTCAGTATGTGCTCCAGATTCAGTGAAGCACGTCAATATCTGTACAGGGAATTCCCTAAGCACTATGTATGGGACAATAAAGAAAAAACTTAGTCTAAAGAAAAGAATAAACTCAATGCAATTGGCCGTGTGAATAGTGTAAATCCTATAGAAGGAGAACGATATTACTTAAGACTTCTTCTAAATCACATCCGGGGGCCAACATCATTTGAAGACCTTCTAACTTATGATGGAATCACTTACTTGACATTTAAAGAAGCTGCCCAAAAACGTAGACTGCTAGAATCAGATTATAGCATTGCAGATTGCCTCTCGAAAGCTGCCACTTTCCAAATGCCTGAAGCACTAAGAATATTGTTCGTAATTATTTTATTTTATTATGAGCCATCCGATGTGAGAAAATTATGGGAAACAAACTTTGAGTTTTTATCCAAATATTTTAAAAGACTTCACCCAAATTCATTGCCTGCACAAAAAGATTGCACATTAAATAGCATCAGCTTCTTTCTAGATTCAATGGAAAAATCGGTTAAAGACTTTGACCTGCCTCCATGTAGCGGTACACAATTATCATCCAATATCACCAATCGAAGATAAATTACAAATGAACTCCACATCGAGACACCAGAAGAAGACTATAATTTTGGTACGCATTTAAACGCATACCAAAAACATGTGTACTTGGTTATACTCGAGAGGGTGATTGCTAGAAATTTGGGTTCCTTCTTCGTTGATGGGCCGGGTGGAACTGGAAAGACATATCTGTATAGAGCGTTACTTGTTGACATTAGAAAGAAAGGTATTATTGTACTTGCTACAGCAACATCAGGGGTAGCTGCATCATTATTACCTGGAGGTCGAATAGCACATTCTCGCTTCAAAATACCTATTCTGACCACTGAGATAAGTTTATGCAACATTCCCAAGCAAAGTGGCACAGTAGAACTCATACGGTAAGCAAGGATCATAATCTGGGATGAAGCACTAATGGCAAAGCGATTCACGATTAAAACTCTTGATAGGACATTAAAGGATTTAATGGATAGTATTGAACCTTTCGAGGGGAAGGTGATTGCCTTCGGTGGAGATTTCAGACAGGTCCTGCCAGTAGTACGTCGAGGGTCAAGATTGGAAACAGTAAACTCTAGCATTGTGATATCACCGCTTTGGAATACAATGCATGTATTACCTTTGACATTAAATATGCGTGATAGAAATGATCAACAATTCAGCGAATTCCTTCTAAGAATTAGCAATGGGACGGAATCATCAACGCATGATGATCTGATAAGTCTTTTGGATGAAATGGTCATACATCCACTAGAAAACAATGGCCCGAACAATCTCTCATTGACTTTATCTTTCCCTCATTAAAGCATATGGTATTTATTACTATATATATTTCGATAAAACAATGATACAACTTTTTATATTATCTTACTTCTACTTCTCAAACATACAAATGTAATTGCATTTGTCATAAATGTGAAACCAGTGAGGACAATTACAAAAGCCTCAAACTCTGCTAAAATGAATCTGCGTGATATAACACTCCGAGATACAAAGTATGCATTCTATACTTTAAACTATCGATTCGAAACAAAACTTACTTAAAGTTTACTCTCATATTTCCGCTTTTCTTCATAATTTCTCGCTTTTCTTCATAGTCCTTTATATTAAATTCAATATTATTATTTATTATTTATGACAGGTTTCAATCAATGAAATTCACATTATGGGGCGACTCAGCAAAGAATGAAGGCGAAAAAATAAGTGACTTATCAGCAACATTTCCTATGATATCCATTTCTCAAGCTAGACGTCCATCCTACGAAGGTACGGTAATACTTATCATCTCACGAACAATTAATACAAATCCTACTAACTCAAAATAAATCAATACATTCTTCACAGGGGAGTATAGCTTGAGCAGTGTATCAAAGACTACAATTCAGATTGACCGCGATATCATACAAGCTACTGAATTAAAGGATTAGTTAGACAATTTCTTTTAAAAAAAATAATAATTCTCCCTTACATGTATTAATTTCACAAATGTCAATTACAGGTTGTCAACATCAATATCATCCCCACATTTCAACAAATTTTCTTCGCCTCCCCAAAAAATAATCAACAATGCGGACACTGTTTCTATTCGTGATATTATTAATGGAATCCCATCAACTGTAGAGGTAATGATTCATTTACTATGATTCACTTTTACGTCTCTAATATCCTCAATTTAATAACATAACATATCCGATTTTTCACAAACCACATAATCTTTTCTGTTCTTTCGTGGCAATGGAGGTTAGAAACAAGGAAAATCCATGGTATGATGCTTGCAATGTATGCAACAAAAAAGTCACTGTTGAAAATGGAAATGGCACATGCTTAAATTGTGGTACTTCAAATTCAAATTACACAACAAGGTAAATTAATATGATCAAGAATTTTTCAATATTAATAATAAAACTCATATATAAAACTTTACTAATACATTATTCAAAAAAATATAAGGTACTTACTTCAATTTGTCGTCCAAGACGAAGATGAAAGAGCATCAGTGAAACTATTCGAGGAAGCAGAATCATTCATTGGCTGCAACATTCCAAATTTCATCGCTTCTAAAGACAAGGTAATATCATTCTTATTTACTATTCAAATTCATACATTTATTCAATAAGCTCAATAACAATTATATTTAATTAAGATTCATATATATTATTTGGTTTACACAGGGAATTTTTCACTCAGACTATGTTGGAAAGTTATTTACATGCATTGGGAAAATATACAGATTCTACATTAAAGGGAAATCACTTAAAGCATCCGATCGAAAGCTTGCACGTTTTGTAGCTCTGAAAGTGGAAGAGGAAGAAGATCCATCAAATCCTAACAAACGTCAAAAGTAACATACTTGACGATTACATATCAATTTTTTACCCTTAAACATTGTCATTATACAATTTATTCCAAAAAAAATTATCTATTGCTTTACATTTTACATTTCTTATAACTTGGATTTATGGAGATTGATTTAAAATATTCAATCGTAATGCATGGCTTATTGCGTCAACAGAACTACATTGTTAGTTACTTTACTTAATTAACTGTCCTTAATTTAACAAAGGATTTATAATCATACATTATTATTCATGATTTCATTCCTAAAGAGAAATATCGAAACTCGCACACACGTGCAACGCACGTGGGCACATCTAGTATATAATAAAGGAGGAGGATTTTTTTTGTCTCTTCCAACTAACGGCTGAGATCGAAAGAGAGTGAGTTTGGTGTTTATCAACTCACGGTTGAGATTTAACCAACTATCGGGGGTGAGTTTGGCTCTTAACCATGCAAAAAAGGCACAAGGCTCAAGAAATTATGTAGACGACCATCCCTTCCTCGAGCCTCTCACTCACCCTGCCAAACTGTCCAGTCTCATTCACCCTGCCTTCTCTGGCTCCAAAAAAACTCTATTTTCTCAGCTTATTTTTTTGCAGGTTACATTTCTCATACCAAATGAGCTTATCTTTTACGGTGGGTACACAAATGAGCTTATCCTTTAGGTTTTGAAACGTGTTCTCTGATGTTTACATTTGGTGTACTTACTATCTCTGAGTGTATTTTGTATTCATGTTTCATGTGCTTTAATTTTTATTTTTATTTTGGACAGATACTTCGAGTTTCTTGGCAACTTGGACACAACGGTGGAGTTGGAATGGGTATGGGTATGGGTATTGGTATGGGTATGATGAGAGAGAGAAGAAGGTTCTGGGTTTAGGTATGATTTTGCCGTCCGACAAGCGGTGTCCTACTCAGCTTTATATTTATCTCGAGCCACAAAATCTTTTCACTGCGATGGGCAGTTGAATCCTTTCACTTCCATGGGCGGTGACTCCTATTCCTCTTAGGCCCTGCAAGATAGTAATTTTTTAATGTAGATGTTCCTTAATAACTGCCTTTGTTTTGATTACTTTTACCTCATTGAAGCTATAAATAGAGCGCAAGTCTAAAACCAGAGAGAAACCCATCAACCCACCTATCTCTCTCATCCCTCTCTCTCGTATCCGGCGAAAACCAGTTGATCCTAACACCAACGAAAACTATTCGAGTGTGAGCAAATCAGATCTGCACAACTGCACCATAAGATCTGCGATTTCCTCTATGAGTTTGTGCGTGTTTGCTTCGGTGAGTTTGTGCATGTTTATATTTTTTCAACACGTTGGCGAAATAGGTTAGTTGGGCACGGGTGAGAAACAAAACAAATTTAAGGGTGTAAAACATAGTTTTAAATATCGGCCGTTACGTAACGGTATCTCGAAGTCACGTTTCGGATACACACCGATATATCGGGTTGAACCAAAATCACACCCGTATCACGTTACGAATACGATACGTAACGGATACTCCGTTACATTCCGTTACGGTCCGATACTAATCATTTTGTTGGACTGAGAAAAAAAGGGATGGAAAGAAAACAGAAACAAAGTTACTCTCCTTATTCAGCAACAACACTTTATGAGTCACCAAAAGAAAAAGAAAAAGAAGACAAGGAGAGAAGGAGACAAACCTGGGTAGGACTCCGTAGGATTTGTTTGACAGATGATTCCCATCATCTTTTTATTATTTATGTAGGCTCACAAATAAGAGAACACTCACTCACAGAAATTTACATACACTCTTCCATTTTTCTTCCTCTCCTTCCAAGCCATTCCCACCCATCCATTCCAAAGTTCGGCAGCTAAGGTGGGTGACCCAGATCGGCAGCTTAGGTAGCAAACCATAGGGGAAGGAGGATAGCAGCAGCAGGGCGTCGACGTCGGAAGGAGTCTCTCGATCTCGACAAGGTAAATGGGGGGGGGGGGGGGGGGAGGGACGACGGCGTGGTTTTTTTTTTCAAGGAGCAAATGGTGGGTTATTTGTGTTGTGGAACTTGTGGCCGTAAGAGAGAGAGAAATAAATGTAGGTTTTAGGTTTTATATTGGATTTGATTTGTTATTTAAAGCCTTTAAGAAAATAAACATAAAAAAAAATTGTTTTAAGATTTAATTGTATCAAAAATAATGTTAATAAAACAAAACATTTATTGCATAAAGTGAACTTATTATTTAGAACTTATTATTTAGAACTTATTGCATAAAACAAAATAACGTTAAGTACCAAAAATAATAAATTCTACCAAACTATTTAGAATTTTTTCGTTGAAATTTAATAATTATTATTATGTTTTAAAAATTCATTATTATTCAGTTTAACATAAAGTGAACTTATTATTTTTTTATTGCATAAAAATAATGAACTTTTTATTTATTTGTTTTGTATGGTAATTTAAAAAAAATGCCTAGTCAAATGATTGAGGTCAAATTTATACTCCAAAAAAAATTGTTTTAAGATATAATGTGTCAAAAATAATGTTAACAAAACAAAACAATTATCATGTGATCATGTCTTAAAAAATTAATTATCATTTAATTTAACATATGTTATTATTTAATATGATATTATGTCCTAAAAATATTGTATAAAAAATTAAGAAAAAGTACCAAAAATAATAAATTCTACCAAACTATTTAGAATTTTTTCGTTAAAATTTAATAATTATTATTATGTTTTAAAAATTCATTATTATTCAATTTAATATAAAGTGAACTTATTATTATTTTTATTTCATAAAAATAATGAACTTTTTATCTATTTGTTTTGTATGGTAGTTTAAAAAAAATGCCTCATCAAATGGTTGAGGTCAAATTTATACTCCAAAAAAATTGTTTTAAGATATAATGTGTCAAAAATAGTGTTAACAAAACAAAACAATTATCATGTGATCATGTCTTAAAAAAATAATTATCATTTAATTTAACATGTGTTATTATTTAATATGATATTATGTCCTAAAAATATTGTATAAAAAATTAAGAAAATGTACCAAAAATAATAAATTCTACCAAACTATTTAGAATTTTTTCGTTAAAATTTAATCATTATTATTATGTTTTAAAAATTCATTATTATTCAATTTAACATAAAGTGAACTTATTATTATTTTTATTGCATAAAAATAATGAACTTTTTATCTATTTGTTTTGTATGGTAGTTTAAAAAAAATGCCTCGTCAAATGGTTGAGGTCAAATTTAAACTCCAAAAAAAAATTGTTTTAAGATATAATGTGTCAAAAATAATGTTAACAAAACAAAACAATTATCATGTGATCATGTCTTCAAAAATTAATTATCATTTAATTTAACATGTGTTATTATTTAATATGATATTATGCCCTAAAAATATTGTATAAAAAAAATTAAGAAAAAGTATCAAAAATAATAAATTCTACCAAACTATTTAGAATTTTTTCGTTAAAATTTAATAATTATTATGTTTTAAAAATTCATTATGATTCAATTTAACATAAAGTGAACTTATTATTTTTTTTATTGCATAAAAATAATGAACTTTTTATTTATTTGTTTTGTATGGTAGTTTAAAAAAAATGCCTCGTCAAAGGGTTGAGAAAGATGGAAGTCTCTTCTATTTTTCTTACGACTAACTAGGTTTACTTCCGTAGTTTATGATTTAGAATTTTTGTGGTTTTGTGTTTATTATTTTGGAGAAAGTTCTCTACAACTCCCTCTCACATTATTAGCAAACTATCAAAAACGGAGGCAAAGATCGGCACGGGTGAACCTAGGTTTAAAAGAGGGCTTTTTTCTGTTTTCTCTTGGTTTTCAATTCTTTGGTTTAATAGTCACCATTTCGGTATAATTATCTGGGTTAACAGTCACAAAGTAGAGAATATCTCAAGTTAACACAACATATCAAATTATTTAAAAAAGCTATATTTTAGTTGGTTGGTTTTGACTGAATTGCGTTTTTTTTTGTTTCTTACTGGTGGTAATGCAGGATCAAGTAAACAACTTGGCATAATTTTTACAATCTATTTTTTTCTTAGACTAGGTTGAGACATATCAAGCAACAAATGAGTTTAGACTGTGTGAAACTAAATGGGTTTAAATTGGATCGCTGTGTGTATATTTTAGCTCCGTTCTTGATGTGAGGTATCAGAAACCATACCCATTTTTTTTATTAAATGCTTCCATCAAATAAATTTTTTATTTTTCATTTGCTTTGCTTTTTATGATCTATGTTGTGGGTTCTTTGAGATGAATGTTTTTTTTAATTGAATTATCTAAGTCTCTCACAACTTACAACTTACTGCTGGTGTTGGATTTTGGCTCTGTTACAATTAAAATTAATAAATTTGAGTAATAAAAAATTATTATAATATTATTATCGTGCCATCGCAAATTATATTTTTGAAATAAGAGTTTGTATCGGGTGGATTGAACCCATATCATATTAAATAAATTTTTGAAACGGTAAATTAGATGGAGAACACTAGAGAGTCAGCCAGACTCCATTGGAGATCGCAACACACATTTTGATCTACTCTGAAATAATAATATAAAAAATATTTTGATCGCAACACACATTTGATCGCAACACACATTTTGATTACCGTGCCATCGGCACGGGTACACTCTAGTATATATATATATATATATATGTATACACGTATATGCACATAAAAAAAGAGAACAAAACCTTAATCACTTGAACAAAACCCACCCCCGATTTGGGGTTTTCTGCTCTCTGGCCACCACCATGGAAAAGGGTGGTGGTCAGAACTCAAACCGTACACACACACACACGACCATATATATATATATATATATATATATCCATATAATAAGATGGAATGGTTTTTGAATTGACAAAAAATGTAAAAGCATAATAACGTTCCAGATTTTGCCACATCTTTCCCTTTTCAAACCAACGGTTCTGATTCACTCCCCAAAAAAAATTTGCCCGCCTAAACGTTTCACTATCACACTCAACTTCTATTATCCCACCCAAAAATCCTCTGTAAACTCACCATACTCTCTCATTTATTCATGTATCACCCCCTCTCTCTCTTAAACAACGTTTCCTTCTCTCCTCTTTTCGCACAGCACACTCTCTCTCTCTAATCCATCCATGTCTTATTTGGAGGTTAAAGGTGGGTATTTATGATTTATATTTTGCGATGTTTGTATTTTTTTTGCAAATATTTGGATATATAAGTGTTTGTATTTTTTTTGTAGGTATTTGGATTTACAAATTCAAGTAGACTCTTCTCTCTTATGCAGATATTTGGCTTGCAAATTCAGATATTTTGTGGTGTTTGTATTTTTTTGATATTTTGTTTGAATTTCACTTTCACTACCGACTAGGTATTTGGGTTTTCATTATATTTAGGTTTTGAATGTATTTTATATGTTAATTAATTCTATTTTTTTGCAAATATTTGGATTTATAAGTGTTTGTATTTTTTTGCAGGTATTTGGATTTACAAATTCAGGTAGACTCTTCTCTCTTCTGTAGATATTTGGCTGCAAATTCGGATATTTTGTGGTGTTTGTATTTTTTTGATATTTTGTTTGAATTTCTCTTTCACTACCGACCATGTATTTGGGTTTTCATTATATTTAGGTTTTGAAATGTTAAATAATTCTATTTTTTTGCAAATATTTGGATTTATAAGAGTTTAATTTGGGTTTCTAAGAGTTTGAGTTTTGAATTTTTTTTGTTCTAATCTCTGTGTGTGCACTTTTGTTTGGTTTTAAAACATGGATATTTGTGTTCCTCTTTCGGTAGGATGGAACAAATGATCAATTGCTTTTAAGGTGCTTGATAAATTGTCTTATAGGTAACCCAACAAATTTCTGTATTGGAATATTTGCAATAAGCCTTGGTTTGCTCATGTAGTTAGATTATTGTGAAGTCCAAAAATCAAATATTGCGGTTTGTTTGGCTTTACATGTAGTTAGGTTAATGTACATAGGCAATTATGCTTTAGTTTACTATTTTTACTCAAAAAGTAGTGTTATATTTTAATTTTTTTTCATCAGTTTCTCCCAATGTACATTATTTTGCCATTGATTTTTAAGCAAAAAATCCTGATTTTTGTCAATTGCGTTTTTATTTGGCCCACACCCATCTCAAACTTCATCACTTTCTGTGTGTATGCCCAAACTTCATCACTTTCTATCATGGTTCTTCATAAACCATAATTGATTGGTACTTGGATCTTCACGTGTGTCTTCAAAGGTTCCAACTGTTCCTTAGCCTAAATATGGGACTTTAGTTTCTTGGTCTGATGAATATATTGGGGTTGTAAACAATGATTTGTATGTATATATATGCCTCTACTTTGAGATTCATTAATATAATTCTAGAGAATAATATTGTTTTTTGTTCAGCCCTATGTTGGCAACTTAAGTTTTTTCAGTTCAAAGTACTAAATCTAGATCAAATATATTATTATTCCAGCCCCCTATCAGTCAGCATTAGTATCACATTTGTATTTAGTTTAACATTTCCACATGAAATTGGAATGGTTTTAAATATATAACTTCGGGAGATAGTGGGAATGTATGGGATGTCCATGGGAGGTGGTTATAGTGGTTGACATATGCTTAGTTTTAATTGAGAAATAGTGGGAATCTACAGGCGTAATCTTTGTTGGTTTTAATCGATCACGGTAGAAAATATTTTATGTTGTCATTCATATATCTCAACATTGTATACACTCATTAGCTCTTTATATGGGGTAAAATGGAAAATAGAAATTGAGTTTATGCAGCAAGTTGATCAATATTTTAGCCCTCCCACTTTGATCAGTGGTGTGTATTGAGGTTCATAACAAATTTTAGTAATTTAGGCTATTGAGGCATTCACCAATTCAATTTTTTGCGGTCATCTTCAGCTTCTTTTGTACTAACTTTCAGTAACAGATTCTTTAAATTTTGGTCATTTGCTCTCAGGTATACAATGAGTTCATCTACGCAATCATTTTTGCCTTCTAGGTACGTGTGTATTTAGGTTCTGTTACATTAATCACCTCATGTTTTGTGTTTTAAGTTAGAATTAGTTTAACAAATATATAAACTCCCAAATCTGGTTACTTTTCATTTCACCTTTTTTTATTTGATTAAATTATTTCTTGAACTCTAATCTTCGTTTATGAAATATTTTGTGTAGTTTTGAATATACAGACATTCATTAGTTTTAATAACGTTACACTGTAACCAATTATAATTTTATACTAATACGACATGTTTAATTGAGCAAGATATGTTTCGGTGAACATTTACTGTTCAAATACATTACACTTTTCTTATTTTTTTGACGAATCTTTGGATGCCCTTTATAAAAATCTCTATTTCTTCCGAACTAATATTCCACTTGGAGTTACTCATAAGGCATTACTATGTAACTTCCATTTTTTAAAAGCATATTTTGTATTCATTTTCAACTCTGTTTTGTAGTTGTGTCACTAATTTCGCTACTATGTTTCCCCAACGTTTAACATTGTTATATCTGGTCTAGAGCCACAGTTGAGACAGACTGAACCTTGGCGATGCAATTGATTTCCAAGAAAAATGCAGAAAATCATCCGTTGTCTACGTTTAGTTATGTCTTGTATTATTCAAATATTACACACTCATTTGTCCACGACATATGCACACCACCATATATATTACACACTTATTATTTACAAATGGTTTAAGTATGCTGAAATTGATGACAATGTTATGTTCTAGAATTGTTGATTTGGGATGTGATCAATCATTTCCTTTTTGCCAGGTGTTTTGGTTCTTCTTTCTAAGATGACAAAAATTAGTTTTTGTTGAAGATTTATGTATCTGTGTAGTGGGGTTTGGTTTCCTATCTTTGTGTTATGGGTGATTTGATCATGCATATATATTACACACTTATTATTTACAAATTGGTTATAAGATTTTGTTGAAGCTTGACTTGGTGCTAATTCATT
The DNA here is from genome assembly GCA_949130495.1 of Sambucus nigra. NCBI lineage: Eukaryota > Viridiplantae > Streptophyta > Magnoliopsida > Dipsacales > Adoxaceae > Sambucus > Sambucus nigra. Next base: position 112,706,185 of record OX422216.1, read on the forward strand.
TGTTTTTTAGTTGATTTTTTGGTTTCAAGGCTGTTTTAAGAATGCAATCTGTTTCAAGGCTATTTTGTGGTTTAACTGACTTGATATATGAGCATTCTGGGATTACTACCTTACCCCTGCTGTCAAAGACAAAACCCGCTATTAGCTTCACTGATGAAGAAGTGCAGGAGCTGATAGTGGGGATCCAGAATGTCGGGACAGAGGTTATGGGTATCCAGAATGACGGGACAGTAGGGATCCAGAATGTCGGGACAGAGCTGATAGTGGGGATCCGCTGACAGTGGGGATCCATCTATCTGATTGTGGGGATCCGCTGACAATATTAACATGTTTGTTACTTAAATGCTCATTATTTTTTCAAGAAGTTTTGCAAATTAGGTAACTTCAATTAAGATAGGTAAGCTACTCCCTAAAAAGACGACTCTTTTTCCCCCATCTATCATTTTATTAACTTCATTTAGAACTGGATTAAAATACTAAATTTTCATGTGAAACCTTTTCTTCCAAAACAATTCCTTCTGTTTTCATAATATGCAAGGTTTTTCTTATTGTTAATTTACATGGTTGGACTTTATTGTACCTTTGTGCATCCATCTATCTCAATTTTTTTGACTTTCAGCTTGGAGTGTTGAGAAATTTGAAAAATTTGTGCGCCAAGTAAGCCTTTATCTGCTTTGATGAAATTATATAAGTTGTATGAATGTGACATATCTGATAGGTTTTTAACTTTATAGGTTTTTCCAGATGTTATATCTATTGATCTTGCGGAAAACACTAAAAGTGGAGAAATCCTGACTGGTAAAAAGGAACAAAATTGTGGTTTTGCTTCGTGAAGTTCTCATCGCATGTTGTAAGTTTTCATTTAAAATAATTGTCTTCTCAATTTAAACTGTACTGAAATTATGTTTTGGGGTAACAGTAATTTGATTAACCTTGCATCTCCATTCCTACAAGGTAGAAGCTCAGGTTCATGGTTTTGATTCTTGGTTCCAGCATCGATTTCTCAACCTAATGCAATTAGAAAATTCAAATTTATCTCAAAAGACAAGTTAAAAAATGTCAAAAATTGATATAGAAAAATGAGAATAATAAATACAAATGAATTTAGAACAACTCAATATTAACTGTGTAAGTTTTATGGTCTATTAACTGTCCAAAAAGATTGTTTTCTATTATTTGTCGTTTATCACAATTCATGATCTCTCTTTGTATATATTTACAATTTATATTACATCCATTTTTAGTATCTTGACATGGAGTGGATTTCTTAGGTGTCCATATACAGGGATGGATAGTGAGGGTTGTTATCCACATCACAAGGGTTATAAGATCCAAATAGTTTGGGTGGGTTATCTTGATGAATGATTTTCATTGAGTGAATAACCAATTCTAATTGGGTTAGCCTATGCTACTCCCATTTTCATTAAATGCCTTAGGTGAATTTATATTATTCTTTCAATACAGGGTTCAATCTCTTCATTCCAGTGATAGAAAATTGTCAAATGGTGAGGGGCCCACACGCCAAGGGTACGAAATCCTATACATTTTAAGTTATTTCGACTATTAATACCATTTGAATCTCTGTTTCACTATGGGTATTATGCTAATATATATTTAAGTTCCCTATAGGATACTCAGATGACAGCGCTTGGAGGACCTTGGGGTTTGGATTACCTGCTGCTATGGGAGCTGCCGTTGCTAGGCCGGATGACTTTGTTGTGGACATTGACAGAGATGGAAGTTTCATGATGAATGTTCAATAATTAGCAACTATCCGAGCAGAGAATCTTCCCATTAAGATATTGTTGCTGAATAATCAGCATTTGGGTATAGTGGTTCAGTGGGAAGATCGGTTTTATAAGGCTAATAGGGTGCACACATACTTGGGAAACCCAACAAATGAGGCTGAGATATTCCCAAACATGTTGAAGTTTTCAGAAGCCTGTGATGTACCAGCTGCCCGTGTGACTAAGAAGGGTGAGTTGAGAGTTGAAATTCAGAAGATGTTAGATACACCAGGGCCTTACTTGCTGGATGTAATTGTGCCACACCGGGAGCATGTGATGAGATATTTAAGTTCCACACCGGGAGATTTATCTATTGTGTATTTGATTTTTTTCCGAATTTTGTATGTATGGCAAATTTTACACCCAAATAAGCTTATTATTAGTGATGAGATGGTGGACTCAAATAAGTACATTATTAGTTGAATGTAAAAGTGTCATAATTTTTTTATGACATAGAATTGAGATTGAAGAACTGATTAGCTTCCAATTGTGTTTAGAGGTTAATTTTGTAATGCTTTGGTGTCTTTTGAGAAAAAAGGCATACTATTTTATTGGCATCACATTCCCATTTTTTACTAAAATTGATTTGGGCTTCTGTTTTTACACAAATGAGTTTAATTTGATGCAATACTTTATTTTTAATGCAGGTAATCCCCTTTTGAATGCATGTAATCCCCTTTTCTTTTTTGACCTTCCAACAGGAACAAAACAAGAGATGAAACAAGAAAAACCGTGAGAATTGAACCAATGCCCGTAGGCTTCAAATCTCCATCCAGATGCCGTTTTAGTATCCCAAGAGGTTATTTCAACCAATTTGAAGGCAAACAATCTTGTTTAGCTTCATTTACAATAAATTATGCACACAAATTGTTGCTTTTACGAACAAACAGAACTTTTGTCGTTTTGCGATTAGTACTTTCGAAATTTTCACCGTTTTGCGATTAGTACTTGTGATTTTGTTTTGTTTGGCAGAGGTTTTGTAGAGAGAGTAATTGTTAGTTTGATATGAAATACAAAGGGGGTGAGGTTTCTTTTATAGGCTTAAGATAAGGTACAGTCAGTTAGGATAAATATTAAACTAAGTGTATTTGGTACTCACGTATAATTTTTAACGGGTAAAATATTTTATAATTCTTGAAATTCCAACCGACTATAAATTAGTATTGGAGCGTGTAAGTCACATTTTCGTATTTTTTTTGCATTGACATTACTTTTGAATTACACAACTTTATACACACTAGAGTTAAAATAACAACTAAAACTAATATGCTATAAATTCGTTCAAATCTCCGTTTTATATGAAAAAAATATTTTATTTCAAATGAGAGAATGGACGTGTCGATCCTATTGTCATGTTACAGAATATATGTACTGGGCGTAAATGTCGTGAAATTTATTAATAGTCCGAAAAATGCTTTTTGACACATAATAATTTAATTTTAAATTAAAAATAAAAAATCAAGTTATTACAATCTACCCACTTAAAAAAATTCGTCCTCGAAATTTCGATTTCCTGAAGTTTCAGAATGTACTAGTGTGTATATCAGCATATTTAGAAAGGTAGTTTATGAATTTACAGTTGACCGAAGTCGATCTTTTCGTGATTAGTGACATACCAAAATTATATAAGAAATAATGGCATAATCGAAATATAAACGAAAAGGGGTTATAGATAAATAATCGGCATTTTTACAAGCCTTGCAGGTATCGTGCATCGAAACAAAGGTTTTGGTGACATCATTCGTATAAGCATGGGCTCGTATAGGGTCTGAAGTTCATTTCATACAATGCATTTCGTCCCAAATGATTACATATAAGAAGATACTATAGATTAAATCATGGATCTCGTAATAACAATACTGTTTAGTTGGTCGCATGATAGGTATTTGAAAATATAGGTTGAGGTTCAACAGTTTTACATTCGTGAGTTCAAAGATTGTCTTTCCAAATTTGATTTACACAAGTTAGTATTAACTAAACCGTAAATCATATTTTTAGGATTCTCATAATTTAATCGAAGGAAGTCTCATATTCTAGGCTAAGAGTATGAAATTATAATAGTCACTTGATTAAATTTCGATAGTTGATACATAGTTGAAATGTCATAATCCTCATTAATTATAGTAACTAAATTGTTTTCACATACTAAAGAAGAATGTATCTGGGATCTTGACGTAAGGTACGCTAATCTTTCTGAACATCAATTTAATGTATCTATAGAATTTTATGCATACCAAGTTACCATTTGGCATCATTTGAGAAGGGTTGAGTATTTAAGTAGGTCCATTGACTGGTTCTCGGGTTTCATGAATTTACTAAAGTTTACTATAGGTATGATGCCTAACATTGTAAAACAATTCTCCGAAAATCTTCCGCACTAATACAAGGCAAAAGGATTCTTTTAAGTTACATCAAGACTATGCTAGATATCTCCTATAATTTTGGAAAATTCAGATCTCTTAGATGAATGGGTTTTATGTTTATCCAAGGTGTACTATTGAGGATGAAAAGAGTTTTTTTATCCTAGTCCTTACAATAATGTAAACAAAGTCATAAAAATCTATACAGTTTAGTATAAAGATACTACTATCGGAAATATTCTTATAATGATATATTGCTTTCAGTTGATATATATACTGATGTATCTGAAGTCATAGTCTCTAACACTTGGGTTGACTAGAATTGGGTCGTATAATCAAGATAAGATGTTATTTAAATCCTGAGGAGGTTTTATCTAAGCTCATGTATTTGAAGTAATAGGTATAATCTGAAAGAGTATGTTCTCATACCATAATTTCATGCAATTTGAGCTTCTAGGTACGTCTGTGCCACTATGCTATGAGCTATTTGATTTGTTCACACTAATCAAATTACTATAAATCTCTCTGCCGGGAAAAAAACCAACTAGTTCTCTTTGGAAGCAACAGGTAAAATTGACAAGTCGTACTTACATCCTTGAGATGTATAAAATAATAAAATTCATTGCAATGCGATCCTATTTCAATTTTTGGAATCAGAATGAGATATAGAAATTCATGGAAATATTAGTGCCTTACTTGAACTTGGTGACAATTACAATATTTCCTAGAAAAAAATTTCTTAATATCATTCTTATATCGGCCACTACTAATATTCCTTCTTTGCATGATATCTTCTTAAGTTTTGGGGGTACATCTTAAATCTAGAATGGTGAACTTCCGATGATATCGATCAAGGACATGTAATCTATTTCAAAATTATAGGTTTGTTTCCTGATCGTAGGATAACTCTTGGTTCTCATTCTGGTTTATGTTTCATAAAAAAGGAAGATCAAATATTTCCATTCTAAGATTTTCTTTCTCAAATTCGAATAGGCAACGATATTGGTGACATTTGAAAAAAGTGCGGGGTTCTCTAAAGTTCACATCGTTCTTTAGTAGCAACAACATTATATAAGATCAACTGGTCATGTTTCTTAGTATGGTTATGATATAAGGTGTCGGATGCAACGTTTTATCTTTCTGGATGATAGTATAACTTGCTTCGATACTCATTATATTCCACGTTTATGCTTCCAACTCTAGTCCTACCCGATGAAGACGTATTTCAAACCTGGGTGACCTGAAGTTACTGGGTATTATAATCGTTGATCACAAGATTAAGGTCTCCTATATTTATCCAAAGATAACACAAATATGAAACTTATAAAGTATTCTTTGGGTGAAGCTAACTAGATATCTGAAGCATTATAATGGGGTGCACGTAAGTAGATGTAACGAGGTCCGAATCGATGATTATCCTAATTTGGATAGTTATTGTGCACAACTGATAACGAAACGTGTAAAAATTTCAGATGCTAAGAGATTCAAGTTTATTCCTACTTCGTCGATGATTTCGAATTCTAAAAATAAATGGGTTACCAATTCAATTATCGGTTAAGGGATCTCATATACGTTACAAGTAATAGAACTATATCGAATAAGGAGCTAGAAAATGTAAAGTTTATCGTAACGTAATAGGACTATATGTTGTCGAACATAACTTGTTGGATGTAGTCATAGGATCTATATGATTTAAATAAGGTTTAGGTAATAATATCTAGATTGAATTACTATTGACGGGAAATTATTTTCTGATAATGTAACAACCCTCGCTTATGAGAACCTATTTTATATTTACTTACTATGTGAAGTAATTACATATAAGATGTTGGAATATGGAGTAAATATTAATTTAATGAAGAAAAGTTAATATTTACTAACTTGTTGTATATTTACTGTATGAGTATGTAAATATCCTCATGTTGAGCTTTATAGTGTCATAAGATTTAAAATGACATTATGATTTAAAATGGAACCGGAACTTAAAATGAGTTATAAAATATCCAAATGATAATTTGGAGGCCGTAGTTGGTTCCAGAACGTGCGAGATAGTCAAAATATGTGCCATATTGTATTTTGAGATTTTGGGCACTTTTGACTGGTTTTAACATATATGTGTAGTTACGAACCATTTAATGTAGTATTTACCACTTAAGTTGTAAATTGTATACTAAAGGCACTATTTATGTCTTGATTAAGCCACTATTCTCTTAAGTGAAACTTGTGACCTAGAGAGAAAGAGAGAGGAAGAGAAAGAGTAGAGAAAGGAGAAGAGATTGAAGATTGAGGTTGGATTCTTGCCACTACACAAGGAAATCTGAATTTGCAAGATTGAGGCAAGTTTTCTACTTGCTATATGTGGTTTAAGATAAATGATTAGTTATGATAATTGTGTATTAATCATGGTTTAACCATTTTAGGGTTTTTTGTGGATTTCAGGGTCTTGAATCAATAAAGAATGATTTGGATGATTATTGATGGTTGTGGTCGTAGTTAGTGGTATTTATGATGTATTGGTGACAATAAATGAGTTTGGTTTGAAAGGATTTGAGTTGGAGTAAATTTGGAGTCCACGACTCCATAGCCAAAATTGGCAAAATTCACAGGGGCGAATCGATTCGGCCAGGCCGAATCGATTCGCATAGGGACAGTTTCCAAGTCTTAGTGAACCGAATCGATTCGACAATCATGCAGTAACCCAATTTTTCCAGACCGAATCGATTCGGCAATTATGCAGAACCCCATATTTTCTCGCCGAATCGATTCGGAAATCCTGCATTTTTAAGTTGTTTTTCATTTTCAATTTTAACCCTTTTTCTCTAAACTTAGGACTTAGGAACCTTCTTATATGAAGTCAACTTAGAGTCCTAGAGTTCTAGGTGAGTTAGTTTACTACCCTAGATTAGGATAGGTATATATGGGAGTTATTTCGAGGGTGCGTGAATTGATGTTCAGGCATTACTTTCTTTCTATAAGTTAGTAGAAGTCTAGGAGATTGCTATGTTGTGTTTGGATACTTAGAAGTTAGTTTGAGGCATGATGGTCTATTTGGGAAAATAACTTGGGAGTTTATATATTCATCGAGGCTTTTATGATGATACGAAGCACGTATAGTTCCGGATAACCATAATGCATTTGATAAAATGTAAATGGATAAAGTAAATGGTAATTTACTAAATAATGTCATGGTAACTAATAAAATGGTTGGAACATACCCTCTCTAAATACTATCTTAAGGGAAGTTCGTGCGTAAGGTGAAGCCCCCTGGCTAATGAATGCAGGGTGGATATAGTCCTAGGCCATATGAGCGCTTGTTTTATATTTTCTGCGATGGGTAGGTAATTCCGAGTGTGGTTATGACTACCCCACAGGCATATGACCACTTCCCGACGTTTCGATAGGATCCCAGGTTGTCTTAATGATAGGCCCTGGAAGACGATGGTTATTTAGGGGCGCGCACAGTGGGGAAACCCGGACGGGCGGTCCTAGAATCGTTATATATGTATACTTATAACTATTCTCACATCAAGTGGGACTTGATGGATATTAATGCCATAAAGAGCATAACGCAATGCCATAAAGAGCATAGTACATGCCACAAAGAGCATACAATTGAAATACGTGCCACAAAGAGCACATGATAACATTTGTATCCCTGATAAGGAATGGAAAGATAAAATGAAAAGGTGAATAATGATAAAAGTTGTATATTAATGATGATTATTACATACTCTCTTGCATGATTGAATTTTACCTCATAACCATTTAATTGTCTTAGTTTATTTCATGAGGTCACCATGTTATAATATTATCCTTATCATCAATGATTAACTGTTCATAATTGTCATACTTGTTATTTATCTGGTGATCACATAAAATCGGGCCCTGACCCGTTCTGCTTTCTTGTTGTGCATAAAATATTGTAACCGCTCAGGTGCTCCACCGCAAGGACGCCAATATTGACCTCCCCATTCCAGTGTCTTTTGAGGAGCCGTGATATTTTGCGGATTTGACGGGATATTTTGTGTAGACGCCTTCATTGTTGCTTTCTAGTTATGATCGGGTCTTTGCTCGGGCGTGTGGCCCAAACTGTTGTAATTGTATAATGGATGTAATATGTAATGTATAGAACTTATTGTACATTGTATGAATTCTGCTGACCGACATTTCATTCGGTCCTTTTATTGTTATCGTTGTTTTCGTTGTTATATATATACTTTTGGGGTTTCCACCTTCTTTTTTGTTATGGGTTGTTGACAATGCTTTCTTTAAATTACAAAATAAATTTTTTGACAACCTGTTTTCTGAAATATTGTGTGGTTATCCCGCATACTCTTTATGTTGTCACGATGCTGAGAATGATTCCATCAATGATTCCTGTATTATTGGAGTATCGGGCTGGCCACCCCTTATTTCGGATATCGGGTTGTCACAGATGGTATCAGAGCATCAGGTTCTAGAGTCTTTAGGATCTATGCGAACTTGTCACGTTCTACCGTAGCGTTCTTTGATATAGAGCCTAATGTTAGGAGTGCCTTGTTACTTATGTTTGCGATCTTCTGCAAGATAGATTGTTTTATATAGTATCCTAACTCTATTGTTTCTCCATCTCAGATGCCGCCTAAGAAAGGTTGTCCCGCTCGACGTAATAGAGTTGTGGAAGAGGAGATTGGTCCTCCACCGTAGCCACCGGGGAGTATAAATGCTGCCGATGTAGCAAATATTGTGGCCCAAGCAGTCAATGCAGCTATGACTGCCGTGGTAAAACAAATGCCACAAGCTCAACCAAGGGCACAAGTGGCACAAGCTCCTAAGAGACCTTCTCCGTGGGAAAGAGTTAGGGAGTCTTTTCTCAAGGTCCATCCCCCGGAATTCGATGGAGGCTCGGATGTTATAAGGGAAAATCAGTGGAAGAAAGACATGCAACGCCATCTTCGAATGGTAGAATGTAGTGAGGAGAAAAAGAAAATCCTTATTACTTTCAAGCTTGTCGGATCGGCATTACATTGGTGGGAGTCGATGACTACACCAGAACAGAGGGATACGATGACAATCACTGATTTTTGGGCCTTGTTTGACCGAAAGTACTTCCCTCCCGCAGTTCAAAGGGAGATGCGAAGGAAGCTCCAAGATATAGTACAGGAAGAGAGATCTGTTGCAGAGTATGAAGAGGAGTTCACCCGGTTGGCAAGTTTCATACCGGATTAGGTGACTCCAGAAGAGAGGAGAATCTTCAAGTTTGTGGGAGGTTTACATTGGCGGATAAAACAACACTTGTTGGGAAATTCGGCTTTACAAACCTTTAGGGATGTGATGAATGCAGCACTACTTCATTGCCAAGAGCATAGATTATTTGTGCAAAATAGCAAGAAGGCTACCGCGATGGGGCAAGTGGGAAAACCTGGAGGTAATGGGCTCGAGGGAGGAGCATCTCCTTCATCCCAATCCTCGGGGAGTAAGAAAAGAGAGAGAGACCCCCAGTAAGGGAATTTGTCAAAACGCCCACATTTTGGTGGATTTAATGCGGGTGGTAAAATAATAGGCCGGGTCAAGGTGGACCGCCACAACAGTAAGCAGGTAGAGGTGGGAATGGAGGTAGATGCCAGTAGGGCCGAGGTTTTGGGCAATTCCGCAATAATCAAGGGCAGAACCAGGAGAATGTAACGAACAAATGTTTTCAGTGTGGAGAGATGGGCCATTATAAAAGGTCGTGTCCTCAGTTGATTGGAGGATAGCTTCCTAGGGCTCCACAGCAGCCATATGTACAATTTCCACCCCAGGCACCCAATTCAGTTGTTCCTCCATAGCAGGGGCAACTGCAGTATGGATGGGTCTATCACATTCAGGAGGCTACGCTTCCTCCAGCCCCTCCAGCACCGCCAGCGATCGAGGGTAAGTTTCTCATCCAAGGGCATATGGGTCGGGTATTATTTGATACGGGTGCAACACACTCTTTCATTTTTAGGAGTTTTTCCCAGACCACAGAATTGATAAAATCGGCTGAGAGTACTATTACTAGTGTAGAATCTTCCATGGGTGATGGTTCATTGATTTTCTTTATTTGTAAAAATATAGGAATTAATCTTGGTAATTTGTGTTTTGAGGCCGATCTACTCGTCCTTGACATGGTCGGATATGACGTGATTTTGGGCATGGATTGGTTAATAAAATATCACGCGATAGTGAATTGTTATGGGAAGAGCATAGTCTTCGCCGTTCCGGGACAAGAAATGTTCTTGGTAGTTTTGCCTAGTTTGGAAGGAGGTATGAGTACCTATTTATATTGTATTGTGGAGGAGACTTCTAAGGATGTAATTGTTCCCCTGGATTTTATTCCGACCGTTAGAGATTTTGAAGATGTTTTTCAAGAAATACTGGGATTACCTCCGAGCCAGGAGATTGAGTTCGTGATTGATTTAGTACCGGGAACTCGACTGATTGCGAGAGCTCCATATCGCATGGCTCTTGTGTAAATGAGGGAGTTAAGGGATCAAATCCAGCAGTTATTGGATCAGGGATTTATTAGGCGCAGTACGTCGCCATGGGGTGCTCCGGTGTTGTTTGTAAAGAAAAGAGACGGGTCTCTTCGGTTATATATGGACTATAGAGAGTTGAATAAAGTCACCATCCGGAATAAATACCCTTTGCCTCGTATTGATGATTTGTTTGACCAACTTAGGGGAGCGTCGTACTTCTCTAAGATTGATTTGAGGACGGGGTATCATCAGTTGAGGATACGGGAGCAGGATGTATCCAAGACCGCATTTATGACCAAATATGGATCCTATGAATTCTTGGTTATGCCTTTTGGACTAACTAATGCCTCCGCCGTATTTATGGATCTCATGAATAGGGTGTTTCGGGATTTCCTTGACCAATTTGTCATTGTTTTCATCGACAATATCTTAGTCAATTCTCAGACAGAATCTGACCATGCTACTCACTTACGGTTGGTCCTACAAAGATTGAGGGATCACCAATTGTATGCAAAGTTCGATAAGTGTGGCTTTTGGTTGAAGGAAGGTCAGTTTTTGGGTCATGTGGTGTCATCCCAGGGTATATAGGTGGATCCTAGTAAGGTGATTGCGGTGAAGGAGTGGGGTAAGGCCCACGACACCTATCGAGATTCGTAGTTTTCTGGGTTTGGCGGGTTATTACCGTCGGTTTATCAAGGGTTTCTCTAAAATCGCAAGCCCTTTGATAAATTTGACTCGGAAAGGGGTGAGATTTGTTTGGGATAACTCTTGCCAAGTTTCTTTTGATGAGCTCAAAGAGAGGTTGACTTTGGCTCCAGTCCTCGCTTTGCCAAAGCCGGGATTGGAATATCTAGTCTTCACCAATGCATCTCTTCAAGGATTAGGAGGTGCGCTTCAACAAGAGAGACGGGATATTGCTTATGCTTCTCGAAAGCTCAAGCCCCATGAAATAAACTATCCGGTTCATGACTTAGAATTTACCGCAGTTGTCTTTGCCTTGAAGATTTGGAGGCATTATCTCCCAGGGGAGAAATTCAGTCTTTTTACGGACCATAAATCGCTGCAATATTTATTCTCACTGAAAGATTTGAACATGCGTCAGCGCCGATGGTTGGAGTTCGTGAAAGATTATCAATTTGATATCCATTATTATCCAGGCAAGGCGAACATAGTGGCGGATGCCTTGAGTAGGAGGCCCGAGGGAGAGTTAGCTGAAGTATGGAAAGGTAAGTGGAAAGAGCTCAGTCAGGAGGATGCGGTGGTGAGAGCGTTCATGTCAGTGATGACCGTTACTCCTACCATTGTGGAAAGGGTTGTGAAAGCCTAAGGGAGGAACAAGGGCTGTCAGGACCATATACACCGATTACTGTCCGAGGGAGTGGAATCCTACTCGATAAGTTCAGAGGGTGGATTACGCTTCAATGGAAGACTTATTGTTCTGGAAGAGGGGGATTTCAGACGGGCGGTGATGGGAGAATATCACGGTTCAAAATTTACGGTACATTCTGGTGGGGACAAGATGTATCAAGATATGCACCGCCAGTATTGGTGGCCCGGCATGAAGCGGGATATTGCCGAATTTGTGTCCCAATGCACTACTTGTCAATTGGTTAAGATCGATTATCAACGACCGACAGGTTTGCTGCAACCGTTGGAGATTTCGGTGTGGAAATGGGAGAGTATATCGATGGACTTTATTACGGGCTTACCAAGGTCACAGAGGGGTTATGATTTGATTTGGGTGATTGTCGACCGCTTAACTAAGTCGGCACACTTCTTACCCGTGCGTAGGGATTCTGATACCGCTCACTATGCCCAGTTGTTCATCGAGGAGGTCGTTAGACTTCATGGGGTACCTTTAAATATAGTTTTCGACCGAGACAAGATCTTTGTTTCCCACTTTTGGCAAAGTTTCCAAGAGGCCATGGGGACCGAATTGAGGTTAAGCACTTCTTATCATCCTCAAACAGATGTTCAGACTGAGAGAGTAAACCAAATGTTGGAGGATATGCTCCGTATGTGCATGCTTGATTTCAAGAGTGGTTGGGAACAATACCTCCCATTGGTTGAGTTCTCTTACAATAACTCATACCAATTTACTATTGGAATGGCGCCCTATGAAGCTCTTTATGGCCGACCATGTAGGTCGCCCGCTTGTTGGTTGGAAGTGGGTGATAATAAATTTCTTGGACCTGAAATGATCCAAGATACTTCTTCTAAAATTGAACTCATACGGAATCGCATTTGGATAGCCCAAGACCGCCAAAAGATCTATGCTGATGCGGGTAGAAGACACATGGAGTTGGAGATTGGGGACCAAGTCTTGGTGCGAGTGTCACCAATGAAGGGCATCAAGAGTTTCGGGAAAAAAGGAAAGCTTGCGCCACATTTTTTTGGACCTTTTCCAGTTATAGCAAAGGTAGGTCCAGTGGCGTATCAACTTGCCTTACCGGAACCCTTGCAACAAATTCACGATGTCTTCCATGTTTCCTCTCTGAAGAAGTATAAGAGATGCGACGGTGCCCTTTGGCATATCCCTTTCGAGGATATTGACTTGCAACCCGACATTTCATATGAAGAACAAACGGTTGCTATTCTTGAGCATGGGGAGCGTAGTGTGGTGCCCTGGGTGAGAGTCCAATGGAGTCATCACAGTGCAAAAGAATCGATGTGGGAACGTGAGGACGACATGCGGGAGAAATATCCGCACCTCTTCTTACAAGGTACGCTTGAATTTTGGGGGCAAAATTCCCTCATAAGGGGAGGAGTATGTAACAACCCTCACTTATGAGAACCTATTTTATATTTACTTACTATGTGAAGTAATTACATATAAGATGTTGGAATATGGAGTAAGTATTAATTTAATGAAGAAAAGTTAATATTTACTAACTTGTTGTATATTTACTGTATGAGTATGTAAATATCCTCATGTTGAGCTTTATAGTGTCATAAGATTTAAAATGACATTATGAATTAAAATGGAACCGAAACTTAAAATGAGTTATAAAATATCTAAATGATAATTTGGAGGCCGTAGTTGGTTTCGGAACGTGCGAGATAGTCAAAATATGTGCCATATTGTATTTTGAGGTTTTGGGCACTTTTGACTGGTTTTAACATATATGTGTAGTTACGAACCATTTAATGTGGTATTTACCACTTAAGTTGTAAATTGTAGACTAAAGGCACGATTTATGTCTTGATTAAGCCACTATTCTCTTAAGTGAAACTTGTGACCTAGAGAGAAAGAGAGAGGAAGAGAAAGAGTAGAGAAAGGAGAAGAGATTGAAGATTGAGGTTGGATTCTTTCTACTACACAAGGAAAATCTGAATTTGCAAGATTGAGGCAAGTTTTCTACTTGCTATATGTGGTTTAAGATAAATGATTAGTTATGATAATTGTGTATTAATCATGGTTTAACCATTTTAGGTTTTTGTGTGGATTTGAGGGTCTTGAATCATTAAAGAATGATTTGGATGATTATTGATGGTTGTGGTCGTAGTTAGTGGTATTTATGATGTATTGGTGACAATAAATGAGTTTGGTTTGAAAGGATTTGAGTTGGAGTAAATTTGGAGTCCAAGACTCCATAGCCAAAATTGGCAAAATTCGCAGGGGCGAATCGATTCGGCCAGGCCGAATCGATTCGCATAGGGATAGTTTCCAAGTCTTAGTGAACTGAATCGATTCGGCTGGTCCAAGTTGATTCGTCAATTATGCAGTAACCCAATTTTTCCTGACCGAATCGATTCGGCAATTATGCAGAACCCCATATTTTCTGGCCGAATCGATTCTGAAATCCTGCATTTTTAAGTTGTTTTTCTTTTTCAATTTTAACCCTTTTTATCTTAACTTAGGACTTAGGAACCTTTTTATATGAAGTCAACTTAGAGTCCTAGAGTTCTAGGTGAGTTAGTTTACTACCCTAGATTAGGATTGGTATATATGGGAGTTATTTCGAGGGTGCGTGAAGTGATGTTCAGGCATTACTTTCTTTCTATAAGTTACTAGAAGTCTAGGAGATTGCTAAGTTGTGTTTGGATTATTAGAAGTTAGTTTGAGGCATGATGGTCTATTTGGGAAAATAACTTGGGAGTTTATATATTCATCGAGGCTTTTATGATGATACGAAGCACGTATAGTTCCGGATAACCATAATGCATTTGATAAAATGTAAATGGATAAAGTAAATGGTAATTTACTAAATAATGTCATGGTAATTAATAAAATGGTTGGAACACACCCTCTCTAAATACCATCTTAAGGGAAGTTCGTGCGTAAGGTGAAGCCCCCTGGCTAATGAATGCAGGGTGGATATAGTCCTAGGCCATATGAGCGCTTGTTTTATATTTTCTGCGATAGGTAGGTAATTCCGGGTGTGGTTATGACTACCCCACAGGCATATGGCCACTTCCCGACGTTTCGATAGGATCCCAGTTTGTCTTAATGATAGGCCCTGGAAGATGATGGTTATTTAGGGGCGCGCACAGTGGGGAAACTCGGACGGACGGTCCTAGAATCGTTATATATATATACTTATAACTATTCTAACATCAAGTAGGACTTGATGGATATTAATGCCATAAAGAGCATAAGGCAATGCCATAAAGAGCATAGTACATGCCACAAAGAGCATACAATTGAAATACGTGCCACAAAGAGCACATGATAACATTTGTATCCCTGATAAGGAATGGAAAGATAAAATGAAAAGGTGAATAATGATAAAAGTTGTAGATTAATGATGATTATTACATACTCTCTTGCATGATTGAATTTTACCTGATAACCATTTAATTGTCTTAGTTTATTTCATGAGGTCACCATGTTATAATATTATCCTTATCATCAATGATTAACTGTTTCATAATTGTCATACTTGTTATTTATCTGGTGATCACATAAAATCGGGCCCTAACCCGTTCTGGTTTCTTGTT
Organism: Sambucus nigra; assembly: GCA_949130495.1. NCBI lineage: Eukaryota > Viridiplantae > Streptophyta > Magnoliopsida > Dipsacales > Adoxaceae > Sambucus > Sambucus nigra. Next base: position 112,721,749 of record OX422216.1, read on the forward strand.
GTGCATTAAATATTGTAACCGCTCAGGTGCTCCACCGCAAGGGCGCCAGTATTGACCTCCCCATTCCAGTTTCTTTTGAGGAGCCGTGATATTTTGCGAATTTCACGGGATATTTTGTGTAGATGCCTTCATTGTTGCTTTCTAGTTATGATCGGATCTTTGCTCGGGCGTGTGGACCAAATTGTTTTAATTGTATAATGGATGTAATATGTAATGTATTGAACTTATTGTACATTGTATGAATTCTGCTGACCGACATTTCATTCGGTCCTTTTATTGTTATCGTTGTTGTCGTTATTATATATATACTTTTGGGGTTTCCACCTTCTTTTCTGTTATGGGTTGTTGACAATGCTTTCTTTAAATTACAAAATAAATTTTTGACAACCCGGTTTCTGAAATATTGTGTGTTTATCCCGCATACTCTTTATGTTGTCACGATGTTGAGAATGATTCCATCCATGATTCCTGTATTATTGGAGTATCGGGCTGGCCACCCCTTATTTCGGATACCGGGTTGTCACAGATAATTTTATGATAATTTAATAAAAAACATAACAGGTAATCTATAATGAAGGATTTCGAAAAAGGTAAAACTCGATTTGATTAAAGTAAACAATTACTATCTCATGCAGAGCTTAATTCATCTTATTAATTTATGCAAAAAGTCGTTAACTTGCGTTTGTAACATTCTCATGGTTTATTCAGTTTTCTTTTTTGAAACTTAGAAAAATAAGGGAACCTATTACTTTTATCATTTACATACTAGGGGTGAAAAAACCATATTATCCAATTGAAAAATTATTCGGGTTCAATGTTTAAGTCCCTTTTTGAAAATGGTTTATAAGAAAAATATATTTGGGATATCTAAGTCATGTAGGGGTATGAAATAAGCTTTCATATAATTACAACTAGGCTCCTTGTTTGGAATAAAAAATTATATTTCACTACTGAGACTAGGGATGTGTTTCGGTTCGGAATAGGGGTGTTCGAAAAAAAATTCAAAAATTATGGAAATTTAAAATCCTTTCCAAAATCGAAAAAAAAAAATTCGGAAAATATAGCCCTCGGCACCAACACATCTATAACAAAATATAGCCCTCGGCACCAACGCAGATGTATTTTCGGATCGATTCATCCCAGTCCTTCCACCTCGAGCCTGAAATCTTCCACGTGCACTTCTATTATTTTTAAATTCTTGGCCCTTAGGTACACCTCCTGCTACACTCTGAGTTGAGGTTCCCGCCTCCCATCCATATGACCTTACGCCATCATGTCTAGCTTTCTTCGAGTGTTCAACTTGCATTTCTTTTATTGACTTTTTTGACACCATGGCCCTATCCACCAAGTCCACATAATCCGTTATCTTCATATTAGCAACCATGCTTTTTATATCTACACTCAGCCCGGTTTGAAACTGATCACATTTACTTTCTTCCGTCCTCACCAAGTCAGGTGCAAATCTAGATAAGGATATAAATAAAGCTTCATACTCTTCCACTGTTCGATTCCCCTGTTTCAACGTGATAAATTCTTCCTCCTTCTCCTTCCTATAAAGCCTTGGGAAATATTTTTCAAAGAACACCTTCACAAACCTCTCCCATGTAATTTGTGGAGGATTTATTGGAACCACTCCCCCCAATGTAGTAAGTAACCTTTCTCTTGCATCCCACCATAACTTTGCATCAGCCTCTAACCTAAAGGTTGCTAACAAAACCTTTTGTTCATCTCGCACCTCCATCTCCTTAAATATTGTTTCCATCTTTCTAACCCACCCCTCTGCCACTAACGAATCCGTAGTCCCAGTAAATGCAGGCGGATTTAACTTCATGAACCTCTCATGTAATTTGTCCCTATCCCCACCATGTTCTCCACCTCTTGCTTGTTCCATAAGTTGTGCCACAGCACGTAATATTCTTCCCACATCATCAATAGGTTGTTGTTGCACCTCTGGTTCCTCCACTTGAATATGTCTATGTCCTTGCTGACTATTAGGAACATAAGATGCCTCACCCTCCGCTCCATCATGTGGCTCATGTGGATCCATCATTCACTGCAATATAAATCACTTAAACAAAATACAATAGCAGCAATTTAATATTAACATTGTTAGTCAAAATCCAGGTACATAACAAACTCACTTTCTAGTGTCCACTGCCAATCTAGACTCTCACACCCTATCCAGAACCTAATAACCACACTCTGATACCAAGTTGTCGCGCCCCGACTTAATTTTGTTAAACTCATACTTTTAATTAGAGATAAATTGGCTTAAACAATGCTTTAATTTAAATCTCTAAGGAAAATAGCATAAGATTTTTTTTTCCAAAGGTATGTGTAGATGAAAACATAACTGCCTTTACTTATAACTAATAAGTACTACATAACTTTACATAACCAAGATCCTTAGTTTAATAATTACACAAAAGAAATCATGATATTCAAACCATACTAAATATCCGTCATTCCCCCGTTTTAAGGTCCTAACTTGGCAGTGAACTCCAAACGGTAGGCATACCTGAAACATAACATTACAGGAGTGTAAGCAATATAAGCTTAGTGAATGACCATATACCACCTCTATAACCAAATTGAATAACCATTTTTATTTTGTTTTAATGCTATAACCCAACAGGAATTGTGAAACTCTCGCAAACCTGGACCCGCCACAGTCCAATTAATCCACCACAGTTATCGGGGACCACCACATCCCTTTATTAGGCCCGAGTACACAAACCTTTAAGTTGGATTAATAGGACCGCCACATCCTGTAGGACCCACCACAGTCCTTAACATTAAATAACATCACTTAACATTTCAATCATATGCATATGTTTCCTAGATACAACATCACTCCCATAAGCATTTTAACACATGTATTGAACTACACATTTCCATATGAACATATGATCATGTATATTTCATAGGAAAGGTCACTCACCTTGGATTTGGTGCTAAGATTAATACCAAACTACTTCCTTGGTATGGTGGTATTAGTTGCTTCCCCACCTAACAAGTCAACGTCATTAGTATCTGAATACACCAATTAACATTAAACCTAGTAATACATCACATCATTTGGTCAATCAGAAATAACTAAGGAGGAAATAAATATGACACTTCCCATTTATATAAAACCCAAGTAATTAGGGTTCTAACACAATTTATAGAATTAAATTACGAATTTGCTAGACAAAGTTATGCCCATTTCATTACAGCCTTTTCCAAATCGGTTCTCAAGAAAAACAACAACACAACTTCAACTTCCTAGAATTCTCATAATTTTTGTACAATATAACTTTCTATGATATTCCACCCAATATCAGTAAACACATTGAATAATACAAATTTAATGTTTCATAATTTTTAGGGCTCATTTTCTATGTCGAGCAAAACGTCAAACACCTGGTATGCATTCTTGCTCCTTTAGGGCAGATTTTAAACCAAGACTTCAAACTATCACCAAGGGTTCATTCCTTGGTATTTTTACACAATTTTCGGATATGTTATACATGTATGAGTTTATTTTACTCTCCAACTTGAATCACTCAATTCCAATAAGTATTCCATGATTTATGCCATTTTTAGCATAACTAGGTCAAAATACAACAATAAGGCATAACTTAACATTTTTAAGCATACATAACCTTGACCTTGAGTATAATTCATGGAAACATGTAATAAACATGTTTTAGTAGAAATATAAATCATAATCATGAATTTTCTAAATCAAAATGTGAAGACGCGAGAGTTTATGGATCCCCGGATTTTAAACAATCTTCAATTAAAATCACAAACATGTAATTTCCTTTATATTTATAAACACAAGTTGATATGCGGAAGCGTTATAAAGGAGGTGATGGTTCAACAAAAGAACAACAACAGTTTTAATTAATCTCAAGTCCTAGAATTTGCCTAAGTCATGATTATTCAATTAACAAAGTTAGGCCAAACCAAATTAATGCAAGTGACTTGAATTACACAATTTTTCCCAATATTTAATTTAAGTCCCAAATTAAATATAGTGTGATAATTAAACCAATTTTATCTTGAATTAATCTAGCATGCGTTCTAAGTGATATAGAGCAAGATAAAATAAACAGTCACACTACACCGCGATGTACGAGGAAAAACCCACTAACGGGAAAAAAACCTCGAGACGGCCCTAGCCTCAAATCCACTAAAAATGGTATTACAAAATACAAGACAAAAGACTTACTTCCTAAACTCGAACCCTCTCAAGCCGTGACGCTTCTTCTTGTATCGACCTCCAATTAGCGGATAACCAACGGAGCTCCACCGTGGTCTCGGAATACACCGATAGGACTTTAAACGGACACCGTCACCCGAACATGGAGCCTTTCTCCAAACGGGTAGAATCTCAACAAAGGTCTTCTTTGTGATGGGGTGTAGAAGCAAACCCGAAACGTCTCTTGAATTCGGTAGAGAAAACCGGTGCCAAAAACTCCAAGCAATTGATATAAATATAGAAACTTGGATAAACAATTATTGGGTGTAAACTAGAGTGTGTATGAATTTTTCTTTAAAAATTAACACTCAAAACATGAACATTTTCCATAAATAAATTTGCTCTCAAACTCTCTCTAAGAGATGGATATGAAATGGAAAAGTTCTCTTGGAAAATGTGTTTCCCGCACATAATAAAGTATGTAAAAGTTGGTTAAAAACCAAGTGGGGAAAGTGGGAGAAAACTGCAAAAAAACTGCTCAAAACTGTTCCCGCCCTGGCGTCTCGTTCGAACGAACTTGACTCTCGTTCGAATGAGACTTCTAACGAGCGACCAGCCTGGGCTCGTTAGAATCTCGTTAGATATCTCGTTAGAACGAAAAACTCGTTCGAACGACATATCGAACGAATGACCAGGTCGTTGGCAAACTCGTTCGAACGAACTTGGTTCGAACGACAAAACTCGTTCGAACGAAACTTGGTTCGAACGAAAAAACTCGTTCGAACGAAACTTCTAACGAACGACCAGAAAGTTTGTAAAATTCGATTTTGGCCCAGAAACTTTTATAAACTTTTATATACTTAATTTAAAGTTTCAATTTGATTCTTTCTGAAAATAAAATGCAGTTTTTATTTCTCCTAACACCCAATACATATTGTTCCAAACTCCTATATAAATATTATTACATTCATACCTTGGGAGTATGGAACCTTAGTTGATGACGTACAAACGAGGCACATAAACTACGGCATTTTGATGATGCTTTATACTCTTTGCCGCTACGTCTTCAACAAACACTTCATAGGTCTTGAATATTACAATTAAATAAAATCCTATGAATAAATGTTTTTGTCCGGAATTGAGCCAAAATTATATATGGACTTAATTTGAAATTTGTGTCCTTACAAATCTCCCCCTTTGGCTATTCCGGGACAAAAACCAAACAAAAATCCTAAAGGGCCGTCAAGCTCTACTAGACTCAAAACATAACCCGCCCAATCTTGACACAACCCAAGGATCAAAAACGCTTTGCCATAGAAAGATGCCGCTTTAGAATAATTCTTGCACACTTAAGCAAACTCATCAAATGCATAGGGAATATCAAAGTATTAAATGCAATTAATTAATTACTCCCCCTAAGTTAATTCTCCCTTTAAACACATAACCTACTTAGAAAGACGTCTCCCCCTAAGATAAATCTCCCCCAAACGAAGATACGATAATAATAGGATTAGATACCATTTCTCCCCCTATCATCATTCTCCCCCTTTTTGTTCGGGAATAGGCAAAGGATAAAGAACTAATAAACCGTATGTGAAAGCTTAAAGTGTTAAGACATGAAAGCATATGGGCAATTAAAAGCAAGACAAAGACAAACAAATATCATATATATATATACTAGAAATATATCAATGAACCACTTGCATATATATATAGATATAAACACACACATGACACAAGATACAATAAGTTTGCACACTCGTATGGCAAAAATGTGTCATATGGAAACGGAAGTGTAGGGGTGTGAACAATCAACAATTAAATTTAGACCCAAACACTTAAGAAACGTTCACGGAGTTCTCATTTGATTGCAAACTTCATCACAGTTAAAAATAACCTCACGTGACAATATAAAGATTGAACTCAATGAACAAACATACACAATGCATACAAGCCTAGCATGATGATGATTCTACAAACCAAATAGAGTCATGACATTAAAGACAACTAGGATAAACGGACATTGTGCAAACCGTTGATATACCATCCAATTCTCCCTCAATGAGCATATATATTCTTTTGTTTGTGAATGAATATATCAAACAAACATAGGCCTTGGCAATTGCTTTTTGTTTAATGCCAAATATTCTGTTTTTAGGCCTTTGGATCACGTATTTCTTTTAGATCCAATCAACGGTGGCTTACTATCGCAAAGGACTTAATTCATCCTTTCGGAGCCCTTCCCCGTGCATATATTAATTTATCATGTTTTCATTTTTTCACACAAATCTCACATGCAACGGATTTTGACATGCACTAGTCCTCCTAGGTCATAGATATGTAGATGACTAGATTGATAGGAGAACACCTCAAAAAGCTCAAATATAACATGTGACATTAAGATTTCAAAAGAGCTCGTGCATGTGTGAATAGAGGCATATAGAAATAGAATCCATTTAAACAATACAAAATCCAACTACTCCATATAAAACATGGTAAAGAACATTTTAAGGATTGAAAATCTAAACCAAAAGTTCTAGCCACATGGAAGCGTAAACGATAGGATTCAAACACAAATATATGCCACATGAAGTGTGTCAAACAAAAATACACACAAAACAAAATCTTTTTGAGTTTTTTAACATTTTTAATCAAAAATAAATATTTACTCAAAAGGACAAACAAAAATCATTTGTATTTTTTCATTAAGCTTAAATGGAATAAATAAAACACAAATGATAAACAAAAATCTTTTTATATTATGCAGTCGATTCAAACACAAAATATAATACAAAAAGATAAACAAGTCATACTTTCTAGCATGTGATATGAAATTAGGCAATGACTAGAAAATGACTAAACAAGCATACATTTAGCATATGAATATAGCATGAAGTACAAACGCTAAAGTATGCAAACACTAACACATTTATCCTTTAGGTTTAGCAAGGGAGGAGGCATGTGTAAGTAAATGAGAATCAAAATCCCTATTTTGTAAGGCAACCAAGTCGGATTTCCTAACCCAAATAAATGAAGAATTACTATCTTGGGGTGTAGGAACATTAGCTATCGTGGTTACTTTACTATGGGATTTTCTAGGAATTCGTTTAAGGTCTAAACAAAATTGCCTAAGATGACCTTTTCGACCACAATGTGTACAAGTAAGAACATGTCGAAAAGATTTATCTAAGGAGTGATCATTAAATTCATTCCTAGAAGATTCTCCTAAAACATTGGTTTTGACTTTAGGGTTAAATTCATTAAAAGTATTGAATCCTAAACCAAAAGTGTCATTTTTAATTTGGACCGTTCCTAACATTTTATCGAGTTTTTCCGAACGACATTCCAAATCAAATTTGACATTACTAGAATCTTTTAATTTATTTTCCAATTCTACAATGTTAGATTCTAGTAAAAAATTACGCTCTTCAAAAGCAAGAAGCTCCTTTTTCAAGGATTCCATTAAACCCCTAAGGCTATCTCTCTCGCCTTCTACGTATTCTAGCTTCTCTCGAAGAGTCCTCTCTTGTGTCCTAAGGTCTTCTATTAAGGAACTTTCATCAACGACATTGACACTCTTTCTTAAACAAGCTTCTAACTTCAAATTAGTTCTTTTCAAATTAATAGATTCTTTATATAATTCATGAAAAGCATTTTGAAGTTCACTCTCATCAACCTCTTCTTCATTTTCACTCTCTTTTTCTTCTTCACTCTCACTATCATCAAAAATAAGAGAATCATGTACAACGACCTTGGAAGTGGCATGTGCTATAATTTCATCATTCGATGAGTTCTCATCATCACTCACATGTCTATCCATAAAAGCCACAAAATTTTTCTTAGTGGGGGAATCGGGCTTCTCTTCCTTATCACTATCACTAAGGGTTGCATTATATGAAACGGGTCGTTTACCCTCTTTCCTTAGTTTAGTGGGGCACTCAAAAGCCCTATGGCCATAACCTTCACAACCAAAACATTTATTAGGCTCGTCCCTATCTAAATTTTCATTACTAGGTTTAGGGATAGGTTCGGCTTTAGAAAACTTCTCGCTTTTATCATGTTTAGAAGTATCAAATTTCTTAAAATCATTTTTAACTTTATCTTTGTTAAATTTAAGAAATTTTCTAAATTTACGAGCAAACAAAGCCATATCTTCCGAGTCACTATCACTATCGCTCTCTACAACTTGTTTAACCTCTTTTCGGGCTTTTAAAGCAACGCCCTTTTCAATTTTCATGTCATTTTTAGAGGGAAACATATCTAGTTCATAGGTTTGTAAATCACCTACAAGCTCTTCTAATTTTGTAGAGGCTAAAGTGGGTAAAGAATTTAAAACGGTCACCTTAGGAATAAATCTATCGGGTAGGGACCTTAAAATTTTCTTTACAACACGGTCGTCAGGTATTTTCTCTCCCAAGTTAAAGGATGAATTAACAATATCTGAAAGTCTAGCATAAAATTTATCAAAAGTTTCTTTTTCATCCATTTTGATAGTTTCAAATTGAGTGGTGAGGTTTTGAAGTTTAGAAGCTTTAACGACACTAGTTCCTTCATGAGTTATTTGTAAAATATCCCAAGCTTCTTTAGCGGTTTCACACGTCATAATACGTCGGAATTCATCCGGTGTGACAGCGCTAAATAAGGCATTTAAACCACGGGAATTAAAGTTGGCAAGTTTAAACTCATTTTCAGTCCATCTATCGACGGGTTTTAAAACACGTTCATTTTCAATAAGATGAGTTGGTGGGGAATACCCGTTAATAACAGACATCCAAACTCTCTCGTCGATAGATTTTAGTGCCGATCTCATTCGCGCTTTCCAATACGCGTAGTTAGAACCATCAAAAATAGGAAATTTTGAAAATGGGGAAAAATCCATTTTAGCCAAAAATTAAGGATCTTTAACGAAATAATTTATCGTTTTTGGCTCTGATACCACTTTGAAAACGCAAGAGTTTATGGATCCCCGGATATTAAACACTCTTCAATTAAAATCACAAACATGTAATTTCCTTTATATTTATAAACTCAAGTTGATATGCGGAAGCGTTATAAAGGAGGTGATGGTTCAACAAAAGAACAACAACAGTTTTAATTAATCTCAAGTCCTAGAATTTGCCTAAGTCATGATTATTCATTTAACAAAGTTAGGCCAAACCAAATTAATGCAAGTGACTTGAATTACACAATTTTTCCCAATATTTAATTTAAGTCCCAAATTAAATATAGTGTGATAATTAAACCGATTTTATCTTGAATTAATCTAGCATGCGTTCTAAGTGATATAGAGCAAGATAAAATAAACAGTCACACTACACCGCGATGTACGAGGAAAAACCCACTAACGGGAAAAAAACCTCGGGACGGCCCTAGCCTCAAATCCACTAAAAATGGTATTACAAAATACAAGACAAAAGACTTACTTCCTAAACTCGAACCCTCTCAAGCCGTGACGCTTCTTCTTGTATCGACCTCCAATTAGCGGATAACCAACGGAGCTCCACCGTGGTCTCGGAATACACCGATAGGACTTTAAACGGACACCGTCACCCGAACATGGAGCCTTTCTCCAAACGGGTAGAATCTCAACAAAGGTCTTCTTTGTGATGGGGTGTAGAAGCAAACCCGAAACGTCTCTTGAATTCGGTAGAGAAAACCGGTGCCAAAAACTCCAAGCAATTGATATAAATATAGAAACTTGGATAAACAATTATTGGGTGTAAACTAGAGTGTGTATGAATTTTTCTTTAAAAATTAACACTCAAAACATGAACATTTTCCATAAATAAATTTGCTCTCAAACTCTCTCTAAGAGATGGATATGAAATGGAAAAGTTCTCTTGGAAAATGTGTTTCCCGCACATAATAAAGTATGTAAAAGTTGGTTAAAAACCAAGTGGGGAAAGTGGGAGAAAACTGCAAAAAAACTGCTCAAAATTGTTCCCGCCCTGGCGTCTCGTTCGAACGAACTTGACTCTCGTTCGAACGAGACTTCTAACGAGCGACCAGCCTGGGCTCGTTAGAATCTCGTTAGATATCTCGTTAGAACGAAAAACTCGTTCGAACGACATATCGAACGAATGACCAGGTCGTTGGCAAACTCGTTCGAACGAACTTGGTTCGAACGACAAAACTCGTTCGAACGAAACTTGGTTCGAACGAAAAAACTCGTTCGAACGAAACTTCTAACGAACGACCAGAAAGTTTGTAAAATTCGATTTTGGCCCAGAAACTTTTATAAACTTTTATATACTTAATTTAAAGTTTCAATTTGATTCTTTCTGAAAATAAAATGCAGTTTTTATTTCTCCTAACACCCAATACATATTGTTCCAAACTCCTATATAAATATTATTACATTCATACCTTGGGAGTATGGAACCTTAGTTGATGACGTACAAACGAGGCACATAAACTACGGCATTTTGATGATGCTTTATACTCTTTGCCGCTACGTCTTCAACAAACACTTCATAGGTCTTGAATATTACAATTGAATAAAATCCTATGAATAAATGTTTTTGTCCGGAATTGAGCCAAAATTATATATGGACTTAATTTGAAATTTGTGTCCTTACAAAATGCTTTACGAAAATATGATGTAAATTTAGGACTTTAAAGTATGCATTTACAATCCTAGCTCTGGTTCTAACATATGTTCTTAACCCATCCTTGTTCCAACACAATTAACCAATATGGGTATCATTAAAATATATATCCAAATCAGGAATAAAAACATGCCAAGTATAGAACTCATCCATGTGACAAACTTTAATAAAGATGTAATTACCTTACGAGAATTCCTCGATTTATGGTGAATTTTCAAAGAAATTCTTCCTTAACTTTGTTTTTCTCTCTCCATAAGCATATTTTTTCTCAAGCTTGTAATAGGAAATGAAAAAGATGATAAGTTCTGCCTTATGAGCTAAAAAACGTGGCTATGGGACCACTTTAAGGTGGTATTATGCGATTCGTTGGGGAAGGGGTCCAATAGGACAATTCCTTTAATGACAGATTTGTCCGGCCTCGTAAAATCACCATAAATCACTATTTCGGGCCCCGATTTACTCTCACTTTGTGTCTATGAGTATATAACTTAAACATCTACAACTTTCGTGTTTTTGTGTTTTCCCAAAATCATAAAACTAGTACACCTAATTTGGGCTCGAACAGAAGAGTAATTATTTACTCAAAATTTCATAACTTTCACATTTGGCGACCAAACATCGCCACTTTCGCACCAACACTCTAGCTTACTTTTTATAAACATAATGATGCATTTAGAAACATATTTTCATGATGCATTTAACCACATAACCAATTTATAACTTATAACTCATAACTTATACTTAATCGTATAATTAACCTTACTAATCGTGTTTTAGGGCCTTACAAGTATAGAGTATAACAAGAGTGCAATGCGAAAGCTGATAATAAAAGTTCAAATAGAGAAATGAAATAACTTTCAAGATGAATGTTTTCGTAATTTCAAACAAAGTAATTCATTTTCAAGAAGAGGGTCAATTGAGTAATGCAGATAAAAGAACAGTGTTGTACGTACAGACTTATGGAGTATATTGTATACAATATCGTCCTAAGATAACTTTCTTAGTATGTCTCTAAATCCTCAATCACATCGTGACAATCCATAAATTCTTAATGATTCATTCGATCACGTATATCTAAATATCGAAACTAACCACATATCTACAATTCATAGTTCAAGAATTTATTCTTGTAATCCATTTATCTAATATCTAATCATTACCAATCACATCCTTAATATATTTCCTCTAAGCAAATTTATACTATTTCATATATTCGTCATGTAGATTGAATATCAGCTTTCCTTAATTCTCGTCTAAGTATTTTATTCTCCTTATTCTAACGATCTAACTATCCTAGTAGGAAACCCAACTATGACACGCATAAGAGTATGAAACTGTTGCTCTGATACCACGTTGTCACGTTTCGTTTTCCCGAGCGTGAGGGTTAACTGATAATAATTCTAAACCATAAATATATCTGAAATAATAAAATATTGAAATAACTGAGGGATTGGCTGATATTTAAATGTGATACAACTGAAATCTAAGAATTTATTCTTATTACAGACTTATATAGAAAAGTATTTCTCCTGCCACTATGCTCCTTTTCTTCTAATATAACCTTTCCTTGCTTCTATGTATTAATGAATCTCTGAAACATTCATCATAGCCTATAGGTACCTGATACACATAGCTAAAAAAGAAGGAATAAGCAAAACTTTGCCTAGTAGATGATTATAATTCTATAATAAGTATAAAACTAATTTTTAAGATAGAATATTGCTTCGAATGATAATTACAACAGGAGTAAAATAAGAAATTGGATTCAACGGTTACAGTGAGATAAGCATAATGATACATGGCGATATTGCTAAAAATAGAAATATTAGGGTGTGACACCTCGACTAATTAAATACCGGGTAGCTACTCCTTTATTCAAATTAGTACAAAATGTCAAGTTGGTTCAGTTCATAGCGTCACTGCCGAAAACATTGTTAAACAATTACTAGCCACCTAATATTCAAAAAGTGAGTTGTCATATTTTATAATTTAAATTAACATGCACCCAATTAAAATATTTTCTAATGATAACACATCACATCGCAGTCACAACATAATATAATGCAATAATAAATTAGTCTAGCGTAACACTCCTCTGAATAATCCAGATACTGAATAAAAATCCCAAATACAAGTTTGTATAATTAAATAACTTCAAAACTGAAATAAAACTGAGAGTATGAAAAGGTGTCTCTAAATAATAAGGGGCGACATGCCCTAATAGATGAATGACTCCGAAATAGAATCAAAGTAGAATGTGGAGGCGTCTACTGTCGAGATCCTGTAGCGTCCACAGCAGCTACAACACGTCAATGAAATGGAACTCCTAAGCTTTCCGTCCCTATGGCTGAGCACCTAAAAGGTTTTTACAAGAAAATAGTTTTGAAATCAAATGGGTCTGAGCCTGAGGTGAAAACAGTTTAAAAATAGCAAGTGTTTAATTGCATTAAACATTAAAAATTAAATACATGTTAGTTGCGCGCCCTCACATGAGTTCCTCACCCCTAAACTATTATGTACGCCTAACGTGTATCCTTAACCCGTCCTAGTTATGCCACTAATTAACTAGTTTGTCTACCGTTTTATCCTCACATTAATAAGGGATTTTATTTATAAGATTCTAATATAACCTACATATATCTCACTCTTTCATTAAGCAGTTGAATGTGTAACAGTTACGATAGGAAATTCTCCGTATTACATTCCATTCAAAAATGTCCCAATAATTTATATTCACACTTTAACATATGAGTTCATTAAAATCACAAGTATATTATTCTCAGCACAAATGTACAAAATAGGGCACCCCTAGGCTAAGCTGCGGTGCACACATACTCTGCTATCGAATCCCGGTACATCACGTACATAAGGACTACGTATTTCGAATCTCTCAAGAACCATTTCAATAAGCAAAATCACACATAGTGGAGGTGAACATAGTGCACATACCATGGGTCACACACATACCTACGCTCCCATGGTCAGCTGACTTATTAACTCACAAATAAGCCATTCACAGTCCTATGTCCTTAAGGTACCAATCTAAATCTCCCCTTAGGCACACAAAGATTAGATGGCCCTATTCTGAAAGTCGACCTCCCGTGATAGCAAGTATGGTAGGTATGTTATACACATAATAGTTAATACACTAAGCATTCACACAACTTAGATAACTTATAATATTATTAAAGGTATGTTCTCAACCCTATACCGTTATTCAAATTCGTACGCTTTCATATTTTCATATGGTATATCATATATCTTGCCGATACGTCTCGCGTCGTCTAGTTTAAGTACTTAAAACCTAATCAAGAAGGTTACTAAGTCTCCTATTATTCCCACATTTTAATTCATTAATCTTAAGGTCCATATTTCTGTCTCTAACCTTAAATTATCAACTATATAGATTCAATTCCTTTTCCTGACAACTCTAATAGTATTTCACTCATTTGACCCTATTAAGTCTAACATAAAGTCCCAATTCAATTCTGATATAATTCGGGTCCTATATTCACCCCTACTGGTCCTCCTTAAACTTAAATGTGTTCACAAGGTCCTTATCAATAATTTACAAGGGTTGGAATTGGATAAATTCAAAAAGGGGGAAAATATCACAATTTCTGGGGAGGTCGATCGATCGATCATGAATGTCGATTGATCGATGCTGTCGATCGATCGATTATGAATGTCGATCGATCGAGCAGTTACAGGTTTCTCCTAAAAACCCTATTTTCTTCTATTTCATCAAGAATCATCATGTTTCTCTTCCAAATTTGTTTTTAATTCATCTAAGGTTACGACTTTGCTACTGAATAATTTCCAGAACTAATCTACATGCAAGTCCTATCCAAGACTTAGGTTTATTCTCCAAATTTCCATGAGTATTCATCTTTTTTCAAGGTTATCATACAACCCTACACTAGCATGGATGATATATTCATTGAAATTATTTGAAATCAAATCACTTTCCTTATTAATGGTGTTCTGATCTGCTGGTGGCGGAAATGGCTAGTTCCCCCTCTCTCTCCGGTGACAAATCCGGTGGATTTTGGTGGTGGATGGTGGTTATGGCTTTGGAAGCCCTTTTGTAACCTCTCCTCTAACTCACGTTGCCCACTCTTGCTTTTTGGATGATAATGGCCCTCATAATAACTGTTAAATAAACCCTAAAATTCGTTGGTCTAAATTCCTTAAAATTTAAAATGACTAAAATACCCTCCCGGGTTGCCGGTTTGACCTAGAAATGCCCCGGAGCCCAAACTAAACTCCCGACTAGTGTTTTCTGACTATTTCGACCTCTCCGGACACGTTAGCGCACTCAAAATAACCATACGGGTGATAGAATTATAATTTACTTTTAAATCTCATTAAATTAATTTTTGACGCGACTAACACGCGCGCCCCAACTTAATTTCCCGAATTATCGTATTTATGACTCGCGACAATTTTAATAAATTTAACAATCATATGTTACAACATATATCCAGTAATATTCATCATTTATTATCATAACCAAATACCAACTCACGTCTCGCTAGTATTTAAATCCGGATTAATTTCTAATTAATTCTCATTTAATTTAATTAATCCCATTAAATAAAATCAATAAAAATTACTGGGTATTACAAAGGGGTTAGATCTGGTTAAAGGCTGTTGATGGTTTCTAAACAAATAACCCATAATTATCTGTCTAGAGGCTTATGGTAATAGCAAATACATACAACTAAAATCAATCCAATTAAATTGGAGATAATCAATCCAGATAACTGGAGATAAAAGTAACCATGCAAAAAGCATGTGTAAAGCAATAACCAGGCCCTCAAACATCTGAGTCCTTCAAGCCAAATAATACAGTCGTGGGTATAATGAAAGATTATTCCCTATTTGTAATGCATGCTATAAATAAGTAACCGGGTTAAAAAACATCATATGAAATAATATGATCGCATAATCATTCAAATAAATGAATCAATTGTACGTAAACAATTTGAACTACTCAAATGAGTTCCTCAATGAGAATATAGTATACTGGGTCTATCACAAAGTCATATCAACGATAGGCATAAATCACTAGCATTGCGAGAAATAATATTGAATAAGAAATCACCTACCAATGTTTACGAGCTTTACATTGACATTTAAGACTATTCCACTGTTGTATCTTAGTTCCGGTATATAGTTTTTCTCTGGGGTTTAAATGAAAGTGGGTATATCGGTGTTTGGGAAGAATGGTTTCGTTTTATGACAACTTACGTTAGTCGGTAAATATGAATAAAACTCATATTATGACAAGAATTTAATATATGAATACCATTTATATATATTCGTAAGTACGTTTAGTGTCATAACAAACTTTCTCTAATCCATTGATGGAATAAGTAATATTTGGAATTTCATAAATAAAGCTCATGTGATAACTCGATATTTGAATAACATCATTTTTCTGGAAAAATAATCGTTAAATGGAAATCAAATGATTCCAATTGGTCTAAATAAATTGAATAAATAACAATTTAATATTTTATTAAAATATTATTCGAGTTAAATTTTCAGTTTAATTATTTTAACAAAATCTCCATGTAAAGACCTATTTATGGGTATTATCCCAATATGTAATTTGAAAATATTAAATTTCAAAGTTGGTCCAAAATCAGTTGCGTAATTAAATTAATTAAAATAATAGTCCCTCCCTACCATTTTTTTATTATCGGAGTGTCAAACATTCGGTACGAGTAATTATAAAATGAATGTTCGTAACATAAAATAATTTTAGAAAAATAGTTAAAATTCCCTCCTTTATTTGGACAATAAACCAGTAGTCGTGCTACTTTCAAAATTAACCAACACAACCAAATAAATAATCCAACACTTGCACAATCATACTTTTTAATAAATATGACCCGTAATATACTCTCAAGTTGTAAAAATGACATAACTTCAAGTCATTTTGTGTCGTGACTCGATTAAATATATTTCAAAAAGAAAAGGGACACTTTTATTAAAAAATGACAATGAGTCCAATATATTCGAAAAAATTGACGTTTATTCGTACGTGTCGAGATCTCGGGTTTACGACAATTTTTACACAAAAACAGAGTGACATCAAAATTTCCAACTGTTTTCTCGTACAATCCAAATACACAATTAGGATACCCAAAAAATCAAACCCGAGTGGTGACGGAATCGTACCCGAATCGTGATGAAATTCCAACCCAAATTAATAATTTTCAGCCAACAGATTCTTGGGGGTAAAACCTATATATATGTATGTACACATAAAAAAAAAGAACAAAACCTTAATAAGTTGAACAAAACCCTCCCCCGATTTGGGGTTTTCTGCTCGTCGGCCACCACCATGGAAAAGGGTGGTGGTCAGAGCTCAAACCGTACGCACACACACGACCATATATATATATATATATATATACACACACACACACACACACACACACTGAAGCTTAAAGCTTCATTTATGGCAGCAAGAGAAAAGGGGAGGAAAAAAATAAATGAAGAAGAAGAAGGAGGAGAACAGTCGCCGGTGGCACAGGGCTGTCGGATGCATGATGGAGAGAAAGAAGGGGGCGGCTGGTCGGCGGCGGGAAGAGGGGAAAAGGAGAAGTCGGTGGTGGATCGGGTGAGGGAAAGAGAAATCGGCAGAGGTTTTATAGAAAGAGAGTAATTGTTGGTTTGATATAAAATACAAAGGGGGTGAGGTTTCTTTTACGGGCTTAAGAAAAGGTACAATCAGTTACGATAATTATTAATCTGAGTGTATTTGGTACTCACGTATAATTTTTAACGGGTAAAATATTTTATAATTCTTGAAATTTCAACTGACTATAAATTAGTATTGGAGCGCATAAGTCACGTTTTCGTATTTTTTTTTGCATTGACATTACTTTTGAATTACACAACTTTATACACACTAGAGTTCAAATAATAAATAAAAATAATATGCTTTAAATTCGTTCAAATCTTTGTTCTATATGAAAAAATATTTTATTTCAAATGAGAGAATGGACGTGTCGATCCTATTGTCATGTTACAAAATATATGTACGAGGCATAAATGTCGTGAAATTTATTAATAGTCCGAAAAATGCATTTTGACACATAATAATTTAATTTTAAATTAAAAATTAAAAAATCAGGTTATTACACCCACGCTAAGGAGGAAGGTGTTAAGAAGTATAAGGCTTCCGCTGACCATAATATCAATCTTGTGACCATATTTATGGAAGTCTATAACGAGCTGAAAAAGGGGGTTATGGATCACTACCCTAACATTACTGAAGTCTCCCAAAGGTAGGAAAGGGGCGATGATGAAGTATAAGCCTTGGCTGCTGAGTGGGAGGCAATGGAGGTTGATGATTTAGAGGACGAAGTCGTCGAAGACCTTGAGATGAGGCCGACCAAAATGTCACCATCGAAGTTCCCCTCATCGCTCCTGAGATTGGCCAACATACTCCTAAGGACAATCTTATGTCCAAGGTTGATTCTTCTCATTCTCCTCAAGTCGTCCTAGGAACGGAAGATGCTCATATGGCTTGAGCTCTATTCTTTGTATTACATCATTGCTCATTTGTTTGAATAATATATGTTAACTTTTGACCATTATCTGTAATGATCATTTAATGCTTTCATTTTCTTGTTAAGCAATCAACTATTTAACTTATTGTCTACATGCATGCACTATTTGTTTTTCTGCCACGTTATTTTACCTAGTTAAGCTATTAGCTAACACTTGCGGTTAAGTGTTTATGTGAAAATATTTTTGACAAGTAAATGTGATCGGATCTCATCGACCTCATAGTTAGTTCTAGGTTTATGGACTCATGGTGGGATCTTATCCACCCGCCATGTCTATTTACTAGCTATTTAGTGTTGAGATGGGTCTGCCAGTAGTTTAGTCTTACGATCATGCTTGTAGACCTGATCTGCCTTACCAGGTACCAATTTTGGATGAACCTGAGTTATCCTGACTTAGGATTTACCATTTTGTGTGCCATCTTACTGGTCGTATGGATGGATCTTTTCATCTTGACCATGTGTCAGCATTAGTTTCAAGAATCGACCAAATTTACTAGGATCTATTCCCGTGCTATGAGAATGCTTCTATATAGGGAATGGTCTAAACAAAATCTAATTTTAATTTTTTCAAATTAAATATAAAACCTAAACAAGTTTCCCAAATAAAACTTAACACTGGTTTTAAATAAGTTGTGATTAAATTGATTAAAACTCCGCCTGTGTCGTGCTTAACTTCTTATTTTTTTGACACTCCCGGTCCCAAGCCCGGATAAAGGAGGAGGATTGCGTTAGGTAGATGACAACCATCGCAAAACTTTATAAGATCCTTATGAACATGAATCCTATGAATATACGTGCCAATGGTAGGGCATTCCTCTTAAGCGATGTGTTGCGCCTGCCACCGAGTGTCTCAAAAATAGACAAGGGGCGTTGCGCCTCCCATCGGGTATCTCCAAAAATAGGCATGGGTTGTCGCATCGGTGCCCGAATGTGATGATAAATAGGCAAGGGGGTTCATGCAACAAGATGGACGTGTGCGGGTAAGGAAGCTAGTCCAGGATACTAGACTTAGGTTAGCGACTTGGAACATAGTGACTATGACAGGAAAAGGGATGGAGTTAGTAGATACCATGATAAGAATAAAAGTTGACATGGATTGTTTATAAGAAACTAAATGGGTCGGTGAGAAAGCTAGATAAATAGACAATAGAGGATTTAAATTATATTATACAGGAAAACATAGAAAAAAGAACGGAGTTGGAATAATAGTAGATAAGAACTTTAAGGATGATATCATAACCGTTAGTAGGAAATGTGATAGACTTATACTTGTAAAATTGGTATTAGGTGAAAACATAATTAATATTGTTAGTGCTTATGCACCACAAGTAGGATTAGATGAGCACACTAAAGTACAATTTTGGGAGCAAATGGATGAACTAATATAACAAATACCCATAGGTGAGAAAATCTATATAGGGGGAGATTTTAATGGTCATGTAGGAGAAGATCGGGTAGGATATGAGATAGTACATAGAGGATATGATTTTGGAGATAGGAACAATGGGGGAGGGTCTATCTTAGATTTTGCGATGACTTATAATTTTATACTAGTAAATACATGTTTTAAAAAGAGGCTTGAACACTTAATAACTTATAAAAGTGGAACGCATAAGAGCCAAATAGATTTTTTTTATTACTAGGAAAAGACATCAATTAACGTGTAAAGATTGTAAGGCTATCCCGGGAGAGAGCTTAACTTCACAACATAGGATAATGGTGTTGGATATAAATATTAAAAATCATTCACGAGTACGAAAAGTGAAGATTAACCCACGAACTAGGTGGTGGAACTTAAAAGGAGAGAAATTAGAACTATTTAAAGATAAAGTATTAAATGAAGAAACATGGAATACTAAAAAAGAGACTAAGATAATGTGGAATAAGATGGCCACGTGCATTATGAGAATATTAAAAGAAATTCTTGAAGAATCAAATGGCAAGGGGACATAGTCTAAAGAAACTTGGTAGTGGAATAAAGAAGTACAACATATAGTAAAAATTAAAAGAGAGTGCTTTAAAACATAGCAAACAAATAGAAATGCAGAAAATTTTGAGAAATATAAATGGGCTAAAAGGGAAGTTAAGAAAATGGTAAGAGATGTTAAGTTTAAAGTGTATGATGATCTTTATACAAAATTAGGAACACAAGAAGGGGAAAAAAGTATTTATAAGTTTGCTAAACTTAGGGATAGGAAAATAAAAGATTTTAATAATGTTAAGTGTATCAAAAGTGATGATTCGAGAGTCCTAGTCAAAGATGATAAAATTATGGAAAGATGAAAAACTACTTTAAGAAGTTATTAAATGGAGATAATGGGAGTAGATTAGATATAGAGGAACTTAGGGAGACTCGAGAAAATGTGTTTTTTCACAAAATTAGGACAACAAAGATCATGATTGCTCTACAAAAGATGAAAATAGGGAAGGCTTTAGGACCAAATGGTATCCCTATTGATGGTTGGAAGTGCTTAGGGTAGGATAGAGAGTCATGGCTTACAAAATTATTTAATAGAATTTTAATGACTAATAGGATGCCCGATGAATGGAGAAAAAGTATTTTAGTACCCATTTATAAAAATAAAGGGGATATACAAAGTTGTTCGAATTATCGTGGTATTAAGTTAATGAGTTATACAATGAAACTTTGGAAGAGAGTGATTGAATATAAATTGAGATTGAAGATAACAGTATCTGAGAATCAATTTGGGTTTATGCCTGGGAGGTCAGTAATGGAAGCAATCTATTTATTGAGGAGATTAATGGAGAGGTATAGGGTGAAAAAGAAGGATCTTCATATGATTTTTATAGATTTGGAGAAGGCATATGATAAGATACCCGAGATATAATATGGTGGGTTCTACATAAAAGACGAGTGATTCGCAGATATATTGATATAATCAAGCATATATATGATGGTGCAATGACTACAGTAAGAACATCAGCCGGAGAAAGTAGTGAATTTTTAATTATGATAGGTCTACACCAAGGTTTATCATTAAGTCCTTATCTCTTTGCTCTTGTTATGGATGAATTGACTGGACAAATACTAGATGTGCCATGGTGTATGCTATTTACAAATGATATTGTTTTACTAGATGAGACTAAGACGGGGATTAATGCTAGGTTAAAATTATGGAGAGAAACTTTGAAACAAGAGGATTTAAAATAAGCAGAACTAAAATAGAATATGTGGAGTGAAATTTTAGTAGTAATATGAGGACAAATGGAGGTGTGATGAAATTAAAAGGTTAAGAGATACCAAGAAATGATTATTTTCATTTAATAGGATCGATTATCCAAAAAGATGGAGATATTAGTGATGATGTTACTCATAGGATTAAAGCAGGTTGGATTAATTGAAGAAGTGCTACCGGCGTTTTGTGTGATAGGTGTATACCTTTGAAGTTAAAAGAAAAAATTTATAGGACGGACATTAGACGCGCCATGTTATATGGGACAGAGTGTTGGGCAATCAAGAAATAAAATGTGCAGAAAATGAGTGTGGCGGAGATGCGAACGCTAAGATGGATTTGTGGTAAAACTCGAAAGGATAAAATTAAAAATGAACAAATTCGTGAAATGGTAAAAGTAGCTCCTATAGAAGATAAATTGAGAGAAAATCGACTTAGATAGTTTGAAAACGTCAAGCATAGACTAATGGATGCTCATGTAAGGAAGAGTGATTTAGTTAGTATTGATGGTAATACAAGGGGTAGAGGTAGGCCGAAATTGACTTAGTGGGATATTATAAAAAGGTCATGATGTCATGTGGTTTAACCAAAGATATTGCACTGGACAGAATGGAATGAAAAAATAGGATTCATGTAGCCGACCCCAAATAATTGACAAAAGGCTTTGTTGAGTTAAGTTTATTAAACCGATTAACCAAGTTTATCTTAACCTAAATATGCATCTAGATGAGTGTAGGATAAAATAAATAAATCAACCACAACGCCCGATATACGAGAAAAAACCAAATGAGAAAAATCTCAGACAACCTAGCCATGCAAATTCACTATGATAAAGGATTTATAGAAGTCGACAGATGACTTACACAACGACTTGATCCCCTCGCAAGCCTTGATGAATCTTTGATCTTGAACCTCTCCTCCATAGAGAATATGTAGGAATCCACCCATGTCGCTGCCACAATGTGTGACTCCACACACATCAAACAGCTCAAGAACCATCACACATGAAGTTAATCATATGTAAACATATCAGCATATACGGAGTCCACCGCAATGAAATATTTCTCATAAAGATGTGGATAATAAACCTTAGTGCCCAAAATGGGATTTTCAAACCATATATGAATTAAAACATAGATCCTAAATAACTTGGGTATCAACTAGGGTTTTTAGAGAGGTTTTTGAAAGTGTTTGAGAACTCAAAAGAAATGAAAAAGTCTCTATTAAAAATGCTTCTTCGCACTCCTATTAATAAGAGGTTTCCAAAATCGAGATAAGAATGAAAAGAAGTTTTGAAATCTTGAATTCTACAAGAATTTGTGGGCTCATTCAAACGAGATATTCCTTGTCCAAACAAACCATTCATCTCGTTCGAACACCATTCTAACGATAAATCCAACGAGAAAACATAACGGGAACAAAAGTTACCAAAATTGATCTCGTTCGAAAGTTCGTTCGAAGTTGTTCTAATGAGATACATGCACTCGTTCGAACGACATACCTAGTGTCATTTGATTAAGTGCGAAAAGTGTGCGCGTGTAAAGTGCACAGTCGTTGTTTTCGTTTCGCCAACTCAATACAAAAACCTAAGTTACTACTACACTTGCGAGGCAAGCACAGCGGTAAGTCGGGTATCGAAAATCCACAGAGACGAGATGTTAGAATTTAAGTGATTTAATACTCCGAAATAAAAGTGTAAAAGATGATTACAAACTAAAAGGAAAATTAATCTAGGCAATGTGTTGAAACTAGATTATGAAAGCGAGTAAAGCTATAGGCTGCGTCGAATATCCCTCACCCGAGTTAAGTAGTATAAAATGGTTACATGGGTCGACGAGTTATTACAAATGCGTCTCGTTTCGACAGTTAATTAAATCAAGGGTTGTTACGCCCTAAATCATCATAAAAGCCTAATAAGATTTTGGCGTCAACAAATATGCCGGAAATTGCGCGCGAAAGGTCGTAAGCACGGGACATACATGATATGCACCGTCAAATCTCTTAGGCGCCATAACTAGGACAACGCACCCGAAATAAACCCGTAAACACCATCACCAAAGCAAAGCAACATGTCAACCCGAAATGAGTTCAATCCGACACAACCTAGACTAAATTATCTAGAAATCATATTAAAAGCATGTATAAATTAACTAATTTAAGACAACTAATTAACTAAGGAAAACAAGAAATAAACTACAACAACTAATTAATCAAAGCAAGAAAAGTAACTACAAAACAAGAAATCAAGTAATCAAAGCATGTATTAATGGAAAGAGACAATGAATAGTAGTTTACTTACATAAATGGGTGGAAACTAAAGAGAAAAGAGGAGAGAGAAGCTCCCAAGAACAACCCCTAAAAATCTTATCTAAAATGAAAGTTATCTTCTAAGAAATGCCCCTAACACTCTATTTATACCCCAAAACAAACCCCAAAAAAAACCAACCCAAAAAACCCAAAATAAGTCAATTTTCGTCCATATCTGATGGGACCGGTCGACCTCATGTTTGGGACCGGTCGACCGCACTTTTGGAATTTGCCTTGGGCTGGAGGCAGCCCACTTTTCCTCACCGAACCAATTTTGACGTGTTGCACGGAAACGGCCATAACTCCCTCATACGGAATCGAAATGAGGCGTGGTCGGAACCGACGCGAAGCTAATTCAATTCTCTACATGATTATGTTTTGAAACCCTCCAAATTATGCAGTATGAAATTACGAAAATGCCCTTAAAGTAGAAGAAAATACCGAAATCTTCCGGAAATGGGCATAACTTCCACATACGGAGTCAGAATGACGCACGGTCAGTGGCCATGGAAAGATAATTTGATGATATACATGTTGGTAACTTCATTACATAATAAATAGTGAGTTTGAAAAGACCAAATTTCCCTTGAAGTAGCATTCGACAACGGAACTTCTCCGAAATGCAACCGAACCTCACTTTTAGCGTTCCAATACCTACAAAAGCACAAATAACCCCTGCAAAGTATGTATATATCCAAGGTTGTCTGGTTAATGAGCATAATTATAGGCATTTAGGACAGTAAAAGTGCTAGAATGCATAAAGATAACGGGCGGAAATATGCAATATTCGATACGAATCATCATTCTAACGACCTCTCAAAATAAAATTAAAAGAGATAAAAACATTTTAAAAATAATTTTATAAAATCCTAACACCCAATTCTTAAGTTCTGAGGATAAAAATATATGCATTTATCCCTAAGAGATCCTCAGAATATGAAGAAGAAAACTCAACACGAAAATTGGCACGATGGTGAACATGGTATCTTGGCCGCTACGTCTTCAACCAAACACGTTATATGCTTAAAAAGTCAACAATTAAAGTTCTAACCTATGGCTTAAAGAGGTTTGTCCAAACACAGAATAAATTCAAAATGCCTAAAAATAGCTCTATCCACAATTTGTCCTTACACATTAGTCAGCTATGGTCGGATTTTATCGTCCATATGACTGCACCGAATTCCTAAATTTAGCTAAACTTTTTGATTGTGACCTGTCCAAGACGAGGCCATTAATGAATTATGGTTTTGATCATATATTTTGATATGCTTGGCTCTTATATGTGTTCGACCTGGGATTCTTTCACATCTCTCACATCAACGAAACAAATATTGAATAATGAAAAAAATCTTGAAATGACAACATATGTAGAGGAGGAAATTTTGCTTCTCATTTATCTTTGAAGACTTATTACAATGAAATGAAAAAATGTTTACATGGTATTTTGGCCTTTCTAAATGTAATATACTCTTCATTACTGGTAATACTTCCTCAGGTGCTCTGCATTCCATGGATTCTTGAACTGTTTACCTTATAAGGATTCGATCTGATAAGTCCCAAGTCGCACAACAATAGAAATTCTATATGAGCCATGCCAATTTAGTTCCAAATTATTCCCTTTTGGATAACCTTCTTGAGCACGCAGTCCCTTTCCTTCAAGGTCCATGATTTTACCATTTTATTGTAAAACCGAGCAGTCCATTATTGGTAAGATGTTATTCGAAATGTTGTGTATTCCCTAACTTCCTCAAATAAATCCAGATCAAGCCTTCTTATCAAGTCACTCTTCGGTGATTAGAAGTTGAGTATCATGTGGCTTGGAAATCTGATTTTTATGAGCACTACCACCTCTATGCCAAATGCCAACATGAACGGGGTCTCACCAATTACAGTCATTGGAGTGGTTCGATAAGCCCAATGTACGATTTGAAGTTGGTTGATCTATTTCTCTTTGGCATCATCAAGTCTCTTCTTCATTCTGTACAAAAGGACATTATTGGTCACCTATGTCCGGACGTTGTGATGTGGGTGACCAGGTGCAGAGTGCAGTTTCTTGATCTTCAAATGAATATAATAATCCTCAAACTCGCTATTATCGAACTACGTATTATATCAACAAATAATATTATTCCATATAAAATGTAAGACCTTATCGTACGACATCTCTACTAGAGGCTTTACTTCTACCCACTTAGTGAAATAATCCACCACAATAACCAGATACCTGAATATGTGCCTTGTCTTTGGCAGTGCACCGACCATATGAATTCCTTAAATTGAAAAAGGCCAATGGGATGTGATCGGAGCCATAAAATCCTACAGTCTCCTATGTATCACGATACACCTTTGACACTCATCACACTTCTTTGCATAGTTGGTATAATCTTCTTTCATTATCAATAGATAATATCCTTGTATGGAGACTCATTTCACTAATGACCTGCCTGCTGAATAGGCTCCACATGAGAGCTCATGGACTTCTTTGATCAAGTAATGGAATTCAATGGATATAATAAATATCCGTCTAAAAATTTTACATCTTCGAGCCTGCATCCTGTCATATTGTAGAGGAGTTTACTTGCCTCCTTTGGATCTTTCGGTACTGTGCTAATTTTCAAGTACGCATGGATAGGATCCATCCAAGATGGAACCATGTCTAACTCCATTACCATCACACATTCTTCTTCAATGCTGTGCTGGGATAAGATATCAACTAGTACTTTTTTTTCAATGTTCAGTTCGAGTAGTTGACGCTAGAAGAGCAAGTGCATCTGTTCAGGCATTCTCAATTCTTGGTATTCTCATAATATGTATGGATGAGAACCTTATTAGTGTTATAACCTTTGCTAGATATTTCTTCACAGACTCCTCTCTGGCTATATAACTTCTCGGCACTTGGTTCACTACTAATTGAGAGTCACTGGGTGCTAATAACTGCTCTGCACCTAGTGATAATGCTAATCCTAATCCTATGACCAGAGCTTCATACTCGGCCTCATTAGTGGGGGACTAAAGTTGAACCTATGGGCATACTCGACCTCTGCACTGTCAGTCGTGTTGATGATTAGTGATGTTCCACTGCCGTTGGTACATGAAGAAATGTCTACAAAGAGCTGCCATACGGGAGGTTCATTTTTAGAATTGCCTTCGACTAAACATCCATCTTTGTACAACTTTTTCATATGCTCCAAATTATGAGTACTTTCTTCTTATCGGCTGATGACTGCAGTCTGTCACTGATCTATTCGACTGACTTTGTTATTGAGCTCTTTTTTAGAACTCTTATCGATTGGCTTTAATGCTTAGCTCTAATCTATAGAAGTCTGCTCTACTGTCTTTGTTGCTGAGTTCTCTTTCGTAGAAGTCTGATTGACGATTTTCTCCTCATAGGTATTTTTTGTTATAAATTCGTCAATTACCCGGCCTTTAATTGCCATTCTGGATTCATACAATATGTCATACTCTCTTAGTTATAGAGTCCAAGCCATCAGTCTACCTAATTTCTCAGGTGTGTGAGTAGCTTGTCATTGATAAAGATCTTCATAAACGATAATTATATGCCCCTAAAAGTAAGGCTTCATTCTCCAAGAAGATTCGATCAAAGCCAATGCTAATTTCTTCAGTCTAGGTTACCGAATTTCAACTCCACGGTGAGCCTTGCTAGTGTAGTAAACGGGATTTTTCACTCCACCTTCTTCTCGGACCAAAGTTGAACTGAAAGCTAGACTCTGATACTTCCAGGTATAAGTACAACTTTTGTCCTAGGATTGGGCTTAACAACAAAGGCACAAATCTTAAGTACTTATTTATTCCAGGAAGGATGCTTCACTCGCATCATTCCATTCAAAGGTATTTATGAGCACCTTAAATAAGTGAAAACATCTATCAGTGGATCTTGTAACAAAACAGTTTAGCGCAGCTACTCATCCCGTCAATCTCTGAATCAACTTTTTATTTTTTGGAGGCTGCATGTTGATTAATGCCTGGATCTTATCAATGATGGCCTCTATGCCCCTCTTATTGACGATAAAGCCTAAGAACTTTCCTTATAAAACTCCAAAGACACATTTTGTTGGAGTTAACTTCATTATGTAGTTCTCTAACTGGTCAAATGTTTGGCCGAGATAGATGATCTGATCAGCTGCCTTATTGCTATTTGTTAGAATATCACCCACATATACTTCAAATATGCCCTTCATAGACTGATATACCCGTATATACCCTCGGCCATGCCGAGGGCGCCCTGAGCCTCACCTGACCCAGACGACCCCTCAGGGGCCGACCCTTCATCAGGCTCCGGAGGACCCCTCAGGGGGGGCGACCCTTCATCAGACTCCGAATGACCCCTCAAGGGGCCGACCCTTCATCAGGCTCCGGATGACCCATCAGGGGGCTGACCCTTCATCAGGCTCCGGACGACCCATCAGGGGTACGACAGTACGAGGCCCAAATTAGGCCAGACTCATTACCGGAAGGAACTTTTCCCTCGGCCTCATATCAAAGGCCGAGAGTGACATCATCACAGCGCGTGGTTTGGGAGACGCGTGGAACAGTGCGCGTGAGGCTCATATGGCACATGGGAGACTGTTATAACAAAATCACACCCTCACATGAGGGAATATTATGTCATCATTTGGCATCTACAGGTGTCAACAGGGGATTGGCTAGATCATCATTTCACATGCACCATGCATACTTGGGGGGTATAATACACCCCCCAAGACCTATATATACTTGTCACCTACAACCCTACAGGGGGATGAATTAATCGATAATTGTAACCCTAGCAAAAACTCTTCTTATACACACAGTAGAGAGAGAAAGTGAGCTTATGTGCATTGTATCCAAGGCCATTAGTGCACATACTTAGTGGATCACACACTCACAGTGGATGTAGGCCAAATTGGCTGAACCACTATACATCATTGTCTTATTCCTCGTATACTCATCTCCTTCTACACACTTACACACTTATACACTTACATCTCTATGGCTGCCATGGCTGCCATTGTTTGAGCTCATCATCACTTATCCGGTGGTGCTAAATCTCAGCATCATCAATTTGGCGCCGTCTATGGGAAACGAGAAGACATCTCTTCCCTTGTACAGCTTGACCTCGCTGGGCACTCTGGTGGTGAGCCAGCTCTCCCCCTGAGAGGAGATGTTTCACCATTGAAAGAGACCCACTAAGGTTCTCAAGCTCACCAGTCTTTTCTTCAGTTCAGCTTTTCATAGCTCAAACACATGGCACCTGAGATGACACCACCACCACTTCCCCCACCGAATGATGGGGGAGGACCTCGTTCCAGTCAACCACCACCTCAGTCTGAGATGGCTGATGTGGTGGAAGACTTAAAGTCTCTGGAAGCAAGGCAGCGGATGATGCAGGAGCAGTTCTAAGCCATAACATACTAAGACCACCAGGGGTTTGACCTGAGATGATTACTCCGGCAGCATCTCTAGGACAGCATGAAGCCTGGGGACCACCCCAGGCACCACGTAAAGACCTGCCACTCCCTCAGCGGCGTAGGGATGTTGCTGACCCCCGGCGTCTACGCCTGGGGAGGCAAGGAAACCCTTGCCCTGAGGACAGGTATGACGACCTGGAGGGAGAGGAGGCCCCTATAGAATGCTGGGAACCATATGAGGTCTCTAACAATACTGTACGACCTCTCCAGGAATGTAGAGGAAAGGGCGAAAGACCAAATCTTGATGATCGCCCGAGAGGCTCTGCTTTTGATCGCTTGAGCAGGGGGTCAGCCTTTGAGAGGCTGGGCCCAGTAAATGACCTGCGGGAAAAATTGTCCAGGTCAAGGAGTGCTGCGAGGTCCAGGGGGGAGGCGGCAGATGGCCGACCCCAAGGACGGGATGACGGTCAAAGGGAAGTAAACAGTCGACACAGGCCTGCTGCAGCAGAACCCTCCGTCCACCTTAAAGAGGCGGCAGGGGATAACATCGGCCAAGCCGACCCTGCGAGGCCCTGAAATGACTCGATCCAGCGACTAGAGGATAAGATCGGTGATATACTGAAGAGCCGGGACCCTCTTCAGAAGGGATACACCATAGGCTCACCCTTTATGGTGAAGATAGTCAACTTCCCTACGCCATCAAGGTTCAAGCCACCTGCGGTCACCCCAAGATACGACGGGAGCACCAACCCTGTCCACCATGTTGAGATGTATCAATCAACAACAAACATATACTCTATCTCAGATGAGATGAGGTGTCGTGCCTTTTCTGGTACCCTGACTGGGGCTGCACATATCTGGTACATGTCTCTTCCAAAAAATTCCATTGAAAATTTTAAGCAGTTGGCAGACCGGTTCATCCACAACTTTTTCTTTGGGGTGAGGCCACAGAAGAAGACCACCCACCTGCTCTATGTTAAGCAGGGGAAGAATGAGAGTC
This sequence comes from Sambucus nigra, assembly GCA_949130495.1. Taxonomy (NCBI): domain Eukaryota; kingdom Viridiplantae; phylum Streptophyta; class Magnoliopsida; order Dipsacales; family Adoxaceae; genus Sambucus; species Sambucus nigra. The sequence continues at coordinate 112,752,044 of OX422216.1, forward strand.
TGAGGGACTACATAGCCAGATTTAATAAAGAGAAGCTGGAGGTGGAAGACTATGAGGAGAGCATAGCTACGACAGCCCTGATTGGAGGACTCCAAAAGGGGAAGCTGTTATGGAAGCTTGCTGAAGACCCTCCGAGGACGATGGCTGAATTGCTGTCAACAGCAGGAAAGGTGATGAACGCCGAAGAGGCGATGGTCGAAAGATACGAAGACAAAAAAGGAGGCGCTAGTGGGGGTAAATACCCTAAGAAGAACAAAGAGGGGAAGAAGAGGTCTATGGATGACAAGTTCGCTGGTTACACCCCTCTAACGGTCAGCTGTGAACAAATTCTCAATGAGATAAAGAGTGATAGATCCCTGAAGTGGCCTGAGAAGTTGAGGGCAACCCCCAACAAGAGGAACAAGAACCTGTGGTGCGAATTTCACCAAGACCAAGGCCACATAACAAACAAATGCTTTTCTCTGAAATATGAGATTGAGAAGATGCTGAAAGAAGGGAAGCTCAGAAAGTACGTCGACAAAGGTGCCTTCAAGAGGGGCCGAGGGGACGACCCCAGAAAGAAGCGAGGCGATGCATGTAGAAAAGGTCCTAAAAAAAGAGGGGATGACCCTTCTGATGATGAGGACGACCTTGACCTCCCACCAAGAGACGACCAAGGTCCTATCAAGAGGCTTAATATGATCCCGCTCGGAGTGGGAATGATCTCCGGGGGTCTAGCAGGAGGAGGGTCTGAGGTCGCTGACAGGAAGGCCCATGTGGCTGAGGCCAAGGCAGTGACGAAGACGGTACACTCAACCTCTCTGGAGGTCAAATCAGAAAAGAGGAAGAAGGTTGATATGGACACTCTGATAGTGGGGTTCTCGAGAATGGACTTTAAAGGCTTCCTAGCCCCACACGACGACCCACTCGTCATCATAACTAGGGTGCACGGGTGTGAGGTGCCGAGGATATTGGTCGACGGGGGCAGTTCTACAGATGTAATGTTTTGACCGTGCTTCAAAGCCTTAGGTCTCAGTCGTGCTAGACTCGTCCCATACCATCATCCATTGATTGGGTTCAGTGGGGAAAAGGTTCATCCCCTTGGAGTGTATGAGGCTGATGTCAGGATGGGGGACGAGTGGCCGAGATGGCTTACCAAGAAGGTCAGTTTCTTTGTGATGGATGAGCATGTGTTTTTGGCCTACAACATCATACTGGGGCGTGTGGCCCTCAAGGGGTTTGAAGCTGTGCCGTCTACGGTCCATCAGATGATTAAATTTCCTACCCCTTACGGGGTGGGGGAAGTTTAGGGAGACCAGACAACAGCGCGAGAATGTTACTACAACTCCGCTGAAGAAAGGGAGGTGCACAAGAGGGCTACAACCACTTACAATATTGATACCCTAGACCCCAGGGATGAGATAAAGTTAAATAAAGGAGAGGCCGCGGAAGAGGTAGAATCCATCATCCTCGATGAGGATGACCCGAAAAAAACTGTCTAAGTCGGCAAGTCTCTGAAGCTCAATATCAAGGAAGACCTCATTAAACTGTTGAGGAGAAGACGAAGCATCTTCACGTGGAGTCATGTAGATATGCCGGGGATTTACCCTGAAATCATGTGCCACAAGCTCAATGTGGAAGAAGGAGTGAAGCCGGTAAAGCAGAAGAGGAAAATTTACTCTAGAGAAAAGTATGAGGTCATTAGGGATGAGGTCAAGAAATTAGAAGACGCTGAGTTTATCAGAGAGGTCATCTACCCTGAATGGCTGTCCAATGCAGTCATCATCCCAAAGGCCAACGGGAAGTGGAGAATGTGTGTGGACTTCACCGACCTCAACAAGAACTATCCCAAAGACAGCTTCCATCTCCCCCGCATTGACCAGATGGTAGACGCTATCGTAGGCCATGAGCTCATGAGCTTCATGGATGCCTATTCAGGGTACAACCAGATCTTCATGAACCCTGAAGACTCGGAGAAGACAACCTTCATTACTGACAAGGGGACATACTGTTATAGGGTCATGCCCTTTGGCCTAAAAAATGCGGGGGCAACGTACCAGTGCCTCGTAAATAAAATGTTCGAAGACCAAATTGGGAAGTCTATGGAGGTCTATGTAGATGACATGCTGACTAAGAGTTTAAAGGCAGGGGATCATGTGGCAGACCTGGAGAGGACCTTTAATACAATGGACAAATACCAGATGAAGATTAATCCAGCCAAGTGTGTCTTCGGGGTCGGAGCAGGGAAGTTCTTGGGGTTCATTGTCAACCAAAGAGGCATCGAGGCCAATCCTGAAAAGATAAAGGCCCTTGTTGAGATGAAGACCCCCAAGTCCATTAAAGACGTTCAGAGGCTCACAGGGAGACAAGTGTCTACCATTCTTCAAAATTCTCAGAAAAGCCTTCGAATGGAGTGAAGAATGCGATGACGCCTTCAAGGAGTTAAAATCATACCTGGGGACTCCCTTGCTGTTGTCACGGCCCGTGCAGGGTGAACGAATTTATGTGTACCTCGCCGTTTCAGAGTCAGCCATCAGTGCAGCCATTGTGAGAGACAAAGACAGAGTACAGAAGCCTGTGTATTTTAACAGCAAGGCACTCCAGGGGCAGAGCAAAGATATCCAAGGATGGAGAAGTTGGACTACGACTTGATCCATGCATCGAGAAAGATGAAGCCATACTTCCAGTCCCATACAATGGTCATCCTCACTGACTCTCCCCTTAGGCAGGTTTTTCACAAGCCTAAAAAATCAGGGAGGTTAATGGCCTGGGCGATAGAGATGGGGGAGTTTGACATAGTATTTTAGCCTAGGACGGCCATTAAAGGGCAAGCATTGGCAGACTTCGTGGCCGAGTTTACTTGGGAAGATGATGAAGCCGAGGGTGAGAGCCTCGGGAAGATAGATACCCGATAGGGTGAGCTCACCGACACACCTGCAGATAAGGCTGAGACGAGCACCGCTAGAAGGAAGTGGTTGAAAATGAAGAGGGAAGATATCTCTTTAGACAGGGGTCACTCACCGAGGGCAGTTTCTCAGAAGAACACACCGTGTGGAGTTTCTTCGTTGACGGGTCCACTTACGAAAGCGGCAGTAGAGCTGGATTAATAGTATCAGCACCCGACGGCACAGACATTGAGTATGTCCTGAGGTTCAAATTTAAGGCCTCCAACAATGAGGCCGAATATGAGGCCTTCATAGCAGGCCTCTCCTTGGCCAGATCTCTTAGTATCGGTCGGATTTTGGTTCATAGAGATTTGAGGCTAGTAGTGAATCAGATACTAGGAGACTACGAGGCCAAGGACGAGAGGATGGCTAGGTACCTTGAGAAGGTGAGGTCATTACTGAAGGGATTCAGAGAAGTGAAATTAAAGAGGATACCTAGGCTCGAAAATGGCCATGCTGATGCCCTTGCTAGGTTGGCCTCGGCAACTAGGACAGACATCAGGAGGATGGTCCCAGTAGAGATTTTGCTTCGGCCAACTATTGAAGACGCTGAGGGAACACTTAGCAATTGCCTAAATGTTTCTCAGGAAGCTTTGTGGATGGACCCTCTGATCAGGTACATTAAAGAGGGGGAGATGCAAGAAGCAAGGCAAGAAAGGAGGAAGTTGAGATACAGGGCTGCAAATTTCACTGTCATTGGGGACACCTTGTACAAAAAGGGATTTCTACTCCTCTTACTTAGGTGTGTGCACCCATCTGAGGTCTCATCCCTTTTGCAAGATGTGCACAAAAGATCGTGCTCAAGCCACATTGGGGGCAGATCCTTAGCGAAGAGGGTGATCACCCAAGGGTACTGGTGGCCGACCTTGGGAAAAGACGCCGCGGCATATGTAAAAAAGTGCGATAAATGCCAGAGATTTTCCACCATCCCTCACCAACCCCATCAGCCTCTTACCTCCATTACATCACCATGGCCATTTTCAGTGTGGGGGATCGACATCGTAGGACCCTTACCAAGAGCAGTCAATAACTATCGGTTCCTCATCATAGCTATTGACTATTTCTCAAAATGGGTGGAGGCCGAACCGATGGTCACAATTACAGAGCAGAAGACCTTCCAGTTCATCTAGAAAAATGTTATATGCAGATATGGTCTCCCCAACACCCTCATCTCGGATAACGGGACTCAGTTCAAGAATACATCTCTACAGAGATACTGTGAAAGGGTGAGTATCAAACAATTTTTTTCCACCTCAGGCCAACCTCAGTCCAATGGGCAAACAGAAGTTATAAACAGGACAATCCTAGATTGAATCAAGAAGAGGCTTGAGGAGGCAAAAGGAAGATGGGTCGATGAGTTATATGCCGTGTTGTGGGCATACAGGACGACAGTGAGGACCTCTACCGGAGAGACCCCATTCATGCTAGCTTATGGATCAGAAGCCGTTATCCCCCCGAGATTGGGTTTCCTACTCATAGGGTCCAAATGTATGACCCCCAGAGAAATACAGAAGAAAGGAGACTCGGCTTAGACCTGATTGAGGAAAGGAGGGAAGACGCCGAGATAAGGCAGGCCGCCTACCAGCAGAGGACCACAAGGTTTTACAATCAGAGGGTGAAACAGAGGCCAATCGGAGTGGGGGACTTGGTCCTCAAAAAGACTTGTCAAAAGCCCAACAAGCTCCATCTTAATTGGCATGGCCCATATAGGGTCATCGATGAAGTTGTCCCTGGGACCTATAGACTAGAAAACCTAAAAGGGGAACCCTTTTCCAACCCCTGGAATGCAGACCATTTGAAAAAAATACTATCGGTAGTGTTGTAAGGTCTTGATAGACCATAATTGTAATAGGAGTTGCTCCAACAGAACACTTGGAAAATTAATGAGAAGTATCCATGTTTCCCCTCATCCTGTGTTTATCAGTTCTAGTACGCATGAAAACATTTTCAGAGAACGGCCCTCAGCTATAATGAGGGTCAATAGAGGGGACGACCCCACCATTTCCCTCAAGAAAGACGAGGGAATACTTAATTAAAAACCATTAGTTTGGTTATTGGAACCCTTGGCTATAATGAGGGTCAATGGAGGGGACGACCCCATCATTGCCCTCAAGAAAGATGAGGAAATACTTAATTAAAAACCATTAGTTTGGTCATTGGAACCCTCGGCTATAATGAGGGTCAATGGAGGGGACGACCCCACCATTGCGCTCAAGAAGGACGAGGGAAGACTTAATTAAAAACCATTAGTTTGGTTATTGGAACCCTCGGCTATAATGAGGGTTAATGGAGGGGACGACCCCACCATTGCCCTCAAGAAGGACGAGGGAAGAATTTATTAGAAACCGTTAGTTTGGTTATTGGAACCCTCGGCTGTAATGAGGGTCAATGGAGGGGACGACCCCACCATTGTCCTCAAGAAAGACAAGGGAAGACTTTGTTAAAAAAACATTAATTTGGTTAGTATAACCCTCGGCCTATAATGAGGGTCAAGGGAGGGGATGACCCCACCATTGACCTCAAGAAAGACGAGGGAGGGGTTAGTGATATTTTTGGGTTAGTGATATTATTAGTATAAAAAATCCACAATACAAATCACATAAGAGACGAGTATGGAAGACAACAAGAGGCATTATATTACAAAGTGATGTTCGTTTTACAAAAATAGAGTACAAAAATATTAATTACACTAAGAAGGTGTGGGCTACAGACAGCCACCCTATTGAGCAACATCAGAGGGCAGGGCCTCAACGTCAATGAGAGAGGTCTCCTCAACGACCATGACAGGACGAGCCTCAGACGTGCTTGTGCCTTCTGCATGCTGAGATTCCACTTGGGCTAGGGCTTCAGCAATAAGTGGGTCATCTAGTTGAACTGCCTCACGAGAGGGGCGAACAGACGACACTGCATCAGCAAACTTAAGGATGATCCACCGACAGGCCGTCCTAATCCCCCTCTCTAAGTACTCAAGACCGAAGCCTTAGAACTCGTCTGAGAGTTTGTAGGCCTCCACAACATCGGTCCCTGCCTTCTTCATCGCCTCAGATAGCTCAGTCTTGTGCTGAGCCCCCATGTTAGTCAAAGCCTCATCCCTCTCCTTAATAAGCGAGTCCTTGGCCGCCATGTTTACATCATGCTGCCTCGTCAGCTCGTCCAGAACCCTTGCGTGTTCAATTCTGGCACTCTCTAGCTCAACCCTTGCAGTCTCCATCTCCGTCTGCAAATCAGCCTCGTGTTGGATGGCTCTCTCGGCTTTATGGAATTTTTGTTGATTCTCATCCATCCATTTAGTAGCCGAGGTGAAAGCGCATACAGACTGCATAAAAATAATAAACAGTTGTCAAGAGGCCGAGAAAATAGTTAGTGAAAGAATGTAACTAAGGGAATACCTGAGCTAGAGCGTGCAGACCATAGTCATACACTTTTTCTGGAGGTATCTTTGATAGAAATTCATAATCAGCAGCCGAGGGGGCAGAAAACATGGACGCCTTGGCTGCCCTCAGGTTCGTGATCAGGGAAGATGGCTCGGCCTTGAGTGATGTCAAGTTTTGGGACCAGAAGGCCCCCATGCTAGAAGAGGAACCAGTCCCCTCAGATGACTCCACCCTCGCCCTCGTCCTAGAATCCGGTCGAGGGTGAGCAGGGACTTCAGGCTCTTTTCTTTTGTGACCGTCGACTGTCGGTTCAACAAGTGTCGGCCCCACGGCCTTTGTCTTCCTCGGAGCCTGCTGAGGCTCCTTGCCCTTCTTCTTGCCTAAGTTAGATAGCAAACTTGGGGAAGTCATTTCCCAGAGTTGATCAGATATACCAGAGGGACGACCTGAAAGGGGGACGATACGTTAGAAAAATGCAGAGGCAAAGATGAAACACTTGAAAAAAGTAAAGAATGAGCAAAAAATAATGTAACTCACATAGCTTTGTCAAGGGACTGACCCTCAGACCAGCTTCTTTGAGGAACTTGGGGGTCATCAGATCTTTAAATTTTGCAATCTCACCCCCTCTCCCTCGTTCCCTCGGGTACTCAACTATGTCTTTCTCATTCAGACTAAGTCCGGAATCATACCTGGCCTTCATCGAGGGGTTTGACCATCTTCTGGGAACCCTCGGACTATCATCCAAATGTTGAGACACGGCAAAAAATTCCCACTCCACAGAAAAGAAGAAAAATCTCTTCTTCCAATCGTGGTTGGAGGTCTGTGCCACATGGAGAAGTTTGTTGTCAGACCTCCTCGCCCCCAGGTGGTAGTACCCAGGCTGTTTGGACGAGGAGATGATATTGTAATAGGCCAAAAATACGTCGGCCGATGGCTCATCAGTGAAAGCATTCTTCCACAAGGAGATGTAGCCAAGGATCGTCCTCCAGGAGTTGGGATGAAGCTGAGAGGGGGTAACACCGAGGGCTGATAGGATATTTACGACAGCAGGATGCAGAGGGAATCTGACACCAACCTTGAACATTTGTTCGTATACTGCAACCTCTCCCTCTTCACCCTCAAAGACCCTCTCAGACTCATAGGGAACCCTCATAGTTATATTTGGGGACACCCCATAGGCATGCCTCCACAACAAGAGGTCACGATCCCTAACTGAGGAGATATAGGACGAGGCATCGGAGGTGTCAACCTGGTCATCATCTGAGTCCTCACCCTAGTCCTTTGTCCCATCTCCCTCGGCCTCATCACCTGCCAGAGACCTCTGGGGAAAAGCCATCTGGAAGGCATGTGGAGATAGAGTAGTCATAGGTACGGCCTCGGAAGTAACCATACCCTCGGCCTGTCGGCCTGGGCTTAGATCAGGCGTCTCTCCTCTCCCAGAAGGTCCAGCGCCAGTGGGCGACGATGCTCTCTCATCCATCTCTCTGGAATAACTCTCGGCTGGACGACAGGACGACCCTCAAGACTCAGATGGCTCAAATGGCTTTATTGTGGCAAGAGGAATGGGAAAGATGGGTCGTACCCAATTAGGGTCGGCCCCTCGTCTTCTCTCCTCCTCTCCCTCTATTCGTCTGATCTCTACGAAAAGCTTCTCTCGCAAGGATGGGAACTCCTCGGCTAAATTATAAAGCCTCCTAAGCATTAAGGGGGAGACCCTACACTTAGAAGAATTTTGGTAACCTAACCTAACTACAAACAAATCTCACAATTGACCAGGGTGGACTTTTCGATCAAAACCTAAGAATTGAAGGGTTTTTTATCAAGAACAATTCAAGAACAGCTTACCAGAGGTTACACCGGAAAAGCTATGGAACAGCCTAAGAAAATCTAGCCCTATGAGCTTAAAACATGAAAGCAAACAAAATGAAGATAAGTAGGGCACTAGGGTCGAGGTGTTACCTGACGAGGAATGGCGAAGCTGCTAAGCTTGAAGGTTCAAAAACTGCAGAAATGGCAAGAACGCTGGAAGCGAGAGAGAGAGAGAGAGAGCTTGGGCGCGAAGAAGAAGAAGAGAATGAATGGTTTCAAAAATTACTTATATACCTTAGTAATGAGTGGGCCCATTACCCAAGCCAAAGCACAGCCCACAAGGAGGGCATCATTAGGGCACAAAGCCCCAAGCAGCATGCAGCTGCCGCGCCTTGAAAACTGGAACAACATTGGATAAAAATTTAACAGCTGTCACATCAGCTTGACAGGTGTCACTCATCAAACAGACCATACACTTAGTCTCAAAAGCAACACTATCCCTCAGCCATCTCAGCATCATCTATGGCTAAGAGCTGGGGGGTGATTGATATACCCGTATATACTCTCGGCCATGCCGAGGGCGCCCTGCGCCTCACCTGGCCCAGACGACCCCTCAGGGGTCGACCCTTCATCAGGCTCTGGACGACCCCTCAGGGGGGCCGACCCTTCATCAGACTCCGGACGACCCCTCAAGGGGCCGACCCTTCATCAGGCTCCGAATGACCCATCAGGGGGCCGACCCTTCATCAGGCTCCGGACGACCCATCATGGGTATGACAGTACGAGGCCCAAATTAGGCCAGACTCATTACCGAAAGGAACTTTGCCCTCCGCCTCATATCAAAGGCCGAGGGTGACATCATCACAGCGCGTGGTTTGGGAGACGCGTGGAACAGTAAGCGTGAGGTTCACATGGCACATGGGAGACCGTTATAACAAAATTACACCCTCACGTGAGGGAATATTATGTCATCATTTGGCATCTACAGGTGTCAACAGGGGATTGGCTAGATCATCATTTCACATGCATCATGCATACTTGGGGGGTACACTACACCCCCCAAGACCTATATATACTTGTCACCTACAACCCTACAGAGGGATGAATCAATCGATAATTGTAACCCTAGCAAAAACTCTGCTTATACACACAGTAGAGAGAGAAAGTGAGCTTATGTGCATTGTATCTAAGGCCATTAGTGCCCATACTTAGTGGATCACACACTCATAGTGGATATAGGCCAAATTGGTTGAACCATTATACATCATTGTCTTATTCCTCTTATACTCATCTCCTTCTACACACTTACATACTTATACACTTACATCTCTACGGCTGCCATGGCTGCCATTGTTTGAGCTCATCATCACTTATCCGGTGGTGCTAAATCTCAACATCATCATAGACCTTGTTTACCAACCTCTAATATTTTTCTCCACTATTATTTAGCTCGAAGGGCATAGCATTGTAGTTGCATGTACACCGGCTACTAATAAATGAGGTCTTTTATCTGTCTTTAAGTTTCATCCTGATCTGGTAATATCCAGAATATGCGTCCATAAAATTGAGAAGCTCGTGGCCAGTAGTGGCATCGACCAACTGATCAATCCTAGGCAAGGGATTATGGTCCTTGGGGAAAGTTTTGTTAAGGTCGGTAAAGTCGACAAACATGTGTCACTTATCATTCTTCTTCAGAACCATAATAACATTTGCAAGACATTTTGGGTATTTAACATCCTTTGCGAAATCTGCCTTTCTCATCTTATTAACCTCATATTGGAAAGCCATGTTCTTCTCCTGAATAAACACACAATGATTTTATTTGACAAGCTTTATGTCCTTTACTATACTGAGATCATGGCAAAGGAATTTTAGATCTATCCCCAGCATATCTTCATGAACCCACGAAAACATGATCTTCCTTTGCCTAAAAAAATCATTCAACTCCTTCTTGAATGTAGGATCCAACGATGATCCAATCTGAATCGTCTTCTCTAGGTTCTCGTCATCAAGAATCACCAATTTAACCTGCTCCATAAGTGTAATAACCCATAATTTTGAGAGCATATTTATGAATATTTTATAAGATTCTAGTCAAGATATTTTATTTTAAATGAAAAGAATTTTTCATATTACATTTTAAAACAATTTATTTTGGTTTGAAATCGAATCAAACATTTAAATTCAAATTTAAATGGTTTTTGAACATTTTTTTATGAGTAAAATATGTAAAGTAGGTAATTTTAAATTAAAAGGCAATATAGTAATATACATTAGCTTAGGCTCCAACCTAGGGTTTGAGAGAGATGTTATAAAGGAATATTATGGGTGATTATAAGGAAGAGAAGATGAAAAACAAGAGACAAAAATGATCAAAAGAATAAAAAATGAGTGGAATGAGAAGAGCCAATTTGAAGTGTTTATATCTTCTTTTGGAGTGCCTTCGGATGTGATTTGAGAAAAAATCAAAACATATACCTGACCTAATTTTTCGTGTAGAATCCAAACATAAAGTTGGATTGGTAGTTTGATTAATGTTCAAAGCTATTTTTTCTGGGTTTTCAAAAATAGGCCTACAATTGTGGATTTTAACTCTCTTGAGGTAGTTTCGTTCTTCCGTGGTTAATTTAGTGTGATACACTTATTCAATATTGATTGTATATTTTTATCCATGCTATGTGTTGTATTTATATGAATTGTATGCTCGTATATTATATTCGTTCTTGCACCCATTTTGTATGTGTTATTTTTATGCCGTGTATTTTGGGTAACGGAACTAGTTGATTTTAAAAGCATGTTGGGTTATAGAATTGGGTAAAAAAACATGTAAACTTGATTTATCAGAATTGAATCTGAAATTTATTTTAATTGGGAGAATGATATTATGATTATTATTATTATTGGAAAACACATAGGCATTCCTTAGCCAAACCACCCGTTGGACGGGGTGTGGTGTCAGCTACAATTTTATTTGTTGTCCAAAGATTAGGCCATGGACCCTGGTTGACGAGTATACCAAGTGTTAATATGGAAATGATGCCAATATTTATGGCTATTATGCCAATTTTTGATGGGCCATGTACTCGAGTTATATTATTTATTTTTGGGGGACACTGGATTGTTCCTAGGATAATTGACAGGATAGTGGACAGGAGTCCATACCATACTGTGGGAAATAGGGCGGGAATTTTGATGTGGGGTATTGGGTTGTGTAGTGTCGCGTCGAGATCATAGGTGATGGTTATATTATTGAAATTTTAGTTTGAGTATTCATATTTCATACACTCTTGTATATGATGCACGCACACACGTGTATGTGTAGTTACACTTGGAGCATTTATACGAGCTACTGACTTTTTCGCTCATCCCCCAATATTTTTTTTGTATTTCAGGTTGATGCGAGATGATATATATGGTATTGTTGAGATTGGGACGGTCACTAGAGGCTCTGGATATTTATTTTCAAAATTTATTTGTATGAGTTTGTTTATTGTAAATTGTTTTGTGAAAGGACATTTGAGATTTAGTAAAATTGAGAAATTTTATTCAGTAGATTTATTATTTATGCTTTCGCAAATTTATTTTCAATCTAAATGGTATTGATTTATAAAAAAAAATTCTCTAATTTATTAATATTTTTCAGTAGCACCTCTTGAGGTGTTACAAAGTGGTATCAAAGCATAAATTATTTGTATTCTCGGGCTTAGGGTTATTGGTTCGTTACGTTGTTCATTGAGAGAGAATTGGTTTATGTTGATCTTATTTGGGTGATGTTGAACTTTCTGTTTGAATTTAAGGTAAGAAAATTTTGGGTGAATTTTGAGGATGAAATTCCTTTTGTAGGGGGGAAGAATGTAATATCCCGTAATTTTGAGAGCATATTTATGAATATTCTATAAGATTTTAATCTGGATATTTTATTTTCAGTGAAAATATTTTTTTTATATTACATTTAAAAACAATTTATTTTGGTTTGAAATCGAATCAAACATTTAAATTCAAATTTAAATGGCTTTTGGACATTTTGTGATGAGTTAAATATGTAAAGTAGTTAATTTTAAATTAAAGGGAAATATAGTAATATGCATTAGCTTAGGCTCTAAGCTAAGATTTGAGAGAGATGTTATATAAGGAATATTATAGGTGATTATAAGGAAAGGAAGATGGAAAACAATGAACAAAAATGATCAAAAGAGTAAAAAACGAGTGGAATGAGAAGAGCCAATTTGAAGTGTTTAGATCTTCCTTTTGAGTGCCTTCGGATGAGATTTGAGAAAAATTCAAAGCACATATCTGACCTAATTTTTCGTGTAGAATCCAAATCTGAATTCGGATTGGAAGTTTGAATAATGTTCAAATCTGATTTTTTCGAGTTTTCAAAATAGGCCTATAATTGTGGATTTTAACTCTCTTGAGGTAGTTTCGTTCTCCAGTGGTTAATTTAGTGTGCTACACTTATTCAATCTTGCGTATATTATATTCGTTCTTGCACCCATTTTGTATGTGTTATTTTTATGCCGTGTAGTTTGGATAAGGGAACTATTTGATTTTACGAGCATGTTGGGTTATAGAATTGGGTAAAAAAAGTGTAAACTTGATTTATGGGAATTAAATCTAAAATTTATTTTAATTGGGAGAATAATAATATGATTATTATTATTATTATTATTATTATTATTATTATTATTATTATTATTATTATTATTATTATTATTATTATTATTATTATTATTATTGGAGAATGCATAGGCATTCCTTAGCCAAACCACCCGCTGGACGGGATGTGCTGTCGGCTACAATTTTGTTTATAATATAAAGACTAGGCCATGGACCCCGGTTAGTGAGTATGCCAAGTGTTATTACAGCAGTTATGCCAATATTTTGTGGCGGTGATACCATGTTTTGATGGGCCATGTACCTAAGTTATATTATTTTTTTTTTGGGAGGGGGGGTAGGGGCATTGGATTATTCCAAGGATAATTGACAGGATAATAGACAATAGTCCATACCGTACTGTGAGAAATACGATGAGAATTTTGATATGGGATATTGGGTTGTGTAGTGCCGCGGTGAGATCATAGGTGATGATTATATTATTGAGATTTTAGTTTGAGTGTTCATATTTCATACACTCTTGTATATGATGCACGTACACACGAGTATGTGTAGTTACACTTGGAGCATTTATATGATGTACTGAGTTTCCTGCTCATCCCCCCATAGTTTTTTTTTTATTTCATGTTGATTCGAGATGATATTTATCAATCGTTGGGATTCGGACCGTCACTAGAGGCTCTGGATATTTATTTTCAAAATTTATTTGTATCATTTCGTTTATTGTAAATTGTTTTGTCAAAGGACATTTGAGATTTAACAAAACTGAAAATTTTTATTTAGTCGATTTATTATTTATACTTCCACAAATTTATTCTCAATCTAAATGGTATTGTTTTATAAAATAAAATTCTCTAACTTATTAATATTTTTCAGTAGCACCTCTTGGGATGTTACAATAACCTCACTAATGACCACTTTATTATCATCTCGAGGATCTAAAGTTTGGATGTGATAAGTATTGTTCATTTTCTTTTGCTATTCCTACTCTGTAAAGGTATAATAGCATTCACGTGTATTTGGTTACCCTGGACCACACCAACTCCATAGAGCTTAAGGAGTTTCAAGAATTAATGGATAGTGGAAGACATAAATTTAGATTTCTTTAAGCCGACCCTGTTGAATATTATATTATATGCCGAGTGGACGTTCTCATTTAGGATAAAAACATATTGTCTGTGTTCAGCAGGTAGGCGATGTGCCAATGATGACCTAGAGATCCATTGTTCCCAAGGGGAGCAGCTTATCCTCCAAAAAAGTGATGAGAGGTATGTCATACACCACCAATTTCCTATCCTATAACCTCAACTCCTTAAAATAGTTATAGAATAGAAAATCTGCAGAACTGTTATTATTTACCCAAATCCTCTCTACTCGGCTTTCGTGCTCCATCATGGTGATGACAAAAGGGTCGTCATGGGGATAAAGTACACCTAACAAGTCATCTTATAAAAAATCGATAATGAGACTACCTTTTTTACCTTCCGAGAACGAGACGCCACGACACCGACCTAATTGACCTCTATGACATGAGTACACGCCTTTTCCTCGTTGAGGTAGGCTTTCCTCTAGTTTGGTCTATATTCACCGCTAGTGTCACTTCCAGTTATAAAGTGACAATCCAAAGAAATCATGCCAATGTCATTCAGAGTCTTTTTTGTTTTCTTGGGCATATCTGGATCATCTTATGAGTCCTCATCTTGTCTCTTTTCTTCTAGTCCGCCTTTTAATAAGGGGATTTGGATCGTCTTCTTGGTTTGTGCTCATCGTTTCTATCCAATCGACTACCTTTATCAACGTACTTCATCAGCTTACCCTGTTTGATCAAATTTTCAATTTCGTTCTTCAAGACCATGCCACTGTCAGTTTTGTGGCCGCAGTCCTTAGGAAATTCACAGTATTTTCTCTTATCCCTCCGATTTGATGGAGCTTTCAATTTACCCGATGTAACACCTCGCGCATTCTCGCATCGGTCGCAGCCAAACTACGTCGGGTATTACTAAATGATTTATCATTCTCATCATGTGACACATTTAAAATTTCAATCCACCAAATATATAGCAATTAAATCCAAAGAGTATATAAAAACATCCAACCAATAATATCCATGACCATGCTAATCTCCAAAATAACTCCAACTCAAATTTTATTTAAACTCAAATGAAATAATCCAACAATAAGTGTCCGAGGGAAACTATAAATAAATGTGGAACCGATTAACCCACCAAATCCATAAATGAAAGTTTCATAATAAAAACGGCGGAATGGAAAGTAAATATAAACTACTAAAGCAGATAAAATAAATCTCCAATTGTGCTCCAAAGATCTTCAATACATCCCATGCAGCCATTCCAGCATCTATACCTAGAATATTAGTTAATGCAATGGGTCAGAGCTCACCGTGTGAATACTAGCTACTCCTCCCAATTAGAGTTCGTAAACCCAGACAATAGTATTATACATGATAAACATTACAATAGAGTATTTTAAAGTTAAATGATATATATATATATATATATATATATATATATATATATATATATAAAATAACTACTATATATATATATATATATATATATATATATATAGATATAGTATTATACATGAGAGTAAAATAACTACCACTATCTATCCATCTTACTAAGGCATCCCAATGTACTAGTCCAATTATGACATTTCGATCATTTAATTATGCTAAAGCTATCAATTTACTTAAATTTGTTTAACCAAATTTTATTATAGTGGTGTCGTCATATATAGTCCACCTTTCTATTGGTCCTGCACATATTCGAGCCTGTCTAAAGTGTATACTACACACATTTCTTCTTGCTATAGCCAGTCGATCCAATTTCATTACCCCTGCACTTATAGACAAGGTTCCACACACGACATGTTACTATAGCCAACTAACCCCTATTATGTCAGTCTTACACTTATTGGTGACACCAACACACATCGCTATAGCCATGTAACCCGTATTTTGTCATCTCTACACTTATTAGCGATGCAAATTCATTTTAATACCCATTTATTATCTTAGGCACTAATTCTCAATTTTTTCAAGTTATCATCTTTTCTATTAGCCTCACCCTTTAATCGAGCATAAATCCTCAAAACCATCCCTAGTCCCATACCTAGAGATATCCAAAACATAAATATGTCATAGTCTATAATTTATGAAGAATACATGCCAAAATCACTACCTAGCCTCACTCCTAGGCTAATGATCCAATGGAAAGAATGTAAAAATCAACCCCACCCTAGAGTCGTACCTCCTTAAAATCTACACTAACTAGTCCCATACATAGAAAGTGTTACCAATAACTAAGTCCTGCCTACTAGTCCTATACCTAGCAAACAACCAAAAATAAAGTGAGAATATTAACTACTCTAACAATCTCGTCGTCCCCGTGGTGTCAAATATTCATTCAATTTACGAATCACACATAACATATTTTCAACATATCACAACAATTATTTAAATAAATCGCAAGATCACTATTTATCCAAATTATGTCTATTTAATTATAACATTAATCAAGCAATTTGTTTTCTCATCAATTTATAGAATATCTATTCACGTGCATATTTTAATACAACAACACATCTATACTCTAAACGATGTACATAATTAACATGGTTATACATGTCGAAATCAATTTATAACATCCCTACAATTTATTCTATGTGACACCCCGCCTAATTAAACCTTGGGTGATCAAGCCTTAATTTAATTTAAACAGGTTTCTTAAATGGTTCATTCTTAGCATCACTGCCGAAAACTTTTTAAGTTACTAACCACCTACGTGAAATTAAGCTAGTGCCAAATTTTATCTTCCTTAAGCAGAATAAACAACCCATACAAAAACGATACAATTTCAGTAATAATAAAAAAATTCGCATAAATAACTGAATGCAGATAAAGTCTTGCCGAAAACCACGGCCAATAAAAATCAACTCAAAATCCAGAATCATAATAACTGTAAAAGTAAAGATTGGACAACATGTCCCAACTAAGAATACTAAAACTGAGATCCTGCACTAGAACTGAAAAAAGGAAACGTCTAAATAATCCCTGCAACATCCACATGTGCTGCAGCTCCCAAATTCCTGGAATGAAATCATGCTGGGTGTCCCTGTGGCTGGGCACCTAAAAAGGTTTTTAAAAATTTTACATAGCAAGAGTTAGTACTCAAAACATTTGAAAATATTTTGCAAGCAGTTATCACTATTGAGTTATTGATTACACATTTTAAGGTTTCGCACACTCCCTTGAACTTCCTCACCTCTCTTCTATAGTGCATGTCTAACGAGGATACTTAGTTCACCTAGTTATACTACCCCAAATAACTAAATTAGAATACCCACTGTATGTACCCCCTCACTAAGTTCTCATGACCTACTCACCGTAGTTTAATAATCCATATTTCATGTATTATAAGCGTAGATAACTTATTTACTGCTTGTTATCCTTATTCTTGTAATAATTACATCACACTATTTAATTATTACAAAGATAATTACAATTCATCTCATTATCTACTATTCTAAGTCTGTAGATTATGCACATAGAATACATCTTATCACACAATCATGTATTGAATATCATTTATCACTAACATATCCTTTTACCACACATAAAGGACTCTTGGTTCGGAATGATTCATCGACCCCGAGTGAGAGTTGGTTCGGAATAATCCATCGACCCCAACTATATATATATATATATATATATATATATATATATATATATATATATATATATATATATATATATATAGACACACACACACACACACACACACATATTCTGGTTCGGGACTCTTTCATCGCGACACCAGTTTAAGGTTTGATTCGGCATTTTACATCGACCCCAGACGTATAATAACTTTATGTTAGTTCGGAATGTCTCATCGACCCTAACATAATTAATTTAGGTAAAATTCTCTTAACTCAAAATTTTATATAATTTAGTAGGTACACACCCGAACTATCAAATTATGCACGTACGTAATATATTTTACTTATATTCACCGTACTCATTAATTTACAATTTATTTCACTATTGCATTTATTCGAGTATTCACGCAACTCTAAGGGTCCTAGTTATCCCTCCCTTAATTCAGTAGTTAAGTTATCTTTAACCTACTGGTATTTTCTGGAATTTACTCTCACTCTTTCCGTAACTAAATTCTCACAATCTCGACATACGGCTCAATCGATCATCTTCCCGTCGATCCATTTCTCCAAAAATTTCCACTTAATCATTTATGAAGGAATCTAACAGTACACCTACTGGTATTTATGAAGTCTCCTCATAGGTAAAATATCATCACTAAGGTTCCCATTAAGCGTCGGTAATTAAAAGGAAATTTATCCACAAAATTTTCTAAAGTACAGTCAGGGTCGATTGATCGATGGGATATGGTTGATCGATCGACTGCTCGATCGATCGACATTCAAGGGTCGATTGATCGATCAAGCAGTGACAAACCCAGATCGTATTCTTCATGCGGGTTTCACCATTTTTATTTATCTATCTTCCATGATAATCCACCATATTTGAAACCAACAATTTCTAATCATTCCTACATGTTCTGGGATGATTACTAATGATTTAAAATAACAAAACCATTATAAATCTTGATCAAATTAACTAAAAATCTTCCTATTTTTCAAGAACCCTAAAAATACAATCTTTCCATCTTTAATCATGATTCTAGATTTTTAGTTCGATTTAATCATCTAGTCTTCTATGATATCAGAATATTTGGAGATCCAAAAACGTTTTACATGAAATCCCTACCAATCATCGATCATAATCAAGTGTTTTACTCCCAAAAATATCATAAAAACCATGTTCTTCATAAAGCTTAAATATGGGTATTATAACTCAATTTATTTTGCAAATAACCACTTGCCTTATGATTTGTAGGGTCTGATTTCGTGGTTGTTGTTGATGATTGGTGATTTTTATCCTTCAATCTTTCTTGCCAACAAGTTGGTGGTGAAATCTCCTTAGAATTCTTCCTCCTTCCTTCTCTTGCCTTAGGAATTTGTTTCTCTCTTCTCTCTAATGGCTATGGTGTATTTTATTTCTTTCTAACACAAGTTTATAACTCTTATAATTTGATATAGGGTTTCAAAATTCGTAGGTCTCCTTACCCATAAATGTAAAGAGACCAAAATGCCCTCGAATGGTCCCGGTTTAGCCCGAAAATGACCCGGCACTCAATTAGTACCCCCGGGTACACTATTTTGACCCTTTCGGAATCATCTGTGGATTCTAAATTATCTTTTGAGTCTCTTAAAATATTTTTCTCATCTCATCTTCAATATTTGTCTACGCGCGACACTCGGTTGAGATAACTCGGGTACGTCCATATAAATCGCTAGACCGTACATATTAACATTCAAAATTTACTACTCACATTTAGTAAATTTTTAATCGTCATATTACTTTATTAACATTACATCACATTAAATTACTCTACTCACGTAATTTAATTTAAAACTTATTTTTATCACATTAAATTACTCTACTCACGTAATTTAAATAAAAAAAAATGTATTTTCCTAACTATGCAGAATTACGGGGTCTTACATTCTACATGCGAACGTCATAAATTTTAATAGAATCCCAACCTTTTATCTAAGCATGCAAGGGTTTTGAGTCTTAATTTGTATTAAAGATTTGAATAAAAATAATCAAGAATTTAGTTTCACTTTCCCTAATTAGTCTTTCTAATTTATTTTAAGAAAAATAATAATCATTAGTGTTTAGGCAACATTTAAAATGCATAATACTAAAGAGGAATAATAGAAGTATTCATGCTTATAGAAATCATTTGAAGAATCTGATTATATGGTTGTGTTTCTCTCGAGAAAATAATGATAACAAGTTGTTGGACGATCTTGAGAAAAATTGATTTAGATCTTAAAAACTTGAGTTAAAAGTTGTGTTCAATGGGGTTTAGGTTTTGTAGATGAGAGAGAATGAAATTGTGAGAGGCTAATGATTTTTAAGAAGGATAAAATGTGTTTTAAAAGTCACACACTCGTCACTTTATGTTTATATTCCAAATATAATTCGAGTCTTAATCAAACACAAACACTAAAAAAAACTATACGAACGGTTTGAGCGTTATAATTAGCTAAAATTTTGCTACATTGTAGCGGACGGCTGTGACACCCCGACTTATTAAATACCGGGTAGCTACTCCTTTTAAATCAAAATGACAAGTTGGTTCAGTTAATAGCATCATTGTCAAAAACATTTTTAATAATTACTAACCACCTAGTATTTAAAAGTAAGATGTCAAATTTTTAATTAAGTCTGATTAACAAGCAGTAAGTGAGATATAAAAGAATAACATAACCATACACCATAAAGTCTCAACGAAGTAACCAACAAACATTAATGAGTCCAGAGGAAAAACTCCTCACAACAATCCCACAACTGAAATGAACAAAATAGTGTATCTTGAATTAATTACATGCCAAGAATCTGAATAACTGAAATATGAAATGTCTCTAATAGAAATGGGCGACATGCCCTACAAATAATGGAACTGAATATGGAGTCAAAACCAAAGGAAGCATCTACTAGCAAGGCCCTGTAACTTCCACAACAGCTACAGCTCGTCATCTGAATGGAAATCCTATGCATGGTGTCCTTGTGGCTGGGCACCTAAAAGGTTTTTTTTACAAAAATAGATTTGAAAGCAAACGGGTCAGAGCCCGAAAGTGGAGAGTATTTTAAAAACAACAAGTGCTTTAATAACATTAAAACAATGAATGCAAAATACATGTTAGGACGTGCACTCACATGAAATTCTCACCTCTCGACTAATTGTGCACTCCTAACGTACCGTACCCATCTAAGCGATATTCGTAACTAACTAAATCGTCATAAGTTCTAACCTCTCTACTCGATTCACAATATAAATTCCCAGCATTATCAATTAAATAGAAGGCTTTACTTAAACTCGGATTCTCAATTGTTAGCAAAACAATTCACAGCAGGTTTTCCCTTTTTATCTTTATCAAGACGTTACTACAATTATTCTCACAATTAAACATAACAATTCCTTTTCATTTAACCATATATTATTCACATCATAAATATACAATACAAGCACCCCGAGGCTAAGCTGTGGTGCACACATACTCTGCTATCCATCCCGGTACATCACATACATAAGGATCACGCATTCCGAATCTCTCAGGAATCGTTCTCAGTTAACAACAATCACAAACAATGGAGGCGAACACAGTCACATCACATGGGTCACGCACATACCTACGCTCCCATGATCAGCAGACTTATTAACTTCCCAATAAGTCCTTCTCTGACCTATGTCCTCGAGGTACCAATCTAAATCCCCCCGTAGGCACACAAAGATTAGATGACCTTAAGCGAACGCAAACCTCCCGTGATAGCAAGTAAGGTAGGTATGTCATACACAAAGATCATATATATACTCAGCATGCACACCTCTTAGTAATTACCATAATTCTATTAGTGGTATACTTCTCATTCTCATACTAACTTATAATGTTACACAATTCACATATCCCCGGTTAATACAAATATTTAGGCCGTCACTTGTTCTCACATCGTAATAGTCACTCACGTCCTAATCCACAATTTTCATTTGGTTCAAATCACACTTCTATGTTTTACTCCTCAATATATCCCAAATATCCCAACTATATCAATTAGTCATCAAGGTAAATGTTATCTCTACAATTAAACCAGGTTACGGGACATTAGAAATCAAATCAGGCCAAAAAGGCCAATCTGTCAACTCGTTAGAAGTCTCGTTCGAACGAGGTTGTTCGAACGAGAGTTCGTTCGAACTAAGTGGGCATCTAACGAGATCTCGTTCGAACGAAAGGAATCAAACGAACATCCAACTCGTCAGAAGTCAAACTGTTAACTCGTTAGAAGCTCGTTCGAACAGGCCTTCTAACGAGGTGACAGTTTCGAGCCCAGAATTCTCCTATCTCGTTTTTCCCAATTTTCTTCACCTCTAATATCAGCCAAACATCATTCCAATAGTATTTCAAGGTTTCTAATCATTCCTAAACATACTTAAATCGTATTATAACATTTATATGGGGTCAAATCATCCTAAACCACACCTAATCATCAAATCTCCCCAATTTTCCCCAAATCTCATGAACATGAACCCTAGAAATTTAAAGTCATCAATAGACATAATTGGATCCATTTTTGTGATATAAAAGATGTATTTCTATCAGAATAATTACCCAAACACAATTCTACATGCAAACACAATAATTACCCAAACCACACCTAATCATCAAATCTCCCCGGCTAGTGTTTTCTGACTATTTCGACCCTTCCGGACACGTTGGAGCACTCAAAATGACCATACGTTTAATAAAAAATAAAATTCATTTTTTTAATTAAATTAAATATTTTTTTCCTGATGCGACCGTCACACGCGTCCCAACAAAATTTCCTAAATTGCCATTTTCAGTCTCACGACAAATTCACTATTTTCAATATTCATATAACGTTATATGTACACATTATAATCGAATACCAACTCACATCTCGTTAGTATTTTATCCGGATTAATTCTCAATTAATACCCATTTAATTCAATTATTCCCATAAATAAATATCACAAAAATACGGGGTATTACATACTTCCCCCCTAATAACAGAATTTTGTCCCGAAATTCGGAACTAGAAAGTACCTGGTAAAAATAACTCTGGATAACGTTCGCGCATATCATCCTCACGCTCCCATGTGGACTCTTCGACATTATGATGTCGCCACTGAACACGCACTAACAGAACTATCTTTGACCGCAGTTTCCGCTCACTTCGGTCTAAAATAGCAATCGGCCCCTCCTCGCAGGAGCTATCAGGCTGGAGATCAATGTGCTCCAAAGCAATGTGAGAATGAGCCAAATCATTTTAAGATATTTCCTTAGCGAGGAAATATGAAACACATCATGAATCCGATGCAAATGCCCCGGTAATCCAAGTCTATAGGCAACAGACCCGATCCGCTCGATGATAGGGAATGGCCCCACATATCTCCGTGCCAACTTCCCCTTCTTCCCAAATCGCATAATCCCCTTCATAGGAGATACTCTGTGTAACACTTGGTCCCCCACTTGGAACTCCCTGAAGAACCTCTTCGCATCAGCATAGCTCTTCTGCCGATCCTGAGCTACCCGAATGCGACTCCGTATCAATTCTATCCTCACCGAAGTATCCTGAATCACTTCTGGCCCAAGTAGTTTGTTGTCCCCCACCTCCAACCAACATGTCGGGGAACGACAAGGTCTACCGTACAATGCCTCAAATGGAGCCATGCCAATGGTGAACTGGTAGGATTTGTTGTAAGCAAACTCCACCAGTGTAAGATACTGCTCCCATCCACCCCCAAAATCAATGATGCACATACGCAACATGTCCTCCAACATCTGGTTTGTACGCTCGGTTTGCCCATCGGTCTGCGGGTGATATTCCGTACTCAACCGCAACTTCGTGCCCATGGCCTCCTGAAAACTCTCCCAAAACTGCGAAACAAATATCTTGTCTCGGTCAGACACGATATTTAGGGGCACACCGTGAAGTCTCATTATTTCTGCAATAAAAAGCTGGGCATACTGTCCCGTAGTGTAGTCTATCCTTACGGGTAGAAAATGAGCGACTTTGGTCAACCTGTCCACAATTACCCAAATGGAGTCGTGACCTCTCTATGATGTAGGCAACCCCGTGATAAAGTCCATGGATATGCTCTCCCACATCCACATCGGGACCTCTAATGGCTGTAGAAGTCCTACCGATCTCTGATGATCCACTTTTACCAGCTGACAAGTGGCGCATTTAGAAACAAACACGGCGATATCTCTCTTCATCCCGCTCCACCAATACCGACGTCTCATGTCTTGGTACATTTTGTCCCCACCGGGATGTACCGCGAACCGTGAGCCGTGCAACTCTGCCATCACCTCGTATCGCAATTCCTCCCCTTACAGAACTACCAGTCTCCCATTGAAGCGTAATCCCCCGTCTGAGCTAACGGTATAGGACTCGGCTCCCTCTGCTAGTAATCAAACTATATGCTCCTGACAGAACGAGTCATTTGTCTCGGCCTTTACCACCTTCGTGAGAATCTGCGGTGTAACAGTCATCACAGACATGAACGATCGGGCCACTGCATCTTGGTGTCCCAACTCTTTCCACTTAGCCTTCCACACCCCTGCCACCTCATCTACTGGTCTACGGCTCAACGCGTCTGCTACCACGTTAGCCTTCCCCGGGTGATATTGGATATCAAACTGATAGTCCTTCACAAACTCAAGCCACCTCCATTGTCGCATATTCAACTCCTTCTGCGTGAATGGGTGCTGTAGGGACTTGTGGTCCGTGAACAATCGAAACTTCTCCCCTAAAAGATAATGTCTCCAAATCCGAAGGGCAAATACCACTGCCGCTAACTCCAAGTCATGGGTGGGGTAATTCTTCTCGTGAGGCTTAAGCTTACGGGAAGCATAAGCTATGGCCTGACTCTCCTGCTGCAATACACCTCCAAGTCCTTGTAAAGACGCATCGGTGTAAACTAGATACTTAACTCCCGGTCTCGGCAATGCTAACACAGGTGCTGAGGTCAACTTGTCCTTCAACCCATCAAATGCCAACTAATAGGCATCACTCCAAATGAACGGCACACCTTTATGAGTCAGATGTGTCAAAGGATCCGCTATCTTTGAGAAACCCCGAATAAACCTCCTTAAGTATCCTGCTAGGCCCAAGAAACTACGGATCTCAGTCGGTGTCGTGGGCTATCCCCACTCCCTCACCTTGGATACCTTTCCCAGATCAACAGATATCCCCCGGTCAGAAATAATATGCCCCAAAAATTGAACCTCCTTCAGGCAAAACCCGCACTTCTCATATTTTGTATACAACTCGTTCTGATGTAGCGTCTGCAAAACCTGCCTCAAATGCTTGGCGTGCTCCTCCTCGTTCTTGGAGTAAACCAGAATATCATCAATGAAGACAATGATGAACTGATCTAGGAACTCTCTGAACACCCTATTCATCAAATCCATAAACACGGCTGGAGCATTGGTCAAACCAAAAGGCATAACCCAAAACTCGTAGGAACCATATCTCGTTAAGAAAGCAGTCTTCGAGACGTCCTCCTCCATAATACGCAACTGATGGTATTCCGATCGCAAATCAATTTTTGAGAAGAAAGAAGCTCCTCTCAGCTGGTCGAATAAGTCATCGATTCGGGGCAACGGATACTTATTCCGTATCGTGACCTTATTCAACTCCCGGTAATCTACACACAACCTCAACGATCCATCCCTCTTCTTCACGAACACTACAGGGGCACCCCACGATGAAGTACTCCTCCTGTATAAACCCCTGACCCAACAACTTCTCAATCTGATCCCGTAACTCTCTCATCTCAGCTGGAGCCATACGGTAAGGTGCGCGGACAATAGGCCGAGTGCCCGGCATCAAATCGATCACAAAATCTATCTCTCTACTCGGAGGTAATCCAGGTATATCCTGAAATACATCGACAAACTCTCGAACAACCGGAATCGAATCAAGTGGTATAACCACTTCCTTAGAGGTCTCCTCCTCTATATAGTACAAATGAGTGGACGATCCTCCCTCAGGACGAGGCATCGCCACTAAAAACATCTCCTGCCCGGGAATGGCAAAGATAATACTCCTACTAAAATAGTCAATCATGGCTCGATACGCAACTAGCCAATTCATACCAATAATGGCATCATACTCAATCATCTCTAACACTAACATATCCGCGGGTAGAGTAAGCCTCCCGATCTCTATACCCACGCCCCTACATATAAGGGAAATCATGGAACCCCTACTCAGCGGTGAATCTACACAGGTAACCGTGCTCTCGGCGGTGTCTAATAACCCAATAGTGCGTGCAAATCTCATAGCAATAAAATAATATGTAGCCCTCGTGTCAAATAAAATACGCCCCAGAGTCCCCTGAATAGAGAACATACCCTCAATGGCTGGTGGATCTTGTGGGGCTGCGACCTGCTGGAGCTGATACACTAATAGAATTATGGTAATTACTAAGAGGTGTGCATGCTGAGTATATATATGATCTTTGTGTATGACATACCTACCTTACTTGCTATCACGGGAGGTTTGCATTCTCTTAGGGCCATCTAATCTTTGTGTGCCTACGGGGGGATTTAGATTGGTACCTCGAGGACATAGGTCAGAGAAGGACTTATTGGGAAGTTAATAAGTCTGCTGATCATGGGAGCGTAGGTATGTGCGTGACCCATGTGATGTGACTGTGTTCGCCTCCATTGTTTGTGATTGTTGTTAACTGAGAACGATTTCTGAGAGATTAGGAATGCGTGATCCTTATGTACGTGATGTACCGGGATGGATAGCAGAGTATGTGTGCACCGCAGCTTAGCCTCGGGGTGCTTGTATTGTATATTTATGATGTGAATAATATATGGTTAAATGAAAACGAATTGTTATGTTTAATTGCGAGAATAATTGTAGTAACGTCTTGATAAAGATAAAAAGGGAAAACCTGCTGTGAATTGTTTTGCTAATAATTGAGAATCCGAGTTTAAGTAAAGCCTTCTATTTAATTGATAATGCTGGGAATTTATATTGTGAATCGAGTAGAAAGGGGTAGAACTTATGACAGTTTAGTTAGATATGAATGTCACTTAGATGGGTACTGTACGTTAGGAGTGCACAATTAGTCGAGAGGTGAGTATTTCATGCGAGAGCACGTCCTAACATGTACTTTGCATTCATTGTTTTAAATGTTGTTAAAACACTTGCTATTTTTAAAATATTCTCCACATTCGGGCTCTGACCCGTTTGCTTTCAAATCTATCTTTTTGTAAGAACCATTTTTAGGTGCCCAGCCACAAGGACACCATGCATAGGAATTCTATTCAGGTGACGAGCTGTAGCTGTTGTGGAAGTTACAGGGCCTTGACAGTAGACGCCTCCTTTTCTTGTCTTGATTCCATATTCAGTTTCATCATTTGTAGGGCATGTCACCCATTTATATTAGAGACATTTCATATTTCAGTTATTCAGATTCTTGGCATGTAATTAATTCAGGATACACTATTTTGTTCATTTCAGTTGCGGGATTGTTGTGAGGAGTTTTTCCTCTGGACTCATTAATGTTTGTTGGTTACTTCGTCGAGACTTTATGGTGTATGGTTATGTTATTCTTTTATATCTCACTTACTGCTTGTTAATCAGACTTAATTTAAAATTTGACATCTTACTTTTAAATACTAGGTGGTTAGTAATTATTAAAAATGTTTTCGACAGTGATGCTATTAACTGAACCAACTTGGCATTTTGATTTAATTTAATAAAGGAGTAGCTACCCGGTATTTAATTAGTCGGGGTGTCACAACGGCGAGACGAAGCTACTGTAAAAATTCAGCTCGATCGGACAATCGAATTTTTATTTTTATTTTCTTATTCTCCTTAGGCGAGATCATCCCTCGATTTTTATATAAAAAAGTTATAATTTCCAAATTTTAATCCCGATTTAAATTCCACTTAAAACCTTATTATTATATTTAAAAAATAACATTTTTACATACCAGAATTAAATAAATTCCAAAAAATTATTTTTTCGTAATTTTTAATTCAACAAAGATTTTTACGGCTAAAAAATCAAGGGGTATTACACCCGACCATTTCAGGTCACGACTTTCTCGGATCTCATCGAGGATGTGATGCACACCTATGGTAAGCGGGGTATACTAGTCATACTTCTTCGGCGTGTCTGACTTCTTGTTGTCCTAAAATTTTTCCCTTTTTTCCTAAGCTCTTTCTAGCGTTGGATTTAGCGTGGCTTAACTCCTTTGTTGCCATTACTTCTTCAACATTCATAATTTTTCTAACCTTGGCCAAAATCTCCGCTATCATGCTAGACTGTTCCTTAGCCAGCATCTAATATAACTTCCCAGTAAATAAAAAAACTCAAAATTATCGTGATTATTATCTTCTCATCATAGTCAACTATTTCAAGCATCTCAGTATTAAAGTGTGTGATAAACTCCCTGGTCATTTCATCTATTTTCTGATGTACGCTTAATAAGTGAGCCATCCTCTTTTCCAACTTTGTACTAAAACATAATTTGTTGATGAAAACATTGGCCAACTATTGGAAGTTTGAGATCTGTCCTCTTACGAGACTGTTATATCAAATTTGAGTTGATTCGGTGATGGTACTGGAGAATGCCCTGCAACTCATTTCATATGGGATGGAATAAATATCTGAAGCTGCCTGGTACTACTTTATATGCAACATAGGATCTGACTTGCCATCATACTTAGGAGTGATGACATATAATTTGAATTTTGCGAGTGTTGCACCCACAATGGATGATGGGAACGATGATCCTTGAATGAAACCCCTATGGAAATGGTTTTTTGTCATTATGATCTCGCCCAAACGATCCTCTAAGTGTTGAATAGACCCCTTCCAGGGTTGTTCGTCATTCTCGACCTTAACCATCACAGTATTTTTTGCTCGGCCTTAACTTTTAGGTGAGCTCTATTATTAAGAAATTTACTCAGCTGGAGTCGATCCTTGTACACTTGGTCTTGACCTTGCTGAGCATTCAACCCTTCTGGTCTCCACTATTCTAAATTTTTCTTTATACTCCCTAGGCTCCCTTGAATCTCTGTACATGTGGGCCCTCGCAGATCTTGGCCCAACCAATCAAAGGAAGACCCTCTGCAAATCCTTTCAAAAATGTTTCGGCATTCCACCGAGTAAGTCCATTCATCGTCATATCCACTTGATCTAATGGTGGATGTTTCCCACATGTGATTGGATATGCTATCGCATTCTAATCTAGAATATTTAGACATGCTAACTTCACCTTTCGTACCCAAATCTAATTGTCTGGATTTTCCCCTACTTTTTCATGATTCGCTCGTCTCATCTCCCTGTATGGGGCTGGAGGATTTTCCAAAGAGATTACTTACTTATATAATGCTCTCAATATACGAAATCGCACCCAACCTGTCATAACAAAGACGAGGAAGTGAGCCGAATGCTTAGTGAAAAATATATAATATGCAGTATAGAATCGAACAACAAAAAGAAAACTCTAACACACATATGCTGTATATATATTTACATGCATGAAATCGTTTTTATCCCAAAAACGTTATTTACCCTGATTAATTTACCTTAATCCAGTAAAGGACATTCCCTTCAACTTGACTTGACATTTACTTCTTGATTTAAAACACTTGGTAAAATACGTAAAACAAATACATTTTGTTTAAGGAAATATTATTTTTTTCACTGAAATTACACAATTTATTCGCATCATTCCACGTTAATACTTTCTTTGAAAATCACCCTTTCAGCACATGCATATGTAGTGTTAGAAAATACTTATTTCTCCTTTGAAAATCTTTTATGTGCACGTTCTTGTGTTACTTATGGGATAAACCTCTTAGGTTGCTTGACCACCCATTTAATCACTTCACTTTACCATTTCTTTACCTTATGAACATTAGTCAATTTTCACATTACTTGTTCATTTTATCCTTTATCGGAACATTTATTAATTCATTCAAGATAGCTTGTTTTTTGAAATATTCACCACACAACCCATTTCTTGACATATTCCATTTTCATTATCTTTTCTTTGAATATTCCAATAATCGCATACTTTACGGGCTCTACACCGCCGACTATGCGCATCATTTTCTTTGACCGATGATTTTGGATCTTTTATCCCAGGGGCCCGGGACCTCCTTAATTTTCTTGGTGTCATCTAAATCCTTATTAATGTGTTTTAATATTTTACAAATGTCCACATTATTCCACCTTTCCTCTTATCCGGACGAATCCAAAACCGGAAATTTCACCCTAGCTCGTGTTACACTTTAAAATCAACATTTCTTGTCCTATACACTATAGCATCGATTTTATTCTAAATTATGTTCATCTATGATCATCTTTTGCAACACCATTTTCAACATTTTATTTCATAAAAATGTTCCAATTTACGTAAAATTACCATTTTACTCATTTGTTTCCAAACTTATCGTTTCCTCCATTTTCACAAATGTTATTTTTTTGAAAACACCATTAAGTTACCCACATTAATTTCTTAAGTGTTCTTAACACATTAACACTTTTTAACATTTTGAGTAGTATTCTTCTCAAGTTGGAAACATCTTTATTTCATTATTTTTATCTCCAAGAAATCATTTACATCTACTACATTAAAACAAAATACCATTTTCTTTATTACTACTTGTAGTCTTGAAATCTTACATTTTTATCACAATTCAACACCCATTGTAGACACCTTAAGAGTTGAATTTTCTAATTTATTCATTTCATATTTAAACCCAAATAAGCCCTCCTGAAACTTTCTTATATGTTCATATTCAAAATACTACGAGTTTATAAGCATGAGAAGATGGATTTTAAGTCTAAAAATCCTATCAAATGAATCTAACATGTGATTTTTTACAAAAATTTCATAATACCTGCAAAAATACATTTTTCAAAACTAAAGGACATTTTTATTCTCCTAAACTTCAACAATATCTAATTTTTATAAAATCTTCATTTTCACCAAAAACTTTAGAACATCATTACATCAAAACATTTGAATAAGATAAACATCATTTCCCAAACATTTTATTTCATAAAATGTTTAGCATCAAATTTCTAGAAATATACCATTTCATTGAAATCCCAATCTTAAATTTCAAGACAACTTTGAGATATTTATTCATAATTTACTTTCTAACAAAATAACATTTTTATTCCATAAAATTGTTCGATACCAAACGTACTAGAAACCCATCATTTTATTCATATGCATTCTACTCTTATAATCTAACAACAAGAATACTAATATGTAAATAGAGTCTTATACTAAGAGTAGAGTTTCTCCACCTCAAATGGAGCTCCAACAATGGTAGGATGAAATATCTAAGAAAATGGCAACCTCCTACCTCCTACCTCCTAAGGTGGCCTTAGAGAAGTTGGCCTAGTTCATCAATCTTGTCTCCGTGGAATCTCCATAAAAAACTCTCTTCAAGATCCAAATATCTCAACTTCTTCTTCCTCAAGAACCCCCAACAACAAACCCTAAATTCATATCTCTATTCATCAATGGATGAAATGGGTGTATTGGGTCTATTTATGGTGAAATATATCTAGAATATGTTAGCATAAGGTGGGTACATGGTGGCGTAGGGTGGTTTATGGTGGTGGGAGATGGTGGTGTAGCTCTTAAGAGATAGAGGGGGCGAGGAGAAATATGATAATACCCACCCCTCACTCTCTCTCTTCTTCTAAACTCCCAATAAACTCCAATTAACCCCAAACAAGGCTTATAAAAACACCCCAAACACTAAAATCCATTTTTTCCCAATCTTGGCTCACTAGAACTCGACCCATCATCAATCGAACGACACAAAATGTGATAACACATAAGGATAACCCAATTAAAATTTTTTGGGTGCGCTCGTTCGAATGAGAATGGCCTCTCGTTCGAAAGAGAAAGGCTTATCGTTCGAACAAGTCTTTGAACAACCTTCTAACTAGCATGTTCAGGTTTGTAGTGGAGTCTCGTTCGATCCCCACTTAGAACAACCTGGAAATCTCGTTCGCATAACCTTAAACTTATTCGAATGAATGCTTCCAATATTTTTTCCAAATTCCAAATTTTAACCCACAAACTTTAACTAATTATCATTAAGATTCCAAAATTGTCAAATACAGATATAACACCAACCATAAAGATCCAAATTCCCAAGGTTTCATATGCTTATAATTTATGCGGGGAAAAGTAATAAAATATTGGGCACGGGTATTAGATTCTTCCCTTCTTAGGAAATTTCATCCCTGAAATTATCGATCCGTCCATTCCTCAAATCCATTGTGTTTACCAACTCTTATACTAAGTCATAGGAATCCACCATGACTAAACCATCGAAGTCCTCAATAGCTAAGATCCCATCACACACCCTTGTATAGGTATTGTCACCAAAAGCTCAACATGTGATATGCTCTAATGTTCACCATCATGCTAACCATCAACATTGCATAATCGACCTCGAGTCTCCACTCACTTGATAATCATGCTTAATTAAGTCTTAGGACAACCTTTGCTAATATCCAACGCATATCGATGCCTCTACCGGGCAACCCTCTAGTGATCTACACTCATCCAAGGGCGAACTGTAATATAGCCAATCATAAAATTCATCATCAAGAACCATTTCAAATCTTAGGACTACATATACCGCGTCCCCATGAATTTTCGGGTCATCTTGACTACACAATTTTCCTCGAGCATGAAAATAACCTTACCTCCCTAGTTACTCACTCCAAGGAGTAACACACCGACCAAATCATCATTGTTCAGTCTATCGACACCTTCCGTTGCGTCACCCTGATGACCCTAGTATTATTCTAAGCATCTCAATTTGGAGCACTCACTTAAGCGTCACACCAATCCACTCACCGTTGTAAAGTAACATTGTGTTCTAAGTTTCCTTGAGTTCTAACACTATACAATGTCCTCAAGTCATCATCTCGTTATTTACAACTAGAGCCATTGACTGCTATGGCGGCCAGTCATAAGGTCGTTAATACTAGGGAAAGTAACTACTACAAGAAAACTATGTGATCAAAAGCACAATCACCCATACATTGAACTTTGTACAATAACAAGAATACCTCCAATAGGGGGCGCACCCTTTTACCGAGCCGCATTGACCATGTCAGGTCCACCCGCACTCTATTAAGCCCACTCGCACCATATAATGTCATGGTACTAATCCGATCTACCACATATATGGGAATACAGATCCTTAATTACCAAAATCGAAAGGGACACACAAGAGTTAGAATGAACAAGTAACCGTTTCGAGAAAATCCCGTCCGAACGCATCAGACTATGATTTATGAATAGCTAACCTACGCTATATGCTTGAAGTATTATAACTCCTCCTAGATATTCTCACTGGGTACTAACTTAGCCACATACCCTGGCTTGAGTCACCAACCGTGACGAACTGAATCACAACCATTCATCCTCACAGGATAAAATTAATATACAAACCTATTGTCATATGGGAAGTCAAATTCCAGGCTTCCCTCCTTAGGAGTAAGGTCCCCCTACATCCTTGGCACACATGAACCACTCTGGTTGGCGAGTGCCTAACGCCCTTGTTTACAATGACTTTGTCCATTTTATCGGTGATGACGTCACCAACCTACTACACCTAGGTTACTATCTTCCTTATCATATGATAGTCGCAACCCCAAAGGCTCCTTAAGCAGTACCCCATAAAGAGAGACATTAACCTTATTATATCCTCTAACTATGCGAGATTTTCACTAAGCTTACTCCTAGGTTCTACCCAGATTGATCTCACGTGACGACCATACCGGCCACCATTAGCATTCTAGAGCAGTAAGTACTACACATGGCTATATCTTCTAACCCGTACCTACGTGGCAAGATGTGCTAATAACTAGTCCTTACCTTTCTAGGTCTATCCTAACATATGTCTTCGTCACGTGTTAACATTCTAATCATGCTTAGATATCCCCCCTTTTGGGGTGCCATTTTCAAGTCTCCACTTGGTGCCATCAATCTAAGTCACGACTACATTTCCTAGTATCGTCAAAAATCAAATGGCACACCATCTAAAATAATCATTCCATAACACTCGGACATCACGCCCATACATGACACGTGATTCCAAGTTCTCTTAGAAGGTTACATCACCCATATGTTCCCATTCAGATGACAACACCCAACACGTACACTATTCAACTCTTTTAAACCTTGACAGGGAGCTTGAGTCATCACTTGACCATGAACACAATCATTGCTAGAACACTGTCACTTCCTTACACCAGACTTAACTGGTCTTCTAAGTACACCAAATATACTCCATATAATGTCCTCAAAACTAGATAAGATTCCCTCTTTCATGACTTACTCATATATGTGTGCTCTATAAATTTTTTAATAACCACATCATCATTACTAGGTGATCACAAGGACACTAGCCTATGAGCCTCTACATATGGCTCACCTTAACCATTGAACACCCAAAGACATCATGACAAGTCGAATTTTATTACCCAATGATGCCACACGTAATTTTTTTCCTACAAACACTCTCGGATGCCCTAAAACCATACTTTCATTAGGATTACCTCACATCTACCATTACTTAGGCTACTAATGGGCCTTGACACTTAGATAATAATCTTATCTCTCTTTCAAATGGATGTGGCCATATGCCATGTACCAAACCACAACTAACAATACTAAGGATTTTGGCAGGATACACTACGTCACCTACAACCAATAAACCTCTAGGTCTACCTCACCAACATCACTAAAGATCCTATACCTCAAAGTTGCATCATATTTTCTAAAATCTCAACATGGAAGACTATCTAAAGTTCCCTCCTAAGTCTCTTAAACCATCATTATTGCATACACAATATACCGTAATTTGCTCGCAACTCTCATCATACTCTAGAAGGTAAAACTTCTGATCAAGATCACCAAGACACTAACTTAAAACAATATTATCTTACCAACTCAGATCGGGTACAAATCCCCAAGTGTTGACCAACATGGTTCATCATGTACACTAAATCCTCAATTGTCTACGACATGAAACTACCCCAAGGATCGAGTTCGCCTAATCCTCTCATCGGTACTAACTACCCGAAGGCACCTCATCAAGGAACTTACGCCTTCTAATCATAAAAAAATACATCTTAGACATGATGCACTAGTCACCTAATCTCTATGATTAACTTTACATGATTCATGTTTCGAATTCAATCGACGTCATTATCGTTTTCGACATCTTAATTAGCTTCTTATATCATCACGAATTTATACACAAGCACCTCACACTAAAAACTGTGGTGTCATCACTATTGGCTTGCACAAACACTCGTAACTTTTTAACATGTATAATCAAAAGCGTGGAAGTGATTAAGGATAACTAACTTGGTCGCATGCCACTTGGCAATGAATTACCCTTATACAAACCTCCTTGACTTTACCATCAAGAACCCGATATGATACCGTCACTAATCCAGAGTGATCGACGCAAAACCAACACCGACGTCGAAAGATCCAATACCGAACTCACCACATCACTCCCAAAAGGAACCTTGAACCTATATCTCTGATACCATTTGTAACTCCCCGAACCAAATTTATGGGTCACCCGTGGTCAGCCCGATCCGATCCGACCCGAGTGTTATGTGTGATGTGCAATGAAACAACCTAAATAATGTTACTAGTGGAATTTTATTTTATTATACTATTTCACTTATTTAGAAATATATTCTCATTTAAAATCAAGAATATGGGGGAACCTTGAGAAGCAACCCCAAAATCCAAGCATATAGAGCTACTAACAAAAAGAAAAAGAGAGTACTTGCCGGTAAAACACTCTTAAAATACGAAACCGCACCCAACTTGTCATAACTGACACGACTTTAAAAGTTTTTCTGTGCGTGCTTATATCGACTCAAGTGTAAGCCGGTTACTCAAGTAATAATCATGTAAACCGGGTATCGAACGCAAGGAATAGGACGAATACTCATGATGACGAATAGGAAGAACGATTAACCCTACAAATGACTTAGAGAAAGAAAGGAAAATATGATGATTTTGTGACTTTACCTATCAAATAATGCAATTTGAATTAAATTAATAACCAAACTACGTATGCAAGAAGAACTAAATTAAACTTTAACTGTATGGGAGAAAATAGAATTAAGGTAAAGTGCCCCAAACCGTCAATAATTGCATAGAACATAAAAGCTTTAAAAAATATAATTAATCATTCCAAGAGACATCAAATACTCTCTAAGCATTAGACATATAAGGACTTTACTACACACAATATCAAAGAGAAAGTTGTATTTGACGAGGATGACAAATTATCAAAAAACCAATTGCACCATTAAATATTCCGTTTACCTAGGGCAAACGGAATTAAAAGACCTACAATTTTTATCTTGATAAAGTTCAAACCTTTGAATGATGAATTACTTTTTATTCAATTCTAAATCCATATGTGTTACCTAGGTTGGGTTCATGTACCCCAACCATCTAAAAACTTAGCCTAACATGACTACGTAAGAAATACACAAAGTTTTAACGTTGCATGGATGGAAATTCATGATTAAATAATATTGAGTATATATGAGATATTTATATATCTAGAAAAAGGAAAAAACTTGCAGGAAAGAAAAACATGCAAAAACCATATAGAGAAACAAACTTGGTATTGAAATCTTGAAATCCTTAATCTTCAATAATGAATGAATAAGCTATGAATTTCAAAATTAGGGTTCTTGAGAATTTTCCTCTCAATCCTCCTAAAATCCTAACTAAAAACTAAGTCTAAGAATCAGCCATAATGTTACATCCACATTTTTGGAAGAGTCCTAAATATATCCAACCCTTATAGCCAATTAGAAAGAAAAAAATTGCACCTCAGACCCCCGAACCAATTCTGGGGTACCTGCGAACCGATTTTCCCCCAAACCGGTTTGGAGGTTGGTTCGATTTTTCTTATTAGTTTTGTCTTCTCTTTTCTTCTTTTGGACTTAGATTTTTCTCTTATTTTTCTTCTCAATCTTCAAAATGGCATAACTCTTTCACCGAAGCTCGAATTGGGTTGTCGTTTTTTCTAATATTCTTGTGACTTCATCTGCTTTGACATTTTAGTTGACTAGACTAAGGATAAAAAATTACCAAAATGTCCTTCAACTCCCTTTTTCTTGGTTTCTTTCCTTGTTTCGAGTTCTCTTTAGCACTAACTTACATGAAATACTTGTAGAACACATAAGAGATACCCAAAACACGAAACACTTGCCAAGTAGAGTTATTAGCATGAATATGAGATAAAACTAAGTCAATTATGATGCATGGGATTATAAAAAGACCGAAATTAAGGGGGTAAATATGAAATATTTATGCCGAATGAAATCCCCTTAACTTAGAACTTTGCGTGTCTCGAGCAATGTAAAAGAATGAGAGTAAGTGACGTGACTGAAAATGTGTCTCAGAAATGCGTTCATTCTAGGCTCAAGTGCAAGCTTGTCGCTCAAGTAATAATTCGATAAGTCGGGTATCGATCCTCAGGGAAAAAGGATAACGGAGTTGTGGCGACGGGAAAAGACGGAGGAACCCTAACTTTGACTCTAAAAGGAAAGGAAAAAATGATTTGGTTTTGAGAATTCATTACACTAAATGCAATTATGAAATTATTGAAGAATGCAATTACACTAAACTACCTAAAATATGATGAAAGATGATTTTAAAACTTTTGAACTCAGTGATGAGAAAAACAGGACGGGAATACAATCCCCCAACCATAGTGTATTGCAGTTATAATATTAATCATAAATTTAACTGATTGATTTGACCCGAAATTTAGTACTCCCAAGCATTATGTATACGAGGTTCAAGCCAGCGTCATACCTAATCTGAGGACGAGTAAATCGGTATTGCGATAGTAACAGTCGAATTGCATTCTAAATCATCACGGTTACCCAGAGGGAAACGAGATATAAAGACCTACAATTGTTATGTTCCTACGCAATACGGTCATATTCAATTACTAAATTCAGAGGATTAATGTTATACACATACAATTAACACATCAGGCTGGGTTCATGTGCCCCGGCCTTAGAAAATCTAGCCTAGCATGATGAAAGTGATGGAAACAGTGATTGATGTTTAGGGATTCATAATTAATCTAAGGAAACTTGTGAATTAATGTAGAATGATATTGAAAAGAAGAAATAACTCGCTAATCTCACCCAAGCAGTAATTGCAGCAATTAAGAAAACTGGTAATCCACTAATCTCTGAATAAAGCTTCAATCTTTTTAATTAAAACTGGAATTTGTAGCTAAACTAGGGTTTCTAGAAAAAAGAGAGGAAAATCCTACTAATTCTCTGTGTCAAATAACAATAATAAATCAAGTTTTTATACCCTCCATGAATTTAGGAATTTCAGCTGCACTAGGATTCTTTGGAAGAAGATTAGATTTGCAAATCTCGATACCCGGACCGGTCTGCCTCTGAAGCGGATCGGTTCTTTTTATTTTAGGGCGGACCGGTCCGGGGGCGGACCGGCCCTTTTAATTTTTTCCTTCTTCGGTTTGCTTGTGATCCAGGGTCTTCTGGAGTTTGGCAAAGCGGACCGGTCCGGGGTAGGGGCGGACCGGTCCGGGGTAGGGGCGGACCGGTCCGTGGTATGGGCGGACCGGTCTACCTGTTGACTTTTTGCTCAATCTTTGACTGCTCATAACTTTTGTTCTGGGACTCCAATTGAGGTGACGTTTCTTCCTATATGCTCATGAATGTGATATCTTCAACTTCTCTTTAGGTACCTCATCCGAATTCCTGGTGGAAATTATGATTTTTACCTTTAGACTTTCCTTATTTCTTTCTTGATTCTTCCGGTTTCCTTCTTCCGTTTATAAACATCAAATACCTGTAAAATCACTACGAAATACCAGAAACTCAGTGTACTCATTAAGATCAGTCAGTAGCAAGATTATGAGATAAAGTCAACTCAATTACGTTGTTCGAGGTGCTAAAAGTAACTAAATCAAGGGATAAATTAGGAAGAATTTATGACTAATCAAACCCCCCTAACTTAGAACTTTGCGCGTCCCGAGCAATGTAAAAGAATCCTAGCAAGGCTCAATTCTTGAAAATCATTTTATTGGGATAAAATACCTTTTTCGCTGGCAAACGGTTGTATTTAGCGTATGCAACAAGACTTTAAACCCCTAGGTCACCCTAGTAGGACGAGTTGTGTCTCGTGAGGGTTTGCAGAGAATATACCCACAAAATTCGACTCAAAGAAAATTCAAAATACGCAAAAATTGTACAATTCAAACTTTTCCAGAAAATAGTCATCATCAAGTCATATTTACAAGTCTCAAACCGTAGTGTGTGTGCGCGAAGCCAGAAATATAACCGCCAATTTTCTCCGATTGATCATTACGTTACTTATCTGAAAATTCATTTTGATTTCAATTTCTCACGGAATGCTCTCACAAATGAATCTCT
The DNA here is from genome assembly GCA_949130495.1 of Sambucus nigra. Lineage (NCBI taxonomy): Eukaryota > Viridiplantae > Streptophyta > Magnoliopsida > Dipsacales > Adoxaceae > Sambucus > Sambucus nigra. The sequence continues at coordinate 112,790,948 of OX422216.1, forward strand.
TGGATTATGGCTATTCTCTCGGTATGCGTAATGTAAAGAGTAAATGTAAAGGATGCAAAGTCACGCATGCAAGTAGAAAGACGGAAATTTCATGGTGAAAGGATCTCATCAACGGATTACGGTTTTAAAAATGGGAACATTGCCTCTTATTCGCTCACTTAATCTCCTTTATTATCTTTTGGTGTTTAGCTCTCCACGCGGTAACCAATTTCACAATTTAGACTCGATTAGGATTTTTTCGAGTTTTAAGGTATATTGGGTAAAATGAAAATCTTAGGGAGGTTGGAATTGGAAAAGTCATTAATGATGTCCATTTGCGCTTTTTTCAGGCTATTGCTCATTTTTTTCTACTTTTTCTATTTTTTTTTGTTTTTCACTTCTTTTCTTTTCTTGCTATTTTTGTTGAGCATATCTATTTTTTTCTTCCACCTTTATATGCACTTTTCGGACTGAAATTCTGTTTTTTTCCATTTTTCTCAATTCCGGGCTATTTGGGTTTTTTCGGGTTGTCAAACGAAAGGAAAAATCTATTCGGCTCAATTTGGGTTGCAAAATGGGTGATTTTTCACGACTTTTTATGGCCAATATTTTTGGGTGACAAACGATGGCCTACTTCATTGTCCAAAATGCCAATTGCGTTACCATATGCGTTTCGAGATGAATTTAAGTTTAGAGTCACTTTTGGCACGTTTTTCAAAGCAATATTACACACGTTTTTCATAACCGATCAAAATGAAAGGATTGAGATCTCCAACAACTTTTTATACGCTGAAAAGAACTTTGAGTTAACAATTAACTTGGATTGATTTAAAACTCAAAAAGATCGATAGGATCGAAATCTCACCGGGTTTTGTTAATCTCCACACTTATTCGTTAAGTCGTCAATTTTCGCTCAATTTCCATCTTTAGTCAATTTCGGCTTTGTGTATGTTGAATTTTTACAACTTGAGACTTTAAACCGACTTTTAATGATATTTTTTTTGAAAAATTTGAATTCCAATTTTTATTTATTTTGAACAAAAATAATTTTTGGATTTTTCAAAATTTTATGTTTTTTTTGGAAATTTCTGGGCATTTTTGAAAATTTGTGAAGTTTTAGAAATACGCACCTGTGACCCCCCCAACTTATACTTTTGCATTGTTCTCAAACAAAAAGGACTAAAATCTAAACAAGGCAAAATAATAAGTGCGGAAAAATAAAACAAACAAATATTTAAAATGCAACAAGACACTATATGACACTCATGCATGACTCAAAAAATACAACAACAATCACCCCATACACGTCGGGGGTGCGATGACCTATCATCTTTCTATATAAACTCACATGACCCCACTTACGGGGTTCGATGCTCTCCTTGTCACTCCCATCCTAGGATTATATTCCAACAATCAGAACAAGTTGGGACCTCGCTCATAGATAAAGGATAGACCGGGAGACTCGTCGTGACTAATTGGAAAGGGATCCTCGTGATGCTGACTCAAAGTGTGGTCTGCATGCGCTGACTCGGAGGGAACACCTAGGTTTCTTTCAATTTTTAATATGCATGGGTCGGGCTTTAAGTCATATGAACCACAACCTTTCTCCTCACTTGCCTTCCGGGCCTCTAGTGGTGTGGGTGGATTGTCACAACGAAGGAATTCATCAATTTTTTCTTTCAATTCACTTTCGTCTAAGTGACTACAAGAGTCCAATAAGGATTGGACTTCAATAGTAAGGCTTTCATCCACCTGCCCAAACTCTTTTTCAAATTCTTCCATACTCATGTCCCCTAGATCTCTCTCTCTTGTGGTGCCTACGTCCTCTCTTACTTGCTCGATCTCTAACTCCACTATTTTTCTCTCTTCTAAACCCTCTCTCTCTCTCTCTCTCTCTCTCTCTCTCTCTCTATTGCGGTCACTACACACCTCTCCCCCACTTTTCTCTCATCATCACAACTACCACTATTACTTGATGAAATAGGGCACACCCCTAACGTCTCTCTCTTGTGGGACCCTTTATTCTCGTGATTTGACACTAAAGAGGATCCTAAGGTGTCTCCACAATACTTCTCCTCAAAGTATTCCTCTACGATCTCATCTATGAAACTTATCGCGTGAAGATCATCTTCTTCCCTTGTCTGTTGGGTGATATGGAAGATGTTGGTCTCTAAAGTCATGTTCACAAAAGTGAGTTGCATTCGCCCATTTCGAGTATTGATGATTGCGTTATCCGTAGCTAAGAACGGGCGCCCAAGGATGATAGGAACATGGTTGCTTGAGGTAAAGGAGGGCTCCATGTCCCAAATGACAAAATATACCGGGAAGTAGAAGGTGTCAACTTGGACGATCACGTCCTCAATTATGCCTCGTGGAATCTTCATGGTTCGATCCGCTAATTGGAGAGTGACCTTTGTGGGCTTGAGGCTGCCCAAGTCAAGTTGCCTATAAATGGAGTAAGGGAGGATATTTACACTTACCCCCAAATCTAGTAATGCCTTTTCGATTTTATTTTCTCCAATGATGCAGGAAATGGTGGGTGCATCGAGATCTTTAAATTTAGGCGGGAGATCGTTAAGTAGAATGGAGCTCACGTTATGTGCTAGAAAGACATTTTTCTTTACCTTCATCTTTCTCTTTACTATCAACAAGTCTTTGATGACCTTTGCATAAGCTGGAATTATCTTAATGGCATCGAGGAAAGGTAAGTTCAGCTTTACTTGCTTTAGCACGTCTAGCACTTCATCACGTGGGTTTCCTTTATGTGAAGGAATCAACCTTCGAGGAAATGGTGCCGCGGTGGGTGGTTTCACTACTACCTCGGGCTCACTAGTGTTCTCTTTATCACTCTCATTCAAGGGGACATCTTCGGCCTCTTTCGTGCCGGACGAAATCTCCTTGTCTTTAGGTACGTCTTGTGGAGGAGGTGACAAGTCAACTACTCTCCCACTACGTAGAGTGGTAATTGCGCTACATTGATCAGGATGGTCATGGGGTGTCGAGATAACACTAGTTTGACCTTGGAGAGGTATTTGGCTTTGGGAAGGAAATTTGCCCTTCTCTTGAACACTCAACGATGATTGCAACTGTGAAATGTTCGCATTCATGTCATTCATCATGCGCTCATGCCTAGCGTTAGTTGCAGTCTGGGTATTGATAAAGTGGTTGATAGTATCCTCGAGACTTCTCCGCGGCGGAGGGATGTATGATCCTTGAGGTGGTGGTGCTTGCACATGTCCTTGCATGTGTGGAGCTTTTTGAAAGTGTTATGGTGGAGGAGGGGCAACATGGGAAGTAGGGTTCATCGCAGCATGTTGTTGCCCATAGCTAAAACCATGATGGTTTTTCCATGAAGGGTTGTACGAGATCCCGTGCGGTGCACCGAAATTACCCTTAAAAACTCCTATACCACTAACTTGCTCTTGAATCATTACATTGTAGGCGGGTATAGTCGGACATTCCTTAGTTGAATGACCCGCCTCACAAATTGCACACACCTTCTCGATGGGGTTTGGTATGGATTCAGCTGGTCCTTTTCCATATATCTCGCATAGGTCTCGAAATCCTTTCTCAAGGGTTTCCAATCGACTATCCGTCATAGAGTTCTTATCTACGTGGAATAGGTCAGACGCCGACGGAGTGGTGGTCACTTGACGATTTTGATTTTAAGCATTGGGATCAGATGTATCCTAGGATTGGGTAGTCTCAGCGACGTACCTCAGGTGAAGCTCAACATCGTGGGCATCTAAATCGATAAACGGACCACTTCCCATGGTTTCAACAAGTTGCTTGGAGTTAAAATTCAGCCCATTATAGAGAAAAGATATGATTTGCGCTGAATCAAATCCATGATGGGGGCATGAAGTAACTAACTCGTTGAAACACTCATAACATCAATGAAATGGCTCATTTTCAGATTGTCTGAACGCTTGAATTTGAGCCTTTATGGAGATTGTTCGATGTGTTGGGAAGAACTTCTTGAGAAATCTCGATTGCAACTCGTTCCAAGATGGAATCGAGCTTAGAGGTAAAGACCATAGCCAGGTCTTAGCTTTATCTTTGAGCGAGAAAGGGAAGGTTTTGAGGCGAATCACCTCGTGTGTGCATGTTTGATCATTGAGAGTATCGCACACATCCTCAAATTCCCTAATATGGAGGTATGACTTCTCATAATCCATACCATGGTAATGAGGTAGCATCTGGATCATCCCATTTTTGAAACGGAATTGCCCGGAATTATACGGGAGTATAATGTATCCCGGAGTGACAGTGCACTCGGGATATAAGAATTCTCTCAGCGGGCGGTATGGGGGCACTTCCTCACCGACAGCTGCACTACCGTGTTGCGACATCTTCCTCTCTCTTAATGACTCTGTGCTCTCACTTGGTGTGCTCGAGGTGTACTCTGGGGTGTGTCCTTAGAAGGAAAATGGAGTGTTATTTGAGATTGAGTGTGATGGTGTGGGAGGTGGGATCCAGAACTGTGGGGCGTTAGGAATGTGGGGGCTATCAGGGTTATACTCAACGATTGGATTTTCGTGAATGTTGGTTGGAGTATTATGGGGTGTGGGAGTGAGTTCAGAATTTTGCATTAATATCTTGTGAGAGATGATGGTGAATCTTGTTGTGCTTTTTGAATATTTTTTTTATTTATATTTTTGGATTTTTGTATATTTTCAAAGCTTTGGATTGACTCGATCTAATCCTAAGTCTACCTAATTCCCCGGAAACGACGCCAAAAACTTGACGCGACTGAAAATGTGTCTCAAAAATGCGTTCATTCTAGGCTCAAGTGCAAGCCTATCGCTCAAGTAATAATCCGATAAGTCGGGTATCGATCCTCAGGAAAAAAGGACAACGGAGTTGTGACGACGGGAAAAGACGGAGGAATCCTAACTTTGACTCAAAAAGGAAAGGAAAAAATGATTTGGTTTTGAGAATTGATTATTCTAAATGAAATTATGAAATTATTGAAGAATGCAATTACACTAAACTACCTAAAATATGATGAAAGATGATTTTAAAACTTTTGAACTCAGTGATGAGAAAAACAGGACGGGAATACAATCCCCCAACCCTAGTGTATTGCAGTTATAATATTAATCATAAATTTAACTGATTGATTTGACCCGAAATTTAGTACTCCCAAGCATTATGTATATGAGGTTCAAGCCCGCGTCATACCTAATCTGAGGACGAGTAAATCAGTATTGCGATAATAACACTCGAATTGCATTCTAAATCATCACGGTTACCCAGAGGCAAACGAGATATAAAGACCTACAATTGTTATGTTCCTACGCAATAAAATCGTATTCAATCACTAAATTCAGAGGATTAATGTTATACACGTACAATTAATACAACAAGCTGGGTTCATGTGCCCCGGCCTTAGAAAATCTAGCCTAACATGATGAAAGTGATGGAAACAGTGATTGATGTGCAGGGATTCATAATTAATCTAAGGAAACTTGTGAATTAATGTAAAAATGAAGTTGAAAAGAAGAAATAACTCACTAATCTCACCCAAGCAGTAATTGCATCAATTAAAAAAACTGGTAATCCACTAATCTCTGAATAAAGCTTCAATCTTTTTAATTAAAACTGGAATTTGTAGCTAAACTAGGGTTTCTGGAAAAAGAGAGGAAAATCCTACTAATTCTCCGTGTCAAATAACAATAATAAATCGAGTTTTTATACCCTCCATGAATTTAGGAATTTCAGCTGCACTAGGATTCTTTGGAAGAAGATTAGATTTGCAAATCTCGATACCCGGACCGGTCCGGGTCTTAGGCGGACCGGTCTGCCTCTGAAGCAGACCGGTTCTTTTTATTTTGGGGCGGACCGATCCGGGGGCGGATCGGTTATTTTAAATTTTGCCTTCTTCCGTTTTCTTGTGATCCGGGGTCTTCTGGAGTTTGGCAAAGTGGACCAGTCCGGGGTAGGGGTGGACCGGTCTGCCTGTTGACTTTTTGCTCAATCTTTGACCGCTCATAACTTTTGTTTCGGGACTCTGATTGAGGTGTCGTTTCTTCCTATGTGCTCATGAATGTGATATCTTCAACTTCTCTTTAGGTACCTCATCCGAATTCTGGGTGGAAATTATGATTTTGCCCTTTTGACTTTCCTTCTTTCTTTCTTGATTCTTTCGGTTTCCTTCTTCCGTTTCTTGACATCAAATACCTGTAAAATCACTACGAAATACCAGAAACTCGGTGTACTCATTAAGATTAGTCAGTAGCAAGATTATGAGATAAAGTCAACTCAATTACATTGTTCGAGGTGCTAAAAGTAACTAAATCAAGGGATAAATTAGGAAGAATTTATTCCTAGTCAGTAAGAGCTAATGACCCTTCATAAACTTTATTAGGATAGAATACCTTTTTCGTGGGCACGCGATTGCATTTTGCGTAAGCAAAAAGCCGTTAAACGCCTAGGCTACCCTAGTAGGACGAGTGGTGTCCTGTGAGGATTTGCAGTGAATATATCCACAAAATTCATTTTTCGACTCAAAGAAAAATCATAATATTTAAAAATTATACAATTTAAAATTTTCAAAAATGGTCATAATAAATTTGTATTCAATAGTCTCAATTTGTATTGTTTGTGTGTGAAGTTAAAAATCGAACCGCTAATTTCCACCAATTGATCATTACGTTACTTTTCGAAAATTCGTTTTGATTCAATTTCTCACGGGATGATCTCACAAACAAATCACTCGGAATGTGGCTAATTCTCTCAGTGTATGTGATATAAAGAGTAAATATAGTGGAACACAAATTCACGCACACAATTTTGAAAGACGAAATTTTTATGGTGAAAAGATCTCTTCATTGGAATATGGTCATTGTTAAAAGAAAAACATCGTCTCTTATTCACACCAATTAATATCTTTTATTATCTTTTCGTGTCTTATCTCTCAACGCGGTAATTAATTTCGAAATTCGAACTCGAGTAGAACTTTCTCGGGTTGTAAGGTATAATGGGTAATATGGGAATGGTTTGGAAATTCGGAATAAGAAAATTTTCTTTCGATGCCCGTTAGTGTTTTTTTGGGCTTTTGCTCATTTTTCTCTTCTTTTTCTACATTTTACTTTTCTCATATTTTTCTATTATTTTTTTTCATATTTCTATTTTTTAGCATTTTTTATTTTTCTTCTTTCCCCTTTTTATTGCACCATTCGAACTTTCATAATGGACCTTTATTTCACAACTCCGGGCTAAATGGGTTTTTCGGGTGATCAAATGAAATTACAAAATTTTATTAGGCTCAAAATGGCTAACAAACGAATAAGTTTTCGAAACTTTTTATGGCTAATATTTTTGGAAAAACAAACGATGGCCAAACTTCATCATTCGAATTACTCATTATTTTACCATATGCATCTCTTGATTAATTTAGTTTAGAGATATTTTAGTGCACTTTTTGAGATAACATCACACTCGTTTCCCATAACCGATCAAAGCAAAAAATTAGATATCACCAAAGACTTTTTGAATTTGAACTTTGAGTTAATTGTAACTCTAATTGATTTAATTACTCACAAAAATGAAAGGCTCAAAATCTCACCGGGTTAATTAATCTCCACATTTATTCGTTAAATCGTCAATTTTCGCTGAATTTTCATCTTTGGTCAAATTCGGCTTTGTGCATTTGATTTCTACAATTTGAGACTTTAAACAAAATTTTACTGTTATTTTTTAAAAATATAAATTCAAATTTTTATTTATTTTGAAGAAGATATTTGTGACTTATTTGAATTTTTTAATTTTTTGAGAAATTTTCTATTTTCTTTGGCATTTTCAAAATTTGTGAAGTCTTTAAAAGACGCACTTGTCACACTCACCCCCTAACTTAGACCTTTGCATTGTCCTCAATCAAAAGGACTAAAAGCTAAATAAGAAAAAGAATAATAAGTGCGATAAGGAAAACCAATAAATATAGAAAATGCAGAATTTTTCTTTTTCATTACAAACCACGACTTACATTACAATCTAAGAAAGGGAAAAAACAACTACAAATGTGGTTCAAATAAAATTCAGCACAAGAAAGCATGAAATAACCACATAAAAGAAACCTTCTCAAAAACATCAACCAATGGGATAGGTATTCGAGCGGTGGACGGGAGGTACCGGGTGCACTTGGGTCGTAGGGATTATAAAAATAGGTAGAAAGTGAAACATTATCCCCGACTTGCAACCGATAGAGCTCGGCATGGAGTCATGCCATCATGCTCGTGTCGCGTTGATATGCTCGATGGTCCCCTCGGTATTCATTCGTAAACCCGTTAAAACGTGACTCGAGGGCAGTAATACGACTCGTGAGGCCCTCTCCCTTTGGCTCATATTCCGAATCATCATTCTCATCATACTCAGCTTTGTCGGGACCCTCCTATACATTCGGTATGTGAGCATCGTGATCCATAGCCTCCTCTTCTTCTTCTTCCACAATAATGGGACGCCTGGGTGCCACTCGCATTTGGTGCTCACTTCGAGTGGTGGAGGAAGCTCTAATAGGGCGAGGAAGTTTTGTGCGTAATTCAGGATCCGACACGCTAGCGTCGTACATAATTTCAGAGAAGAGGCGGGAATAAGGGAGGGACACCTTTCCATAATCGTCGTAGACGGCATAAATGATGTCCACATAAAAAAGGTGGGCAAGGTTGATAGTGCTATGCGAGTTAAGTAATTGGTGGAGAAAATTTCCATAACATTAACGAATTACCGAGTCGTTGGTGGTTTGATGAATGGTTCCGAACGTGATGAGGTGTGCATAGCGCACCGTCTTCGATAGCTTTCCCATCGTAAAAGAATCTTGGAGCCATCGTTCCCCCGACACAATATGTGCTATGCATTCGAATTTTGTTTGTGGGGAACTATTGTTAGGGTAAGCAAATGGGATGAGGAGAATGACTTCCTTTGAATGCTTCTTGCACTTAATGATGGCTGCTGAAAATGGCACGTGAATATTGTCAACAAAATCCTAATGGAGCGTGGGCAATTTCTGAACGAGCATCGCATAAAAGTGGCAAATATCCTCTTCAAAAATACGATCGTATGTTACTGCAAGGAAAGAGCACCACCCTTGGCGGTGAAAGAGGATGGTGACTTCTAGGGGCAGCTCATCCCAAAGAACCTTTCGCTCAATATGGATTGTGCGGGCCGGTGTGAAATATGCCTCAAACAAATTTGGCTCTTGGACAAACCGAAAATGATGTTCGACCCCCTCATGGAGGATGGTCGTAGAGTCATATTTACGTGGTCATTGGTTTACTTGACGTCGGAGAGGCGTGGTGGCAAAGGGAGAGAGAGAGATAGACAATATGGAAGGTAGGAGGAGGAGTGAAGACGAAGAGGTATGAAGGAATGGGGGGTAAGGTGTTGAATTTATAGGTGTAGGGAGGGGAATTTAGGTGGGAAATGGAAAGGGTTGGTGGAGGTAAGTAAGGGAGGGAAGGAATTTTGTTGAGAAATGGGTGTGGGAAAGGTTAAGTAGGTAAGGATTTTCGTAGGGGGGAGGAATGGGGTAATGGTTAAAATTTGAAGAAGAGGGAACAAACTAATTGTCAGGCACCCCGAACCAGTTCGAGTATACCAGCAAATCGATTCACCTACGAACCGGTTTGGCTTGTAGTTCGATTTTTTGTATTGTCCCAAAATGTAATTTTTCCTCTTCTTTCAAATTCTAAGTGTTCTACCTCTCCATATTACCTCTTCAAGCTACCTTATACCCTTCTACACACTCGATTACCCCGGGATAACTCAATATCGCCCTAGTAATGCGTGTACGCTCTCCCGTGTGTGAAAACGCAATGTATTGCTTAACCTTTGCTTGACTCACGACCCCTACAGACCTTTAAATGATCTAAAAACAACTCGATACACTACTATACAACCCTAACACCCCATACGCATCGGGGGTGCAACGACTGCTCGCTTCAAGCTTAATCAACTCACCCGACTCCATTTATGAGGTCCAATACCCACCTCGTCTCCCTCCTCCTCACATTGTAAACTAATAATCGAAATAAGTTTGGACCAGCCCCATAGATAAGGGTGATACCTTGAGGTTCGTGATGATTGGGGTGAATGATATCCTCGTAGGGACCAATCGAAGCGCAACTTACTTGTACCAATTTGGAGAGGACATCTCGATCATAATTGGAGGGAAACATTAAACCTAGATCTCCCTTAACTTTGGGAATGCATGGGTCGGGTTCTAAATTGGGCGAGACTCAAGTCCTCTCCTCGATCGCATCCGAGGACTTAAGTGGCATGGGTGGATAGTCACGAAGAGGGACCTCATATATCCTATCTTTCCTTTTGCCCTCCTCAAAGTGACTATATGAGTCCAATAGTGATTAGACTTCGACAGGGAGGCTCTCATCCACCGACCTGAATTCTTTTTCACAATCTTCTAATCTCATATCTCCTACTTCACTTTCTTGATTAATTTTTAAGTCCTCTCTCACTCATTCAATCTCCAAATCCTCTCTCTCGCACTCAACTACGTGATCTCTCTCACTCTCCACATTAGTCACTAAACACGTCTTCTGAACCTTTAGCTCAATGTAAAAATTATCTCTCTCACTTGATATAACACAGCATACCGCTAATGGCTCTCCCGTGTGATACCTCTCGTGCTCGTGCACTGTCTCTTCTATAAGATCTGTCTCTCGTGATCCTCCATCATCACCCTCGAGCTTGGTGATGTTGAAGATATTTGTTACGAGAGTCATATTGCCGAACGTGAGTTGTATTTTCCCATTGTGTGTATTAGTAAGTGCATTATTCATAGATAATAATAGGCGGCCAAAGATGACGAGAACATGATTACTCGGTAAAGCGAAGGGCTTCTCGTCCCAAATGACAAAATCCATTGGGAATTATAAAGTGTCAACTTGGACACTCACATCCTCAATGACCCCCAGAGGTATCTTCACGGAATGATCTGCAAGTTGGAGAGTCATATTTATGGGCTTAAGGTCTCCCAAACCTAATTGCTTATAGATGGGATAGGGTAGAATGTTAACACTCACCCCTAAATCTATTAGCGCTCTCTCAATTCCATTCTTCCACATGATGCACGAAATGGTGGGTGCACCCGGATATTTAAATATTGGTGGAAGGTCACTTAACAGTATTGAGCTAACAATCTGTGCTAAGAACACATTTTCCTTTACCTTTAGGCTACGTTTCACCGTGAGTAAGTCCTTAAGAAACTTAACGTACGCGGGAATTTTCTTTATGGTATCGAGAAAAGGTAAATTAATCTTTACTTGCTTAAGAAGGTCTAAAATATCATCACGAGAGGTCTCCTTGGAGTGGGATACTAACCGTTGAGGGTATGGAGCAGCAATGAAAGGTTTCATAACCACCTCGGGCCTGACTATGTCGTCATTACCACCCTTTCTCAAGGGGACATCTTCGGTCTCTTTCGTGTCGGGAAAAATATCCTTGTCATTTTGCTCGTTGTGTGGAGGATATGATAATTCAATAACACTTCCACTACGTAGTTTGGTTACCGCGCTACACTGCTTTTGATTAGCATTGGATGTAGAGCTCGCACTAGGTTGACCTTGGGGAGGTCTTTGGCCTTGGGACGAAAATTTACCCTTCTCTTGGATACTTAGGGAAGATTGCAACTTTGAAATGTGCGCGTTTATGTCGACAAACATTCGGGCATTTTGAGAATTGGTGGCATTTTGAGATTGTATAAATTTATTTAATGTATCCTTTAGATTTCTCCTCAGTGGGGCGATATACGGTGTAAGAGGTGTTACTTGCATATGCGGAGCTTGATGTAAATGCGGAGGTGGTGGTGGAGGAGGGGCACGTGTGAATTAGGATTCAACGCGGCATTCTGTTACCCATAGCTAAAACTAGGACAGTTCCTCCATGAAGGGTTGTAAGAATTCCCGTGAGGGGCATCAAAATTACCCATAAATCCTCCCATCTCTTCCACTGGCTCATGAAGCATGACTTTGTAGGCAAGTTTATTCGGGCATTCCTTCGTTGAATGGCCCGCCTCACAAATTGCTCGCACCTTTTCTTTCATTGCTCGAGTGGACCCGGTTGTTTATTTTTCCTGTGACTCGACTATGTCTTTGATTCATTTTTTAAGTTGGCTTATTCTAAGTCTCATCTCAGCTTCTTGGTCCAATTGATAGAGTTCGAACGTAGAAGGAGCTCTGGGAGGTTGTCAAGTTTCGATTTGGGAATCAAGATCGGATGTGTCCCATGCTTAAGTAGTCTCAACGACATACTTAAGGTAAGCCTCTACATCGTTAGCGTCTAACCCAAAAAATTCTCCGTCACACATTGTCTCAATGAGTTATTTAGAAGCTATACTTAGCCCGTGGTGGAAGAAAGATATAATACGATATTTTTCAAAACCATGATGTGGGAATGCATTGACTAACTCATTGAAACGCTGCCAACACTTATCAAATGGCTCGTTTTCTAGTTGTTGAAGAGTTTGAATTTGAGCTTTGGTGGAATTCGTTCTATGTTGGGGGAAGAATTTCAAAAGAAACTTGTCTTGCATATCACTCCAAATTGAGTTCGGTGATAAACATCATAGCCAGGTCTTGCTTTATCCTTCAGGGTGAAAGGAAAAAGTTTGAGGCGAATGGTGTCTTGAGGGCACGTTTGATAGCTAAAATTTTTGCACGCCTCTTCCAACTCACGAATGTGGAGGTATGGTTTCTTTGAATCCATAACATGGAACGTGGGAAGAATTTGGATCATCCAATTCTGAAAACGAAATTTTCCCACATTATACGGAAGTAGAATGCATCATGGAGTTATAGTTCACTCAGGATATAAGAGGTCTCTTATGGGACAATACAAAAATTAACCATCACCAGTACCATAAGTATCATGGTACGACATTTCTCTCTCTCTAATTGACTCGGTATCCTCACTCGACGCCCTATAAGTGTGACTCGTAATGGAATTTGGCCGTGTAGTAGGTGGAACCCAAAATTACGAAGCTTTCGGAGTGTGTGAACTATCGGGATCGTACTTAATTATAGGATTTTCGTGAATTCGCGTTCGAGTTGATTGAGGAGTTTGTTGCAGATTTTGCATGAAAGAACTTGGGAGAGGCTATATTTTTTTGCTTTTTATTTTTTAATTTTTAAAAAATTTTGATTTTATGATTTTTTTTTTTTTTTTTTTTGCCTTTTAAGAATTAGAGTCAATTTTTTTAATTAAATCGATCTAACCTACAAGTCTACCTAATTCCCGAAAATGGCGCCAAAAACTGGACGCAACTTTAAAAGTGTTTCTAGTGCGTGCTTATATCGACTCAAGTGTAAGATGGTTGCTCAAGTAATAATGCGGTAAATCGGGTATCGAACACAGGGAATAAGACGAATACTCGTGATGGGTGACGAATAGGAAGAACGATTAACCCTACAAATGACTCAGGGAAATAAAGGAAAAGATGATGATTTTATGAATTTACCTATCAACTAATGCAATTTGAATTAAATTAATAACTAAACTACGTATGCAAGAAGAGCTAAATTAAACTTTAACTGTATGGGAGAAAATGGAGTTAGGGTACACTCCCCCGAACCGTCGGTAATTGCATAGAACATAAAAGCTTTAAAAATATAATTTTTCATTCCAAGAGACATCAAATACTTTCTTAGCATTTGACATATGAGGACTTTACTCCGCACAATATCAAATCAAAAAATTTCTTTGATGAGGATGACAAATTATCAAAAAGCTGTAATACCCCGCATTTTTATCGATATTTATTTATGGGATTAATTAAATTAAATGTGAATTAATTGAGAATTAATCTGGATAAAATACTAACGAGATGTGAGTTGGTATTTGATTATAATGCGTATATATGGCAATATATGAAAATTGAGAATATTAAAATTGTCGCGAGATAGAAATACGGCAATTTGGAAATTTTGTTGGGACGTGTGTGACAGTCGCGTCAGGAAAATATTTAATTAAATTAAAAAGTGAATTTTATTTTTATTAACCATATGGTCATTTTGAGTGCGCCAACGTATCCAGAAGGGTCGAAATAGTCAGAAAACACTAGCCGGGGGTTTAGTTTGGGTCCCGGGGCATTTTTAGGCCATACCGGCAACCCAAAAGGGTAATTTGGTAATTTCAGAATTTTGGTAATTAAAACCCACGAAAATTAGAGTTTAATTATGATTTATCATTAAACCCACCAACCCATTATCAGCAATAAAATAAGTAGTGGGCTACGGGAGAAGTTTAGAAAAGAAGTTAAAAGTCCAAAAATAAACCTCCACCTCCATTTGTCATTTTTGGAGAAGAAATTGTAGAGAGAGAGAGGAGAATTATGCAGAGAGAGAGAGTGGATATCAACCATCATCTTCTATCATCTTCATCTACAACAATCTGAAGAACGATTAAGGCAAGTGATTTAATTACAATTGATTCAATGATATGTTCTTCCATGTTTACGGAAATTATCGAATTTGTCTTGGAAGATTGATACAAACCCATGAATTTGAGGATTAAAACTATAAACCATGTTAGGATTTGCATGTAGACATATTCTGGACGAATTATGAATTCAAAATATAACCCTTGATGATCTAAATACGGATTTAAGAAGAGAATTATTAGTGTTCTTGAAAGAAATAGAAAACTAGGGTTCTTGATGAAGTTTTGATCCAAATAAAGCCCTTGGTTGATAATTTATTTGTTTTAGAACGTTAACAATGTTGTAAGATGATATTATAACGTTAGATTAGAGTTTCATGCATTATAATGGAGTTTTGGGACGATTTGAGGACTGCAAAACGAAGCAGTCCGTGGCCTATCTGGTGCAATCGATCGATCGACATTCATCAGTCGATCGATCGACCACCATCGATCGATCGATGTTCAAGGTCGATCGACCGACCTTCCCAGAATGAGTAAAATTTTCCCTAGTTAAATTTTAAATGATGTTAACCCTTAGAAAATTATTATTGGAGACTTTATGAATATCCTTAGATTTAAGGAAGACCAGTAGGTATGGTTATAAAATTTGGACCTTAATTAGAATTCAATTTGAGGAATTATTCTAAAATCTAATGAAATTCGATGAGTGAGATAATATTAGGGTTAAAAGAGTAAATTTGAATGATGTTATGAAATGAGGTTTGGGGCAGAAGTAAGGACCTTAAGAATAATGATGTTATATGTGGGAATAATAGGAAACTTAATAATCCCTCTGACATAGGTCTTAAGTACAAGGAACTATGACGTGAGATGTGTCGACAGTCTACATTATGTATTATCGGAAGACTTAAAATGTATAAAATTGGAATAATGGCTTAAGGATGTAGAATATACCTTTATTAATATTGAGATATCTAAGATGTGTGCATGCCTAGTATATGTATATGATTTTATGTGTATGACATACCTACCATACTTGCTATCACGGGAGGTTTACGTTCGCTTAGGGCCATCTAATCTTTGTGTTGCCCGGATTTAGATTGGTACCTCGAGGACATAGGTCAGAGAAGGACTTATTGGGAAGTTAATAAGAATGCTGATCGTGGGAGCGTACGTATGTGCGTGACCCATGTGATGTGACTGTGTCCGCCTCCATTGTTTGTGATTGTTGTTATCTGAGAACGATTCCTGAGAGATTCGGAATGCGTAATCCTTATGTAGGTGATGTACCGGGATGGATAGCAGAGTATGTGTGCACCGCAGTTTAGTCTCGGGTGCTTGTATTGTATATTCATGACGTGAATAATATACGCTTAAATAATGAGAACTTTCATGTTGGTATTGTGAGTATAATTATAGTAACGCTTTGAGAAAATAAAAAGGGATAACCTGTAGTGAATTGTATTACTAATAATTGAGAATCTGAGTTTAAGTAAAACCTCTATTTAATTGATAACGTTAGAATGTATAATGGGAATCGAGTAGAAAGGGGTAGAACTTATGACAGTTTAGTTAGATATGAATGTCACTTAGATGGGTACTGTACGTTAGGAGTGCACAATTAGTCGAGAGGTGAGTATTTCATGCGAGAGCACGTCCTAACATGTACTTTGCATTCATTGTTTTAAATGTTGTTAAAACACTTGCTGTTTTTAAAATATTCTCCACATTCGGGCTCTGACCCGTTTGCTTTCAAATCTATCTTTTTGTAAAAACCATTTTTAGGTGCCCAGCCACAAGGACACCATGCATAGGAATTCTATTCAGGTGACGAGCTGTAGCTGTTGTGGAAGTTACAGGGCCTTGACAGTAGACGCCTCCTTTTCTTGTCTTGATTCCATATTCAGTTTCATCATTTGTAGGGCATGTCGCCCATTTCTTTTAGAGACACTTTACATTTCAGTTATTCAGACTTTGGTTTGTAATTAATTCAGGATACATGCTTTTGTTCTTATTTCAGTTCCGTATTTGGATTGTTGTGAGGAGTATTTCCTCCAGACTTATTATTATTTGATGATTACTATAGTTGGACTTTATTGTGAATGGTTATGTTATCCTTTACATTTCACTTATTGCATGTTAATCAGAGTTAATTTAAAATTTGGCAACTCACTTTTTAAATACTAGATGGTTTGTAATTATTAAAATGTTTTCGACAGTGATGCTATTAACTGAACCAACTTGGCATTTTGTATTAATTTAATAAAGGAGTAGCTACCCAGTATTTAATTAGTCGGGGTGTCACAGGTGGTATCAGAGCATCAGGTTCTAGTGTCCTTTAGGATCTGTACAGCTTATTATGTTTCCGCTGAGCTTTCTTTGATGTAGGGCCCTATATTTTAGGACTGTTGTATTTTAGGATCTGTATTCTCTTTTATGTATTCTTCGCTCTTCAGCTATTTTGGGTTTATAACTGCGAACTTATAGACCTTACTCTTATTTCATATGCCTCCGCGATGTGCACCACGGGTTCCTAGGGATGCACAGCCAGAGCCACAGCCAGCACCAATACAGGGCACCATGAATGCCGCTGAGGTTGCAGCCATTGTAGACCAAGCGGTAAATGTCGCTCTCGCCGTTGTACAACAGGCACCACCCCAATCGCCAGTAGCCGCACCAGTTCAGGCACATGCATTCCCATCTGCTTGGGAACGTGTTCGTGATGCTTTTCAGAAAGCACACCCTTCGGAGTTCGCAGGTAGCTCCGATGTTGTGGTTTCAAGTCAGTGGAGGAAAGATATTCAGAGGCACTTGAGGATGTATGAGTGCACCGATGTTCAGAGGCAGATACTAGCTACTTTCAAGCTAGTGGGATCTGTATTGCAGTGGTGGGAGTCCATTACCACCGTGGAGGAGAGAGATACTCTCACGATACAGGAGTTCTGGGTGGGTTCGACCGCAAGTATTTTCCGGCAGCTGTTCACACGGAAATGAGGAGGAAGTTAATGAATCTCAGGTAGGAGGGTAATACGGTGGCCGAGTATGAGGCCTAATTCACTAATCTGTTGAATATTGTTCCGGATGAAATACCGACAGAGGAGAAGAAGATCCAGAAGTTCACCGATGGATTGACATGGAGGATCCGTCAGCATTTGTTGGGGAACCTCTCGTTGGCCACTTATTCTGACGTGGTTAACGCTGCACTGTTACACTGCCAGGATCACCGCTTTCACATGGCTAAGAGCAAGAGATCAGGAGAGTCCAGCCATCAGGGCAGGACTGGAGGAAATGGTGCCAGTGGGGCACAATCTACTCAGGGGCAGAGGCAGGGTGACCAGGGTTCTCAGTAGGGGGATCATAAGAGGTTCAGATCGAGGAATTTCAGGCACGGACAGGGAGGTTTTAGGCAGGGCCATCAGGGTCCGAACGACCATCAGGGCCAGCAGGGTCAGAACGGCCAACAGCAGTTTCAGCAGGGCTAGCAGGGCCAGGGGAGGAATGGACACGGCCACCAGGGCCGAGGGCAGCAGGGACATCGGGGGGGAAACTTCCCGAGGAAGTTTTATGTTTGTGGCAAGACTGTCCATAAATGCCAGGATTGTCCGGATAGGGGTAGGGCCCCACAGCAGCAGCAGCAGGGTGCTCGACACGAGCCAGAGAGGCCTATGTTTCCCGCCGCCCTCCCGGCACCACCACAGATGGCAGCATTACCACCCATTTCAGCGGTCCCAGTTCATCAGGGGCAGCTTCAGTATGGGAGGGTATATCAGCTCCAGTATGCCGCAGCCCCACAGGATCCACCGGCCATTGAGGGTATGTTCTCTATTCAGGGGACTATGGGGCGCATTTTATTTGACATGGGGGCTACACACTGTTTCATTGCTATGAGATTTGCACGCACTATTGGGTTGTTAGACACCGCCGAGAGTACGGTTACTTATGTAGATTCGCCGTTGAGTAGGGGTTCCGTGATTTCCCTTGTATATAGAGGCGTGGGTATAGAGATCGGGAGGTTTACTCTACCTACGTATATGTTAGTGTTAGAGATGACCGAGTATGATGCCATTATTGGTATGGATTGGTTAGTTGCGTACCGAGCCATGATTGACTGTTTTAGTAGGAGTATCATCTTTGCCATTCCCGGGCAGGAGATGTTTTTGGTGGCGATGCCTCGTCCTGAGGGAGGATCGTCCACCCACTTGTACTATATAGAGGAGGAGACCTCTAAGGAAGTGGTGAAACCACTTTATTCGATTCCGGTTGTTTGAGAGTTTGTCGATGTATTTCAGGATATACCTGGATTACCTCCGAGTAGAGAGATAGATTTTGTGATCGACTTGACACCGGGCACTAGGCCTATTGCCCGCGCACCTTACCGTATGGCTCCAGCTGAGATAAGAGAGTTACGGGATCAGATTGGGCAGTTGTTGGGTCAGGAGTTTATACGGAGGAGTACTTCACCGTGGAGTGCCCCTATATTGTTCGTAAAGAAGAGGGATGGATCGTTGAGGTTGTGTGTGGATTACCGGGAGTTGAATAAGGTCACGATACGGAATAAATATATGTTGCCCCAAATGGAAGACTTATTCGACCAGCTGAGGGGAGCTTCTTTCTTCTCAAAGATTGATTTGCGATCGGGATACCATCAGTTGCGTATCAGGGAGGAGGACGTCTCGAAGAATGCTTTCTTAATGAGATATGGTTCTTACGAGTTTCGAGTTATGCCTTTTGGTTTGACCAATGCTCCAGCCGTGTTTATGGACTTGATGAATAGGGTGTTCAGAGAGTTCCTAGATCAGTTCGTCATTGTCTTCATTGATGATATTCTGGTTTACTCCCAGACGGAGGAGGAGCACGCCGAGCATTTGAGGCAGGTTTTGCAGTCACTACGTCAGAACGAGCTGTATGCAAAGTATGAGAAGTGCGGGTTTTGGCTGAAGGAGGTTCAATTTTTTGGGCATATTATTTCCGACCGGGGGATATCTTTTGATCCGGGTAAGGTATCCGCGGTGAGGGAGTGGGGATAGCCCACGACACCGACTGAGATCCGTAGTTTCTTGGGCCTAGCAGGATACTACAGGAGGTTTATTCGGGGATTTTCAAAGATAGCAGGTCCTTTGACACATCTGACTTGTAAGGGTGTGCCGTTCATTTAGAGTGATGCCTGTCAGTTGGCATTCGATGAGTGGAAAGACAAGTTGACCTCAGCACCTGTGTTAGCATTGCCGAGACCGGGAGTTGAGTATCTAGTTTACACCGATGCGTCCTTACAAGGACTTGTAGGTGTATTGCAGCAGGAGAGTCAGGCCATAGCCTATGATTCCCGTAAGCTTAAGCCTCACGAGAAGAATTACCCCACTCATGACTTGGAGTTAGCGGCAGTTGTATTTGCCCTTCGGATTTGGAGACATTACCTTTTGGGGGAGAAGTTTCGATTGTTCACAGACTACAAGTCCCTACAGTACCTATTCATGCAGAAGGAGTTGAATATGCGGCAACGGAGGTGGCTTGAGTTTGTTAAGGACTATCAGTTTGATATCCAATATCACCCGGGGAAGCCTAACGTGGTAGCATACGCGTTGAGTCGTAGGCCAGTAGATGAGGTGGCAGGGGTGTGGAAGGCAAAGTGGAAGGAGTTGGGACACTAGGATGCAGTGGCCCAATCGTTCATGTCTGTGATGACTGTTACACCGAAGATTGTCGCGAAGGTGGTAAGGGCACAGGCAAATGACTCATTCTGTCAGGAGCAGATAGTTCGATTACTAGCAGAGGGAGCCGAGTCCTATACCGTTAGTTCAGACGGGGGATTATGCTTCAATGGGAGACTGGTAGTTCCAGAAGGGGAGGAATTGCGACACGAGGTGATGGCAGAGTCGCACGGCTCACGGTTCGCGGTACATCCCGGTGGGGATAAAATGTACCAAGACATGAGATGATAGTATTGGTGGAACGGGATGAAGAGAGATATTGCCGTGTTTGTTTCTAAATACGCCACTTGTCAGCTGGTAAAAGTGGATCATCAGAGATCGGCAGGACTTCTACAGCCATTAAAGGTCCCGATGTGGATGTGGGAGAGCATATCCATGGACTTTATCACGGGGTTACCTACGTCACAGAGGGGTCACGACTCCATTTGGGTAATTATGGACAGGCTCACCAAAGTCGCTCATTTTCTACCCGTAAGGACCGACTACACTACAGGACAGTATGCCCAGCTCTTTATTGCAGAAATAGTGAGACTTCACGGTGTGCCCCTGAATATCGTGTCTGACAGAGATAAGATATTCGTTTCACGGTTTTGGGAGAGTTTTCAGGAGGCCATGGGCACGGAATTGCGGTTGAGGACGGTTTATCATCCGCAGACCGATGGGCAAATCGAGCGTATAAATCAGATGTTGGAGGACATGTTGCGTATGTGCATCATTGATTTCGGGGGTGGATGGGAGCAGTATCTTCCACTGGTGGAGTTTGCTTACAACAACTCCTACCATTTCACCATTGGCATGGCTCCATTTGAGGCGCTGTATGGTAGACCTTGTCGTTCCCCAGCATGTTGGTTGGAGGTGGGGGAAAACAAACTACTTGGGCCGGAAGTGATTCAGGATACTTCGGCAAGGATAGAATTGATACGGAGTCGCATTCGGGTAGCTCAGGATCGGCAGAAGAGCTACGCTGATGCGAAGAGGTTCTTCAGGGAGTTCCAAGTGGGGGACCAGGTTTTACTCAGAGTATCTCCTATGAAGGGGATTATGCGATTTGGGAGGAAGGGGAAGTTGGCACCGAGATACGTGGGACCATTTCCTATCATCGAGCGGATTGGGTCTGTTGCGTATAGACTTGGGTTACCAGAGCATTTACACAGGATTCATGATGTGTTTCATATTTCCTCGCTAAGGAAATATCTTAGAGATGATTTGGCTCATTCTCACATTGCTTTGGAGGACATCGATCTCCAGCCCGATAGCTCCTACGAGGAGGGGCCGATTGCTATTTTGGATCGAAGTGAGCGGAAACTGCGGTCAAAGATAGTTCCGTTAGTACGTGTTCAGTGGCGGCATCATAATGCCGAGGAGTCCACATGGGAGCGCGAGGATGAGATACGCGAACATTATCCAGAGTTGTTTTTACCAGGTACTTTTTAGTTCTGAATTTCGGGACGAAATTCTGTTATTAGGGGGGAAGTATGTAATACCCCGCATTTTTATCGATATTTATTTATGGGATTAATTAAATTAAATGTGAATTAATTGAGAATTAATCCGGATAAAATACTAACGAGATGTGAGTTGGTATTTGATTATAATGCGTATATATGGCAATATATGAATATTGAGAATATTAAAATTGTCGCGAGATAGAAATACGGCAATTTGGAAATTTTGTTAGGACGCGTGTGACAGTCGCGTCAGGAAAATATCTAATTAAATTAAAAAGTAAATTTTATTTTTATTAACCGTATGGTCAGTTTGAGTGCGCCAACGTATCCGGAAGGGTCAAAATAGTCAGAAAACACTAGCCGGGGGTTTAGTTTGGGTCCTGGGGCATTTTTGGGCCAGACCGGCAACCCAAAAGGGTAATTTGGTAATTTTAGAATTTTGGTAATTAAAACTCACGAAAATTAGAGTTTAATTATGATTTATCATTAAACCCACCAACTCATCATCAACACTAAACTAAGTAGTGGGCTACGGGAGAAGTTTAGAAAAGAAGTTAAAAGTCCAAAAATAAACCTCCACCTCCATTTGTCATCTTTGGAGAAGAAATTGTAGAGAGCGAGAGGAGAATTCTGCAGAGAGAGAGAGTGGATATCAACCATCATCTTCTTCATCTTCATCTACAACAATCTGAAGAACGATTAAGGCAAGTGATTTAATTACAATTGATTCAATGATATGTTCTTCCATGTTTACGGAAATTATCGAATTTGTCGTGAAAGATTGATACAAACCCATGAATTTGAGGATTAAAACTATAAACCATGTTAGGATTTGCATGTAGACATATTCTGGACGAATTATGAATTCAAAATATAACCCTTGATGATCTAAATACGGATTTAAGAAGAGAATTATTAGTGTTCTTGAAAGAAATAGAAAACTAGGGTTCTTGATGAAGTTTTGATCCAAATAAAGCCCTTGGTTGATAATTTATTGGTTTTAGAACGTTAACAATGTTGTAAGATGATATTATAACGTTAGATTAGAGTTTCATGCATAATAATGGAGTTTTGGGACGATTTGAGGACTGCAAAATGAAGCAGTCTGTGGCCTATCTGGTGCAATCGATCGATCGACATTCATCAGTCGATCGATCGACCACCATCGATCGATCGATGTTAAAGGTCGATCGATCGACCTTCCCAGAATGAGTAAAATTTTCCCTAGTTAAATTTTAAATGATGTTAACCCTTAGAAAATTATTATTGGAGACTTTATGAATATCCTTAGATTTAAGGAAGACCAGTAGGTATGGTTATAAAATTTGGACCTTAATTAGAATTCAATTTGAGGAATTATTCTAAAATCTAATGAAATTCGATGAGTGAGATAATATTAGGGTTAAAAGAGTAAATTTGAATGATGTTATGAAATGAGGTTTGGGGCAGAAGTAAGGACCTTAAGAATAATGATGTTATATGTGGGAATAATAGGAAACTTAATAATCCCTCTGACATAGGTCTTAAGTACAAGGAACTATGACGTGAGATGTGTCGACAGTCTACATTATGTATTATCGGAAGACTTAAAATGTATAAAATTGGAATAATGGCTTAAGGATGTAGAATATACCTTTATTAATATTGAGATATCTAAGATGTGTGCATGCCTAGTATATGTATATGATTTTATGTGTATGACATACCTACCATACTTGCTATCACGGGAGGTTTACGTTCGCTTAGGGCCATCTAATCTTTGTGTTGCCCGGATTTAGATTGGTACCTCGAGGACATAGGTCAGAGAAGGACTTATTGGGAAGTTAATAAGAATGCTGATCGTGGGAGCGTACGTATGTGCGTGACCCATGTGATGTGACTGTGTCCGCCTCCATTGTTTGTGATTGTTGTTATCTGAGAACGATTCCTGAGAGATTCGGAATGCGTAATCCTTATGTAGGTGATGTACCGGGATGGATAGCAGAGTATGTGTGCACCGCAGTTTAGTCTCGGGTGCTTGTATTGTATATTCATGACATGAATAATATACGCTTAAATAATGAGAACTTTCATGTTGGTATTGTGAGTATAATTATAGTAACGCTTTGAGAAAATAAAAAAGGATAACCTGTAGTGAATTGTATTACTAATAATTGAGAATTCGAGTTTAAGTAAAACCTCTATTTAATTGATAACGTTAGAATGTATAATGGGAATCGAGTAGAAAGGGGTAGAACTTATGACAATTTAGTTAGATATGAATGTCACTTAGATGGGTACTGTACATTAGGAGTGCACAATTAGTCGAGAGGTGAGTATTTCATGCGAGAGCACGTCCTAACATGTACTTTGCATTCATTGTTTTAAATGTTGTTAAAACACCTGCTGTTTTTAAAATATTCTCCACATTCGGGCTCTGACCCGTTTGCTTTCAAATCTATCTTTTTGTAAAAACCATTTTTAGGTGCCCAGCCACAAGGACACCATGCATAGGAATTCTATTCAGGTGACGAGCTGTAGCTGTTGTGGAAGTTACAGGGCCTTGACAGTAGACGCCTCCTCTTCTTGTCTTGATTCCATATTCAGTTTCATCATTTGTAGGGCATGTCGCCCATTTCTTTTAGAGACACTTTACATTTCAGTTATTCAGACTTTGGTTTGTAATTAATTCAGGATACATGCTATTGTTTTTATTTCAGTTCCGTATTTGGATTGTTGTGAGGAGTATTTCCTCCAGACTTATTATTATTTGATGATTACTATAGTTGGACTTTATTGTGAATGGTTATGTTATCCTTTACATTTCACTTATTGCATGTTAATCAGAGTTAATTTAAAATTTGGCAACTCACTTTTTAAATACTAGATGGTTTGTAATTATTAAAATGTTTTCGACAGTGATGCTATTAACTGAACCAACTTGGCATTTTGTATTAATTTAATAAAGGAGTAGCTACCCAGTATTTAATTAGTCGGGGTGTCACAGGTGGTATCAGAGCATCAGGTTCTAGTGTCCTTTAGGATCTGTACAGCTTATTATGTTTCCGCTGAGCTTTCTTTGATGTAGAGCCCTATATGCAGCCGCGACTACAGAATCCGATACCCGAGGGTAATTCTTAGTCAACTTGTATTTTCATTGTAATCCGATTGTAAGCCGTTCTCTTACAAATTATAGTGAAAATAAATGGTTTTTCCCCTGAGGGGGATTTTTCCTTAATTGCATGGGTTTGAATGTTCTTGCGTAGATTATCAATTTATTCAATCACATACTGCTGCATGTTTAGGGTTTGTTTGTGTTAAAAGGGTTTTATATATAACTTGATCATTTGAACGCAAGCACACACGTTTCTCAAATTGGTATCAGAGCAGGTTACGCTAATCTATCGCGTATTCCTTTTTCCGCAAAATTTTTCTGAGATATCAATTTTCTAAAAAAATTGATTTTTGAAATAGTGTGTGTTCAAATGGAGAAGTCATATTATAAAATGCCTGTTTTTGACGGGACAAATTATGCTTATTGGAAAGCCCGTATGAGGTCGGCTTTAAAATCCATTGATGAACGTGTCTGGATTTTGGTTGAACGAGGGTGGACTCCTCCCACCGTGACTGGTGATAATGTGACCAACTTGAAACCTGACATTTCGTGGTCTGATGAAGAAATTAAATGGTCATCTTTTAATTCTAAGGGTCTAAGTGCTATTTCTGGGTCTGTCACACCTGATGAGTTCAAACGCATAATACGTGTACCACGTCAAAAGAGGCATGGGATGTTTTACAACTCACCCATGAAGGAACTAATGCTGTGAAAGAGTCTAAGTTGCAAAACTTGACAACTCAATTTGAAACAATCACCATGCATGATTCTGAATGCTTTGATGAATTTTATGCTAGACTTTATGACATTGTGAATACTAGTTTTAATCTTGGTGAACATATTCCGAATGCTAGAGTTGTTAAAATGATTCTTCGTTCTTTGCCTAAGCGTTTTATCCCTAAAGTCACTGTGCTAAATTCTATGGGTAATTTAAATACGCTAAAATTGGAAGAACTTGTAGGAGATTTGCAAACTTATGAAATTGATATGTTCCCTAAAAATGCTAAATCTAGAGATAAGGGAATTGCACTTAAAGCCCAAGAGAGAAGGAGTGAGGGGTCAGCTAGAAACAGGGTAGAGTCATCTAGAAAGAGAGAGACTGACACGTCAGATTCTGAGTGCGATTTTGACTAGATGATTTGGCTCTTTTCGCAAAAAATTTCAAGAGGATTCTCAAATTTAAGAAAAATGGCAATTTTAAAGATAAAAGGAAATTTGAGAAAAATAAGTTTGAAAAGAAAAATGAAAAAGTTTCCAAAAATCCTCCTCTGAAAGAAAGTGAGAGATGTTTTGAGTGTGATGGTAGGGGTCATAGAGCTTTTGAGTGTGCCAATCGTCTTAATAGAGAGAAAGGGAAAGTTGTCCTTAATGCTACCCTTAGTGACGACAATGAGGTCGAGACGGTGGATTCTGGAGATGAGTCACCGCATGAGTGTAACTTCACCGCATTCATGGCCAGCCAAGTGAGCACTCCTAGTTCTCCTCACGACGTTGAGGATGAGGCTTCACAGGGACACCTCGACAGTGAGATCGATGTGAGTGAGGGGGAGGATGACCCAAGTGAGAGTGAGAGTGATATACAACGCGCCTACGCTGAGTTATATTCTGAGTCTTTTAAAACTAAAAAGCGTAACAAAGCGTTAGTTCTTAAGATCACTTGCTTAGAGGAAGATTTAAAGAAAGCGAGAGAAAGAGAGTTCTCCACCTGCACCGCCCTGAGAGAGAGAGATTCTACATGTGTCGAGAATGAGAATTTGTTTAGATAGAGAGAGAGTGTTTTAGAGAAAGAAAGATGGGACTTTATTAAGCAAGTGGCTAGTCTTACGAGTCAGCTCCATTCCTCCGTGGAGACTTGGAAGAAAATTGAAGCCCTTGTTGCCCAGCTGACTCATGATCTTGAGAGAGCACGGGAAGTCAAGGTACAAATCGAGGACAGATCTGGGAAGATGGGAAAGATGCTCCTCGGCCCCGCTTTAGGTTTTGGTGATCGTCAAGGAATTGGATATGATGGTGCCTCCACGTCACAAATTACACCTAGACCAGTTCCTGAGTTTACTACAACTCCTTATGGTCACCGTAAAAAACCTCGAAGGAGAGTTCGACCAAGAAAAGCAAACCAAGGTCCGCCTTTGACTGTGCTCTTTTGTACTTATTGCAAAAGAAAAGGCCACCTTAGGGAAACTTGCTATAGCATGGGTCGAACACGACGTACTACTGCTCCGCCACGTCATACTGATGAGTTTTCTAGTCTGAGAGAGCGAGTTGAGTTCTTAGCTGCCACGACTCAAAGTTTAATGGAAGAATTTCGACGGATGTCTTTGCCGTTAGTCAAAGCTTCTCACATTCCAGCTAAAATCAACAACAACAAAGGCAAACAAAAGGTCATCTCGACTTGGGTTCCTAAGAAAGATAAAAAGGCTTTTGTTGTTCATGTTGCTCTCAAAGCACATAATACCTCTCAGTGGTATTTTGATAGTGGGTGCTCCAGACACATGACAGGTGATGCCTCATTTTTTACTACTCTTGAGGATTATCAAGATGGCCGAGTCACCTTTGGAGATGGGAGTAAGTCTAGCATTATAGGACGAGGTACTATCGAGTTACCTGGTTTTCCTAAGCTAGAAAATGTTTTGTACGTCAAAGGTTTGAAAGCAAACCTTCTCAGCATTAGCCAGCTGTGCGACACTAACTTTGCAGTAAAGTTTGACCGGGATGCGTGTAAAGTCTATAATCAAGCAGGTAAACTTTTGATGCAAGGGGTGAGGACCGAGGATAATTGCTATGGGACTGAGCCCACATCCTCACTTGTCTGCAACAGCGCCACGATCACTCCTATGGATCTGTGGCACCAACGTCTAGGTCACGTGAACGTTAGAGATCTCAATTGTTTATCTAAAAAGGACCTAGTACGTGGCTTATCATCTCTTGAAAAGTTAACTTCGACCATTTGTGGACCCTGTCAGTTGGGAAAACAAATTCGTAGTCCTCATAGGAAGTTGCATTCCATTACCACCTCTCGTGTTCTGGAGTTGATTCACATGGATCTTATGGGTCCCACTCGTACTGAGAGTCTAGGTGGTAAGAGGTACATCCTCGTGATGGTAGATGATTTCTCCAGGTACTCCATTGTAGGTTTTCTAAGAGAGAAATCCGATGCTGTAGATTTCTTAACGACCAAGTGTCGTGTCCTGCAAAATCAACACGGTGTCACTATTAACAGAATACGTAGTGACAACGGCACTGAATTTAAGGAAGCAAAGGTGGATTTGTACTGTGATAGCCTTGGGATCAAACATGATTTTTCTGCTGTGAGAACTCCTCAGCAAAATGGGATTGTTGAGAGAAAGAATAGAACGATCCAAGAGATGGCTAGATCTATGCTTCTAGGTCGTAAAGTTTCTAGGAGATTTTGGGCAGAGGCAGTGTCTATTGCATGCCACACGATGAATAGGGTGTATCTGTGTCCACACACACTTCACACTCCTTATGAGTTGTGGACTGGCAAGAAGCCCAACCTGGCATATTTCTGTGTTTTTGAGAGTAAATGCTACATCCTACGGGATAGAGAGCAATTAGGAAAGTTTGACTCCCGGAGCGACGAGAGAATATTTCTAGGATATTCATCGAATAGTAGAGCATACCGGGTTTTTAACCTGAAGAGCTCTAGGATTATGGAATCAATAAACGTTACCGTGCAAGATGACGAACCTTCGACGGTTATTGATCCTAACCTTCAGTGTGAGGATGAGGACTGTTCTGACAGTGATTTACCTGTTCCTCTCTCACACTCTGTGGACCCTACTCCTGTGTTAGGGGACACACCTGCTTGGGTTCGCAAGAGTCATGACCCTTCTGCCATTGTTGGTGATCCCACTCTAGGGGTCAAGACTCGTGCTCAGCTAGAGAACGTTGTTAGCCATCTCTGCTACACGTCCAAAGTCGAGCCCAAGAACCATAAAGAAGCACTCAAGGATGAACACTGGATATCTGCTATGCAGGATGAGTTGCTTCAGTTTAAAAAGAATAATGTCTGGGAATTAGTCCCCCGACCTAGTGAGACTAATGTGATAGGTACCCGGTGGATTTTCAAGAACAAAATGGATGAATATGGTACCATAATCAGAAATAAGGCTAGGTTGGTCGCTCAAGGCTACACACAGATAGAGGGTGTAGACTTTGGGGAGACATTTGCTCCTGTTGTGAGGATTGAGTCCGTTCGTCTTCTGCTCGCCATCGCATGTCATCTTCGCTTCAAGGTGTATCAGATGGATGTCAAGAGTGCCTTTCTGAATGGCATTCTACAGGAGGAGGTTTATGTGGAACAACCAAAAGGGTTTGAAGACCCTCAGTACCCTGAGCACGTCTACTATCTGAGTAAAGCCTTGTATGGTTTGAAGCAAGCACCCCGTGCTTGGTACGAGAGGCTTACTTCCTATCTCTTAGCTCGTGGCTTCAAGAGAGGGGGAGTAGATATGACGTTGTTCGTCAGGAGAGATGACGGTGCTATTTTGGTTGCCCAGGTCTATGTGGACGACATAGTCTTTGGATCCACATTCTCACCACTTTGAGGAGGAGATGAAAAGTGAGTTTGAGATGAGCATGGTTGGTGAGCTTACATTCTTCCTTGGTCTCCAGGTTCGTCAGCTAAAGGATGGGATGTTCATCTCCCAATCCAAGTATGCTAGAGACCTAGTGAAGAAATTTGGTTTAGACTCCGCTAAGCATGCACGTACACCTATGAGTACCACTACCAAGCTTAGTAAGGACACTTCAGGCAAGGACGTAGAGCAAACCTTATATCGGAGTATGATAGGTAGTCTTCTTTACTTGACTTCCAGTCATTCCGACATCGCCTTTAGTGTTGGAGTCTGTGCGCGATATCAGGCATCCCCAAAAGAGTCACATTTACTTGCTCTAAAACGTATTATTAAATACGTAAGTGGGACTCTCTCATACGGGATTTGGTATTCCTTTGATACCGATAACCGTCTGTTTGCCTATTCGGATGCCGATTGGGCTGGGGATGTAGATGGATGTAGGAGCACTTCTGGTGGGTGCTTCTATTTTGGTTCTGCTCTTGTCTCCTGGCTGAGCAAGAAGCAAAATTCTATCTCTCTGTCCACTACGGAGGCTGAGTACATAGCCGCCAGGAGTTGTTGCACACAACTCTTGTGGATGAAGAAAATGCTGGAGGATTATGGGATATCACAGGACACCATGACCATTTCATGTGATAACACGAGCGCGATACACATATCCCGCAATCCAGTTCAGCATTCGCGCACAAAACACATCAGGATACGTGAGCACTTTATACGTCAGTTAGTTGAAGAGAAAGTCGTATCCCTGAGTTTTGTTCCTATCGACCGTCAGTTAGCCGATATTTTCACGAAACCTTTAGATGCCCTTAGATTTGAGAGTCTTAGGAAATCTTTAGGGATTTGCACAGTTGACTGAGGGGTTGGTCTATGTCTAGAATAGGATGCTTCTTCATGTTCATATCATATGCTTCCTATTGCTAGTCTGTTTTATATGTACCATTACTTTGTTGTACAGCTTTGTTTTATTCTTTTTGCTTTTTATATTTCTTTTGAAAAAAATACAAAAAGATTTTCCTTTAAGAAAATTTTAAGAAAAGCACAAAAAGATTTTATTTTGACAAAATTTTTGAAAAATCCAAAAAGATTTTTGTATTTTGCTTATTTTATGGATGAGCATGTAAGATAGCCAAGTCACTTCTTCATTCCATTTATCCATGTGACTGTTTGATAGAGATTTGAGAGGCTACATCATTTCATCCATGTGCTTTACATTGTATGGAGTCTTTGAGATGTAATTAGTGATATCTTCCTACATGTTTGACTCCTATATCCTTTATTGCACACATGCACGGCTATATTTGATTATTGCACTTGTCTATCTCATGTTGGCTTGCGTGTTTTCATCTCAATCCTGTCTATACAATGTACAATATGCGATAAAACTTGACAAGATTGGAATGCATGTAAAAACCGTTTTGGTGAGACTGTGTGTTTTTGTATAACGGGGAGGGGCTGCGAAAGGTAATCATCTATCCTTTGCGCAAAAGCCACCGTTAAAAAGGACCTAAAAAATGGTGGAATTTTAATATCCGAGGTCCAAAGAGGTTAAAAGAGCCCGAAAAAATTTAAAGGCAATAAAAAGCAATTCCTGCCAAATATGGGCCACTTAGGTTTCACCATCAATTCTCCAAAGTTTGAGAATTTAGAATGCCTCTATTCAAAATAATATATGAGAGAGTTTGGTTGGAGAATCTAAACGGGTTTGCACTTCCTTGAAAGTCCTGAAAAAGCATAAAATCATTTTGGACTTTATTGGTGTGAAAATCATTTTGAGCTTTGATTTGTTGATTTGACTGAGTCAATATCTTATACTGTCACTCTTTTACACCAAAGGAAGCATTTGAGTTCATTCGCTAGGAATATTCAATATTCATCGTGCACATATGTCATGTTTGTATGCATTGATTTTCCTATCGAATTTGATCACACCACTTCATTTACGCTATCATTGACTTGGTTGCTTTGTGTTCATTCATGGTGTGATTTTATCCGTGTGACACCCCAATCTTGCTTACTTGATTTATTTCTCTCATTTGTCTATTTGGGGACATCATAAAAAGGGGGAGAGTGAATTATCTTATTATGGGGGAGGGAGTTTTTTGAAATTTGAGTTTGCTCATAAATTGATATATTGATATATATTTGTTTATCTCATCATTTCAAACTCGATATGTCACTTGGTATTTTGCTTTATCTCATGTGTGTAGGTACTACATTGATGACCTTTGAATTGCACACTCTGCTGAGAAAAGATCTGTGATTCCTGAAAAATTGAAGAACAAACGATGAAGACTATTCATTTGTACCTTTTCCAATTTTGGGTTCATGGGAGGATAGATTTGTATAGGCAATTTCATATTTGATAATTCGGATTTTTTATGTATGTACCGGCATAGACATAGGGGGAGATTTGTAAGGACATTTTTCACATGTCCGAAATGTTTCATTTATTTATGTCGTACGCCGCTACATTTGGCACGTCACCTCACGATCTCACATGACGGCCTCTATCTGAATTCCGGGAATCAAGCATGCATTATCTCCACTAAATGTATCCCTCATCTGCATCAACAACTTCACGTTCCTTGATTCTAGGCTCGTAATGCAAGTGGAACGCAAGATAAGTCAAATCAGTGAAACAAGGCATGATAGGGATGTTCAAGGGAAAATTGGTAATTTTAAAGCCACCGTCCGAAGGACCGGTCAACTGGAAAGTTGAAGAGCTTGCCGCAAAAAAAATACTGGAAGAAACGTCACCTCAATCCGAGCTACGGTGAACAAGTTATGGCCCGTTGAAAATGGAGATATGTTCATTGAAAAGTCTGGAAATTTTTCTAAGTGTTTAAAGCCTTGTTTCCAGCACACTTTCCCGAACCCTGACCCAAACTGGTTCGGAGGGGCGAACCGGTTCGCAGGGGTACCCGAACCGGTTCGGGGTACCTGTACGCTGGATAAAATTTCAGCTGTTAAAAATCGTGGGTCTCTTCATGGTTTTCCCTATAAATACCAACTTCGGGAGAGTTGTTTTGCAAGACTTTAGGAGACGAATTTGAGAGTCCAAATACATCTAGTCTTCATATTCTTGAGTCCCAAGACTCATGTTTTGATTCACATATCATTGCCAAACCTTTGTGAATCTTTTAGCAACCCAAGAACACAACTTTGGTTTGTTCAACCCTTGTGGAGGAGACCATTCTTCTTCTTCATTGCAGCCCTACTGGAAAGGGATAATTCCAGCCGCGACTATAGAATCTGATACCCGAGGGTAATTCTTAGTCAACTTGTATTTTCATTGTAATCCGATTGTAAGCCGTTCTCTTACAAATTATAGTGAAAATAAATGGTTTTGCCCCTGAGGGGGATTTTTCCTTAATTGCATGTGTTTGAATGTTCTTGCTTAGATTATCAATTTATTCAATCACATACTGCTGCATGTTTAGGGTTTGTTTGTGTTAAAAGGGTTTTATATATAACTTGATCATTTGAATGCGAGCACACACGTTTCTCAAATTGGTATCAGAGAAGGTTACGCTAATCTATCGCGTATTCCTTTTTTCGCAAAATTTTTCTAAGATATCAATTTTCTGAAAAAATTGATTTTTGAAATAGTGCGTGTTCAAATGGAGAAGTCATATTATAAAATGCCTGTTTTTAACAGGATAAATTATGCTTATTGGAAAGCCCGTATGAGGTCGGGTTTAAAAGCCATTGATGAACGTGTCTGGATTTTGGTTGAACGAGGGTGGACTCCTCCCACCGTGACTGGTGATAATGTGACCAACTTGAAACCTGACATTTCATGGTCTGATGAAGAAATTAAATGGTCATATTTTAATTCTAAGGGTCTAAGTGCTATTTCTGGGTCTGTCACAACTGATGAGGTCAAACGCATAATACGTGTACCACGTCAAAAGAGGCATGGGATGTTTTACAACTCATCCATGAAGGAACTAATGCTGTGAAAGAGTCTAAGTTGCAAAACTTGACAACTCAATTTGAAAAAATCACCATGCATGATTCTGAATGCTTTGATGAATTTTATGCTAGACTTTCTGACATTGTGAATACTAGTTTTAATCTTGGTGAACATATTCCGAATGCTAGAGTTGTTAAAAAGATTCTTCGTTCTTTGCCTAAGCGTTTTATCCCTAAAGTCACTGTGCTAAATTCTATGGGTAATTTAAATACGCTAAAATTGGAAGAACTTGTAGGAGATTTGCAAACTTATGAAATTGATATGTTCCCTAAAAATGCTAAATCTAGAGATAAGGGAATTGCACTTAAAGCCCAAGAGAGAAGGAGTGAGGGGTCAGCTAGAAATAGGGTAGAGTCATCTAGAAAGAGAGAGACTGACACGTCATGAATCCTATGCAAGTGCTCCGGTAACCCCAGTCTATACGCAACTGGCCCAACATGCTCGATGATAGGAAATGGCCCCACATACCTTGGTGTCAGTCTCCCCTTCTTCCCAAAATGCATTATCCCCTTCATAGGAGATACTCTGAGTAACACTTGGTCCCCCACCTTGAATTCTCTGAAGAATCTATTTGCATCAGCATAGCTCTTCTGTCGGTCCTAAGATACCCGAATGCGTCTCCGTATCATCTCTATCCTTGCCGAAGTGTCCTGAATCACTTCCGACCCAAGGAGTTTGTTATCCCCCACCTCTAACCAACATGCTGGGGAACGACAAGGTCTACCGTACAACACCTCAAATGGATCCATGCTAATGGTGAACTAGTAGGAGTTGTTATAAGAAAACTCCACCAGTGGAAGGTACTGCTCTCAACCACCTCCAAAGTCTAGGATGCACATACGCAACATGTCCTCCAACATCTGATTTGTCCGTTCGGTTTGCCCATCCGTCTGTGGGTGATAAGTTGTACTCAGCCGCAACTCCGTACCCATGGCCTCCTGGAAACTCTCCCAAAATCGTGAAACAAATATCTTGTCTCAGTCAGACACGATATTTAGAGGCACCCCGTGAAGTCTCACTATCTCCGCAATGAAAATCTGGGCATACTGTCCCGTAGTGTAATCTGTCCTTACGGGTAAAAAATGAGCAACTTTGGTCAATCTATCCACAACCACCCATATGGAGTCGTGACCCCTCTGCAACGTAGGTAACCCCGTGATAAAGTCCATGGAGATGCTCTCCCATATCCACGTCGGAACCTCTAACGACTGTAGAAGTCCTGTCGGTTTTTGATGGTCCACCTTTACTAGCTGACAAGTGGCACATTTAGAAACAAACACAGCGATATCTCTCTTCATCCCGCTCCACCAATACTGTCGTCTCATGTCTTGGTACATCTTATCCCCACCAGGGTGTACCGCGAATCGTGAGTCGTGCGACTCCACCATTACCTCGTGTCGCAAGTCTTCCCCTTTCGGAATGACCAGTCTACCATTGAAGCGTAATCCCCCATCTAAACTAACGATGTAGGACTCGGGTCCCTCTGCTAGTAATCGAACAATCTGCTCCTGACAGAATGAGTCATTTGCCTGGGCCTTTATCATTCTCGTAACAATCTGTGGTGTAATAGTCATCACATACATGAACGATCGGGCCACTGCATCCTGGTGTCCCAACTCCTTTCACTTAACTTTCCACACCTCAGCCACCTCATCTACTGGCCTACGGCTCAACGCGTCTGCTACCACGTTAGCCTTCCCTGGGTGATACTGGATATCGAACTGATAATCCTTCACAAACTCAAGCCACCGACATTGACACATATTCAGCTCCTTCTGCGTGAAGAGGTATTGTAGAGACTTGTGGTCTGTGAACAACCGAAATTTCTCCCCCAGGAGATAGTGTCTCCAAATTTGAAGAGCGAATACGACTGCCGCTAACTCCAAGTCGTGGGTGGGGTAATTCCTCTAGTGAGGCTTAAGCTTACGGGAAGCATAAGCTATGGCATGACTCTCTTGTTGCAGCACACCTCCAAGTCCTTGTAAGGACGCATCGGTGTAAACTAAATACTCAACTCCCGGCCTGGGCAATGCTAACACAGGCGCTGAGGTCAACTTGTTCTTCAACTCATCGAATGCCAACTGACAGGCATCGCTCCAGATGAATGGTACACCTTTGCGAGTCAGATGTGTCAAAGGACCCGCTATCTTTGAGAAACCCCAAATAAACCTCCTGTAGTATGCTACTAGGCCCAAGAAACTACGAATCTCAGTCGGTGTCGTGGGTTGTCCCCACTCCCTCACCACGGATACCTTCCCCGGATCAACGGATATCCCTCGATCTGAAATGATATGCCCCAAAAACTGAACCTCCTTCAGCCAAAATCCACATTTCTCATACTTTGCATAAAGCTCGTTCTGACGTAGCGTCTGCAAAACCTGCCTCAAATGCTCGGCGTGCTCCTCTTCTATCTAGGAGTAAACCAGGATGTCATCAATAAAGACGATGACGAACTGGTCTAAGAACTCTCTGAACACCCTATTCATCAAGTCCATAAACACTGCTGGAGCGTTGGTCAAGCCAAAAGGCATAACCCAAAACTTATAGGAACCATACCTCGTCAAGAAAGCAGTCTTCAAGACGTCATGTTCCCTGATACGCAACTGATGGTATCCCAATCGCAAATCAATCTTTGAGAAAAAGCAAGCTCCTCTCAACTGGTAAATAAGTCATCGATTCGGGGCAACGGATACTTATTCCGTATCGTGACTTTATTCAACTCCTGGTAATTTACACACAATCTTAACGATCCATCCCTCTTCTTTACGAACAACACAGGGTTACCCCACGACAAAGTACTCATTCGGATGAACCCCTGACCCAACAACTGCTCTATCTGATCCCTTAGCTCTCTCATCTCTGTTGGAGCCATACGGTAAGGTTCGCGGGCAATGGAACGAGTGCCCGACGTCTGATCAATAACAAAATTTATCTCTCTACTAGGAGGTAATCCAGGTATATCCTGGAATACATCAACGAACTCTCTAACGACTGGAATCGAATCAAGTGGTATCACCACTTCCTTAGAGGTCTCTTCCTCTATATAGTACAAATGAGTGGACGATCCTCCCTCAGGGCGAGGCATCGCCACTAAAAACATCTCCTGCCCGGGAATGGCAAATATAATACTCCTACTGAAACAGTCAATCATGGCTCGATACGCAACTAACCAATCCATACCAATAATCGCATCGTACTCAGTCATCTCCAATACTAACATATCAGCAGGTAAGGTAAATCTCCCGATCTCTATAACCACACCTCTACAAATAAAAGAAATCACAGAACCCCTACTCAACGATGAATCTACGTAAGTAATCGTGCTCTCTGTAGGGCCTAACAACCCCAAAGTGCGTGCAAATCTCGTGGCAATGAAACAGTGTGTGGCCCCCGTTTCAAATAAAATACGCCCCATAGTCCCCTGAATAGAGAACATACCCTCAATAGCAGGTGGATCCTCTGGGACTGCGGCCTGCTGGAGCTGATAAACTCGTCCGTACTCGAGCTATCCCTGCTGGACTGGGACTGCGAGAATGGGTGGCAAAGCTGGCATCTGTGGTGGTGCTAGGAGGGCGGCAAAAAATATAGGTCTCTCGGGCTCGTGTCGAGCACCCTGCTGCTACTGCGGTGGGGCCCTGCCCCTATCAGGATAATCCTGGCGTTTGTGACCAATCTTTCCACAAACGAAACACTTCCCCGAGAAGTTTCCCCCTCGCTGTCCCTGCTGCCCACGGCCCTGATGGCTGTTACCATTCCTACCTTGACCATACTGACCCTACTGAAACTGCTGCTGCTGACCATTCTGGCCCTGCTGGCCCTGATTGCTGTTCTGACCCTGATGGCCATGTCTGAAACCTCCCTGACCATTACTGAAACCCCCAGATCTGAATCTCTTAGGATTCCCCTGTTGGGAACCCTGATCACCCTGCCTGTGCTGACCCTGAGCAGATTGTGCCCCGCTGGCACCATTTCCCCCTGTCCTGCCCTGATGGCTGGACTCTCCTGATCTCTTACTCTCAGACATGTGAAAGCAGTGATCCTAGCAGTGAAGCAGTGTTGCGTTAACCACATCATAGTAAGTGGCCAACGAAAGATTTCCCAATAAGTGCTGTCGGATCCTCCAAGTCAATCCGTCCATGAACTTCTGAATCTTCTTCTCCTCAGTCGGAATCTCATCGGGAACAATGTTCAAGAGATTTGTGAATTTGGCCTCATACTCGACCACGGTCCTCCCCTCCTGTTTGAGGTTTATTAACTTCCTCCTCATTTCAGTGTGAACAGCTGATGGAAAATATTTTCGATCGAACCGCACCCAGAACTCCTGTATGGAAACGAAATCTCTCTCCTCCGGGGTGGTCATGGACTACCACCACTGAAACGCTGATCCTACTAGATTAAAAGTAGCCAGTATCTACTTCTGAACATCCATGCACTCGTACATCCTTAAGTGCCTTTGAATGTCCTTCCTCCACTGACTGGACACAACAACGTCAGAGCTACCTGCAAACTCCGGAGGGTGTACTTTCTGAAAAGCATCACGAATGCGTTCCCAAGCAGACGGGAATGCATGAGCCTAAACTAGCGCGGTAACCGGCGCCTGAGGTGGTGACTGCTGCACAACTGCGAGGGCGGCATTTACAGCTTGGGCTACTATAGCAGCAACCTATGCGGCATTCATGGTGCCCTGAACTGGTGCTGGCTGTGGCTCGGGCTGAGCATCCCTAGGAACTCGCTGTGCACGTCGTGGAGGCATTTGAAATGAGAGTAACTGATTAAGTGTGAAAAGTAGTGCGTGTAAAGACGCTAGTCGTTGTTTTTGTTTCGCCAACTCAATACAAAAACCTAAGTTACAACTACACTTGCGGGGCAAGTAGAGCGATAAGTCGGGTATCGAGAATCCACAGGGACAAGTTGTTATAATTTATAAGGTTTAATATTCCAAAATAAAAGTGTAAAAGGTGAATTACAAACTAAAACAAAAGATGCATGAAAGGGAAAGATAAATCTAGGTGAGGGAAATTAAACTAAATTAATAAAGAGAATAAAAATTATAGGTTGCGTCGAATATCCCTCACTCGAGTTAATTAGTATAAAATGGTTACATGGGTCGACGAGTTATTAAGGTTGCGTCTCGTTTCGACAGTTAAATAAATTAAGAGTTGTCACACCCCTAAATTTGCATAAAAGCCTAATAAGATTTTGGCGTCAACAAATACCCCGAAAATTACGCACACAAGGTCGTAAGCACGGAGCATACATGATATACCCCGTCAAATGTCCTAGGCATAATAACTAGGACAACACACTCGAAATAAATTCGTAAACACCATCACCAAAGCAAAGCAACCAAATCAACCCTAGGTGAGTTCAATCCAAGACAGCCTAAACTAAATTAGCCACTAAGCATGATAAACAACATAAATAAATCAACTAATTAAATTACACTACACAAATTAAACTAGACTTAAAATAAATAAAGCATGAAATAAATCTAGGGCACAAAGCAAGAACAAGAGGAAGAAGATGAATAGTGCAAGGAACTTACATTAATGGTGGATTACACAACAAAAATGAGGAGAGGGGAAACACTCCACAAAAATCCCCAAATGCTTCTAACCTAAAATGAAATATCTCTTCAAAGAAAAGCCTACAACATTCTATTTATACCCCAAAACAAACCCCCAACAAAACCAAGCCAAAAAACCCAAAATAAGTCAATTTTTGTCCATATCTGATAGGACCGGTCGACCTCTGTTTTGGAATTTGCCTTGGGCTGGAGACAACCCACTTTTCCACTTTGAACCAATTTTGATGCGTTGCACAAAAACGACTATAACTCCCTCATACGGAATCGAAATGAGGCGTGGTCGGAATCAACGCGAAGCTAATTCAATTCTATACATGATTATGTTTTTAAACCCTCCAAATTATGCAGTATGAAATTACCAAAATGCCCTTGAAGTAGAAGAAAATACCAAAACCTTTCGGAAATGGGCATAACTTCCACATACGGAGTCAGAATGACGCACGGTCAGTGGCCACGGAAAGATAATTTGATGATCTACATGTTGGTAACTTCATTACATAAAAAATAGTGAGTTTGAAAAGATGAAATTGCCCTTGAAGTAGCATTCGATGACGAAACTTCTCCGAAATGCAACCGAACTTCACTTTTAGCGTTCCAATACCTACAAAAGCACAAATAACCCCTGTAAAGCATGTATATATCCAAATCCAAGGTTGTCTGGTTAATGATCATAATTATAGGCCACTACAAGAAAAATGAGTATTAGGGACGGTAAAAAACTGTCCCTAAAAGTAAAAAAATCGTCCCTAAAGAGTATTAGGGACGGTTGTTGCAACAGCAAAAATCCGTCTCTTATACTAGGCGTCCTAAATATTTTAGGGACGGATTTTACCGTCCTAAATTTTAATTCATGGACACTCTGCATTTGACATTAGGGACGGATTTTACCGTCCCAAATGGTGTTCCCGCGAAAAAATCCCCGCTCCCGCCAATAGTATTAGGAACGGTTTATCCGTCCCTAATACTACTGAGATACTGGCAACCCAATTAGGGACGGTAAAAACCGTCCCTAAAGGTAATTTCAATTGATGCAAAAATGGGTATTAGGGACGGTAAAAACCGTCCCGAAAGGTATTCTCAATTAATACAAATAAGTATTAGGGACGGTTTATAACCGTCCCAATTAATAAATAAAAAAGTATCGTAAATAGTTATATTATTATATGTTTTATGTTGAAATAATAATTGACGCCTAATATGCATTACAAATCAAATCATCCGATCAAAAACACAATATATCAGCCACATTCATTGAAGCACGAATCCAATAATAATTTCTTCCATTAAACTACATTCAAGTCGAAATATTTAAATGAGTACAAAATCATACTAATTAATAAGATATACAATTGTCAAGAAAAATATCATCCCTAAATTAAGATGATAAATATGGTTGTCACGCTTCAAAAACTTCTCTTAGTGCCGCATATAGTAGACACACTCAAAATCACGTCTCTTCAACTTCTTGTGCACAACCTGCAATCAATAAATAATCATTTTATCAAAACAATATTATAGTAAAATAAAATATCCAAATATATTAATTAATCGTACCAACAACTTTTTACAAATTTTAAAAAAATTTGATAGAATCTCCTTTGTTTATACATGAAAACCAACTTGTTTAATCAATAAAAAAACCCGCACAGCTATAAGAATCTCGCATATCAACGATTCTATACAATTTTAAAAAAAATTCGACAGAGTCTCCTTTGTTTATACATGAAAACCAACCTGTTTAATGAACACAAAAGCCGAACGACTTTAAAAAAATTGAAAAATCTCCTAAATCAACAATTCAATACAATTTTTAAAAAAATTCGGCAGAGTCTCCTTTGTTTATACATGAAAACCAACCTGTTTAATCAACACAAAAGCCCGCACGGCCAGTAAAAAAAAATAAAACAACAATCTCGCATATCAACAACAATAATAAATAAGCAATCTACCAGTCGCAAACCATTGCTTTGTTCATGTGTTCCACGCGAATAAAATATAACCCAAAAATGTTATCCTGCAAAAAAACACAAGAAACAAAACGAAAAAGATATCAGTAATAAAATAATATGCTTAAGTCAAATTTTATGGATGTTTTACGTATTCAACTTTCGATGCCATGTTTTTATGCTTAAGTCTAATTTTTTGCAAATTTACGTCGTACACTCCAACCAGGAGCTCCGTGACTACACGGTCGATTCCTACGAGTCACATTGGACCCGTGCGATGTATTCGTGAATCTTACGGGACCGTTTTATGGCAGTTTTACGTTTTCACCCTTCGATGGCATGTTTTTATGCTTAAGTCTAATTTTTTTGTAAATTTACGTCGTACACTCCAACCGGGAGCCCCGTGACTACGCGGTCGGTTCCTACGAGTCACATTGGTCCCGTGCGAGGTGTTCGTGTCTCTTACGGGACCGTTTTATGTCTGTTTTACATTTTCACCCATCGATGACATGTTTTTATGCTTAAGTCTAAATTTTTACAAATTTACGTCGTACACTCTAACCGGGAGCCCCGTGATTACGCGGTCGGTTCCTACGAGTCACATTGGTCCCATGCGAGGTGTTCGTGACTCTTACGGGACCGTTTTATGGATGTTTTAAGTTTTCACCCATCGATGGCATGTTTTTGTGCTTAAGTCTAAATTTTTGCAAATTTACGTCGTACCCTCTAACCGGGAGCCCCGTGACTACGCGGTCGGTTCCTACGAGTCACATTGGTTCCATGCGAGGTGTTCGTGACTCTTATGGGACCGTTTTACGCTCGTTTTACGTTTTCACCCTTCGATGGCATGTTTTATGCTTAAGTCTAATTTTTTGCAAATTTACGTCATACACTCCAACCAGGAGCTCCGTGACTACACGGTCAATTCCTACGAGTCATATTGGTCCCGTGCGAGGTTTCGTGACTCTTACGGGACCGTTTTATGACTGTTTTATGTTTTCACCCTTCGATGGCATATTTTTATGCTTAAGTCTAATTTTTTGCAAATTTACGTCGTACACTCCAACCGGGAGCCCCGTGACTACGCGGTCGGTTCCTACAAGTCACATTGGTCCCGTACGAGGTGTTCGTGTCTCTTACGGGACCGTTTTATGGTTGTTTTACATTTTCACCCATCGATGACATGTTTTTATGCTTAAGTCTAAATTTTTGCAAATTTACGTCATACACTCCAACCAGGAGCCCCGTGACTACGCGGTCGGTTCCTACGAGTCACATTGGTCCCGTGCGAGGTGTTCGTGACTCTTACGGGACCGTTTTATGGATGT
The DNA here is from genome assembly GCA_949130495.1 of Sambucus nigra. Taxonomy (NCBI): domain Eukaryota; kingdom Viridiplantae; phylum Streptophyta; class Magnoliopsida; order Dipsacales; family Adoxaceae; genus Sambucus; species Sambucus nigra. The sequence goes on from OX422216.1 coordinate 112,833,009, forward strand.
TTTGCGTTTTCACCCTTCGATGGCATGTCTTTATGCTTAAGTCTAAATTTTTGCAAATTTACGTCGTACCCTCCAACCGGGAGGCCCGTGACTACGCGGTCGGTTCCTACGAGTCACATTGGTCCCGTGCGAGGTGTTCGTGTCTCTTACGGGACCGTTTTATGTCTGTTTTACATTTTCACCCATCGATGACATGTTTTTATGCTTAAGTCTAAATTTTTACAAATTTACGTCGTACACTCTAACCGGGAGCCCCGTGATTACGCGGTCGGTTCCTACGAGTCACATTGGTCCCATGCGAGGTGTTCGTGACTCTTACGGGACCGTTTTACGGATGTTTTAAGTTTTCACCCATCGATGGCATGTTTTTGTGCTTAAGTCTAAATTTTTGCAAATTTACGTCGTACCCTCTAACCGGGAGCCCCGTGACTACGCGGTCGGTTCCTACGAGTCACATTGGTTCCATGCGAGGTGTTCGTGACTTTTATGGGACCGTTTTACGCTCGTTTTACGTTTTTACCCTTCGATGGCATGTTTTATGCTTAAGTCTAATTTTTTGCAAATTTACGTCATACACTCCAACCAGGAGCTCCGTGACTACACGGTCAATACCTACGAGTCACATTGGTCCCGTGCGAGGTTTTGTGACTCTTACGGGACCGTTTTATGACTGTTTTACGTTTTCACCCTTCGATGTTATGTTTTTATGCTTAAGTCTAATTTTTTGCAAATTTACGTCGTACACTCCAACTGGGAGCCCCGTGACTACGCGGTCGGTTCCTACAAGTCACATTGGTCCCGTACGAGGTGTTCGTGTCTCTTACGGGACCGTTTTATGGTTGTTTTACATTTTCACCCATCGATGACATGTTTTTATGCTTAAGTCTAAATTTTTGCAAATTTACGTCATACACTCCAACCAGTAGCCCCGTGACTACGCGGTCGGTTCCTACGAGTCACATTGGTCCCGTGCGAGGTGTTCGTGACTCTTACGGGACCGTTCTATGGATGTTTTGCGTTTTCACCCTTCGATGGCATGTCTTTATGCTTAAGTCTAAATTTTTGCAAATTTACGTCGTACCCTCCAACCGGGAGGCCCGTGACTACGCGGTCAGTTCCTACGAGTCACATTGGTCCCGTGCGAGGTGTTCGTGACACTTACGGGAACGTTTTATGCTCGTTTTATGTTTTCACCTTTCAATGGCATGTTTTATGCTTAAGTCTAAATTTTTGCAAATTTACATCGTACACTCCAACCTGGAGCCCTGTGACTACGCGATCGGTTTCTACTAGTCACATTGGTCCCGTGCGAGGTGTTCGTGACACTTACGGGACCGTTTTAAGGCTATTTTATGTTTTCACCCTTCGATGGCATGTTTTTATGCTTAAGTCTATTTTTTAACAAATTTACGTCGTACACTCCAACCGGGAGCCCCGTGACTACGCGATCGGTTCCTACGAGTCACATTGGTCCCGTGCGAGGTGTTGTGACTCTTACGATACCGTTTTATGGTTGTTTTACATTTTCACCCATCGATGGCATGTTTTTTTGCTTAAATCTAAATTTCTGCAAATTTACGTCGTACACTCTAACCGGGAGCCCCGTGACTACGCGTTCGGTTCGTACGAGTCACATTAGTTCTGTGCGAGGTGTTCGTGACTCTTACGGGACCGTTTTATGCTTGTTTTATGTTTTCACCCTTCGATGGCATATTTTTATGCTTAAGTCTAAATTTTTGCAAATTTACATCGTACACTCCAACCGGGAGACCCGTGACTATGTGGTGAGTTCCTACGAGTCATATTGGACCCGTGCGAAGTGTTCGTGACACCTTCGGGACTGTTTTATGCTCGTTTTACGTTTTCACCATTCGATGGCATATTTTATGTTAAGCCTAATTTATTGCAAATTTACGTCGTACACTCCAACCGGGATCCCCGTGACTATGTGGTCGGTTCCTACGAGACACATTGGTCCCGTGCGAGGTGTTCGTGACTCTAACGGGACCGTTTTATGCTCGTTTTATGTTTTCAACCTTCGATGGCATGTTTTTATGCTAAAGTTCTAATTTTTTACAAATTTACGTCGTACACTCCAACCGAGAGCTCCGTGACTACACGATCGATTCCTACGAGTCACATTGGTCCCGTTCGAGGTGTTCGTGACTCTTACCGGACCGTTTTATGGTTGTTTCACATTTTCACCCTTCGATGGCATGTTTTTATGCTTAAGTCTAAATTTTTGCAAATTTACGTCGTACACTCCAACCGGGATGCCCGTGACTACGCGGTCGGTTCCTACGAGTCACATTGGTCCCGTGCGAGGTGTTCGTGACACTTACGGGACCGTTTTAAGGTTGTTTTATGTTTTCACCCTTCGATGGCATGTTTTTATGCTTAAGTCTATTTTTTTACAAATTTACGTCGTACACTCCAACCGGGAGCCCCGTGATTACGCGGTCGGTTCCTACGAGTCACATTGGTCCCGTGCGAGGTGTTCGTGACACTTACGGGACCGTTTTAAGGCTGTTTTATGTTTTCACCCTTCGATGGCATGTTTTTATGCTTAAGTCTATTTTTTTACAAATTTACGTCGTACACTCCAACCGGGAGCCCCGTGACTACGCGGTCGGTTCCTACGAGTTACATTGGTCCCGTGGGAGGTGCTTGTGCCTCTTACGGGACCGTTTTCTGATTGTTTTACATTTTCACCCCTTGACGCTTTATTTTTAAGCTTAAGCCTATTTTTTTGCAAATTCTCGTGATATACTCAAACCGAGAGTCCGGTGACTACGCGGTCGGTTCGTACTAGTTACATTGGTCCTGTGGGAGGTGCTCGTGCCGTTTACCGGACCATTTTGGAGTTGTTTTATGTTTTCACCCCTTGACGTCATGTTTTTAAGCCTAAGTCGAAATTTTTGCAAATTCTCATGGTATACTCAAATCGGGAGTTCGGCGACTACGCGGTCGGTTCGTACGAGTTACATTGGTCCCGTGGGAGGTGGTCGTGCCTTTTACGAGACCGTTTTGTGGCTGTTTTATGTTTTCACCCCTTGACGCCATGTTTTTAAGCCTAAGTTAAATTTTTGCAAATTCTCGTGGTGTACTCAAACTGGGAGTTCGGCAATTGTACAAGTTACTTTGGTCCCGTGGGAGGTGGTCGTGCCTTTTCCAGGACCGTTTTGTGACTGTTTTATGTTTTCACCCCTTAACGCCAAGTTTTTAAGCCCAATTCTAAATTTTGCAAATTCATGTCGTATACTCAAACCGGGAGGCCAGGGACTACGCGATCGGTTCGTACGAGTTACATTGGTCCCGTGAGAGGTGCTTGTGCCTCTTACGGGACCGTTTTGTGGTTATTTTACGATTTCACCCCTTACGCCATGTTTTTAAGCTTAAGCCTATTTTTTACAGATTCTCCTGATATACTCAAATCGAGAATCCAGTGACTACGCGGTCGGTTCCTACGAGTTACATTATTCCCGTGGGATGTGCTCGTGCCTTTTACGGAACCGTTTTGTAGCTGTTTTATGTTTTCACCCCTTGACGCCATGTTTTTAAGCCTAAGTCAAAATTTTTGCAAATTCTCGTGATATACTCAAACCAAGAGCCCGGTGACTATGCGGTCGGTTCGTACGAGTTATGTTGGTCCCGTGGGAGGTTCTCGTGCCTCTTACGGGACCGTTTTGTGGCTATTTTACATTTTACCCCCTTGACACCATGTTTTTAAGCATAAGTCTAAATTTTGCAAATTCATGTCGTATACTCAAACCGGGAGGCCGAGGACTACGCGATCGGTTCGTACGAGTTACATTGGTCCCGTGCGAGGTGCTTGTGCCTCTTACGGGACCGTTTTCTGATTGTTTTACATTTTCACCCCTTGACGCTTTGTTTTTAAGGTTAAGCCTATTTTTTTGCAAATTCTCATGATATACTCAAACCGAGAGTCCGGTGAGTACGCGATTGGTTTCTATGAGTTACATTGGTCCCGTGGGAGGTGCTCGTGCCTCTTACGGGATCGTTTTGTGGCTGTTTTACGTTTTCACCCCTTGATGCCATATTTTTAACCCTGAGTCTAAATTTTTCAAATTCATGTCGTATACTCAAACCGGGAGGCCGGGGACTACGCGATCGGTTCGTACGAGTTATATTGGTCCCGTGTGAGGTGCTCGTGCCTCTTATGAGGACGTTTTGTGATTTTTTTATGTTTTCACCCTTTGACACCATGTTTTTAAGCCTAACTCTAAATTTTTGCAAATTCTCGTGGTATACTCAAACTGCGAGTCCCGTGACTACGCGGTCGGTTCCTATGCCTAACTGTTTGCAAATTTTAAATGTAATTTTCGATGTTAAAGTAGTTCTAGCATACTTATATCTAACTTTCAAAACTACGCAAAGGAAGAGTAATGCTCCAAAGAAAAAAATTGAGTGATCAATATGAACTAGACACTCGGTGAATATCAATACAAACACATACAAACAACAATTACGAGCTGCATTATCAATAATTCGAGGGACTTCAAATAGCCAAGTCAATATCGAAACTAAAGAACAGATGCGATTCAAGAGTACTCACATAATGACCAGTAATAATCTGCATGAAAATTTGCACCTCAGTCTTCAAATCCTGCATTTAGGGAGGCCCATTAACACAGACATCACACCTTCATATGAGAAGAACCAATAGTAAATTTTTACAAGACGAACAACAAGAAAACATAGTTGAAGATGCGGATAATAGATTCTTGCTCACCAAACAACTATGAATAATATTCGCATCAATGTTTTGGGAAAGCAATCCAAATTGCACCATCATAAGTGTGAATTAGGCATGATCTCAACAATTAAGTGATAAATTAGAAGAAAGTTTCCAATAGAAACAAGTGAACAAGATCAATAATAAAATTGAACAAGTGAACAAAACTATACATATGAAAATAAGGTCAAATAATTCTTCTCCAAAGTGTGCCACAGTTAAGTCTGCATAAAAGAAAATACACAAAATCGATGCAATCAAACTCTTAAAAATACCAATGCTCAAAGGGTCGTTGAATGAATGCAATAACACTCCTAAATATACAAATACATACTCATTGACCACGTACACATGGAGTTTCTTTATCTTTTACCATAATGAGTTATCCGCTATCTCCTCCATGTTACTACCCTCCCCGGCCTATACGTATAACTACAAAAGTAGGAAACTAAATAGAAACAATGGAAAACTTTAACCTTTTATACAATTGAGATTGTGATAAATAATAAAAACCAATTTAAAGACAATCAATGTTGGGCATGTACAGACCTAAACATGGTGACATTTATCATTTTTGCACACAATTTAAAACAAAAAATAAATCAAATGAACGTGTGCAGAAATAAGTATTTGGTGCATCAGAAATAGTAGGATTTTATAAAATATATCATGGCATTACCTTTAGGGAAATTGAAGTACTATTATTCTTCTGATTTTTCAATCTACAAATCTTACCTAGATCCAAAAAGTATGAAAAAGGTGAGATGCAATTTGGGGTCACTTTCTCAAGGTAAATTCAAAGGTGATTGTTTGATATTTGAACTAACATATGACTAAAATGAGGTAAATGATCTACGAATGCAGCTTTTAAAAGATGTAATCAACTGGTATCATCCAAATGTGGTCATTGTTATCTACAATATCCAACAAATCAAACAACTAAAGATCAATTATAAGACAAATCATATACATAACCAGTAAAAATATTTTAAAGCCACATAAATTATGACATAATATTTTTATTAGGAAAAAATGTTTAGAACAATAGTATGTTACTTTCACTTCCACAACATAATCAACTAGAAACAACACTTACAGAGTTCTTAAGTGAGTGAGTTTCGCAAGCTCTGGTGCTAGTACTCCTCGCAAAGAAAGCCCGTTGAGATTAGTACGTCATCAAGAACAAAACATTTCATATCAATTTCAAACTTATTCTACTATAGATTAGTAAAAAAAAAGTTTACATACGAAATAAGACGCTGAAATAAATGGGATTTTGTATAAATTGAAGAAGAAATATAACGGGGACTTACAACATTTGCACTTAACCATCGACACAGTGAACACCCGACCACATGCATGGGTTAGAATCATCAAAGTTCCAATTTTTGAATGTATCATAATGGTCATAATCAACTCCAGTCCCAAATTTCAACATATCCATTTTAAACAAAATCAATAAAGTCAAACGATGTCCAACAATAAAATCAAATTAAGGGAGTTAAAACTATTTTTGACTAAGGACTACCTTCAGAATTAAGCGAGGAATGTCCCTGAATTTCCAAAAGAAGAATAAAAAACACGAAACACAATAACTGGATTCCACTAGTGTTCCATCTACCCCACATTGCTCGGCAAACCATATGTTGCAGTGGTGGAGGCAGTAACAATTTTCGCTAAAACTGTTGATATTTTATTTCACGTAGCTGAGAAAAAAATAAGATGCACACATATTGAGAAGATTACAATTGATTTTGATTACATTTCAAAATCCAATACTTATTCAATTTCAACAACAATATAAAATAGCATAACAGGTATATTATAATATAGCTTGGCACTATCTGTTATTTCTGAAGCAACTCTAAGAAACTCTAGGTCATTGCCAACACCAATCTAATTGAAATAGGTATATATCTATTCCTTTTTTTCACAAGGACAAATCTAAAACAAAATTAAAAATACGAAAGGCCAAGAACAAAATTAACACTTACAGAGTTCACAGTTGATCACGTCTTAGACTTCGAAGCCTCGTATCTTGCTAGTTCGGAAGGCACGCGACTGTTACTCTGAATACGCATATGATCGTGACCATAAAACACATCAATTCCATCACACCCATAAGACTACATTTGAAAGATGGCATTATTAATAAGACTACCTCTGAAAGATGGCATGTCCATAGAAACTGCTGAAACTCACTACCAAACATAACACAACAAAAAATATAAAAGGTTAATAGAATAAAAAAGAGTTAAAAATGTAGAACACAAAGAACAAAACACAGTAAATTATGCCAGATTGGATCTGTAAAATAATAACAACCGATGAGGATTTGATGTGCACAGCAGAATACAAAACCGATGAGGATTTGATGTGCCTTGGTGGGGTGGCGGGGCGGCGCAAGACCAAGGCGGAGAAAGAGAGGGCTGTATAGTGAGAGGGAGAGGATGTAGCGCAGGGGGTGGGAGGCGGCTGGGGCTGGGGCGGACAGCGCAGGGGGCGGCGGAGGGGGCTGGGGCTGGGGCGGCGGAGGGGGCTGGGGATGGGGCGGGGAGAACACGCGAGAGAGAGAGAGGGAGCACGCGAGACAGAGGGAGCGCGAGACAGAGAGATGGGCGGGCTTCAATTTCACGAGAGAGAGAGAGTTCAATTTGGTAAGGGTTGCAAAGTGCACATAGAAAATGAGGGAAAATACCAAAAGGGTCGAAAAAACCCGTCCCATTTGGTATACCAAAAGGGACGGAATTTAAAACCGTCCCTTTTGCTACACCAAATGGGACGGATTTTAAAATCCGTCCCTTTTGATAAGTCACAAAAGCTAAAAATTATAGGTATACCAAAAGGGACGGATTTTAAAAACCGTCCCTTTTGCTATATCAAAAAGGACGGTTTTTAAAATCCGTCTCATTTGCTATACCAAAAGGGACGGTTTTTAAAATCCGTCCCTTATATTAGTCCGGGAAAAATAAGCGCTAAAAAATCCCATACACTTTAAAGGACGATTTTTAAAAACCGTCCCTTTTGGTATAGCAAGTGAGACGGATTTTAAAAACCGTCCCTATTGTGATTTATCAAAAGAGACAGTAATTAACAACCGTCCCATTTGGTATATCAAAAGGGACAAAATGACACGGCCGTCCCTAATACTCCCGTACCTAATACTCATTTTTCTTGTAGTGGGCATTTAGGACCGTAAAAGTGCTAGAATGCATAAAGATAACGGGCGAAAATATGCAATATTCGATACGAATCAGTAACGTCTTATAAGTTCGCAGTTATTATCTCATAATAGCTGAAGAGCGAAACATACATAAAATAATACAACAGTCCTCAAATATAGGGCTCTACATCAAAGAAAGCTCAGCGGAAATATAATAAGCCGTATAGATCCTAAGGACACTAGAACCTGATGCTCTGATACCACCTGTGACACCCTGGCTAATTAAATACCGGGTATCTACTCCTTTATTAAATTAATACAAAATGCCAAGTTGGTTCAGCTCATAGCATCACTGTCGAAAAACGTTTTAATAATTACTAGCCACCTAATATTTAAAAAGTGAGTTGTCAATTTTTAATTAAATCTGATTAACATGCAATAAGAAGATTATGAACTGATAACATAACCACCACAACATAATGACAATAGAATAACCATAGAATAGTAATGAGTCTGGAGGAATACTCCTCACAACAATCCAAATACAGGAATAAACCAATACTAAGTCTGCATCACTATATTAATTACAACCCAAAATCTGATATGACTGGATAAATAAAGTGTCTAAGAGAAATGGGCGACATGCCCAACAGATGAGAAAAATCTGATAACATAGAGTCAAGATCGAAAGTGGAGGCATCTACTGCCAAGGTCCTGTAACTTCCATAGTAGCTACAGTACGTCACCTGAATGGAACTCCTATGCATGGTGTCCTTGTGGCTGGGCACCTAAAAGGTTTTACTAAAAAATAGATTTGGAAACAAACGGGTGAGAGCCCGATGGTGAAAACAGTTTAAAATATAGCAAGTGTTTTAATGACATAAAACAATGAATGTAAAATACATGTTAGGACGTCCTCTCACATGAAATACTCACCTCTCGACTATCTGTGCACTCCTAACGTATCCTTAATCGAATCTAGTTATGCCCGTATCTAACTGGTCCAATATAAAATCTAACGTTACTATACGATTCACGATTTAATTCCCGACAACTTATTTTAAACAGAGTGTTTTACTCTTCTACGCAGTTTCCCATTTTAGTACTACTAATCACTAGAGATCTTCCATTTCATCTTTTACTAATTGTTGATATTATAGATACTCACATTTATACATTTCAGTTCATTTCAAATAACAGTGTATTATTCTAATCATAAATATACAATACTAGCACCCTGAGACTAAGCTGCGGTGCACACATACTCTGCTATCAAATCCCGGTACATCACGTACATAAGGACCACGCATTTCGAATCTCTCAGGAATCTTTCTCAAATAACAACAATCACACAAAATAGAGGCGAACATAATTCACATCACATGGGTCACGCACATACCTACGCGCCCACGATCAGCAGACTTATTAACTTCTCAATAAGTCCTTCTCTGACCTATGTCCTCGAGGTACCAATCTAAATCCCCCTGTACGCACACAAAGATTAGATGGCCCTAATCGAACGCAGACCTCCCGTGATAGCAAGTATGGTAGGTATGTTTTACACATAAAACCACATATACTAAGCATTCTCACATCTTAGATATCTCGAATTATTAATATAGGTATGCTTCTCGTTCTTATACCGTCATTTAATGTTATACGTTTACAAGTCCCCGATTTGTATATTAACGTTGTCAACCCTTCTCACGTCGTAATTAGGTATTCGTTTCCTATTCCACAAATGTCATCCGGATTACTACAATGTTCTAAGTTCTACTCCTCAACGTACCCCAATTCTCACAATTATACCCACTAGTCAATAAGGGAAGGTTAATTCTCAATTACTTAAGTTTACGGGACATTTGAAATAAAATCAGTCCAAAAAGGCCATTCTGTCAACTCGTTAGAAGTCTCATTTGAACGAGGTCGTTCGGACTAGTTCGTTCGAACGAAAGGCTTCGAATGAACTACCAACTCGTTAGAAGGGATACTGTCATCTCGTTAGATGCTTGTTCGAACGAGGTCGTTCGAACGACCTGGGCAGGTCTTCTAACGAGATGGCAGACTGCGCCCAGAAATTCCCCCAATTCATTTTTCTTCAGATTTCTCTCCTCTAAATCCCCACTAAGATCTTCCCAATTAAGTTTTAACGTTTTTAAACTACTCTTAGTCCTCCTAAGTCACCCTCTAACATATATTTGGGGTCAATGCTTCCTAAATTAACATGTAATCATCATAATTCCCAAACATTATCCCAAACCCTATAAACATGAAGCCAAAATTTTAACGTCTACAATTTCTCCTTATAAATCCGTTTTTAAATCATCAAAAGATACATTTTGGATATGAACTTCATTCATTACCATTCTACATGCAATCTCTATATAATATTATGAGTTATATCTCCAATTTCATGGGTTTTTCATCAAACTTTCAATACAAGACATATATTCAATCCTAAGCATGGAGGAAACATTCGCTTGAAATTATGTAATTAAACCACTTGCCTTAGATTTTCTGATTTGATGTTGAAGGATGAAGGTTGATTCTCCTCTTTCTCTCTACAGATTTCTCCCAAAGATGGTGATGGTGGCTAGGGGTTTCTTTTGGAACCTCTTAAGACTCACCCTATAACTCCCGTAGCCCACTACTTGTTAAGTGCTGATCTTGAACTTAGTGGGTTTACTTCTAATATAAAATTAACCTCTAAAATTCGTGGGTTTTAATTCCCCTATTTTTAAAATTACCAAAATACCCTTCTAGGTTGCCGGTATGGCCCAAAAATGCCTCGGGACCCAAACTAAACCCCCGGCTAGTGTTTTCTGACTATTTCGAACTTTCCGGACACGTTGGCGCACTCAAAATGACCATTCGGTTGATAAAAATATAATTCACTTTTTAATTCAAATAATTACATTCCTGACGCGACTGACACGCGCGTCCCAATTAAAATTTTAAATTGTCGTATTTCTGTCTCGCGACAATTTTAACATTTTCAATACATGAAATTTTCAATTTTAACATCATAATCAAATACTAACTCACATCTCGCTAGTATTTATACCCGGATTAATTCCCAATTAATTCTTATTTAATTTAATTAATCCCTTAAATAAAAATCAATAAAATTACGGGGTATTACATGTCATAATACAAAAAACAAAGTATGATGGTTGCGACAATAGAAGTTACAGAAAAAGCATATTTAAAGCAGGAAAAACTAAATCTGATGGTGAATTTTAAGAATCAAAGATAATTGAAAGGAATTTGGAGATTAGTAGACTCTAACCCAACGAAACATAGACGAATCAAATCGCGATTCACCATTTTCCCTCGAGTTTTAGAAATTAATAATGGTGAAAAGCAACAAATGACTTGTTGATTCCCATAGACGACACAAATCTATTATCGTCTAAAACTAGTATACAAATATAATCTTTACAAATGTATCACACCAACTATAAACAATAACAAATAGAAATATATAATCACTGAAAAGCTAATTTAGAGCAAACAGTTTACAGAGATGAAAGAAAGAGAATGAAATTAAATTTACGTAGTTCGACCCAAAGACGTGCCTACGTCCATAGGTACAAGTATCTAATGTATTGATTCAGTATGTAAAAGCCATGGATGAATGGATATTACAAGCTCTTAAGTTTACTCTAGACTTGGATAACATAACGGTATGAATATAATATCTGGATCCCTTTATAATGAGTGATAGCGTGTTATTTAAAGGTTGTTTGAAGAGAGAGAATAAAGAGTACATGTGTCATGCCATTATAGGTTAGGCAGGTACATCTTTTACATGAAAGTGGGAGAATAATCATAAAGTTTATTATAAGCGCATGGGGGAATATTTACATATCTCCACCATGTGTAGTTCATTGATGACATCATTTAATCACATAGTACATGCTTGTCTTGATGGAATTACATAAACGTGTTAACCGACTGTAATTTAGCTGGGTTGTATTGAATGATTGTGATAGTGGAGCCGAACATATAGGTCAACCTTGCTAGTAACTGATCCGGCCTCCTTTCTACAAGTAGGGAGTCCATATGCCCTCTTCTGATTGATCCACGAGTCATACCATATTTATCATATAACAGTTGTAATGGACGATAAGGATGAGAGAGAATCATCAGGTTTGATTTATTCGTTGTTATTTATTGGTTATGTTAAGTAATGGGTTATGGGAAACCAGGGTTTTGGTGGATGGTGGTGAGAGTGGACGATGAGGATGGCAGATGGGCGATAATGAAGAGGGTGATAGGGTTATGGATATTAGGGTTTGAGTCGTGGGTGGATGACACTCAACCATTTTTTTTTTGATTGGATGATATTTGGTGTATTGAGAGCATTTTTATAAATTTATAAATACTTGGGTTTATATGTGAGCATGTGCTCATTTTTTTTCCTTTAAAACTTCTTATTGATTCATTAAAAAATTTCTCAATAAAAAATATATGTCTTTTTTCCCCCAAAATTTGGGTAACTTTTGTCCTCAACTTCACCTTTTTTGGGTGTGTTCGAGTGTTGGATTTTAATTTTTCTTAAAAAAAATAGATTCAAAAGGTTGCTTTTTAAGACATTTTAGGCGCGTTAATTTGTATTTTTGGGCCGTTCTTCAAGCCGACATGGCGCAACAAAGTTTTTTTGGATACTAATACGACACGACACATGTTTTTATTTATCAGACACAAAAATGATTAGTATATAACACGTCATGGCAATTAACATAATTTTTTTAAAATTTTATACTCAATTAAAAATATATAAGAACAATAACCATACCAAAACATATGATTAGAACATGACTTATAATCTTGACATCAACACGACCCAACAGGAACCACATATTATATCAATTTTCCGTCGTGTATAAAAAACATTTATATATGTAGATACATAACCAATATTGGCAAAGCAGTTTTTAAATTATTTGAAGTTGAACTAAGCATCATTATGATATGAGTGATGGTGTCTAGAATGTGCAAATGTGTGTCTATATGTAGAGAGAGAACAGTGTTACTTGTGCACCGGGTGCACAAAACACTTGTACACTTGATAAAAAAATACATATTTTATTCGTTTAGTCAATTGTACAAGCGTTTTGTGCACCCGGTGCACAAAATCGGTGCACAATTCTGATGCAAATATCATTATATATATATATATATATATATATATATATATATATATATATATATTGGAAAGCTATTTGAGATGGCATATTATGAAGTGTAAGGATAAAAGTTTAGGTTATAAATGCATTTTAAGAAAAGATAAAATATATTAGTTGTAAAAGAGTTTATGCAGTCTACTATAAAGTAAAAAAGATGCTATTGTTTTGTTATATTTTAGGATTCGTCTGTTGGGTAAAAGATTAAATTTGGGCTTAAAAGTTTCATATCATACATATTTGGTCAAAACTGTCAAATTTAGTTTATATTTATTTATTTATCTATATAAATAAATAAATAATAGAAGTAACCCATTTTTAACACAAAGTGTTAATCTATAAGTAAACATTTTAGCGTAGGAAATTTTATTTATACTATATGTTTTTTATGGTTCTGAGTTTTAAAATAGTCGATATAAATTTACTATAATTTAAAAGATACTATAATATTGAGATTAACTTATACTTTAGGGTTATTTATCATGTTTAAAATTATATTGGAGTTTGAAGCTTCATATCATAAAGTTTGGGCCAAAAGTGTCTTATCTATTTTACGTTGTAGTATATATATATATATATATATATATATATATATATATATATATATATATTCCGATAGACTCCAGTATATTCCAAGTATACATATCAATTTTTTTTAAATAGTGAAAAAAATATTTTTTGTTGAATTTTTTAGATGACGTTCAAACATTTCAAGGGATCCAAATAAAAAAATCAACTCAAAATAATTTTTTTTTTTGCTATTTTAAAAAAATCGGTCAATCTTTCACAGTTTTTTATTTAAAAACTTTAAAAGCTGCGAATATTTGACCTTTTTTTTAAATAGCAAAAAGAGTTATTTTGAGTTGATTTTTTTTATACTGGTCCTTTGAAATGTTTAAATACCACACAAAAAAATTCAACTGAAAAATATATTTTTAATATTTTTAAAAAATTAGTTTGTGCCAGGAGTATGTATAGTTTAATATGTATGAGAATCTCTCTCTCTCTCTCTCTCTCTCTCTGTATATATATATATATATAAAGCCAGGCTATAGTACATCATGCTCTATACATCACCCATGTATCATGCCTAATTCTATACCCTGAATTTTTTTTTTTTTCAAATTTTATATTTTTTCCATGAAATTAACCTTCTAATCAACCCATATGCAAAAAATTAGGTCAAAATACATTTTGTAGCTATTTTTAAAAAATCCACAAAAAACTGCTAAAAATACCTTATTTTTAAGGGTCTGCGCCAACAATTTTTTGTGGATTTTTTAAAAATAGCTACAAAATGCATTTTGACCTAATTTTTTGCATATAGATTGGAAGGTTAATTTCAAGGAAAAAATATAAAATTTGAAAAAAAAGTTTTCTAGGGCTAGAATTAAGTGTAATGTACGGTGTGATGTATATCGCATGATGTAGGTGAGCCTCTCTCTCTCTCTCTATATATATATATATATATATTGATTTTTTTTATATATATTGGCATGTAACTCCTACTTCTAAAATCATGCTTAATGTTCAGGTGTATAGGATATGTCTATGGCAAGCATCTAAAGGAGCTTCTTAATTGATGTAGATCAACTTTTATCTTAACGTCTTTTTAATAAATTAAGCAATATTTTATATTTACATTAACATTTCATATTATTACGTTGAATATTAATAGATTGAATATATTTTATTTTAATTTATAAATTTTATTTAATTAAACTTCTCAATTAATTATTACTAACATATATTAATTAACGAGACATATATCAAATAGTCCCTTGAATATTTTTTAATACATATTTAGTTCAAGTCTTTTTATTTTGTTTCAAAAGGTTCCTCATCACATAAAAAAACTCAAAACAAGGTGATCCGGTAAAGGTCACCGAAGCTCGGGGAGGGGGATGAGGTAGGGCGGGAGATACTGCTAGCGTAGAACTTTAAAAATAAGAGAATATTAATTAATTAGATATTTGAGAGCTAGTTGGGGGAGATAAAAAAATCCATCCCCAATAACTATATAGATATATAGGTTTTATTGATTATAAAAGAGTGTCACCCAAACCCTTTATGATACCTCAAGTTCCCAAACTTTTATTAAAAATAAGCATCAACTTTACCAGAATCATATTTGGTGTTCCTACAGAATAGTCCTAAATTTGAAATGATACAGTTTTGTTATGAGTTATCACCATTAGCATGAGGATGTGGGTGAAAATGATTCCCATATGGATCATATAAAATTTTGCCCAAAAACAGGTGCTAAAGCATTGGTTTTTTGTATTCATTGAGCAAAGGAGGGTTGTAATTGAATAGCGGCAAACATATCTTGAGAACGTCCTAAAGCGGTCATGGTATCGTTATGAATATAGAAATAAAAACAGTGAAAGCGTAGAAATATACATGCCCAGTTGAGATGTGATATGATTGCATCGGGATGCCTAAGGACACAATCTAATATATCGTTGTATCGACTAGTTGGATCATAAAAATGGCTGGCAGACTGAATTATGAGAAATGGACCAATCCACATGTAATGTGTGAAGAGTGACAGTTACTAGGTAGCTATTCCAATGGACGACACCGCTCTCCCATAATAATCGTCCTCTTCCACACAGCCTCTTCTTCTTCGACGTCTTTTTGGGTTTGAACTTGTTCTTCTTTTCTCCAGGAGATCATCTTAGACAGTAAAAGAGCTTTACTGCTTATGTTACTTCGCAACTTGGAAAGATGCTGACTTTTACTCACATTTCCTTCCTTGCGCCTTTGTGATCCTCTCGGTGGGTGAGAAGTACACAAAAATGAAGATATAATTGAATTCATGGACAATATATTTCCAACACTTGGCATGGAGTGGACCTCTCCCCATTGCTAAGGCTATATAGACACCCAAACTCCTATATTCATCGCTCAAATTATTCCTGGTTAGCCAATGTCAAAATGACACGTTACCCAAGGAGCTTACGTTTCCACGATCAACTGGTTATGCCGTGTTCCAACAGCCATATTGACTTGACTGGTTGACTTGAGTCAACTCTTGATATATATATATCTATATTATTTAAGAATTTTATTATTTAAGAATTTTTTTTAAAGAGAAAAACAAAAATTTAAGGGTTTTTTTTTAAAGGGAAATAATTTTAAATAAATTTTTTTTTTAATACAGGGGGAAAATTTATTGCCAATTGCCAATTTTTAACCGATAAATTTTAGGTTCACTGTCAAGTGACACATGTCCGGTCCACACTTTTAAAATGCGAACTGGTCCGCACAAGAGCATTTTATATATATATAGATATATAGTACTGCTCTTGTGCGGAGATCAGTTTGAATTTTATTATGCGAACCGGATATGTGTCACCTGGCGGTGATCCCAGAAAAGAGATAGAGTGTGCCTATAATTTAGCTGATAATTATTACACTCACCGTCAGGTAACACACGTTCAGTCCGCACTCTTAAAATGCGGATTGATCCGCACAAGAGTAGTACTATATATATATATATATATATATATATATATATATATAGGGCAAGGATCAAGTGTGCTCCAAGTTTGAGATCCCTGAATGAAGTCTATTTTTTTAAAATAGTAAAAAAAATATTTTTCGACTGATTTTTTTATGGTTTTTAAACATTTCAGTAAGAGCATAAAAAAATAATGAGCTCAAAATGAATATTTTTGCTATTTTAAAAAAAATCGATCAAACTGTGTGAATTTTTAAGTTGTTTTTAAGCAGTTAAAAACTGACAAAATTTGATCGATTTTTTTAAAATAGTAAAAAAATTTATTTTTTGTTGCTTTTTTTTATATGGCCGTACTGAAATGTTTAAAAACTATAAAAAAAATCAGCCCAAAAATAGTTTTTTTACTATTTTAAAAAAATGGACCTCAATCAGAGACCTCAAATTGGGGGACCTCATGAGATCCGATTTCTCTCTCTCTCTCTATGTATATATATATATACAAGTATGTACCCGTGCCGATGGAACGACAATAAATTTGCCCCCATGTTAAAAAAAAATTATTTCCCTTTAAAAAAAAACTTCTTATAAAAAAAACCCTTAAAAAATTTATTTCCCTTTTAAAAAAAATAACTTTTAGCATGACATTTCATGCATGCGCATGAAAGGAAAAAAATATCATACATGACAAACCCCCATCCACATGACACATGTCCGGTCCACACTCATAAAATACGGATTGGTCCTCACAAGAGCATTATATATATATATATATAGTACTGCTCTTGTGCAGAGACCAGTTTTAATTTTAGGATGCGAACCGGATACGTGTCACCTGGCGGTGACCCCGAAAAGAGAGAGAGTGTACCTATAATATAGCTGATAATTTCTGAGCTCACCGTCTGAGGACACACGTTATGTCCGCACTCTTAAAATGCGGACTGCTCCGCATCAGTCCTGCTCTTGTGCGGACTACTCCGCATTTTAAAAATGCAGACAGGACATGTGTCACCTGGCGGTGAGCTCCGAAAAGAGAGAGAGTGTGCCTATAATTTAGGCGTAATTTCTAGGTGCACCGTTAGGTGACACATGACCGGTCCGCATTCTTAAAATACGGACTAGTCCGCACAAGAGCATTATATATATATATATATATATATATATATATATAGAGAGAGAGAGAGAGAGAGAGAGAGACAGAGAGAGACGCTCCTGTGCACATTATGTTTGTGCACGTGTTAACACCCACCTATTTTTTTAAAATATTAAAAAAAATATTTTTGAGTTAATTTTTTTATGTGATATTTAAACATTTCAAAGGACTCATATAAAAAAATAAGATAATTTTTTTTTAAAATCAATCAAACTTTCGCAGCTTTGACTGAATTTTTTATGTGATATTTAATTTTTTGCGAAAGTTTGACTGAATTTTTTAAAATAGCAAAAAAGGTAATTTTGAGTTAATTTTTTTATACGGGTCCCCTGAAATGTTTAAATGTCACATTAAAAAAATTAAGCCACAATATAATTTTTTATTATTTAAAAAAATAGGTATATATACTGATATGTACTAGAGTCTGTCTATATATATATGTATATATATATTGGTGTTAATAAAGGCAACGCTAATTTTTTTTCACTGACATCACTTACCAAACACATGATATGTTGTCAAAAATTATCCATACAACCCTAAAGTGGGGCATGCACAACTCAAAGCTATTTAAATAATTTTTTTTTTACAAAATCTATTTTCTCCCATTTTCTTCTCGCTCTACATTTTTCTTTCTCCTATTTTCCTCTACCTCTACATTTTTCTTTCTCTCTTTTAAACTTAATAAACTCTAACCCTAACTGTACCACCACCCTCACCTCACTCCAATCTCGCTGTCGCCCCTCGCCCCTCCTTCTTCCTCCTACCTTAGCAATTACTCCACGAATCGCGCTTCTACTGCCTTACTCGCTTCTTCGTCTTTTTTCTCTATTTTTCCTTTTTTTTAGATGTACATTTGCATGTAAAAAAAACTTAAATAGTTATTACATTAATGTTACTAAGTTAAAAATGATCAAGAAATAATAAGTGCATGTATGTTGCAACCATTAAAAATCATATAATGGTGATTTTTTTAAACCTTAGCTCTACATTATACATTTAAGTATCGAAAACAATGATATAATTCGATACTCTGATACCGAGTTGGTATTCTAATGTCGAGTCGGTGTTGTGGTGCCGGAATTTATCTCCACATTCGGTATTAGAACACCAAAGCAATTAAACGGGTGCCAAAAATAATGATTTAGTTCGATACTCTGATACCGAGTCGGTATTATATTGCTGGAAAAAATAAATTACAAAATGTGGAGAGTGATAATTTTTTCATTATTGTGATGCTAAGGAATGTTTCGATATTGTGGTGCCGAAATTTAGCTTCACTTTCGGTATTTGGATACCGATCGAAAGTTTTCAAACCACTACTCTACATTCAGTGTTATAGTGCCAAAAAAAATTTATCATTCTCAACATTGTAACACCGAAACAATTAGGATTGACTTTTATTTTACATTTATTTCGATGAGGATGTTACGATTAGAATAGCAACTGGATGGATGAAATGGAGACAAGCGGGTGGGGTGTTATGCAATAAGAGAATAACTAATAGATTAAAAAGAAAATGTTGTAGAACATTTATTAGGCCAACGACCCTATGTGGAGCTGAGTGTTTGGCTTTAAAAAAAACACATGAGCAAAATATTCATGTTAGTGAGATGAGGATTGTGACAACCCAGATATAATTATGATAAATTATATTTAAATCATGCTTATCTTATGTGATATAAATAATGTGTTATTAGTATATCTAATACTAAGTGATTATGTTTAGTCTAATCCTACTTTCATAAATCGTGAAATGTGGAGTTATGTACGAACACAAAATTTTGTTATTTTCGATAGAAATGTCCCTGTTTAAGAGTAGTTTTGACCTTTATAACATAACAATTGACTTGAGGTAAAAACTATTTAGTTGTAAACAGATGAGTTAGGGTTGTAACACAACAAACAATGCATCAAACGGATATCCGAGTAAGAAGTTAGGCCGAATCTACGAACAAGGGGCAAATCTGCCCATTCCCTTTAACTGGTAAATTGTCTTTTAGTAAACCAAATATTTTAATTTGATTGGATGGATTGAGAGGTAGCCTTAGCCGACCTAAAACTCTTCTTCTAACATATTTCTTCAGCAAATAAAGCCCTAAGTTCAGTTTTGGAGAGTTTTTGCTTGAGGAAAGATATAGTAGAAGTTAAGGAAGAAAACATTACAAGAAAAGCTAGGAAAATTCCAAGATAATCCTTAAAGTGTTTTCAAGGTATAATTATGTGATTAATAGTATTTTAATCTTCTATTATACTTATTTCAAAGTATATAAATCGTGAATTATGGGTTAAAATTCCATACTCCTTTGTGATAATAAGTAATTGTTCACATGTGAGATAAGTGGTGTTTATATGTCATATTGATTTGTATTGAAACCCCTTGTATTCAAACTTGCATATCTCTTTGTATGCTTACTAGAATTAAGAAAATTCAATTGGATATAAAAGTAGACTCATATATTCATATCATATTCGAGAATTAGAATTTAACTCCTTGTGGTTAGGCCTTAGTGATGGTTGCAAGTTGGTATATAGCTGCTATTTGTATATTTCATTTCGGTATGCCCTGAGTTTGGTCAAGCTTTTGAGATAGAAAATGAAGTCAAAAAATTAATTATGTACTATTCAGTACGTGTACTGAAAATGGGTTGAATATCATGGAAAGTTATGCTGGAGAAAAATTATGAAAATTCTTGGAAGTTGAAGGAACAATAGAGGAGCTTGTAGAGAAGATTTCTTATGTTATAAAGAAATGGTCATAACTTGCCTTAGGAAGCTTGAAAAATTACATCATCACTTGTAATGGAAAGTATATTTATAGATGTTTTCATATTGATAAGGTTGAACACCTGTATTTATACAATTTAGGAATATAGGATGGTTGAGTATAGAGGACAATAATTTGAGGCCATACTGGATAATCCATAAAAGAAAAAAAGAATATTGTTATCTCCTCTTTCCAAAGATTATTTTGAGTACATGTTTCATGTGTATATACATTGAGAAGTATACTTTCATATTTACTTGGGTTTAGTTATAAATTCTTTATAAGGTATTTCCTAGGGTTGAATGTCCATAACTTTATCAACATGTATACTATGATTTTATCGTTACACATGTTTCATGGAACGAAGTCTCGTTAGAACGACATTTTTGTTCGAACGAAGTCTCGTTAGAACAAGGCTTCTAACGAAGTTCCAGTGTGAACTTGTTAGAAATCTCGTTGGAAATCTCGTTCGAACATCATGTTCGTTCGAACGACACGTCGAACGACATTCCAGTGGCCTTTTAGGGAACTCGTTGGCAAACTCGTTCGAACGACATTACTGTTTGAACGAAAAAATAGTCCGAACGACATTTCGAACGAACTTCCAGAAAGTTGAAATTTTTTGTTTTAGCCTAGAAACTTTATATACTTTATTTTAAAGTTTTAATAAAATCTTTTTGAAAATAAACAATAGTTTTAAATAAACTACACCCAATATAAAATGTTCTAAGCTCCTATATATATATATATATATATATATATATATATATATATATATATATTCAAAATGCATTCATACCTTAGGAGTAAACGGAACATTGTTGATGACATAGAAACGAGGCACTACAAACACGGCATTTGATGAAGCTTTATGAACTTGGCCGCTACGTCTTCAACTTTAGTATGTCATAGGCTTGAAGGATGATCAATAAATCTATCATATGACTCAAAAGTTTTTGTCCGGAATTGACCCAAAATTACAAAGGACTCAATTGGAAATTTGTATCCTTATAAATCTCCCCCTTTGGCTATTCCGAGACAAAAACAAAACAAAAATCCTAAAGGGCCGTCAAGCTCTACTAGACTGACACAAACTGTCCCACCCAAAATAAAATTACAATGCTTGACTCAAACAACCCAAGGATCAAAATCTTTGTCGGTGAAAGTTTTCACTTAGAATATAATAATTCCAGCACACTTAAGCAAACACATTAAATGCATAGGGAATATCAAAATATTAAATGCAATTAAAATAATTACTCCCCTTAAATTAATTCTCCTCTTTACCAACTATGATCAACCTAAGAAGATAGTGCTCTCCCCCTAAGTTAAATCTCCCAAACTAAGATACGATTACAATAGGATTAAATACCATTTTTCCCCCTATCATTCTCCACATTTTTGTTCAGGAATAGACAAAGGCTAAAGAATCACAAATTAACTTATCTCCCCCAATTAAAGCATATACACCCCTTAAACTAAACAATGGATAAATAGAATGGGATAACAAGCTAAGCATGCATTAGTGCATAAAGTGATGAGAACATTAAAGCACATAGGCAACAAAATCAGAACTAATCCATACAAATGAATACCAACTATGATGCGAAAAAAAATGATACCAAATTGACAAATAAGATTCTAAGAATGTGATATCAAACAAACTATGCAACAAACAAGGTACCAATTATGAATTGAAGCATAAATGGACTAGCTAAACGTGGCAAAGACTTAAACAAAATATCATATATATGTATAGACAATAGATCCAATCTAATGTGGGAAATCTTATGTTATTTAGTTTTGTGTCATTTTGGTATTTATATCTATATGTGTATACAAGATACCAAGGAATTAAAACTCAATCACTTAAACGTGTTCACGTAGTTCGCATTTGATTACAAAACTTTATCAAGTAGAATTTAGCCTTTATGTGACAGGATAAAGTCAACTAATGAACAAACAAACACAATGCATACAAGCCTAGCATGTTGATGATTCTACAAACCAATAGAGTCATGACATTGAAAGCGCAACTACGATAAACGGACATTGTGCAAACCGTTGATATATTATTCAAACTCCCTCAATAAGCATATATATTATTCTTTTTAATGAATAAATCAACTAAACATAGGCCTTGGCAAATTTTTTTATTTTTAATGCTATATTTCTATTTTTAAGCCTTTGGACCACTTATTTCTTTTAGGTCCAAACAAACGGTGGCTTACTATTCGCAAAGGGTAATAAATCCTTTCGGAGCCCTTCCCCGTGCACATTTATATATATCATTTTTATATCACACAAATCTCACGTGCAACGGATTTTGACATGCACTAGTCCTCCTAGGTTACAAATATGTAGATGATAAGATTGGTAGAAGGACACCTCACAAAGCTCAAATATAACATGTGACGTTAAGGTTCAAAAAGCTCGTGCATGTGTGTAATGGCATGTAAAAGTGAATCCATTAAGCAAGTCAAACTTAAGTTAATTAATTGTGTTTAAGTGAAATTATAATTGTGTGTGTTTTAATCTAATTTCATGTTGTTTGATTTTAATTTGAAAAGAAATTAAAATTTGTTGTTTAACTTGAACCATCATCTTACGCTTTCGCATCTAAAAAGAAAATTATCACTTTTTGTGAAGTACAAAGAATTTTGCAAAAATCGGGGGCCTTGCGTTCCAACAAGTGGTATCAGAGCCGAACCGCTAATTTATCGCACCAAAGATTCGTTATTTTTTGGCTTCTATATTTTTTTGTGCTCCTTGTATTTTTAGGTGGTTCAATTTTTGCGTTTAATATGTTTGCTTAAGTGAGCAGGAATTATTATATTCTAAGTGACAACTTTCACCAGCAAAGATTTTGATCCTTGGGTTGTTTGAGTCAAGCATTGTAATTTTATTTTGGGTGGGATAGTTTGTGTCAATCTAATAGAGCTTGACGCCGCTTTAGGAATTTTTCTTTGTATCTCTCGATGGGACGCCTTAATGAAAATTTGTCCATTTCTAATGATAATGAAGTTTTTGCTATTCGAGAGAAGTTTAATGAGCTTAATAAGTGTAATGAAAAATTAAGAGAATTAAATTTGAGATTTGCAAAAAGAATTAAATTTCTTGAAGATGAAAATTCTTGTTTTAAAGGTAAAATTGAATTTTTGCAAATCTCCCTATCTCAAAAAGATATTTTTCGTGAAAAGCTCATGGACATAAATCACAATTATAATATTTTAGAAATGTCCAAGAAAGAGAGTGATAGTCGTGAAAAGACTCTTAGGGACAAGTTTGCTCACATTTAGGGGGAGCGTGATAACCTTCTAGGTGTAATAGAAAATTTAAAGAAGGAGTCCCGTAAATTTGAGGAGTCTAATTTATTACTTGAGTCCAAAATTTTAAAAATGGAAAATAATTTACAAGACTCGAGTAGTAGTTGTAATGGTTCTATCTCATCTAGTTCAAATACTTCTATTCGTAAAGCTAAAACCATTGTTTGTTTTAGAGGGTCTACTTTATCCAACGACTTTAGAAAAGGTCACACCTTAGGTAACATTTCTCGTTTTTTCACATGCTTGCATTGTGGTAGGAAAGGTCACCTTAGGTCATTTTGTTTTAATCTTAAAAGAAGTCCTAGGAAGTCTATATCTATCATTTCATTAGTTTTCAAATCCCATCACTTTAAATATACATCTTTATGGATTCGAAAATCATTTTTAGACGCGCTAGATATTAGATTAGTTGATTCTCATTTGCTTTCATATGAAACCTCCCTTTCTAAATTCAAAGGTTGAATGTGTTAGTTTTGTTTACATACACTAGCTTTTCGTGCTTCATATTATATATCATTGCTAGGTGTATGCATGTTTAGTCATTTTCTAGTCACTTCTTTATTTCATATCTAATGCTATAAATCATGACTTGTTTATCTTTTGTATTATATTTCCTTCATTTTTGTTTGCATTAAATGAAAAATACAAAAAGATTTTTGTTTATCATTTGGGTTTTTATCTCTTGTTAATTTAAGCTTAATGAAAAATTCAAATGATTTTTGTGTGTCTTTTGAGTAAATATTTTTATTTTTGGTTAAAATTTTGAAAAACTCAAAAAGATTTTATTTTGTGTGTATTTTGGTTTTACACACATTTTGTGGCATATGTTTGTGTTTGAATCCTCATTTCGCTTCCATGTGACTAGAACTTTTGGCTAGAATTTTAATCCTTAAAATATTCTTTATCATGCTTACATGGAGTCCTAGAAATTTGCCTAAGTCATATTTTCCAATTTTATCAAATTAGGCCAAACCAATTTTAGCAAATTAAATTAATGACTTGAATTACCTACACATTACCCAATATTTATTTAGCACCAAAATAAATTAAGTAGTGATATAAACCAAATTTTATCTTTTTACCTAAGCATGCGTTCTAGGTGATATAGCAAGATAAAATTAAACAATGAATCACTACGCCGCGATGTACGAGGAAAAACCCACAATGGGAAAAAACCTCGGACGACCCTAACCTCAAATCCACTAAGTATGGTTTTACAAATACAAGACAATAGACTTACAACACTCGACTCGATACCTCTCAAGCCCCGATGCTCCTTCTTGTATACACTTCCGCCTAGCGAATAACCATGGATCTCCACCGCGATCTCAGAATCCACGATCGGACTTTATATGGTCACCGTCACCCGAACAAGGAGCCTATCTCCAAGTGGGTAAATCAACGCAAACTTCTTCTTCTTTGTGGAATTTAGAAGCAAACCCAAACTTCTCTTCAAATGGTAGAGATAAACCGGTGCCAAACTCCAAGAAAAGTATATATATATATATGGATGAACTTGGACAAACAAACTTTGGGTGTGAAACAAGTGTGTAAAAGATTTTTCTTGGAAAAATATACACTTAAAAAAAGAACTTTTCTTTGGAAAGATGAACACTCAAAAACTCTATCTAGGAGTTGTAATAGTATGAAAAGTTAAGTTAAAAAAACTTGGTTTCCTCACTTAAGAAGTTATGTCAAAAGATAGTGGGAAAATAAGTGGAAAAGTGGGAAAAAACTGTTCAAAACTGCCAAATAATTGTTCCCGCCAAAACTTGCTCGAACGACATTTTCGTTCGAACGAGGCTTCTAACGAAGTTCCAGTGTGAACTTGTTAGAAATCTCGTTGGAAATCTCGTTCGAACATCATGTTCGTTCGAACGACATTCCAGCGGCCTTTTGGAGAACTCATTGGCAAACTCGTTCGAACGACATTACTGTTCGAACGAAAAACTCGTTCGAACGACATTTCGAAG
Source organism: Sambucus nigra (assembly GCA_949130495.1). Taxonomy (NCBI): domain Eukaryota; kingdom Viridiplantae; phylum Streptophyta; class Magnoliopsida; order Dipsacales; family Adoxaceae; genus Sambucus; species Sambucus nigra. Next base: position 112,858,799 of record OX422216.1, read on the forward strand.
AACTTTCAGAAAGTCAAAAATTTTAGTTTTAGCCCAGAAACTTTATATACTTTATTTTAAAGTTTTAATAAAATCTTTTTGAAAATAAACAACAGTTTTAAATAAACTACACCCATTATAAAATGTTCCAAGCTCCTATATATATATATATATATATATATATATATATATATATATATATATATATATATATATATATATATATATATATATATATATATATATATATATATATATATATATATATATATATATATATATATATATATATATATATATATATATATATATATATATTCAAAATGCATTCATACCTTAGGAGTAAGCGGAACATTGTTGATGATGTAGAAATAAGGCACTACAAACACGGCATTTGATGAAGCTTTATGAACTTCGTCGCTGCGTCTTCAACTTTAGTATGTCATAGGCTTGAAGGATGATCAATAACTCTATCCTATGACTCAAACGTTTTTGTCCGGAATTGAGCCAACATCAATCGAACACTTTATACCCTTCGGCGGATAACACCAACATCAATCGAAGACTCATCTTCGTCAACTCCAACATATTTTAACCTCTGAACACTTAGTCAAAGTATGAGCTCTTAACGTCTAACAAGACCCCTATTGTTGCGAACGAGTATCACGAAGGATCCGAACACACATCACCTCCGAAACTAAATAATTCAAATTGCATGCTAAAATTAAAGAAGAACGTTGTAACAAGCTATGTATATAAAGCCTTATGTAGTGTTAGTAAAGCCATGCTGGATAACTCTATAACTCTGTAATAAAAAATTCTCTCAATATTATAAATAAAGACCCCCACCCCATACACTGTCATTATTTTCCTTTAATCTCAATTTATTTATTTGGCATTTCTGAATAAATTTATTTTATTGTGTATAAGAAATCCTTTTTTAACACTTACAACAAGATTCTTCAGTGCTTGTTCACTTAGTGGGAGTTCAATATGCCGCAAATGAAGTGTTTGGAGTTCATAAAGGACTAATATTTCTCGATTTAGTATCATCTAGGAAAAGGAGAATGTGGTAGCATAAACCTTGAGTCGTCGACCAATTATGAGTCTAGTAGTGTTATGGTCAAAGTAGGGTGTGATTTATTAACTTTGTGGGCAGATCAGTGGACACTTTGCGTACCATAGATGAAATAGAGGCGTATTTGGCAGTTATGGTCATTACACCCAATATTTTATCACATGTGATTCAACCCCAGATTTTGAACTCCTTTTATCAGGAGAAGATAAGGGAAATTGTATAAGGGGGAGTTATTTTCTATTTAATTGGCTCGTATGGAGGATTGGGCATTTGGTTATGTCGAAAAGCCCCAGGGTACGAAAGAGAGTGTGGTTAAGGCACATGGTTTGTGGTACTATGCATTATAGGGGTGGCAAGATGTATCGTAGCATAAGGAGACAATATCGGGTCAGGATGTGGACAGATGTAGCAGAGTTCGTGTCGGAGTGTTCCACCTGCTAGTTAGTAAAGGTAGAGCACTAGAGACCAATCAGGGAGTTGTAGTCATTAGAGATCTCGATATGGAAGTAGGAGAGTATGTCGATGGATTTTATTATTAGTTTTTGGAGGTAAAAAATGGGATATAATTTCGTTTGGGTCAATATTGATAAATTAACCAAGGTGGCCCATTTTCTTCCTATGCAGATGGACTACACCACAGAGCATTATGCTTGAATCTTTGTTTCAGAGATTTTGCGTCTTTATAGAATATCACTAGACATTTATATCTGCTAGACATTGTGTTCGCGGGACAGATTACATGTGTGCGAGATATCTTAAGATCTTCGAGTCAGGTATCTAAAAGTCAAATTTTGAGGAATAAACTCCTTGTTTAATGAAAGGGGATGTAATACCCCGTATTTTCCTTTATTTTTTAAATTATTTAATTGCCTTTCGTGACATGCGATATATCACTTAGTATAGTTATATATAGCTCTGTGTGATTCCTATACGTGTTACGTGAATTTGCGTCTTTTAAAATTCGACAAAACACATTGTAATTCATAAGGTAAATATTTAAAGTGACTTACTATTATAGGTGACTATGGAATGGTTGGGGACTAGGTGTTAAAGCTTTCCTTATTTGGATTATTCCCTCGGTATTGGGTTCCATCGATCATAAAGTAGTTTCTCATAATACTGAGTGACACTTAACTAATTGATAATTTAGTATTAACTTAATCTAATCCTACAGGCTAATAAATTAATTTAATGAGATAATTAAATTATAAAGTTTGTTCTCTTTTATGAATGACTCTCGAGACGCTTATAAATTTCATTTTTAGGTAGAAATAATGTAATTTAAAACCCTTGGGTTAGTTTATAGTTTGAGCCAAGTTTTAGGCCATTAAGATCATGTTTTGGGATCATTGGGTTAAGGTCATTTTTGGCCCTAGGCCTAGTTTCAGGATTTGTTCCTTTTGTAATCAAACTAGGAAAACTTAAACTTATAACACATTATAAAACAACCCTGAGGGAGCAGCAACAATTGATGAGATTGAGGATTTCAAATTTGATTCGTACAATCGATCTAAGGCAAATCTATTTTGATTAAGAATTGAATTAAGTTTGTGTTAGAATAATACTACTCTATTGGAATATAAAATTAACTTATGAAATATGACTTGCAATCATATTATAACCTAAATTTGTAATTAAATTAATCACGTGTTTAAGCATTAATCATATATCGAAGAACTAATGTAGTTTTGATATTGAATCCTTTAAGTGTGTTGTGAAATCATAAAATATTGATATAAAAACATTAGATATGAATAATAATATTAATATATAAAATGCCTCACGTTACATTAGTTCTTGGATTGAAATCTCATCTAATTTGTTGAATCATGTTTACATTAAGAACTTAGGGTTGAATCCTTATAATCTGGAATTATATCATTAATCGTAGTTTCACTTATTTAAAATTTGTTTATACATGATAATGATGTTGATATGTAGGTTAGATTATAACGAGATTGGGTAATTTTATTTTTAGAGGCCTTAAGTTGGGATTTTCATTTGGTTATGGCAATTTCATGTTCCCAAAGGTGAGATTCATTTGCCTATTTCTTGCATTGATTAAGGAATTTGAGGTTTCTAGAAAATTACGACAAAGGATAATAGGGATATGGTTACTATTAGGAGCAACGGGATGAGTATCCAACACCACAAAATCCACCGGGAAGTAGAATTTATCAACTTGAATGATGAAATCTTCTACTACCCCTCTTAGAGCCTTAATGAAGCGATTTTCTAATTGAAGAGTGATTTTGGTGGGCTTCGAATCACCTAGGACGAGTTGTTTATATACAAAGTATGGTAGAAAATTGACACTCGCGCTTAAATCGAGAAAAGCTTGCTCGATTTTAAAGTTCTCGATCACACATGAGAGGGTGGGACATCCGGGATCCTTATATTTTGGAGGCAACTCAGATTGGATAATAGAGCTCACATTTTGAGCCAAAAATGCCTTTTTACTCATAAAGAGTTTCTGCTTCCCCATAGCCAAGTCCTTGAGGAACTTTACATAGATAAGAACTTGCTTTATTGCATCTAGGAGGGGATGTTGATTTTAACTTGATTGAACATCTCTAAGACATCGGCATTATTGGCGTCCTTCTTTGGATCTATTAGCCTTTGAGGATAAGGCACGAAAATGGGGGGTTTCAAAACTACTTCTAGCTTGACTCGAGGATCCTCATCACTCTCTTTTGGGGATACGTCTTCGACGTCTATTGGTTCAGGTGAGACTTCCTTAGAATTTGGGGGTGGGGAAGGGATTGACTTGTCAACAACTTTCCCACTACTTGGAGTAATAATATCCTTCGCGTGATCGTGAGGGGGAACCGAGTCGTCAGTACTCACACTATTTTGCCTAAGAGGCCTTTAAGGTTGTGAGGGAAACTTACCCTTTTCTTGAACACTCAATGAGGTCAACTTAGACAGTGAAGATTTTATTTCCACAAACGTTTGCATTTTTTTATTTTTCATAGTAAGTTGAGCACTCATAAAAGCTTTAAGACTATGTTTAAGACTTTTCTTATATAGAGGCAAATATGGAGGTATAACCGGAGGAGTAAGTCCCGTTGGAGGACCTTGAATTTGCAACTGAGGAGGAGATGCTTGTAAGTACGACGGTTGATTTTGATAATCGAGAGGTGGGGGTGGACCTTGATAATTAGCCAACGGGGGGTTTTAAGCTTGTCCGGTTTGACCATAATGGAAGCCAGGATGGTTTCTCCAAGAAGGATTGTACCCTTCTCCAAGAGGAGTCATGAATCGCTTCTTGTAAGTGGCCATTCCATTGGCATGAACGTGAAGCATCACCTTATAGGCCGGGATTGTGGGACAATCCTTAGTAGAGTGATCCTTGACGTCACAAATAGTATAATACTCCTCAATAAGAGATGGAGTTGGAATGAAGAGATCTTGACTTTTTAGGTCCATTTTTTATAAGAACCTAAAAGTGTATGTTTTATACCCCGAATAGAGGTATTTTAGTAGCTCGTTTTTAATAAAATTTACCTTATATTCGTATTTTATTATTTCTCAGGTCAATATGATATCGGGGTATCAAATTGTGCTAATTCGGTGTAATTGCGACAAAGTAGCAGTTAAAAGCGACCAACAAAGAAATCAAAGCAGTTGCGAAGTCAGAAGTCCCTATTTGATCTTACCCATATGAGTTCCGATACCCTCACCCATTATCCTACCAATTACCCTAAGCCTAAATCGAATCGAGACTAATCCCGAGCCTCGTGTGTGTTTAGTTTGTATTTTTATTATTTTTGAGAATTTTTATTTGAGTCGTATATAATTTTTAGGATCTATCTTATATTTTTAGGGTTTATTTCATAATTTATTTGTGTACATACAAATTTAAATATTAAGGTCCAAGTGTTTTTAGTCTTTGCATCAAGTATTTTTATGTAAATATATATGTGGGTGTTTTATTACACTTTTATGTATTTTATTTTATTTGTTTTTAGTATTTTTTATTTTATTTTATAAGTTTAATTTTTATTATTATTTTATTTCATCTTATTTTTTTTTAATTTTCACTACACCAAAAAGGCCAAATAATCACCTTTCAGTCGACCAACCTTGTCACGGTTAATGACCCTGATAAGTCTGTGACAAAGGCTTGTCACAGTCATTGACCGTGACAACATTAGAAAGTTGTCACGGTCAAAGACCGTGACAGGTCCGTGACAACTTTGTTAGTAAAAAAACCCTTCCCCCTTCTTTTTTTTTCCACCGTTTTCACTTCCCTCCAATTTCTCTCTCTAAGCGCGCGACTGCTCTCTCTCTCTCTCTACGTTTTCAGGTGAGTTTTTTCTCTCTTTCTCTTTCCTTTATATATATGTGGGGGGGGGGGGGGGGGAGGGGGAAGGGGGAGAGGCGGGGCAGTGGGGTCTAGGGGTGGAGTGTCTTCGTGTTATTGTGTGTGTAGGTGTTTGTGTGTCTATGGTGGGGAGTGGGGGCAGGGGGAAAGGGTGTGTGTGTGCAGGTGTGTATGTACGTGTGTGTGGTTGGGGGGGGGGGGGGGGAGGGGGAAAGGGGTGGTTTGGCAGGGGGGAAGGGAGGTGGTGGGGAAGGGTGTGTGTGTGTATGATTTTCAATTTGGTTTTAGGAATTATAAATATTGATTGGGTATTTTTATTTTTAGTTTAGGACTTGAAATTAATTGTTAATGTTGATTGGGTGATGTTAGTTAGTATTGAAATTAATAAGTATTATTAATATTGATTGAGTCTTATTGTATATTCTTATTTAGGTTTGAAATTGGTTAGAAATTATTAATGTTGAATTAATTGAGTAGATGAATTAGAAGGAGTACAGGATACACATTTTTTGGTTTGTTGTTGTTGTTGGATTATATTGGACGGATGTGGTTTGATATGGAAGTTGGTTATTTAATTTTTTTTAAATCCTTAATTTAATTCACACTAATAAATCCTTTAATAATTATATTGTCTTAATCAGTTGGGTTGGTTAATTTTGAAAGTGTCACGACCACTGGATTATTGTCAAAATGGGGGGAGGAGGAGTTTTTAACTTTTTTTCTAAAATTACTTTGTTCACCACCTGTTCGAGAGTGGCACGACCACAAACTTATGATAATTAAATGAAACATACTTGAAATTATATATAGTGCGCATAGATACTAGCCTTCTAGTTCTTATGTGTACGTTCAATAGCCCTTAGACCCGTTCTAGAGACATTACCCCTGTAATGAAATCTCTCGAATTGTCCTGTTTGGACAGTTTGGGACTGCATAGTTTCTATATAATAATATATTCTTAGTGGCTTAAACTTGTTATTTTTGGAGGAAGTTCTGAAGTCGTATCTTAATGTTCTCTGGGTACATACTAGATGATGCGACGTTAAGTGTTATTTCAATTATCAATTAAAATAACACTCACACTTGCCAATCTACGTCGTGTACTTGGAGAACTATGGGGATATGCTGTTGAATTTTCCTCAAATTGGAACAATGTGTATGAGTTGTTAAGTATATTACATAAATATGCGATCTTGAATGGGATATGACCACTCACCCATTAGAGGAGATGGAGGAAATAGGAACTAATATTATAAATTGAATTTGAATTTGAATTTGAAATTTAAAAATAGAATATAAATAAGACATAATTAAATGAAAGATACTATAAATTTTATACAACAAGTAATAGATGATTGTTTATATTAATGGGAACTAAATGTTCACACTTTTGTTTATAATAATCCACGAATATACTCCTTTTACCTATAATAGGTGATTGTTTGGAGTAGCTGTGATGGGATATCTTAAATACAAAGAGTGGATGGGTGAGACAAATAGATTAGGGGATGTGTTTCATACAAGTGCTAATGAATTTTTGAAATACGCAAAGAGATGTCATAATGATGAAGAGTTTCCATGTTCGTGTGCTAGGTGTGAGAATGGTAAGGAGTTTGAGTGGAAAACAGTTGAACTACATTTGTTAAGATGGGGTATGCAAGATAGTTATCGATTTTGGAGTTTTCACGGGGAATCGATAGTTCCTTTTGTCCCCAAGCAACCTTTACAACATCCTTCAACAAGTAGGATAGATGTACAAGGGGACAACGTAGATCATAATATGTTAGAAGATTTAGTTAATGACGTGTATGGAGTTCATGAAGTGGAAGAGAATGAGGTCACTGACGATGTATAAGGTTCAGGCGCTCATGAAGATATTTGGATATCAAGATATCATCAACGAAGTTCATGAAGTGGAAGAGAATGAGGTTACTGACACACATGAAGATGTCGAAGAATGGAAAAAGTAAGTTAAAATTATATTAAGTTTTACATTATTTGATATTATTTTATACATGGTTAATTTTTTAACACGTTCATCACATTAATTTTATGCAGAAAATATCAAGCCTGTGAGAACAATAAAAGATGAAAAATAATGGCACAATCAAACAACGAATTTAGGCTATTGTTGTCACATGAGTTAATTACAATGAAAATGGTTGTTATATAATGGTACATTATAAGAAAACTTTACAACTAACCAAATTAATTTATCTATATTCTCAACTCTTAAAGACGGGTGATGCGACATCAAGGCTTGCTCATCTAGCCACTGGACCCTTTTCATGGTAAAAGAGTAGAAAAAGTATCGATTGAATGATTACGTATTCGGTGCAAGGGTGTACGAGGAAATTACAAATGTACAGAACTCAAGCATTTCATACAAGTGAGGGCGAAAGATAAAAACCTCGTTGAAGCTGAAATGACTTACTATGGTGTAATTCGAAATATATTTGGATTGGACTATGTAAGCTTCAAAGAGGTTGTATTTTATTGTGATTGGGTAAGAGTTAAAAATAAAAATTCTTGTAAAGTTGATCCTTGCACCAATTTGATCATGGTTGACTTGTCCCAGTTGAGGAGAAACGAACACGTGAGCGATGGGCCGTTTGTTTGTGCATTCCAAAAGGTTAAGCAAGTGTTTTACTCAGAGTATATCAACAATGAGCCGTGGTCAATCGTCCTACATGCGCCAAAGTGTCTAAGCAATAGTGTGGTGTCACACCCCGCTAAATTCTGTCCTCGGCGACCACCAAATTTATGCCGGGCGTGAACTAAATAAAATACCATTCTTAGCATGAGACAGATATGATCAATCCACAAGATAAGTAATTGAATAAATCCCAAATTATAATAACAACTAAACGATAAAAGATCCATCACATGCTAAAACTTTCAATAAATTCAATCTCCAAAAATGATTTAATTAAAACTGAGTAATAATCATTTGTGAATAACCCAACTGAGATCCTCTAACAACTTTGGAACCGAATGGCCCAATAAAACCCAAATGATGTCTTGTAATGAATACAACTGAAAAGAAAGTCTAACTAAATAAAGCAGTAAAATGAATAAACTCCAGCTGCACCTCCAAACGAGAAACTCCGATAATCCTATGCAACTTCTCTAAAACTTATCCTGAAAAAGTTAGTCAACGCACGAGGTAAGATCCTCGAGCATAAATACACACTACTCCCCTCAAATAGGATCCTTGAATCCAGACAGTAGCATTATACGCAATAAATATCACAATAGAGTAGTTTAATTAGACGAGTAGTTTAAACGCGAGAAATATAAATTACTAACTACCCCCAGAGATTCTTATAAAAATCACACCAATATATTTTAATTATCCCAATGCCCCAAAGAATTAATTAAATTCAATTAACCTAAAGTTATAATTTATCTCAATTTTATTATCCATTACGGTACTTCTGTGATAAATTCTACACCACCCGCAATTCCCCCGTCATAGCCAGGTAGCCCGTTTAAACTGTCAGCCCTGCACGTTATGCACGAGATTCCACACACGACACATCTTTATAGCCAGTCAACCCGTTTAAACTGTCGGCCCTACATGTTATTCTAACATCACACACCCACACATCGCAATAGCCAGCCAACCCGTTTAAACTATCAGTCCTGCACGTTATTAACGACGCTAATATATTTTAATACCCATTTTATTATCTTAGGTATTAAATTCTCAATTTTCTCAATTTTACAATTTACAAATTCCCCCCACCCTTATTATCGATATGAGATCCTCAAAATAACCCTTCGTCCCATAATTAAGGGTCCCCAAGTTATCAATACGTCTTACTTTCTAACATAAATCTCGACCTAGTCACGTACCTAGACTAGTGTAACGACGATAAAATACCTAAAATCAGCCCCCCCCTGATATGATAAAATCGTGATAATCTATCTTCACTAGTCCCATACTAGAAGACGTAAATCATCAAAAGGCCTACCCACTAATCCCATACCTAGAAGGCATCCTAAATTATAGGGAGAACAAAAATACCCAACAACTCGTCGTCACAATGGAAATTTAATAATACCAACAAGTCACACAAACAAGCATAATTAATCAATGTATAAAACTGCCCATTATAGTCCAATTCAATTAAATCTTAATTTAATTTTCACATCGTCATAAACACCCAATTAATCCCATTTAAGTATTTTAAATTAAATACACCGAGATTTCATCATTAATACATCATAATTCTAATTTCATTATCTCAACACAAATTACATGAGTTATACTCCCCCAAATTCATTTAAATCAAAACTAAGGTTTTTCTACATGCAACCTACACCGATAAAACTCAAAATACACTCATAAATCCTACGTACCCAAGGGTTATGAATATTATTCATATTGAAAGATTTTATAAAAATAGTCCCAAAAATTGTTATCATTATTCCTAATTAAGTCACTAATCTCTTTTAAGAAAAAACATGATTAAGAGTTTAGGCCACACTTAAAATGCATAATATTAAAGTAAAGGAGTTAAGTATTCATTTCTGAGATTAAGATGAAGAAAATATGACTACATGACTGGATTCTTCTCGAAAAATTAGCAAAGAGACGTTCTTGAACAATCTTGAGAAAACTCGATTTAAAGCTTCAAAACTTGGATTGAAAATATCTCTCTAATGGAGTTAAGGTTTTGAGGGAGAAAGAAGATGTAAAAGAGGATATTGCTTCTCTTAGGGTTTAGAAGAAAGTGTTTTTAAAAGTTCTAAACCCGTCACTTTGTTTATATACCAAAAAGAACTCGAGTTCTAATCAAATACAAACACTCGAAAAATTATTACGGATGATTGGACCATCAAAATGGCTTAAAATTTTAGTATGTTGTAGAAAACGGCGAGACGGAGATGTTGTGAAAAATTCAACTCGATCGGATAGTCAAATTTTAAAAATATTATTTTTATACAAAAAGTTATAATTTTCAAAATTTAATCCCGATTTAAATTCCACTTAAAACCTTATTTTTATATATAAAAACCAACATATTTAATTACTAAGAATAACTAAATCCAAAATTTATTTTTTCTCAAATTTTCTAATTAATTAATTTAATTAACTGTATGTAACACGGGGTGTTACATGTGGATGACCTGGCTGCTCCTACCAAATATCAATCCATTTTTTATGATATCCCGAATTTGAAATAATTTTTAGATTTGTAATAAGTATATTCCAATTATCGGGCATTAGTTTAATGCTTTTAATTCATTTGTACTTGAGCATTCCAATTTTTTGATTTGTAATATTTAGATTTAATTCTTAAGCATTAATTCAAAGTCCATGTCCAATGGGTTCTAGTATTTTATTATTATCGGACATCAATTTAATGCTTTTAATTCATTTGTATTTGATCAGTTTAGTGCATTAATTCAAAGTTGCTAGTGTTTTGTTATAATATGGTTAGTGCTTTATATCCTTCTAATTCATTTGGATTTATACTAATAACAACAATTTTTACATAAAATTTCTTCTTCAGGGCTTGGAGGAAGCGGAGGCGACGAGGGCTTCTCGGCCCCTAGGCTCCCAAAATATGGCAAATTGGGATTGGCCGTTGAGAAGAAGATGATAATATTGGCTAGATCCCTCGAGTTGGTGAAGATTATTATCGACCCAGGGTACACTAGTTAGAGGGAGGTGCCAAATGAGCTCAAGTTGGCTATTTGGGCGGCACTACAGGTAATGTATTTCAATTTCAATTTCAATTTCAACTTATACACTAGCTGTTTTGTATTTGTTTGGCAGGAACAATTTGTCCTGCCCCCACAACCCCATGATTTCGAGTTGGAGCAGTTGAGGGAACAACATAAGACGTGGAAGAAAAATTTACAGTCCCGATACTTTGGGAAGACTCAGGACTCCATTCTCAGACTGCGTGAGACCATCCCCTTAAAGGAGACAATCGCATTGGCTCAGTGGCAAAATTTCATCAACAATGAGAACGATGAGCGACAATTGGCATCTCGCCAATCGGGAAGGGAAAACCGGGCGAAAAAGACGTACGTGCGCTACTCCGGGTGGACGTCTTATGCCGAGGTGGAGCATATGATGGTATGTTTTTATTTTTCTATAATTATAGTTTTATGTTATTTGCATTATTTTATTTTAGGAGACGGGGAGTGGTCCTAGGAGTAGTCCACATATGTTCGATGCCTATGTGGCAATTTGGACGAATAAGGGATAAGGAGGTGTCCCCGAGCGTCGCAACCACGATTGTAAGTTATTTATGTTTTATTTTTGTTAATTACGTTATAATTTTTTTATTTACTTAATTAACTAATCGTGTGTTTTTTGTCGTTTCAGGCAAAGCTTAAGGAAGTGCCATGAGTCGCAGTCTGATGACGACAATACATCTTTGGCTACGGACGCATTCAGGTAAGTGCTCGATGCTGATTGCAAGGGGAGGACTAGGGGGTGACCTCGCAGGTTGGAAAGTATAGGATCATCGAAATGGAGATGAGCAACATAAGGTTGGCTCGTCTGGTGGACACGCATGACGAGAAGCTATCAAGATTAGAGGAGACGATCCTAGATATATACGCCTTGATGAAGTGTTAGTTGGGCAAGGGTAAGGGGAAGGAGAAGATGGTGGAGGAGGAGGTGGACGAGGACGAGGACGTGGACGTCACTGCTTCATCACCGATACACGCGGACTCGTCACTTGATGATTCGGTTCCCATCTTGGCTCCCGTTCAGTGGCCTATGTCAATAATTGGTTGGACGATCATATTTTTACTCGACATATATGATGGCCAGCGGATAGCAAGGGGTTTGAGGGACCCGAGAACCCTCCAGGGTATGCTGGTTCATGGACATCTCCTTCAAGACATCGAGGACAAGGTGCTCGTCATGCATGTGATACCCAAAAAGGATAACTCCGCATTGTGGTTGCGCGAACAATGCGGTGTGATGCATATTGAGGGGTGTCTCAATGCATATATCGTGTGGCATTACTTCCTCCTCCAACCTACTGATGACTCTGCATTGATTATTTTTATCTATGATTACATTTTGGCTTGGATATGGATTGTATTTCTATTTTATTTGGATATGGAATTATATATGCAATAATTGGGTGCATTCTTTCTATTTTATTTGGATATATGTTGTTTGAACAAGTACAATTTTGCTATAACAGGTACAAATATACTGTTGGGCAGTGGCTGTTGCCATACTACCTAGTAGATTTTTTTTTAAATTCTACCCAGAATTTTCACGATCCTTGACTATGACAATTGTTTTAGTGTTTATCACGGTCTTTAACCATGACAAAACTTGTCAAGGCCAAAGACCGTGATAGGACCGTGACAACAAGTTTGTGACAAAAATAATTGTCAATCCCAGACTTGTCACGGTCAATGACCGTGATAATCTGACACTTTTGGTGTAGTGTTTATTAAGTTTGTTTTATTTTAATACTTTCTATTTGAGTCTTTTAGTTAGAGATTAGTAGCTTCATTTTTATTTTAATAAATTTTATTTAATGTTAGGTAGTTTTATTTTGATTTTTATAAAATCTACACACGTACACACACAATACTTACCCTACACTCACAGACACCCAATCAACCATCTCTCCTCCATCACTATTCATCATCTTATCTCTCACCTCTCTCATCTTTCCACAAACCCACAACACCCATTTTACCACTCAACCTCTATAGCCATATCCTGAAGACCCATACCTATTTAACCACTCAACCTTCTGCCTTCACCTCCCTAATCCGAACTCAAACTCAGGTACCCCCATAGCAGTCTGATCCAATCCTTTGCAACCCCTATATGCCCTCACCTCTAACGATCCATATCTCCTCCATTTTTGAAACAACCCGAGGCAATAAACCCAAACCTACCCATCCAACTCCAACCACCAATTCTGGACCCCGAAAAGCCCCGAACTGATCCGCCTAAAATCAAGCCACACCAAATCGAAGATACCCAAATTCCAACCCGGTTCACCAACCCGAACCTATATACCTACTGAACTAACCCACATCTAAAACAAAACCCCACTAAAATTGGAACAAAAGTGACCTACTTAATACAAGAGAATCCACATGTATATCAAGCAAAAAAGATGTTGATTTGTTCAAAATTAAATCCCACCAAATCTCCTCTATCAACATACTTTGTGGGTTATAAAAGAGACGGCAATTCAAATTCAATAAAGGACTCACACAAAGAGACTTCATGTGACACCCCGCCTAATTAAATACCGGGCGATCACTCCTTTATTAAATTAAAATCAAGGTGAATAGTTAGTTCATTCTTAGCATCACTGTCGTAAAAATACTTTTCCAATTTAAACACCCTAAATAATTAAGCTAAGTGTCAAAACCATTTAAAACCCTATTCTCATTTTATTAAATCCGGTTATAAAACCTTAAACCATTAACATCTAAAGAGTCACACATTAAGAATAAAAATAGAATTGAACATACACGAATTTAATCATCAATAATAAATCCCAACATTTACAACACTAAAGGAAAACATCCTGACAGTAATAAATCCCGAAATAAAGGTACTGAAAGTAAAAATTTCAATCTCTGACAATACCAACTAAATAATAGAAAGAGGGCGACACATGCCCCTGCTGGATAAAACTGAACTAGGAGTAGAATCAAATGGATGAAGTCGTCTAAACAACAGGCCTGCAACTCCCACCTAAGCTGCAACACGTTCCTTCCAAAGGATCCTAAGTAAGACGCCCTTGTGGCTGGGCACCTGTAATACATACATATATATACAAGAGAGAAAAGGAAATAGAAACGGGTCAGAGCCCGATAGTGTATATGATTTAAAAATTCGTTTAGCAAGTATTTAAATTGATACAGGCCAATGCAACAACATATTAGTGCGACACTCTCTTGAGAAATTCTCGCCTCTCTTCTAATGTGCACTCCTATCGCACTAACCTTCCCAATGATTTATCTCATCATATATCACACTATCTTTCCCCAATGATTTAACTTATCTTAGGTTATTCGCAGGATTTACAACTGAACAACACAAGTATTTAAAACGTAAGATTTCAATTTGTAACCAAGGTTCTCCTTTTAACTTTATTAATCAATAAAGTTTTCCAGTGTCATATTATACTTTCTCAAAACAATTATTTTTAATTTGAGTCATCAATCATGTCCTACATATCAAATCACAGTAGGAAGTTCCAGATTTTAGAATTTCATATATATATTAACTACTCGTATAATATATATATCATAACAGCACCCCACATAAAAACTATGGTGCGGGCATACTCTGCTATCCAATCCCCGTATCAATCGTACTAAAAGGAATACAAGTTCGAAATCACTCTCGAACTGTATAAATACATACACAAACAATATTGAGGCGAAGCATAGTTTCCAAGTCCAAGAGGTCAGCACATACCCTCACGTCTCTTAGGACCGTAACTACCGATTCGATAGCCTGTACCTAGGATTCCTATCTTCTAGGGTACGAGTCAATATCCCCCATAAGGCGCACGAGATAAGATCGTCCCAGCGCGGTAACCTCAGGGATAGCAAGTAGCGCGGGCATGATTTTCACAAGTATATAATATATGCATACACAATCATATAAATATACCACTTTTATTATATCAATTTAGGTTTATCCAATAACCCACATTCACAACATTTATCCTTATTTTCCCATTATTATTTATCAATTATAATGGTTCGTTTCTAACTTTAATTCGAAGGGTTTTTCCAACTTACTACGTAACCCTCATGGACTCTATTCTTCCAAATGTACAATCCAGTAGATATCTATTTATGTTCCAACGTAACTCTCTCTTACGTGTCTCTCCCCTTTAATATATACTTACATTATCCCTTATGCAAAATATCCCAAAAATATAGATTTCGCCTTACATTAAAGGATTTTGAATTTTATTTTCAAAAATGAGAATTTCAAACGGTTTCGAAATCGGAATTAAAATTGAGTTTTAATTGAATTTTTATTATCTCTAAGAGTCCTCAAAACATAAAACTGTCTAGCAAAAAAAAATATTGAAAAATATTGAACGGTCCGATCGAGCTGAATTTTTTTCTGTAGCTTCCTCTCGTCTTCAGCTAATTCTCTGTAAAATTTCATCCAATTCCAACGATCCGATCGTCCAGAATAATTTTTTTTAGTGTTTGTATCTGATTAGAACTCTTTTCTTAATCAAACTCTTAATCCTTTACATGCCAAAGGGTTTCTAGAATATCATATAAATCATCACTACATGAAAATTTCCCATCTCAAATTGGGTTTTTCTTCCATAAATCTCATCCTAATAACTCCTAAACTAATATGGATGATGCATCAACGAAATAAGAAAGATAAACACTTGCCTGGGATTTTCAGAAATCTGGTTTGGTGTTGAATTTGGTGTGGTTGCGTTCCCCGTCTCACGATCTACGCGTTGGCGGTGGCGGCGGTGTAAACGGATGAGTTTTGAGCCTTGGAATGCCTTGAGAGCTCTCTCCTCTCCTCTCCAATGGACGTTCTAGTGTTTTGAGTTATATAACCCTAGGAGATAACCTAAACATCTGATATAACCCCTTCAATTTTCGTGGGTTTAATTACCCAAAAATACAAAATGACTAAAATGCCCTCCCAGGGTACTAATTAGGCATAAAAACGCCCCGAGACCCAAATCAAACCCCGGGTATACTTTTCTGACTATCTCGACCCTTCCGGACGCGTTGGTACACTCAAAATGACCATACGAACAACCTATAAAATATTCACTTTTATTAATCTACATTTAGTCCCGACACGACACAGGCGCGTCCCGACTTAAATTTCCACAATTGTCATTTTATTCACACGTGACAATATTATAAAAATAAATATCATATATTACTATATTCATCCAGTAATATGGAACAAATAATATATTCCCAATAATTACTAACTCTTGTCACGCTAGTAAATATTTAAAACAACATTTCGGATTAAAATTAAATTAATTTATCTCAATTAAATTTAATAAATCCTTAAATTTAAAAGCCATGAAAATACGGGGTATTACATACTTCCCCCCTAATAACGGAATTTTGTCCCGAAATTCGGAAAATAAGGCCTACCAGGTAGCACAATTCTGGATATCCTTGTCAGTACGCAAACTATCTACATAGTACGGCGCTCAATCACTATAGCTTTTTCCTCACAACAACATTGTTTTACATTCTCATTGGAGACACTTCACATTGCACTCCCAACTGACAACATTTGAATAGGTTACGTCCATACGTTATAAATTCCATTATCTCACTATCATTAGGAGGCCACACCTCATTATATGACAACTACTCGGATTTATTCATACACAAAATTCCCATTCTGAGAAGATCATACGAACATTTGACCACTCTTGACTGCCTAAAACAGTCGTGGAATTCCACCATAGTTATCGGATATTTTCTCGACCGATCCAAAAATTCTGATTATCTACTCTCCTCTAAACATGCGGAAGGAGAATAGTCGAGGTTCTTCCATAACAAAACCTTAATAAGTACCTCGTACGCGACAAACAGGTACGAGTGCTTTTACAGAGCATTCTTGAAATCATCGTACCAAGATTCCAAAATCTCCTTCACGTGGCTCCACTAATCTTTAATCACCATGTGCTTATTCCCTGGCTAAGGGTGATACATCCTACTCGAAATGAAATCTTATCTCCGTTGGTTCCTGAAATCCCATATCAAAGGTGGGATTCACCAATCTCATCCTGATTCAGAAATTTATATTGCGCCGGACCATGCACTGGCGCGATCCTTCCTTTCAAAGGAAGTCTGGGGCATACTAGTTAATATTGTAAGCCAGCCCAAAGGAATATCAATCACTTCCTTCTCGGCGACTTAATTCACATGTTCGGGATAAACCCTTGATCTTATTTTGAGGATGGCAACCCATCCAAGAACTTTACCGACTTTACCAACCTCTTCCAATTTCAGGAATTTTCGACAAACACAAAATTCTTTGGTTGATTCTCCTCTTTCAACCAAACCTTACCTATGGGCAGTGCATGTAGAGACTACTCACTACGTCTCGCTAAACATAGATTCTTCCCTTGAAATGTATCACATTAAGTGACACGTAATACTCCCCTTCCTTCCTTGGAGTATGCCAAAAGTTCTGACCCGTGCTCTTCTCTCCACGAAGCGCACTTCTGGATCTCTTATACTATACTAACATCATTACTCTTTGTATGCGCAAGTCGCTCTCACACTTGACTAATAACAACTCCGCTCCGGGTGTGCTTCATAACAATTAAATTCTACTCTATTCAAGGAATACCAATTCTTGAATGGCTTCCCACAGCCTTCCAATCAAGTTAGGGCGTGCTATTCTAATTGCACACTTATGTATGGATTATCGCCCCTCATGTGACTTTTAATCCACTCTATCACGTCCACTTCGTTATACTAGTCCCACAAACATATATTTCACACGTCTATTACCACGTCCCTTCGACTCGGACTATTTTAACTGTAGTTAACCAAGATGCCCACATTTTTGCAACACCCCGACCACCCTGGGAGAGCGAACGGCGTGCTACTCATCTGTAGGACTAACTAAATTCAACGGAATAGAAGGAATAGGGCATTTAAATTCCATGACAATAAAAGAGGAATAATAATTCTCAACCTTCCTCAGATAAGTACAACAATTTTCCCAAATAGGTACAACAACCAAAATAAATCACTAACGCTCTATTCATCAAAATAATTACAGGTCATCTCTTTTGTATAATATAAAGTTCTTTCCAGATAATCCATGCTAAAAATCATTCCAACTCTTTATTCACCTTGTGTTCTGTACGCGGTTATGACATTTGGGTACTCTCAATCACCCTAGAAATCAAAATTCTTAAATTCTCCTTATCATTGTTCCACCCCTCAACTCGTGGGGATAACTTTCAATGCTTTCCTACCATAAAAATCTGGCTCCAATGACCTTAAAACAAAATTCAGCATCCAACTTACATACATAATTACTCGATCCCATTTCGACCAGGGTACCGAACTCATGGAATAGTGACCAAACGTCTCCCTATTTCCAACCGTACGCTAAGTTTGATGCGTGGGATGTCTCGCAAAGCGAAATCCAAACAAGGAACCTCCCCGATACACTACTACCTAGCATTGTCGGTTATCGAAATCCGTTAGGTCCTCCGTCCATAGTATTTACCCCTTTATTCCGTCCCTTGACATAAAAGTTACAATTTCTCCCGTAATTATGCTTAACAAAGAACGTTTCACCAATTTCACTATCGTCCCGTATTGGTTGATGGTAATTACATTCTATAAACCTCGGATACATACGATCGAAATTCTCTAAATTTCCTTTTTCTAACATTAGGGGTATAACTCTTAACTCCCACATCTCTTAAGGATAAATATAACACTGCACTCTTCCTATCACTAAGTCCGGAGTGCTAAACATAATACCGAGTCAAGTCTTTTCGCTCAACGATAAATCCCGGTACATACTGAATCATACTGACAAAGTCTATACATACATTGGTATCGAATATCTCGAGCCCACTATCTCCTCCGAAGTCTCTAGGATAGTTAATATAAGTGCGAGTCCAACCTTCTTACAGGTAAAGCCTCGCCAAAACAAAACGTGTTTCACTAATGTAACTACTCCGATAGCCTTGCAATAAATGCCCACTATCATACTACCCATTTCTATAACATTTTAACAAAGATAATATCATACTCGTGTATCGCATCACTACAACGAGTAACCTCAATAAAGTATAAAACACTGTTAATATACTCATTCATCCCCCGCGGATAGCACCAAAGAAAAATCCCGCTATACTAAGGAAAAATATTCACATAATGGTAACATTTATAATAATATGCATTAAACTCGTCTCACATGATAATCTAGCAATGAACAAAATATGGTGACTCGCTCGTGTCACATAAACACGTCGCATCCTCTAAGGATACAACTTATACTTCCATCCTGGCAATCGTCTTGACTGCACAAATGGTTTTCGGACGTAACACGTCTGCCCAAACCAAAACAAAATTATTTTTAATCGTCGCCTTTTACTAGGCACCGTATTCTTGTCCTTTTTCTCATTTTGGAACATATTATCGTGAACGATCTCACTCCGCACAAAATACCTCAACACATAATCCACTTACCACCTGTCCTACTAACCAGGTTAGGATTGTCCTTCTCTCGGACTTTAGTAGACTCGATTCCTGTTAGCCATCCCGGTTGTTCCCTTAGCTTTTTAGACCATAAAGATCATGTTACTATCTATAATAGTACTTACTGAATTTACCATCACTTGGTAAGAATTTAACTATCTGAAGCATTTAAATGGTTTTCCTGATGTGTATCCACATCCTTTTGTGGTGCTATACCACCACCGTTGTATTCAGTCTTATTCTCGACTAAATTCTTCGATTCCTTTAACTTCCCCCATAAAGAAGCGTTATCATCTATATTGACAAAATATGACATTGTCAACCTCTGAATCGGTCGTCCATCAGAATTTCCTCTTCGAGTATTATCAACTATTATTACAAGTTGGTCTCCCACTTGGAGTCGTTTCCTCCACTAGTATCTACCTCTTTCGATACAAAATTTGCTAACGATTAGGATTCATATCCACAATTGGACTTCTGTCAAGCCCTCCTGCGATGAGTTCAGAACCACGTTTGCTTCTCATCCTGAACAGTTGAGGAAGGAACATACGGTCAACACTATACCTAAGGTTCTCCTATAGGAAGAGCATTCCACTTCTAAAATTGGTGGTTGACTCCAACCATTATAATTTCATCCCGAAAGCCAAGAAAATTTTCTCTAAATTTTCACTTTCAGTTTGCCACACTCCGTCCTATATTTAAGCCTTTGGATACTTTACCTCCTTTGGTAAACACATACAATTGTCGCGTTTCTAAAATTTCCCACTGACAGTCTCCACACGTTTTTGTAATACGTTGGGTAAGTTTACCCTCGCACCTCATTTGACTATAACAACATTTGAAAATCATTTCTGCACCTTAGTCGCCTTTCTAGTCGTGGCTTCTCGTGCCATAATGGAGGTGACCTCGACTACGGTCATCATCCTCGGATATATTTCATAATCTCAACTGAGCCCTGCCTCCTGATGTACGCTTAACGGTCCTCTTCTGACATCCGTCATCACTCGGCACACGCACACATCCGAACGAAATTAGAATTCACTAGTGTATACACATTATAGCAGGAGAACGAAATCTCGTCAAAGGAATCGACAATCCTAAACATAGGGCTCTATAACAAAAAAAAGCAACGCTGAAAGCGTAATAAGCCGTGCAGATTCTAAGGATACTAGAACCTGATGCTCTGATACCACCTGTGACAGGGCGATCACTCCTTTATTAAATTAAAATCAAGGTGAACAGTTGGTTCATTCTTAGCATCACTGTCGTAAAAATACTTTTCCAATTTAAACACCCTAAATAATTAAGCTAAGTGTCAGAACCATTTAAAACCTTATTCTCATTTTATTAAATCCGGTTATAAAACTTTAAACCATTAACATCTAAAGAGTCACACATTAAGAATAAAAATAGAATTGAACATACACGAATTTAATCATCAATAATAAATCCCACCATTTACAACACTAAAGGAAAACATCCTGACAGTAATAAATCCCGAAATAAAGGTACTGAAAGTAAAAATTTCAATCTCTGACAATACCAACTAAATAATAGAAAGAGGGAGACACATGCCCCTGCTGGATAAAACTGAACTAGGAGTAGAATCAAATGGATGAAGTCGTCTAAACAACAGGCCTGCAACTCCCACCTAAGCTGCAACACGTTCCTTCCAAAGGATCCTAAGTAAGACGCCCCTATGGCTGGGCACCTGTAATACATACATATATATACAAGAGAGAAAAGGAAATAGAAACGGGTCAGAGCCCGATAGTGTATATGATTTAAAAATTCGTTTAGCAAGTATTTAAATTGATACAGGCAATGCAACAACATATTAGTGCGACACTCTCTTGAGAAATTCTCGCCTCTCTTCTAATGTGCACTCCTATCGCACTAACCTTCCCAATGGTTTATCTCATCATATATCACACTATCTTTCCCCAATGATTTAACTTATCTTAGGTTATTCGCAGGATTTACAACTGAACAACACAAGTATTTAAAACGTAAGATTTCAATTTGTAACCAAGGTTCTCCTTTTAACTTTATTAATCAATAAAGTTTTCCAGTGTCATATTATACTTTCTCAAAATAATTATTTTTAATTTGAGTCATCAACCATGTCCTACATATCAAATCACAGTAGGAAGTTCCAGATTTCAGAATTTCATATATATATTAACTACTCGTATAATATATATATCATAACAGCACCCCACATAAAAACTATGGTGCGGGCATACTCTGCTATCCAATCCCCGTATCAATCGTACTAAAAGAAATACAAGTTCGAAATCACTCTCGAACTGTATAAATACATACACAAACAATATTGAGGCTAAGCATAGTTTCCAAGTCCAAGAGGTCAGCACATACCCTCACGTCTCTTAGGACCGTAACTACCGATTCGATAGCCTGTACCTAGGATTCCTATCTTCTAGGGTACGAGTCAATATCCCCCATAAGGCGCACGAGATAAGATCGTCCCAGCGCGGTAACCTCAGGGATAGCAAGTAGCGCGGGCATGATTTTCACAAGTATATAATATATGCATACACAATCATATAAATATACCACTTTTATTATATCAATTTAGGTTTATCCAATAACCCACATTCACAACATTTATCCTTATTTTCACATTATTATTTATCAAGTATAATGGTTCGTTTCTAACTTTAATTCGAAGGGTTTTTCCAACTTACTACGTAACCCTCATGGACTCTATTCTTACAAATGTACAATCTAGTAGATATCTATTTATGTTCCAACGTAACTCTCTCTTACGTGTCTCTCCCCTTTAAAATATACTTACATTATCCCTTATGCAAAATATCCCAAAAATATAGATTTCGCCTTACATTAAAGGATTTTGAATTTTATTTTCAAAGATGAGAATTTCAAACAGTTTCGAAATCGGAATTAAAATGGAGTTTTAATTGAATTTTTATTATCTCTTAGAG
Source organism: Sambucus nigra (assembly GCA_949130495.1). Lineage (NCBI taxonomy): Eukaryota > Viridiplantae > Streptophyta > Magnoliopsida > Dipsacales > Adoxaceae > Sambucus > Sambucus nigra. Next base: position 112,881,366 of record OX422216.1, read on the forward strand.
TCCTCAAAACATAAAACTGTCTAGCAAAAAAAATATTAAAAAATATTGAACGGTCCGATCGAGCTGAATTTTTTTCTGTAGCTTCCTCTCGTCTTCAACTAATTCTCTATAAAATTTCATCCAATTCCAACGATCCGATCGTCCGGAATAATTTTTTTTTTAGTGTTTGTATCTGATTAGAACTCTTTTCTTAATCAAACTCTTAATCCTTTACATGCCAAAGGGTTTCTAGAATATCATATAAATCATCACTACATGAAAATTTCCCATCTCAAATTGGGTTTTTCTTCCATAAATCTCATCCTAATAACTCCTAAACTAATATGGATGATGCATCAACGAAATAAGAAAGATAAACACTTGCCTGGGATTTTCAGAAATCTGGTTTGGTGTTGAATTTGGTGTGGTTGCGTTCCCCGTCTCGCGATCTACGCGTTGGCGGTGGCGACGGTGTAAACGGATGAGTTTTGGGCCTTGGAATGCCTTGAGAGCTCTCTCCTCTCCTCTCCAATGGCCGTTCTAGTGTTTTGAGTTATATAAACCTAGGAGATAACCTAAACATCTGATATAACCCCTTTAATTTTTGTGGGTTTAATTACCCAAAAATACAAAATGACTAAAATGCCCTCCCGGGGTACTAATTAGGCCTAAAAATGCCCCGAGACCCAAATCAAACCCTCGGGTATACTTTTCTGACTATCTCGACCCTTCCGGACGCATTGGCGCACTCAAAATGACCATACGAACAACCTATAAAATATTCACTTTTATTAATCCACATTTAGTCCCGACGCGACACAGGCGCGTCCCGACTTAAATTTCCACAATTGTCATTTTATTCACACGTGACAATATTATAAAAATAAATCTCATATATTACTATACTCATCCAGTAATATGCAACAAATAATATATTCCCAATAATTACTAACTCTTGTCACGCTAGTAAATATTTAAAACAACATTTCAGATTAAAATTAAATTAATTTATCTCAATTAAATTTAATAAATCCTTAAATTTAAAAGTGATGAAAATACGGGGTATTACACTGCTGAGAGAAGTCAAGGTATATTTTGTACAACTTAGGAGTATAAAAAAATTCAGTAAATACAAAAAATTAGGTTAGCATTAGAATAGATTCTAGGTTTGATTTTCATTTTTATTTGTGTGATCAAGTGCGAATATTTGTGGAAGAATTAAGACGCATTTCAAGAACGCAATTCGACAAGGAAACTTGTGTATTGTATTTAATTCCTCTCTCTCTCAATTTGATGTCATCTTTTGATATTTTGTTGATTGTTGTTTGTTCTAATATGAGAATGTTTGGCTAAACACCCCGTTCAAGGGGTGAAACGAAACTGCATAGGATGTTACTTTAATTGAGTAATTTAACTGATTGTTATATTTCTAGAAAAATTAATTTTAACTCTCACACGTTAATCTATGTATCAAGAGATAATGAATTAATTTTGTTTTAATATTTAATTTTATAATCGAGCTAGAGATAGGTTTTTCCCTAAAATTGAATATTAACTCGAATCTGCGATTCTTGGGTTCATATTTTTTTAATAAATAGATCTTAGCGGGTGATTTCTATTAAGAGAATATAAATTCATTTTGCAAAGTAGTGACATTTTTAAATGAGTATTCTGAAAAAGAAATTATTGAATTTATGATTTTAATGAGAGTTAGATTATAAATTTAATATTATCTCAAAATATTTCAATTAAATAAATTATGAAATTAAAAATAACGCAACACTCAGTTTAATTCCATCTCTTGAACCTTCTCACAATTATCACACTTAGTTACATATTATTTTTAGTTATTTAGTCATTTTATATTTTTGGCATTAATTAGTTAATTCTCCCTTAAAATTGTTTTTTAAAAAATAAAAAAAAAATTAATAAAAAAATTTAAATTGCAAGCATTCACGTTATTTGTTTCACCTTGAAAGTTGGATTGATACCCGTACTTACCGCAATAAGAGTTATTTTACAAGTTTTTGTAGGTATTCAAGAGATTTTGAGGCTATGTTTTTGAAGACAACGACGAAAATATATACAAAAAGCCTCTTATCAAATGGTGCAACTCTCTTTTCAAGTTGAGCGACTCTCATTGACATATCATTCCCATCGATGACGTGATACGACCATGGCTACAGGAGGACAGATTAAAAGATTGAGGGTTAGCCTTGCTTGGATTGAAGTGTCCAATACTTGAGTGGTTTCGGCATAATATTTGAAGTGTGCCTCGGCATCATCCGAATTTAAGCTGAAGAATTCCCTGGAGCACATAGTCACCACCATATATTTAGCACCGAGTGTAAGCCCTTTATGAAAAAAGGGGATGAGTCTCCATTTTCCAAAACCATGGTGGGGCACTTACTCAAAAGATCATTAAATCTCTCCCAACATCTCTCAAAGGTCTCACTCTCTCCTTGGGAAAAGGCTTGAATTCGTCCCTTGAGGGTGTTGGTACGGTCGGTAGGGAAGAACTTTTTCAAGAATTGGGCTTGCATGTCGCACCAACTCCTAATAGAATTTGGGGCCAAGGACCAAAGCCAAGTGATAAATTTTTCCTTGAGAGAGAATGGAAAGAGTTTAAGTTGTGTGACATCAAGTGGGAAATTTTGATCGCTAAAAATAACACACACCTCCTCAAACTTCCATATATGAAAGTACGGCTTTTCACTTTCCATGCCATGGTATGTGGGTTGTAATTGTATCATCCCATTTTAAAAATGGAATTGCGCGGCATTGTATGGAAAAATGATGCACAACGAAGATGTGGTCCTCTCCGGTTTAAGTATTCTCTCATTGGCTGATATGGCGGCTCAATCTCTCCGTGATTACCATACATTTCTTAATTAATTTAATGCATGATAGGATATTTGTTACCTAACAATTGTAAGTAACATGAATTATAATGGAACGAATGAGTTCCAATGGAAAGTATAACTTTGAGTTCCATGGCCAATATTTCAAGTATAGCTAACAATTGTTATAATGGAACGAACAAGAAACGTATGAGTTCAAATGGATAAAAAGAGAGGTGGATAAAGTAATAATGAATCTAACACGAAAGTAAACTAATGTTGATTAAACACAAGTTACCTTGAGTTTCTATATCATATTCAAGAGGGACTAATTGAAACTTTATTTGAATTGTTAACTAATTTATTAACCTAGTATTAATATCAATTAGTCAATTTCAGTCCAACTTTTATTAGGTGATTAAACAGATAATATAGATTCAATTTATTAAGTGAATTTATAGTTATTAATCCTACGTTTTTGTGTGAGGCTTATATACAGAATTTACAACACACGGGTATTTGTTTAATGTCGCAAAAACCATTCCCATGGGAAAAATGACGAATCCTTTTAAGGATCAAACTAAACTACTTCCACTAAAAATCAAATCAAACAGCAACGATTTACACACAAGCAACACGACACAAAGTAAAGTAAATTCAAAAGCTATTAGCTATCGACCAAGCCTCTCTGCGTTAGTTTCTCTTCTGAAATCACTCTCAAGTTGTTCTTATCCAAGTTGTTTCTTCACGTCTTAGCTCTTCCTTCTAACTTCTTCAAGCGCAGGAATTTGTCAGTACCTAATGACTTAATCTAGTGAAGAGTTAAATCTTGTGACCAATACTTATATGACTCACACTCGCACACACTAAAATGATACAGATGGAAGAGTATGCAACGGTCGATAGTATCCTAGATATCAAGAACAAATCTTATGTTCAAGATTATCTAAGTCAAACTGTCTTGATTAGGCAGTTTCAAAAATCTTTTGAACACAAAGACATGATAAGACATATACAAATATAATCAGTGCCTAAGTGTATAATGTCTTACATGAGTGAACAACACTAAGTGCATGCACATAACCAAGATATACACTAAATATTTTATGACTAAAAATATTCAAACAGAGTAAGCATAAAGTCAAAACACAAATTATATCAAACTACTTCCAAAAATGGTTTAGATTAAAAATGACCTTAATCTAATAACCTATTAAGTCTTTTTAAACTCATATTAAAATTAGGTTTTTATCTAAAACCTTATTATACACAATATTATGAGTTTTAACATTTCTATACAGTTCTTTCAAATCAATCCAATAATTTGAAGTTCTCAGTCCTTAGTCCGGAATCAAGATGGTTCAACAACATTTCAATTCAGGTATACAATTATAGCAGGTATATAAGTAAAATCAAGTATTAATTTCTGATAAACTAGGTCCGTAACAGTTTAGGTTTAAATGTCTAACCTTGATCAGATTCGAACGTAATTAAACGAAAATTTCTTAGATTTGATTTAAAACAAACTATTTTAAACGAATAGTAACACAAAATTAAATAGATGAACCAGAATACACACAGACGAGATTTGAGTGTGAAATATTATTCAAAGCTACACACAAAAAAGATCTATGGAAAATCTAGCAAAACAAAAAGATCTAAGTAGTAATCGTGTATAACGGTGTGTGTTTTGTGTACCTTAACGCAAAATCTAAACATGCAATATATATATAATGGATCTTGATAGAAAAAAAATCAGTAACAATATATGACAATGATGTATATTGGTTCTATAAACAAATATAATAAAATATACATCAATAAACACCAAGAATGATCTTCAAAATAGATCTAAAACAACTGTAAAGAAGAGATGAGAAATTTCACTTTCAAATGTTTAGACTTGTAAAATAAAAGTGAAGTAAATATTTAAGGTTTTTAAAAAATGCATATATTCGAAAAATCAAACCCTAATTTTGAGAGTTCTTAAAAATATTTTGAAAGGATTCAAAAATGATTTTCAAATGATTAAACATAGAAAATAGGTATTCAAAATAATATTCGTGTCTTGATGATCTGATTTATGGAAGAGATAAAACCTTAATATTAAACACTATGTGTATTTGGTGTTTGAAATCTCTCTCTCTCTCTCTCTCTCTCTCTCTCTCTCTCTCTCTCTCTCTCTCTTTATTTTTCTCTCTTTAGAAATTAAAAGGGCGGAGTTTTAGAATACTAACAAATAATCTCAGTTGAATTTATATAACACCCTAAGGTCTCTATTTGTAAAGGAACTGGTGTAATCTAATTGGACAAATAAGATATCACATGGAGTAAATCAGAAACGCTCATAGCCATAGATAATATCCAAGGGTTTACAAAGAAACATAAACTAGGAAATAGAACACATAGCAGACAACTGTATAAATTAAAAGGTAAAAACGTTCATAATCAATTGAGCCAAATCGTTGCTGTTTTAGAAAATGATTAAATACCAAAAAGTCCCTCAAACATTTTTTAGTACACATTCAGTCCAAGCCTTTTATTTTGTACCAAAAAGTCCCTCAAACACACAATTAACTAATATTCCATTGTTTTTAAAAGTCCATGCCAACGACATGGTGAAGGACTTTTTGGAGCAAAATATAAAGGCTTGGATTAAACGTGTATTAAAAAATGTTCAAGGGAATATTTGGCATATGCCCCGTTAGAAAATCGATGGAAAACCCAGCTGCTAATAATTATGACTGTTGGAAAAATTAAACGATGCTGTTTTACACAAAGGAAACCAACAGTCATAAAATCTACCAAAAAACGTGTGCTTGTTGGTCAAATAATAGAGGATGTCAAAATCGTGTAATGCTTGGCTCAATAAAGGAACACGTGGCAACTAATATCAATGTTATCATTGCAAATTATTTATACAAACCGAGTTGAAATCAAGCATAATACCACAGTTTAATAGATGTAAAGGTAGCGTATAATTACAATGTATATATACACTAAGAATACGACACATAACAAATTTAAACAATAAAAATAAAAGCAGAAATAATCCATTATCTAAATCAGAATTTTAAATAGATTTCAAGTCATTTTTAATTCAAAAATAAATCAGAAAAATTCCCCTAAAAAAGGATGAGAAAAGTTCAATAGTTTCAATGTTTTTACATACAAATATATTATTCTTACAATTTCACCCCTATTCTTTATAATTTAAATTAATTGTAACAACCAATTTAAATAAAGAATTAATTTGATTTACTTATTTTTAAAAATGTTTTAAAATTATCTAAATATCCTTTTTAAACACACAAAAACAAATCATGAGATATGATGTAATGTAATACAGAGTAATGTCCTATGTGTCTCAGATTTATTTCCTAATGAGCCAATTGTGCAAGGTGTGAGAGACTACCTTCATTTAAAATGATTTGAGCTGAATTCTATTAAATGCAGTAGACCGAGTAGAGTAGAGGCCTTGGCGTAGGTATACTAGACTCAAACATAAGTACACAAAATATCTAGTCAAAATTTAAGTCCAACTAACTGAAGGTCTATGTAGCTAAACACAAAACAAACCCTAATCCTAAGTGGGTTTGTTCTATATAGGGACCTTCAGAAAATGGATTAGGGATCATTCTCCCACCTTGCATTTCGTAAGTTGATGAAAAAATTCGATTCAAATTAATTATAATCAATCATACTTAATTAAGTCCGAACATCAACCATATAGAGACCAAACTCATCAATGGAGGATTAGGGGTTAATTAATTATGGTGTTAAATGAGTTTAGGTTGTGGTAAAGCTTCAAACACTTCCCTTGCAAGACAAGGGAAGTTAAGAATCTAAGATACTCTAATATCAACACATGAAGTTCTATTAGAATAATTATGAATCAAACCCTAATCATGAAACTCAATCATACATGGTGGGATTATGATCCCCAACCTAAAAGACTAGCTACTTATATTGAAAATTGAGCAAACTATGCAAGTAAACCTTATAAGTAGAGAACTCGTCAATTAATTAAGAAAGCAACCAAAGCTAGTCTAATTAAAGCAAGTGATAGCAATTAAACCAACTAAAGTAAGAGTAGATAATAGAACAATACAAAACACCCATAAATTCTTTTGTCTTAAATGCAAAATAAGAGAGAGAAATCAAGCTTTTTATATTTGACCTAGGAGAGAGACAAGAGAGTTTAATGCAAAGGAAAACTTGCTAAAAATATTTGATCCTTACCAATGAGAACAAATCTACCCTAAATACCAAGTACAACTCAATGTGGCAAACTTGTAAAATAGAAGAAAAAAGGGGAAACATGGGCGAATTGATTCACCCATTTAGGATGAATCGATTCGATATACAATTGATGTGCACTAGTCAAAATCGAATCGATTCGGCCAAAGGCCCACATCGATTTGTTGTTACTTAAAATGATAGGATGTGTTGAAATATTTTCTTATAGACCCTCCTCCGCAAAAACTTCCATAACTTCTTCGATAGGAGTCGTATTTATGTACCTCGGTGTCCACGCGAAGATGACTCGATGAGATCCAATTTCATGAGATCTTTGGACCGAATCGTGAGTGCTAAAATTACTAAAATGCCCCCAAAGATGCGATTGTCGACGAAACTTCCCCGAAACTCAATCGACTACAAGCCTAACATTATCAAAACATATAAAATCTCAAATAAACCTTGGACACATATATATACAATTAAAATAGAGGTTATCTAGTAAATGAAGATAACTCCTGGAATAATGTGCAGAGGATGCTAGAATGCACAAATATAAGGGGTTTTAAATGCAATATTTGTGACTAACCACCCGCTCCGTATACCTCTTTGTTTGACTATACATCGACATCGACTATTCAGACTGATTTTCCTTCTTTAATTAGTTGGATTTTCTTCTCCCTTCCTTCCTTCCTTCGAGAGTTATGTGATAAAATCATTAACTTCTTGCCCTTTTAATATTACCGTTGGTCTGTATCGAATGTAAATTCTTTAGTTTCAGTGACCATTTCATGAGTCTCTCGAAGACCTTTGGTTTGTGAAGGATTTGTTTGGGAGGGAAATTCATCACAAAGATTATCGTGTGAGCTTGAAAGTACGGTCTCAGTTTTTGGGTTACTATAATTGGAGTGACAGTTAATTTTTTAGGGATCGAGTATATTGATTCTTCTCCCCTAAAAACCCCACTTACATAATATACTGAGCGTTGAGTCCTTTCATTATCGCTAATCAAAACTGAGTCGACTATCGTTGAAGAAACAACAAGGTAGATGTATAGCTCTTCTATCGACTTCGGTTTTGAAAGTAACGGAACGTCCGTCAGATAGGTCTTTTGGTCCTAAAAAGTTTGTCCGTATTCGTTCATCTAGACAAATGCCTTTTCAATCTTTAGAAGAATGGAATGCAACTATTTGTGGCCTTTCTCATAAATTCGTTCAGTGTAGCTACCCTACCTATCAGTGATTGTACCTCCTTCACCATTATTGGACTCCTCATATTTAAAATTGCCTGGATTTTATCAGAGTTAGCCTCTATCCCCCTTCATGTCACCATGAACCCCAAAAATGTTCTTGAAGATATGATGAATGCACATTTTTCAAGATTGAGCTTCATCCCATACCGATCAAGGATCTTGAACATTTCCTCTAGATCTGTCATATATTCTTCTATCTTCAAACTTTTTTACTACCATAATATCAATGTATACTTCTACCATCTTGCATATTTTATCTTGAAACATACGATTGACGAGACACTGGTGAGTTGCTCGAGCATTCTTCAATTAAAACGGCATTACCTTGTAATAATAGGTCCCTCGATTGATCACAAATGAAGTCTTCTCTTCGTCCCCTGGGTGCATCTGGATCTAGTTTTATCTGAAGTACACATACATAAAGAAGAATATTTTGTGACCTCCTGTAGGGTCCATAAGGGAGTCAATCCTCAACAGAGGGTACGAGTCCTTTGGACAAGCATTATGCAGGTCGGAGTAGTCTAAGCACAACCTCCATTTTTCATTTGGCTTCCGCACCATCACTACACTAGATAACCATTTTGGGGTATCTGACATCCCAAACAAAATTTTCCTCTAATTGCTTTCCTTCTTCCACATTGGCAACCTAGTTCTTCTTTAAGGCAATCATTATTTTCATCTCCTGAACAAGTTGTCTGGCCGAATTTTCCTTTAATTGGTGGGTTATGATCGAAGCATTAATACCTAATATGTCCTGGTGACTTCATGAAAATGTCTTGTGATGTTGTTTTGGAAACTGAATCAACCTTTCCCTTCTATCTTCTATTAACGATGACCCTAATGTGCTGTCCTTATGTAAAGGAACATGTATAAATGCTCCACCGAAGACCCCGTAATTATTTATTTCCTTAGTTCCAGACCATAAATATTAAATATTTCCCTTTTCTTCTTTAAATACAAGAAATAGGAGCTTATGGCCCATGATTGACTCTCTCCTACTGTCCCTATTTCATTCGGTGTTAGAAACTGAATGGTCAGGGATTTGAGTGATAAGATCGAGTCAAGAAGGCCGAAGGTCGTTCTTCCTATGAGAACATTATAGGCTGATGGTGACCTAACCACCAAAAACTCCACCCAAAGGGTGACTGATCACTTAACTCTTCCAATGGTGAATGGTAACTCCACCGAGCCATCTAGATACAATTTTTCTCTAGACTAGCCCAACCATGATACTTACAACTTCATATGCTCAAATCCCTCGTACTAGATGTGGTCAATCGAACTTCCTATATTGATCATAATTATCTCTACTGTCCATTTAATGACTTCTATCATTATCAATAAGGGATCCTCGTGGGGCGTGAAGAGGTCTCTGGAATCTTTAAGTGTGAAAATAATATATTCCCAGTCCTCAGTGGGTTTCCAACTTGCACGTCTAATAGTTCTCTTTATTTACTTCAATAGGCATGTCTGGCTGAAATCGACTTCCTTCCTGCTATGAATCCCCCGGATATTATATTAATCCACCTTCCTCCTTCAACTAATGCTATATCCCTCATTTTTTCTATTCTCGGTTCTTTTTTTTTTTAACGAATCCTCCTTATTCCATCTTGTCTTTTGCCAGTCGCTCTTCCTATCGAAGAATTACCCTCTAACCAAATTCCCTCAGGTATTCTCTCTATAACAATACCCCAATCTCATTTTTAAGGTGAAGGCAGGCGTTGGTGTTGAGGCCATAATTTCTATATAATTGGAAGTATAGGTTGGACCTAGGCTTCATAGGATTGTTCTTTAGATTGACTAGCCACTTAAGTATCCTTGGGTCTGCCATGATGTTTAGAACCCTTCCTATGGTGGTGTTAATAGTAGTAAATCGCTCAGTGTGAGTCTGATTCACCCATGGGTCTCCCTTCGTAGCCAATGACTTTCTTCTTCCTCCTTTGTCTCCATACCTTCTCTTTTTATACTCGTCTTTGCACCTCCTTTCTCCGATGTCTTTGGGTGGCTGGCTAGATTATCAACTGCTTAACATGTTCTCGATATGAATGTGTTTCTCCACTTTCCCTATGAGCCCCTTCATGTTCATGGGAGGATTATTGGATATTGAATAAATTGTGTTGCCACTAGATAATCTCCTTAAGAAGGCTGATACAACCACCTTCTCATCGGGATGATCAATGTGGAGCAGTTCGTCATTAAATATCTTGGCATACTCCCTAAGGCTTTTGTCCCTAGTCTGTAGGGCATTGAATAAATAATTGATCATCGTCCCATGGATCTTTCTCCCGATGAAGTGCCGGATAAAACTCTTGAAGAGCTCTATAAATAAAGTGATGGATTATGGAGGTAGTCAATTGAACCATGTTCTTGTCGATCCTTTTAGCGTGGTGGCAAACTCTCTTCACCTTATTTGGTCAGGAATGACCAAAAAGTTCATGTGTTACCCATAGTGGTCGGTGTGATCCTTCGAATATGAGGTACCATTATAAGATTCCATCCTAGGGAGTTTGATGTTTAATGGCATAGGACAACTCATAACTTCTCAACTGAACGGTGATTCTCGTCCAGCTTCTCTAGTGACCTCATTAGCTCGTAAGAGCCTGTCATATCGAGAAATTGACACCTGATGTATGGAGGATCAGAGTGTCAGACGTGGAGGGGCAGTTACGACACCTAGATCTCCTTGTTTTTCTTAACCTAAGGGTCTTGGTTTACCTGTTTCTTCGACAATGGTTGTTAGGGACGAGGCAGACAATTTAGGATCTCTGCGAGTTGATCTTGGAGGGATTGTTGTTACGCTTTGAGGCCCTTAATAGCATGTTACATAGTTTTTATCCATGGCTTTAGAAATAGTCATTCCCATAGACAGTGCCAATTATGTTGGTACAGAAAAAGATTTTCTTATACATAACATAATAAATTTATTTGGAAATGCTAAATAGATAGAATAAGATGAGAGGAAAAGAATGACAGTGTATGTACGTGATTCGTCCGAGCTCAGCCTACGTCCACAAGTGAATGGGGTCTTTATTTATAATTATGGAGAGTGTTTGAGTACATATTTGGAGAGCTACCCATCTTGGATTTACTAACACTATGCAAGGATTTATATATATAGATGGTTACAACGTTCTTATTTAATTTTATCATGTACGTTTGAATTATTTAGTTTTGGAGGTGACACATGTTCAGATTCTTCGAGATACTCATCTATAATAATAAGGGTCATACTAGCCATTAGGATCGCACACTTTGACTAAGCCTTAAGAGGTTGAAATATATTGGAGCCAATGAAGATGAGTCTTCGGCTAATGTTGACATGATTTATCGAAGGGTATCAAGTCTTCAATTATTAAAGGTAATCTTTAATAGGATGACAAAGGTGAGCTTTGGTTGATGAGGCTTGAGCCTTCGGCATAAATTTATCCTATGGAAATTAATCGATCGGTTACCATGTCCCCAGATCTGATTGTGTATGCATCGTTCCTTGATCATTGATCCAGGAGCATCGGTTCCCCCTTCGATCGTGGATTGTTAAAAAATTCCCCTCATCACTTGTGAATCAAGAACAATGTGAATCTCTATCCTAACAAGTAGTTCCTCTAAATACAAAGGGCAAAAACTATCATGGTTAACTCAAAATCATGGGGGGGTAGCTGCCCTTATGAGTCTCTTAAGCTTACGGGAAGCATAAGCTATGGGCATCTCTTCCTGTATCAAAAATCCTCCAAACCCTTGAAGGGATGCATATATGTAAACCATGTAATCCACTTCACATCATGGTAAACCAAGTACGGGAATAATCGTAAGTCTCTACTTTAACCTCTCAAAATATCTTTTATAATCATCATGCTAAACAAATGGTACCCCCATTCGGGTGAGGTGTGTCAATGGACCGATAATCTTCGATAACTCCTGAATAAACCTCTTATTGTATTTAAATAACCCCACGAACCTCTTGACATCATTAGGTCTTGTGGGTTATATCCACTCCGTCATGGCCAGCACATTGTTGGGATCTTCAAAAATCCTAGCCTCTAATAGGATATGGCCTAAGAACTCATCTTATTGCAACAAAAATACACTTGGGGATATTAACGTATAAATTATATTCCTAAAGTATTTATAAAACTATCTTAAAATATTATGAGTGTTCCTCGTCAGACCGAGAATACATAAATATGTTATCAATAAACACAAAGCCCAGTTGGTCTATATATGTTTGGAATACTATATTCATCACATCCATAAACACAACTACATCATTGGTCAACATAAATTGCATAACCGGTAACTTGTAGGGTCTATATTGTGACAAAAAGGTCATCTTCAAAATGTTCTGCTCCTAAATCTACAACTAATGATACCCTGAGAGCAAGTCAATCTTCGAAAAGAATGAAGCATCCCTCAACTAATCAAACATGTCATTGATACGAGGTAATGGATATATGTTTTATATCGTGACCTTGTTCATCTTTCGATATTCCACATAAAGTCTCAATGAACTATCCTTCTTCTTAACAAACATAACTGGAGCTCCCCACAGAGACGTACTCCTCCGTATGAACCCCTGACTCAAAAGTTGAAAAATATTGTCTTATAACTCCCTCATATCTAATGGATCCATCCTATACAGTGCCCTCACAATGAGCCTAGTGTCCGGTGCTAAATCTATCATAAAATCCATCATATGTGCAGGTGGTAGCCCTGGTACCATATCAAATATGTATGAAAAATCTGGGACTACTAGTATCGACTCTAAATATACAATGAGCTCCTTATATGTGCTTGCATCGAGGTAATATAAATGGGTGATAAACCCTCATTCAAGCCTACGCATGATTATTAGAAACATCTCTTGCCTAATAATGGCAAATATGATCGATTTATAGCTGAAGTTGATGTCATCATTAGACTATACTAACCATTTCATACCCAAAATAACATCACATGTCTACATATTTAATATCAAAAGGTCTAACCAATCTCAACAGCCACGTCCTTACAAACCTAGCATACATAAGACAACACCCCTACCCACTAGGGTATCTACATGCATAGAGACCTCGATAGCAATATCTAACAAAATCGATGTAACAAAAATAGAATTACAAAAAAATGATTCTGACACTCCCGTATTAAATCATACTCGTGAATAAGAACCATGAATGTTGAACATAGCCTCTATGGCCAGTAGCGGGCCTACTAATCCTGTTGATAGACGATGAAGAAGAAACATCCATAGTGTAGCTATGGGTGACTATGTGCTGGGTCCCTCGGAAGTGGTGGAAGTGATGAATACTACAGTGGTGGAGGAAATGCCTGTAACTGAGGTGGGACTAGTAGTGCCTGATGCTACCACTACTGAAATTGGCCCTGACCAACCTAGTTTCCCTATGGAACCTCCTAAAGGAGTGGACCTTCTCACTATACTAATAGTATAAATTTGGAAAGGGGTGGCCCTGTGGTGTACCTACTATCCTTCGACCTAGTGTTGGTTCTGGAGACCTTGTTTTTGTCGACCCCGTCCTTTTTGATAGTCGCCCTGCTGACCCTTATTTTGTTAGCCCCACTAGACATGGTGCCCTTGGACCTAATGTCCATGAGAACTCTGCCCATTATTTCTTTGAAGTTGTGATCATACGAAACTCTGAATATCTTAGAGGGATACTCCCCCATGGTGTTCCCTTCTGTTGCCGTGAACCTCCCTGAGTTTGGGATGACTAGCTGCTCTCTAGTGTCTTTGGCCCTTGGTCGGTCCCTGACTCCTCTTTTTTAGGAGTCTTTTCTCACTGAAAATCACGGTGGTCCAGGCAATATAGTGATTGGATTCCACTACCTAAGTATAAATAGTGAATGTCGAGTTTCCAAGCAACACCTGCCTGATCCACCAAGTGAGGCCCTTGATAAATCGATCCAATTTCTCCGCTTCGGTATCAACCTACTTTTGGGTAAAAAAAAAGAGATACGGTGAACTCCCGCTCGTACTCAGTTATTGTACGATCACTCCTGAAGTAGTCTAAAAAAATCTATCCTTATACTCACTCAAATAGTCGGTGGAAAATACTTCCCCTCGAACTTTACTCAGAACTGACTAATGGCCTTCCTTGACCTCCCTACATTGGTGGTGACTGATTCCCACCACTAAAATACATCTTCTATTAGCTTAAATGTATCTAGCATATGCTTCTGAACGTTCGATCACTCTACCAGATGTAGGTGCCTCTAGATATATCTCCTCTACTATAAGATAGAATAGGATCAGTAGAACGGGTAAACTCAGGCAGGTTTCCCCTGTTGAAGGAACTCTTAACACTTTCCCATGTCAAAGTGGTACAGGGGGTAGGTAAATCCACGGGTGGTGGAAGCTGTCACTGATCCTAGTGTATGACATCTATAGTAGTAGCAACAACATTGGATATAACAATAACTAAATCAGTAGGCGCAAGAGCTGACACCTCCCCCTACAACTTCGGTTGTGGTGCCTCTGAATCGGTAATAACAACCTATCTACAACGTGCAACTCATTTGAATCTAGAATGCTCTGATACAAATAGTGACACCCCATAAAATTCATAAATAGGTTAATCATGTTTAAGCACTAATAATACAAGAGTCAAAATAATTTATATCGTTCTGTAAGGAAAAATTTTCAATTGAGTCAATTTGTATGTATTGGATTAATTATGGACAAAAATCTTTGAGTCATAGGTAAGACTTGAGTTAGTGACCTTTCAAGCCTATGATATGTTTGCTGAAGATATAGTGGCCAAGTTAAAGGGATCACATTCATATGTCGTGTTTTGTGCCATATTTCATCATTAACGTTCCAAGGATCTCTTAGGTATGAATGCATATTTTATGTTGAGCCTTGTATATTTAATTATTGGGTGTTAATATTTTTAAACCGGTTTTGAAATTTCCTTACTTTTTTTAGAGACATATTTCTATTTTTTAGTTGTCGTTAGAACAACTTTATAAGGTCGTTCGAACGACATTTGAACCCTCATTCGAAAGAACTCTAACGATCTTCATTTTTGGTCTGTACTGACATCTCATTAGAATGCTCGATTCTTTCTCATTGAAATAAAATTCAGTATGTCATTCGGATGGGCCAATACCTCGTTTGAATGACCTAGAATGTATTTTAAAAAATCAGTTTTTTCTTGGAAGTTTTTTTTCTCAACTCCCCACTACTCATTTCCACCCATTTAAGGAGTATGGGATTGTAGTTTTCTGAAAGACTTTTTTCATCTTCTAAGAGTGGTATATTTTTAGAAAAATCTAAGAGACTTTTTGCTCTCGATTCATGGTTTAACTTTCAAAATAAAAAACAAGTTTACAACCAATTTGTTTAGATCCAAGTCTATCCACGATATATATGTTTTAAGATCGAGTTTTGGCACCGTGTTTATTCTATACACTATTAAGAATTGTTTCTTGCGGAGGATTTCGTGCTTATTGGTTTACAAACGGTGGACTCCGTATTCGTGATGGTTGTTGTGCCCCATCGGTGGACTCCGAGTCTTAAGTGAACTCTTGCGCTGTTATTAAGTAGAGGTTGAAGGAACGAAGAGTGCCAAGGCTTGTGAGGGCGTCGAGTCATTATGTAAGTCTTCTGTTATATCCTTTTTGTAATTTCGTACTTAGTGGATGTTTTGGATGGGCTGTCCAAGGCCTTTTCATTTGGGTTTTCCTTATACATCGGGTGTAGTGGTAATCTATTTTATCTTATAATCCATCTAGATGCATGCTTAGGTTAAAAAGATAAAATTAGTGTAACCACAAAAAGGTTTAATTGGTGCTTAATTGATTTGGGTAGTTTTAGTTTAAGAAAAAGGATGCTTTTGCAAAATTCCTGTTTAATTTAGTTTGCATGAATTTGAACGTCATTTAATTTTTGTTTAAGAGTAAATCAATTTGAAAAAAATCAAAATTTGAATTTCAGAATCATTTCCTTTCTCAAGTGGTATCAGAGCGGATCACTAAATTATCGTGTTAGATCCTTTTAGACTTAAATAAGGAACATTTACCATATTCGAGGTTTCCAATTTTCGATGGTTCTAACTACGCATACTGAAAAGCACGTATGAGGTCGACACTTAATTTGTTAGATGAGAGGTTTTGACAAGCAGTTATTAGAGGGTGATCACCACCAATGTGTTTAGTAGGAGAAGTTTGTGTTCCTAAACCCGTAGAAAGATATAGCGATGATGAGAATAATTTAACAAACTATCACTCACATTGTTTAAATGCTCTTTTTAGTGCAATCACACCCGAGCATTTTCGTCTTATTATGACATAGGAAATTTCTAAAGAGGTTTGGGACACACTCCAACTTACCCATGAAGGTACAAGTGCTATTAAGGATTCCAAACTCCAAAATCTCACCATTCAATTTGAAACCATTAAAATGGCTAAGAGTGAATCCTTTGATGAATTATATGCTATATTGTTCAATATCTTGAATTCATCTTTTAACTTGAATATACGCGACAACCGTGTCATAACAAAAATTTTGAGATCATTACCTGAAAGGCTTAATCCAAAAGGGACTATTTTGAACTCTTTAGGAACTTTAAACTCTATGAAACTTGAAGATCTTGTAGGTGACCTACAAACCTATGAAATTGAAATGTTTATTTCCAAGGATGTGAAGAAGAAAGATAATGGCATTACTTTGAAGACCATAAAGAGAAAACACAAGTCTTGAATGATGAGTCTGACATCGACTCCGATGATATGGCTATGTTTGCTAAGAAGTTTAGAAAATTTCTTAATTTTATAAAGACAAATTTAAGAATGATTTTAAGAAATTTGAGAAGTATAAGTATAATAAAGCCGATAAACTCCCTAAGAATCGTAATGCTATTCTTAAGAGGGATGAGTCGAATAGGTGTTTTGGTTGTGTGGGTTATGGCCATAGGCAGTTGGGCGTCCCACTAAACTAAGGAAGGAGGGATGAAACCAATCGCATATAATGCCATGCTTAGTGATAGTGAACTGAAAGAAGGACCCGATTCTCCTATTGAACACAACTTTATCGCGTTCATGGCTAGTCATGTGAGCATTGATAAATAATATTTCTTGGAAGATATCTCTCTGCATGACACGTCTGAGGCAATTGTTTGTGAATACCAAGTATGTGATGGTAAAGAGAGTGGAGAAGAGAGTGAGAATGAAAAATAGGAGGATGTGAGTGAGGTCCAAGTTTCCTTCCATGAGTTGTATGCGTAATCATTGAAATTGAAAAAGGCAAACTTGAAGTTGGAAACTAGGATGAAAGAACGTGCCATATGAAATGATAAGGGGTATTAATTGAATATTTAAGGGCACATAGGAGGACTCTTCGAGAGAAGCTAGAGTATGTTGAAGGCAAGATAGATAGCGTCCAAAGTTTAATGGATGTTATGAAGAAAGATAGTCTTTAAGGTTTAATGGAGGCTGATGATGCTAAGATTTAGCACCCCCAGATAAGTGATGATGAGCTCAAACAGTAACAACAATGGCATCCATAGAGATGTACATGTATGTAGGTGTATAGAAGGGGATGAGTATAAGACGAGTAAGACAACGATGCATAGTGGTTCATCTAATTAGGCCTACATCCACTATGAGTGTGTGATCCATAAAATATGGGCGTTAATGGCCTTGGATATAATGCACATAAGCTCACTATCTCTCTACTGTGTGTACAAGCAGAGTTTTAGCTAGGGTTCCCAATTATTGATCCCTTTGAAGGGTTGTAGGTGACAAGTATATATAGGTCTTGGGGGGTGTAATGTACCCCCCAAGCATGCATGGTGCATGTGAGTTATGATCTAGCCAATCCCCTGTTGACACCTGGAGGTGCCACCTATGATTAATGATGACATAATATTACCTCACGTGAGGGGGTGATATTGTTATAACGGTCTTCCACGTGCTATATGAGTCCCACGCGCACTGTTCCACACGTTTCCCAAATCACGCGCTGTGATGATGTCACCCTCGGCCTGTGATATGAGGCCAAGGGCAAAGTTCCTACTGGCAGTGATCCTAGCCTAATTTGGGCCTCGTACTGTCGTACCCTCGTAGGGTCATCTGGACAATAATGAGTGGTCGGCCCCTTGAAGGGTCGTATGGACCATGATGAGGGGTCGACCCCTTGAAGGGTCGTCTGGACCATGATGAGGGGTCAGCCCCTTGAAGGGTCATCTGGACCATGATGATGGGTCGGCCCCTCCCCTTGGAGGGTCGTCTAATATTAGTGGATAGATCGTCTTGGCCTCGTCCAGGTGGTGGACGCCCTCGGCCTAGCCGAGGGTATATATGGGTATATCAATCACCCCCCAGCCCTTAGCCATCGATGTTGTTAAGATGGCTGGGGGATAGTGCTATTTTGGAGATACGTGTATGATCAGTTTGGTGAGTGACACCTATCAAGATGATGTGACACCTAGGCAAATATCCACTGTCGTTCTAATTTCCCAGGCTTGGGGAATGCACACTTGACCTTGGACTTTGTGCCCTAATGATACCCTCCTCGTGGGTCGTGTTTTGCCTTGGTTAATGGGCCAACTCATTATCAAGATATTTAAATGATTTTCTGAAGTCATTTTCTTTCTTCTTCGCGCCTTAACTCTCTCTCTAGATTCTCAACATCTTCCATAGCCATTTCTGCAACCTTTCTGCATCAAGCTTCATTCAGCCGTTGTTTTCGTCTCCAGGTAATTTTATTTTCCATAGATTCCATTTTTAATCTTCAATTTCATTTCTTGTAGTGGGGTTGACGCCCCCCTGTGGTGTTTCTAGGATTTCCTTGTGTTTTTCGGCGTCTTCTCCAGCGATCTGAGTTCTTCCTTTTCTTGAGTATTCTTGATAAAAAAACCCTTCATTTCTTTGGTTTTAATCCAAAAAGTTCAACTTAGTCAATCGCACACTTGTTTGTAGTTAGGTTAGCCAAATTCCCTAAAGTGTAGGGTCTTCCCCTTAATTCTCAGGAGGCTTTATGATTTAGCCGAGGAATTCCCATTCCTGAGAGAGAAGTTCTTCGTAGATATTAGGCGAATAGAGTAAAAGGACGAGAGGAGATGAGGGGCCGACCTTAATTGGGTACGACCCATTTTACCCATTCCTTTAGACACAATAATACCATCTGAGTCCTGTGGATCGTCTTCTCGTCCAGTCGAGAGTCATTAATATGAAGGAGAGATGAATGAGAGAGCGTCATCACCAACATGTGTTGGGCCCTCTAGGAGGAGAGATATGCCTGATCTTAGCCTGTGCAGATAGGCCGAGGGCGATGGGGAGGATTCTGACGCTGATCCAGTTGACACCTCCCATGCCTCAGCTTATGTTTCCACCGTTAGGGATCGCGACCTCTTGCTGTGGAGGCATACGTTTGGTGTGCAACCTAATGTAACTATGAGGGTCCCCAATCCAGACGAGAGGGTCTTCCAGGGGGACGAGGGGGAAGTTGCCATTTATTAGCAGATGCTCAGGGTGGGTGTTAGGTTCCCTCTGCACCCTGCCATAGTCGACATATTGTCTGCCCTCGGCGTTTCCCCCTCTTAACTTCCTCCCAACTCCTGGAGGACTATCCTCAACTATGTCTCCTTGTGGAAAAATACCTTCACCGATGAGCCTTCGGCTGATGTGTTTTTAGCTTGTTACAATATCACCTCCTCGTCTAAACAGCCTGGGTACTATCATCTGGGGGCGAGGAAGTCTGATAAAAAAACTTCTCCATGTAGCACAAACCTCTAACCATGACTGGATGAAGATATTTTTCTTCATTTCCAGGGATTAGGAATTCACCGTCGGGGTCCAGCCTTTGGATGACGATTCGTGAGTCCCAAGGAGATGCTCTAACCCTTCTATGAAAGCCAGGTCAAACCCTGGGCTTAGTTTGGATAAAAAGGACATAGTCGATTATCTGAGGGAGCAAGGGAAGGAGGGCAAGCTTGCCAAATTCGAAGACTTGATGACCTCTCGCTTCCTCAAAGAAGCTGGCCTGAGGGTCGGCCCCTTGACAGAATTATGTGTGTAGATTTTTGTTTAATTTTTAATTTTCTCCAAGTGTTTCCTCTTTGCCACTGTATCTTTCTGATGTATCGTCTCCCTTTTAGGTCGTCCTGCAAACATATCTGATCAGCTTTGGGAGATGACTGCGCTAAGTTTGTTGTCTGGTCTAGGCAAGAAAAAAGGCAAAGAGCCTCAGCAGGCTCCGAGGAAGATGAAGGTTGTGGGGCTGACCCCTGTTGAACCAACTGTCGACAGCCACAAAAGAAAAGAGCCAGAAGTTCCTTTCGACCCTTTGCCAGATTCTAGGACGAGGGCGAGGGTGGAAGCGTCTAAGGGGACCGGATCCTCCTCCTGCATGGGGACCTTTTGGTCCTAGAACTTGACATTTTTGAAGGCTAAACCGTCTTCCCTCATAGCCAACCTGAGGGTAGCCAAGGCCTCGATGTTTTCTGCTCCTTCGACCGTTAACTATGACTTCTTGACAAAGATGACCCCGACTAAGGTGTATGGTTACGGTCTGAATAGCCGTCTGTTTGTGCCTTTACGTCAGCTATGAGATGGATGGACGAGAATCAATAAAAGTTCTACGAGGTCGAGAGGGCTATTCAGCACGAGGCTGATTTGAAGACCGAGCTTGAGACTACAAAGGCCGAGTTGGAGAGTGCAAGGAGCGAACATGCAAGGGTCCTTGATGAGATGATGAAGCAGCACGATGCAGATCTGAAGGCGAGGGATGACCTCTTCAAGGCGAAGGAAGAAGCCTTGAATGCCCAGTTCAAAAGTGAGCTAGCCGAGGCAGTGAAGAAGGCCGAGGCCGATGCTGTGGAGGCCTACAAACTCTCGAACAAGTTTCAAGGCTTTGGTCTCGAATAGTTGGAGAGGGGGATCAGGACGGCCTGTTGGTGGGCCGTCCTTAAGTTTGCTGATGCTGTCTCTTCAGTTCGCCCCTCTCTTGAGGCGGTTCAGTTGGACGACTCCCTGATTATCGAGGCCTTAGACCATGTGGAGTCCCAAGCGCACGCTGAAGGTACCAGCACATCTGAGGATCGACCTGTCTTGGTCATAGAAGAAACTCATATTGATGTTGAAGCCTTGCCCTCCGATTCTGCTCAATAGGGTGGCTGTCTGTAGCCAATACCCTCTCTTGATGTAACGAATATTCTTGTACTTTATTTTTGTTGAATAAGCATTTTTAACGGTGTTTATAATATCATGTCTCTTTTTTGTCTTCTATGCTTGTCTCTTGTATGATTTCTCTTGCGACGTTGTTTGTAAATCCCCCCTCATCTTTCTTGAGGGTAAATGAGGGGTCGTCCCCACCATTTATCCTCATCATAGCCGAGGATGGTTTCCCACCAACTTAATGGTTTTATATTTTAAGTCCCCCTCGTCTTTCTTGAGGGTAAATGAGGGTCGTCCCCACCATTTGCCCTCATCATATCCGAGGGTGGTTTCCCACCAAATTAATAGTTTTATATTTCAAGGCCCCCCTCGTATTTCTTGAGGGTAAATGATGGGTCGTCCCCACCATTTTCCCTCATCATAGCCGAGGGTGGTTTCCCACCAACTTAATGGTTTTATATTTCAAGTCCCCCTCGTCTTTCTTGAGGGTAAATGAGGGGTCGTCCCCACCATTTTCCCTCATCATAGCCGAGGGTGGTTTCCCACCAACTTAATGGTTTTATATTTCAAGTCTCCCCTCATATTTCTTGAGGGTAAATGAGGGGTCGTCCCCACCATTTGCCCTCTTCATAGCCGAGGGTGATTTCCCACCAACCTAATGGTTTTATATTTGAGGTCCCCCCCCCCATCGTTCTTGAGGATAAATGAGGGGTCAACCCAACCATTTGCCCTCATCATAGCCGAGGGGAGTTTCGCGAAGATGATCCCAATCATACTAGAACTGACAAACACAATATGAGGGGCCAATATGATATTGTCATTAACATTTCAAGTGTTATGTTGGAGCAACACCCATTACAATTGTGGTCCGATAGGACATTATAACACTACTGATAGTATTTCTTCAAATGATCTGCCTTTCAGGGGTTGGAAAAGGGTTCTCCCTCAAGGTTCTCTAGTTTGTACGTTACAGGGACAACTTCATCAATGACCCTATATGGGCCATGCCAATTTGGATGAAGTTTGTTAGGCTTTTGCCAAGTCTTTTTGAGGACCAAGACCCCCACTGCGATTGGCCTTTGCTTCACCCTCTGGTTGTAAAACCTGGCGGTCCTCTACTTATAGGCAGCTTGCCTTATCTCGGCGTCTTCCCTCCTTTCCTCGATCAGTACTAGGTCAAGTCTCCTCACTTCCATATTTCTCTGGGGGTCATACATTTGGACTCTATGGGTAGGAAACCCAATTTCGATGGGGATGACGGCTTCTGAGCCATAAGCCAACATGAAAAGGGTTTCTCCGATAGAGGTCTTTACCGTTGTCCTGTAGGCCCATAATACAACATATAACTCCTCAACCCATCTTACTTTTACCTCCTCAAGTTTCTTCTTAATCCCGTCTAGGATTTTCCTATTTGTAACTTTCGTTTGCCCGTTGGCTTGAGGTCGGCCTGGGGTAGAGAAGAATTGTTTGATACTCACCCTTTCACAGTACTTCTCCAGAGATGTATTCTTGAATTGAGTCCCATTATCCGAGATGAGGGTGTTGGGGAGACCATATCTGCATATAATGTTTTTCCATATAAACTGGAAGGTCTTCTGCTCTGTGATCGTTACCATCGGCTCCGCCTCCACCCATTTTGAGAAATAGTCAATTGCCATGATCAAGTATCGGTAGTTATTGACGGCCCTGGGAAAAGCTCCTACTAAATCGATTCCCCATACTGAGAATATCCATGGGGATGTGATGGAGGTAAGAGGCTGATGGGGCTGGTGGCAAATCTTTGATATTTATCACACTTTTTTACATATGCCGTGGCATCTTTCCCCAAGGTCGACCACCAATATCCCTGGGTTACTACCCTCTTCGCTAAAGACCTACCCCCAATGTGTCTTGGACATGACCCCTCGTGCACATCTTGCAATATGTGTGGGACTTCAGACGGGTGCATACATCTAAGTAAGGGGAGCAAAAACCCCTTTTTATACAAGGTGTCTCCGATGACAGTGAATTTTGCAGCTCTATACCTCAACTTCTTCCTTTCTTATTTTGCCTATGGCATCTCCCCCTCTTTAATGTATCAGATTAGAGGGTCCATCCACAAAGCTTCCTTGTCGATGTTTAAGCAAAATTAAAGTGTTCCTTCTTCTTCTTCGATCGTTGGTCGAAGCAAAATTTCTACTGGGACTATCCTTCTGACTTCTGCCCTAGTTGCCGAGGCCAGCCTTGCAAGTGCATCGGCTCGGCCGTTGTTATGCCTAGGTATCCTCTTCAACTTTACCTCTCTGAAGATCTTTAATAGTGCCCTCACCCTTTCTAGATATTTGGCCATTCTCTCATCCTTAGCCTCGTAGACTCCCAGTATCTGATTCACTACTAGTCTTGAATCACTTTGAACCATAATATGGTCGACACTAAAAGACTTAGCCAAGGAGAGGCCTGCTATCAAGGCCTCATATTTAGACTCGTTGTTGGAGGCTTTGAAGTTGAACTTTAGGGCGTACTCAATGTTTGTGCCATCAGGTGCTGTTACAATTAATCCAGCCCCACTTCCATTTTCACAAGAGGACCCATCAACGAAGAGGTTCCACAAGGTCTTTTCCTCTGAGAAATTTCCCTCGGTGAGGGACCCCTATTTAAAGAGATATCTTCCCTCTTCATTTTCAACCACTTTTTCTCTAGCTGTGCTTGTCTCAACCTTATCTGTGGATGGATCAACAACTCTGCCTTGCCTGGTATCTATCTTCTCAAGGCTCTGCTCTTCAGCCTCATCATCTTCCCAAGTAAATTCAGCCACGAAATCAGCTAATGCTTGCCCTTTAATGGCCATCCTTGGTTGATATACAATGCAAACTCCCCCAACTCTATGGCCCAGGCCATTAGCCTCCCCGAATTTTTTGGCTTGTGTAAGACTTGTCTGAGAGGAGAGTCAGTGAGGATGACCATTGTATGGGACTGGAAGTACGGCTTCATCTTTCTTGATGCATGGATCAAGGCATATGCTAACTTCTCTATCCTTGGGTATCTTTGCTCTTCCCCATGGAGTGCCTTACTATTTAAATATATGGGTTTTTGTACCCCGTTCTCTTCTCTTATAATGGCTGCACTGATGGTTAATTTTGAGACGGCTAGGTACACATGTAGTCGTTTACCCTATACTGGCTGGGACAACAGCAAGGGAGACCCTAAGTATGCTTTTAACTCCTTGAAAGCCCAATCACACTCTTCGCTCCATTCAAAAGCCTTTATGATAATTTTAAAGAATGGTAAGCACCTGTCTGTAGCTCTGCACACGAACCTATTCAAAGCAGCCACTTGCCCTGTGAGCCTTTGAACGTCTTTGATGGTCTTCGGGGTCTTAATTTCTATGAGGGCCTTTATCTTTTCAGGATTGGACTCGATGCCCCTTTGGTTGACAATGAACCCCAAGAACTTCCCTGCTCCGACCCCGAAGACACATTTGGTCGGGTTGAGCTTCATTCGGTACCTGTCCATTGTGTTAAAGGTCCTCTCGAGGTCGGCCACATGATCCTTAACCTTTAAGCTTTTGGTCAGGATGTTATCTACATAAACCTCCATGGACTTCTCGATTTGGTCTTCAAACATTTTATTCACAAGGTGTTAGTACATTTCCCCAATGTTCTTTAGGCCAAAGGGCATGACCCTATAATAGTATGTCCCCTTATCGGTAATGAAAGCCATTTTTTTTTAGTCTTCAGGATCCATGAAGATTTGGTTGTACCCCGAATAGGCATCCATGGAGCGCATGAGCTCATGGCCTTCAGTAGCGTCTACCATCTAATCAATACGGGGGAGAGGGAAGCTATCTTTGGGATAATATTTGTTAAGGTCTGTGAAGTCTACGCACATCCTCCACTTCCCATTGGATTTTGGGACTATGACTGCGTTGGACAGCCATTCGGGATAGATGACGTCCCTGATAAACTTCACGTCTTCCAGCTTCTTGACCTCATCCCTAATGACCTCATACTTCTCTCGAGAATAAATTCTCCTCTTCTGCTTTACTGGCTTTGCACCCTCTACCACGTTGAGCTTGTGGCTCATAATTTTGGGGTCGATCCCTGGCATATCTGCGTGACTCCAAGCAAATACACTCTGTTTCCTCCTTAGTAGCTTGATGAGGTCTTCTTTTATATCTATCTTCAAAGTTTTGTTAACTTGGACCGTTTTTTCCAGCTCATCCTCATTGAGGATGATGGATTCTACCTCTTCCGCGTCTTCTCCTTTCTTGAATTTTTTCTCATCCCTGGGGTCAAGGGTGTCAATATTGTAAGTGGATGTTGCCTTCTTGTGCGCCTCTCTTTCTTCAGGGGAATTGAAGTATCATTCCCGTGCCGACGTCTGGTCTCCTCGACTTCCCCTACCCCGTAAGGGGTTGGTAATTTTATCATCTGATGAACCGTGGATGGAACGACCTCAAATTCCTTGAGGGCCACTCGCCCCAATATAATGTTGTAGGCAGAGAAGACTTATCAATCCATCATGAAAAAGTTGACCTTCTTGGTGAGCCATCTCGGCCACTCGTCCCCCATCCTAACATCAGCCTCATACATTCCGAACTTTTTCCCCCTGAAACCAATCAAGGGGTGATGTTATGGGACGAGCCTGGCACGACTGAGGCCTAAGGCTTTGAAGCACGACCAAAATATTACATCTGCAGAACTACCCCCATCGACCAGGATCCTCGGCACCTCGCACCCGTGTACCCTAGTAGTGATGATGAGAGGGTCGTTATGTGGGGCTAAGAGTCCTTTGAAGTCCATTCTTGATAATCCCACTATCAGAGTGTTCATGTCAACTTTCTTTCTCTTATCTGACTTTGCTACCAGAGAGGTCGAGTGCACATTTTTTATCACTGCCTTGGCCTCTGTTACATGGGCCTTCCTGTCGGTGACCTCTGACCCTCCTCCTACTAGACCCCCATAGATCATCCCAACACCGAGCGAGATCATATTAAGTCTCTTGACAGGGCTGTGGTCATCTCTCGGAGGGATGTCAGGGCCGTCCTCATCATCCGAAGCGTCGTCCCTTTTTTTTGGAGGATCTTCTCTATATGTATCACCTCTCTTATTTCTGGGGTCGTCCCCTCGGCCCCTCTTGAAGGCACCTTTGTCAACGCACTTCCTAAGCTTCCCCTCTTTTAGCATCTTCTCGATTTCATAGTTCAGAGCAAAACACTTGTCGATGATATGGCCATGGTCTTGGTGAAACTCACACCACAGATTCTTGTTCCTCTTATGGGGGGCTGCCCTCAGCTTCTCAGGCCACCTCAAGCACCGATCACTTTTTATCTCATTCAGGATATGCTCGCAGATTACCGTCAAAAGGGTGTAATCAGCGAATTTGTCATCTGTAGACCTTTTCTTCCCCTCTTTGTTCTTTTTTTGGTACTTACCCCCACTGGTGCCTCCTTTTTCGTCTTCGTATTTTGCTTCCATCGCCTCTTCGACGTTCATTACCTTCCCTACTGTTGACAGTAATTTAGCCATCGTCTTAAGAGGGTCTTCAGCAAGCTTCCATAGCAGCTTCCCCTTCTGGAGCCCTTTAATGAGGGTTGTCATGGCTATGATTTCCTCACAGTCTTCGACCTCTTACTTTTCTTTATTAAATCTGGCTATGTAGTCTCTCAGACTCTCATTCTTCCCCTGCTTAACATAGAGCAGGTGTGTGGTCTTCTTATGCGACCTCACTCCAAAGAAAAAGTTATGGATAAACTGGTCTGTTAACTGCTTAAAGTTTTCAATGGAGTTTTTTTGGAAGAGACATATACTAGATGTGTGCAGCCCCGGTCAGAGTGCCAAAAAAAGCACGACACCTCATCTCATCTGAGATAGAGTATATATCTGTCGCTGATTGGTACATCTCAATATGGTGGACAAGGTTGGTGCTCCCATCATACCGTGGGGTGACCTCTGGTGGCTTGAACTTAGATGGCGTTGGGAAGTTGACTATCTTCGCCACAAAGGGTGAGCCTATGGAGTATCCTCTTTGAAGAGGGTCCCGTCTCTTCAGAATATCGCCAATCTTATCATCCAACCTTTGGATCGAGTCGTTCTAGGGCCTCGTAGGGTCAGCTTGGCTGATGTTGTCCCCTTTTGCCTCTTTCAGGTGAATGGAGGGTTCTTCGGCGGCAGGTCTATGTCGACTGTTTACTTCCCCCTGGCCATCGTCCCGTCCATGGGGTCGGCCCCCGTGGGGTTGGCCATCTGCTGCCTCCCTCCTGGACCTCGCAATACTTCTCGTTCGGGACAGCTTTTCCTGCAGGTCGTTTACTGGGCCGAGCCTCTCAAAGGCTGACCCCTTGCTCATACTATCGAAAGTAGATCCCCTCGGGCGATCGTCAGGATTTTGCCTTCCACACTTCCCTCTGCTCTCCTGGAGAGGTCGCACAGTATTGTTGGAGACCTCATACGGCTCTCATCACTCTGTGGGGGCCTCCTCTCCCTCCAGATCATCATACATGTCTTATGGGTAAGGGTTTCCTTGCCTCTCCAGGCATAGACGACGGGGGTCAGTAATATCCCTCCACTACTGAGGAGGTGGAAAGTCTTTGCGTGGTTCCTGGGGTGGTCCCCTGGCCTCATGCTGCCCTGGAGCTGCCGCTGGAGTAATCATCTCCGGTGAGACTCCCGGTGGTCTTAGTATGTTTTGACTAAGAGCTGTGAACTGCTCCTGCGTAATCCGCTGGCTTGCTACCAGAGACTTCAAGGCGGTCGCCACATCATCCATCTCAGATTGAGGTAGTGGTTAACTGGAACTGGGTTCTACTCCACTATTCGGTGGAGGAAGAGGTGTTGGTGGCATCTTCGGTGCCATGTGTTTGAGCTATAGAGAGCTGAATGATAAAAAAACTGATGAGCTTGAAAACCTTAATGGGTCTCTTTCAATGGTGAAATAGCTCCACAAAGGGGGAGATCTGGTTCACCACCAGAGTGCCCGGTGAGGTCAAGCGGTATCAAGGAAGAGATGTCTTCTCGTTCCCACAGACGGTGCCAAACTGATGATACTAAGATTTAGCAACCCCAAATAAGTGGTGATGAGCTCAAACAGTAACAACAATGGTAGCCATAGAGATGTACATGTGTGTAGGTGTATAGAAGGGGATGAGTATAAGAGGAGTAAGACAACGATGTATAGTGGTTCAGCCAATTAGGCCTACATCCACTGTGAGTGTGTGATCCACTAAATATGGGCATTAATGGCCTTGGATACAATTCACATAAGCTCACTCTCTCTCTACTGTGTGTACAAGCAGAGTTTTAGCTAGGGTTCTCAATTATCTATCCCTTTGCAGGGTTGTAGGTGACAAGTATATATAGGTCTTGGGGGGTGTAGTGTACCCCCCAAGCATGCATGGTGCATGTGAGTTATGATCTAGCCAATCCCCTACTAACACCTAGAGGTGCCACCTGTGATTAATGATGACATAATATTCCCTCACGTGAGGGGGTGATATTATTATAACGGTCTTCCAAGTTCCATATGAGTCCCACGCGCACTGTTCCACGCGTCTTCCAATTCACGCGCTGTGATGATGTCACCCTCGGCCTGTGATATGAGGCCGAGGACAAAGTTCCCGCTGGCAATGAGCCTGGCCTAATTTGGGCCTCGTACTGTCGTACCCTCATAGGGTCGTTTGGACAATGATGAGGGGTCGGCCCCTTGAAGGGTCGTCTGGACCATGATGAGGGGCCGGCCCCTTGAAGGGTCGTCTGGATCAAGAGAGGGGGTGGCCCCTTGGAGGGTCATCTAATATTGGTGGAGAGATAGTCTTAGCCTCGTCCAGGTGGTGAACGCCCTCGCTCTGGCCTAGGGTATAAATGGGTATATCAGAGGCTATGAAGAAAGAGATTCTTGATTTTGAATAGACTAGGAGCTTACTTGAGTCTATAGTAGTGGAGCTTGAAGATAAATTAAGAGACTCGAGTCATGTGAAGTTTGATTTAGAGTTTAGGTCCAAAAAATTAGATAAGATGTTAGGAACTGTCCAAATAAAAAACAATAAGTGTGGTATTGACTTTGATAATCAAAATGCTTTCGCTAATAAAGCCAAAACCATGATTTTAAGAGAGTCAATCGTTGATAAGACTGTTAGAAAAGGTCAACCCTTAGGTTATACTTCTCAAAGTGCATTCACTTGCACACATTATGGTAAGAAGAGTCACCTTAAAAGATTTTGTTTCGATCTTAGAAATGGTCGTGGGAAGTCTGAGGGTAGAGTCACCGAGGCCACCAAAAATTGAGAACATAATGTTACACCTACGTGGGTTAGGAGATCCGATTTGGAGGCTTTACACGATAGACTTTATGATTCTCATTTTCTTGAACATGATACTTCCCATGCTACATCTAAAGGTTGATTATATTAGTTTTATTTACATACACTAGTTGTACTTCATGATATATTCTTGTTACTTGTATGTTCGTTTACCATATTCTAGTCTGTGCTTCATCATATATATTTTTGCTAAAATTATAATAAGTGTGTCTTTTGTGTTTTAATTTTTTTATTAAGTCCTGTTGAAAAATACAAAAAGATATTTTTTGTCTTTTGAGTTATCTTTGTTTTAAAAATAATTTAAAAACTCACTTTTTTATATGTGTAATTTAGTTTTACACATTTCGTATGGCATAGTCTTGTGTTTTATTCCTATATCATTCCTCGTATCCATCTGGCTAGAACTTTTGGTTATAAACTTCAATGCTAAATTGTTCTTTATCATGCTTGCACGGAGTAGTTTGACTTTGATTTTCTTAATGGATTATATTTGTATATTCCTCCTCACACACATGCACAAGCCTTATGAAACTTTATCTTCACATTTTATATTTAAGCTAAGTGATATTTTCTCCTATCAATTTTGTTATCTACATGTTTTGTGACTATGGAGAATTTGTGCATGTAAGAATCATTTCCCATTAGATTTAATCAAATTGTATTGAAAATAGATGAAGGTGAACGGGAAAGGTCTACGAAAGGAGCAAATCTCCTTTGCGAGAAAGCCACCATTGGCAAGAGACTAATGAAAAGATTAAAGGCAATAAAAATAGAAAATTTTCCAAAGGCCAACATAATTTTGTTTGTTTGATATTTCAAAAGAATTGAGAAAGGAAAAGAAAAGAAATATATAATATGTTTATATTTTGAGGGTGTTTAGTTGAAGATCAACGAATTTGCACAATAAATCCTAGTTATGCTCATTTTGTCATGATGCTATCGTCAAAATTCTAGGCTTGTATACATTGTGCTTGTTTGTTCTTTGAGTTTATTTTATCTTGTCACGTGAGGCTAACTCTAAGTTTGATAAAGTTTTGTAATCAAATATAACTCTTTGAACATGATTAAGTGATTGGGTCATAATTCTTTTGTATCAAGTTCACACCCATTCACTCTGTTTACCACATGTTTATTTAGACACATATATGCCATATGAGTGTGAAAAGCTTATCTTGTTTAGTGTCTTGTGTGGTGATTATACCTATATATATGTTTATGTTTCATTGATATCTTTTATATGTTTATATATATGGTATAATTTGTTTTGAATCTTTTCTGTTACATCTAGTCCTTTTATGTTTTTGGTTCATATCAGTATCTATCTTGTAAGACTTTTCATTGGTATCCCATGCTCATCTTTGTACATTCTATTTGTTATTATTTTTCTATCACATCATTGATGGTATTTATCATTATTTGTATGGATTAGTTGTTCTTGTGTTACCAAGTTGCTTTATTACTTTTTGTACCACTCTATACCATTGCATGATACAATTATTTTTCCTTTATGTGTATCCCCAATTTCATTTAGGAGGAGCGTTGGTTTAACTGGGGAGAAGTTAGTTATTTTATGCATCTTAATCTTTGTCTATTCCTGAACAAAAATGGGGATGGTTTCTAACTTTTTTCGGTTAGTGGAGATCTATTACTTTGAGGGAGACGTCCTTTCTTAGGTAGACATTGTTAGACAAAGGGAGAGGATTTTATTATGCTGATTATATTTTTATATTGTTTATGCATTTACGATGTGTTTAATTGTAAAGGTTTGCAATCATGCGGTAAAGTTTTAATGCAAGCAAAGCTACTCACAGTATGTGTTGGTCAAGTATTTGTACTTTATCCTTTTGGGTTGGTATTGAGTCTTTTAGATGATCTTGATGTCCCATAGGTGATTTTTATTTTGGTTTTGTCCTGGAATAGCCAAAGGGAGAGATTTGTAAGGACAAATTTCCAATTGAGTCAATTTGTATGCATTGGCTTAATTACGGACAATACTCTTTAAGTAATAGGTTAGGACTTGAGTTAGTGACCTTTCAAGACTATGACATGTTTGTTGAAGATATAGCTTTCAAGTCAAAGAGATCACATTCCTATGTCGTGTTTCATGCCACGTTTCGTCATCAACGTTCCAAGGATCACTTAGGTATGAATGCATATTTTATGTTGAACCTTGGATATTTAATTATTGGGTGTTAATAATATTAAATTGGTTTTAAAATCACCTTACCTTTTTTTTAGCAAATACTTTTATTTTTTGGCTGTCGATAGAAATAATTTATAAGTTCGTTCGAATGAATTTTCGGAGCCTCGTTCGAACGACCTCTAATCATCATCTTTTTTGGTCTGCACTGAAATCTTGTTAGAAGGCTCATTTTTTCCTCATTGAAACGAAATTCAGTATGTCGTTCGAATGAGCCTATACCTTGTTCGAACGACCGAGAACGTCTTTCAAAAAATTAATTTTTTCTTGGCAGTTTTTTTCTCAATTCCACACTACTCCTTTCCACCCATTTAAGGAGTACGGATTGTAGTTTTCTAAGAGACTTTTTTATCTTCTAAGAGATATATTTTTAGAAAAGTCTAAGAGAGTTTTGGTTCTTGATTCACGGTTTAACTTTAAAAATAAAAACCAAGGTTACACCCAATTGGTTTAGATCCAAGTTTCTACATGATATACACATTTTGAGATTGAGTTTTGTCACCATGTTTATTCTCTACACTATTGAGAATTATCTATAGCGGAGGATTTCGTGCTCGTTGGTTTACATATGATGGACTTCATATGCGTGATGGTTGTAGTGCCCCATCGGTGGAATCTGAGGTGAAGATGGACTCCTGCGTTGTTACTAAGCAGAGGTTTAATGAACGAACATCGTCAAGAATTGCGAGGGCGTCGAGTCATTGTGTAAGTCTTCTGTCGTGCCCTTTTTGTAATTTCGTACTTAGTGGACTTTGTGGCTGGGCCATCTGAGGTTTTCTCGATTTGGGTTTTCCTCGTACATCGGCCGTAGTGGTTGTTTATTTTATCTTGTAATCTATTTAGATGCATGTTTAAGTTAAAAAGATAAAATTGGTTTAACCACAAAATGGTTTAATTGGTGCTTAATTAATTTGGGTAGTTTTAGTTTAAGAAAAAGGCTGGTTTGGCAAAATTCATGTTTAATTTGGTTTGTATAAATTTGAACTTCATTTAATTTTTTTTATAAAGTAATTGATTTGAAGAAATTAAAATTTGAATTTCGAACCATCTCCTTTCTCACATTCTAAGCATAACTGAAATAAAATAAAATGATAAATATGCTGACATTACTAAAATGAAATAGTACACCGTAAATATATGATACCAATCCCAAATCATAATAGAATAAAACTCCATACTAGAATAGATAAATGTCTTAACAGAATAACTATCTAACTCTAAATAAATAAAACGAAATTCCAACATAATAAATCTCTAAATACAATAGTCTCACCTGAATGAATATTAGAAGGAAAACCGTGAATAAAAAGGTGAGCGTGCAATCTTGACACCAACATCCTACGAATATAAATTTAAATTGAAACTAGAAGGCTGGACGTATATCCAACTAAGAAAGATCAGGGCTGAAGCGGCTGTTGCTGCCAAGGACCTGAAAAATAGTTCCACAAATAGGATTAAACCTAGCAAGTCTACAAAGAGTAAGAATGTAACTAAATTTGGGTCACAATAACAATATTACATACTACTCCCATATTTTAGTTGGTTTTAAGTTATCTCAACCCAAACAACTTAAATAACAACATGCAGGTATAATCTCAATCCCAGGTGAAACTCGTGTTACACAATTATATATATTCCCAAGTGTTCATTATTTACGTGGTTCCATAATCTAGTATCTCATCTATACATATCTAGTATAATCATAATATTGTGGAATATAATCACATAATCCAATAACCAAGTGAGTATTCCCAACTCACATGCAAACTAGATGGGTTATGATTAAGCCCGTAAATAAAATCATGAAGGCCTATCTCTACTTCCTTCAGGGTTCACTCGTGTATACTAAGTATACCTATAGGGAATACCAACCCTATATCCTCAAAGTATATAAAAAAGACAATTTACTACGTCATCACAGCAAACTTACGACCCTTTACCCAAGTCTGTATAAGAGTATCCTCCACGCTTTTCCCACTCGAGAGATGGGTACGTTAACACATGGGATATGGGTATATAGGACTAAGGTAAATCCCTTGTTAATCACTAGGGTACCCTCACGGTCAATGTCATACTTGTATCATCAAATCCCTCCTATTATGCCACATACGATCACACACACACACCCTCAATATGATGGCACATAAGTCAAGCAAAGAGCAGTCAATCTTACTCTAAGGATTTCGAAGACAATCTCTTAATTCTCGGATTAATACTCTCTAAGTATTTAAAAGTTCATAATTAAACTGATCTAGAGTCATTCGAATGATATTCCAATGTTGTTCGAGCAAAAACCCTAAGTCTTTCGAACGAGAACCCCATGTCTTTCTAACAAGATACTTATAATCATTTGAACTAGGTGCCAATGTCATTCGAATGACCTTAACGTAGAAGCCTTTTTCGACCTAGTAAAGTGACGGTCATAAACAAATATGAATCCTAACTTAAAGCCTTTAAACATCAAATTACCTGATCTACTTATAATCTTAACTACATATGAACATCACTAACATGTATTAACAAGTTTTAGATGAGTAAAACTATGATTTACAATCTAATTCCATATTATAAGGATCCATCCCTAAGTTCTTAATCTAAGCCTGATTTAACAAATTAGACTACGATTTCAATCCAAGAATAAATCTAACATGGGTGATTTTACAGATTAACATTACAATGATTCATATCTAATGTTTTTAGATCCAAATTTCATGATTTCGTGTCTTAATTAAAGGATTCACTATCAAAACTACACTAGTTCTTCAATATATGATTAAGGCTTAAATATATGATTAATCTAATTATGAATTTAGGCCACAATATGATTACAAGTCAGTTTTCTTAAGTTAATTTCATATTCCAATATACTACTCTTATTCTAACACAAACTTAATTAAATTCTTAATCAAAATAAACTATCTTGGATTGATTATACGAATTAAATTCTTAATCAAAATAGACTTGTCTTGGATTGATTATACGAATCAAATCCCAAATCCTCTGCTCAATCTTTGTTTCTCCCTCGAACTCCTTTACCACTAGTTTTTTTTTTTATAATGTGTTATAAGAGTTTAGATTTTCCTAATTAGATTATAAAGGAACTAATCCCTAAACCAAGCCTAAGACTAAAAATGGCCTTAACCCAATGAGCCCAAAACATTCTCCAAATGGCCCGAAACTTGGCCCAAACTATTAACTAACCCAACAGACTTAAATTCCATTACCATTAACTAAAAATGGACTATCGTCCTAAGAGTCAATCCTAAAAGAGAACATACTTTATAATATAATTATCTCATTAAATTAATTTATTAGTCGGTACGACTACATTAAGTTAAAACCAAATTATTAATTAGTTAAGTGTGGATCAATATCATAAAAACTACTTTACGATTGGTGGGACCCAATACTGAGGGAATAGTCCAAAGAAATAAACCCTCGGCACCTAGTACCGGACCATTCCATAGTCACCCATAATACTAAGTCCTTTGAAATATTTACTTTGTGAATTATATTATGTTTTTTTGAATTCTAAAGGATATGACTTCACGTTACACATATAAGAATCACAGAGCACTATATATAACTATATAAGTGACATATCACTTGTCCTGACACACAATTAAATAAAATCATGGAAAAATACGGGGTATTACCTGATCGACATTCACATCCGTCAACCAAGTATTTCACCTACGGCAAAATCGAGATGATTTAGGCTTACGTCCCATGAATGGTAAAACATGGACCAAAGGAATGATCTTCATTCCTACGGATTGAAAAGGTAATCACCTCCAATGAAATCAAAGATGATTGCAAAATGGAGCTTAAGTCCCTCAACAAGTGAAACTATAATCAAAGGAATCGCCAAGGTTAACGTTGGTTAATAAGGTTTACAACTACTTATTAATCAAATATGATCTTGTAAGAAGTATGGTTAAATCCCTAAACAAGTGACAATAGAATAAAGTTGTACGAGAGCAGGGTAGTTTAGGTTACATAATGATAAGTTTAATGCATATCCCATAGTAATGGAAGGATCAATAATATTACACTATCGTATACAAATAAGACTTTCAACAGTGATGGAACCATAAATGAATAGTATAATAATGAATTTATAACAGTAGTAACATTACTGAGTGAGATGATTCGGAGGGAGGGAGAGAGAGCAAGAAGTTCAAGCACACGAGGGTGATAGGTCTAAGAGCCTCTTTATGATAAATATATTGAATGAAAAGGATGAATGCTCAATAGTTTGTTTCCCATAATTCTCATATGTATATATATAAAACTGTAGTCTTTAATCTCGATTTTTCACGTGAACTTAATAATTACTCACTACTCTCTCTCATCTAAACCCACACATGACAGACAGTCATGTTTATCTTTTTGAGATGTCTCCCCCACTTCTCATCGTTTTAATGCCTCAATATCCTGAATTTAGGTGCTTAAATGGGTTTTCAGAAAAAGTCCTTGCACCAATAAAAACAGAGTTGTCTGTTGGAAATTATGAATGCAAATACAGAAATGGAACTCTTTATATATCTCAAAAATGTCAACTTCAATACAACAATGTAATTTCTGAATAGTCACTATAAAACTTCAAGGCGTGATGTCACTTTCCTAAATACAGTATTTGCCCCACACGAAGAATTTCGGTATACAAACGGGAATCAGCAAATCCGTACTCAAGATACAATGAAGCAATTGCACTGTCTGCAACTTGTATATTTAAAGACAGCCCTTGGATGTAGCAGCGAAGAACAGTCAATCAAGTTCTTATTCTGTTTATGTGCACAAAACAGAATAAGAGAATTTGTATCTCCTGAAAATTGTAAGAGAGTAATAGCAGGGTCTAGAAATCTGAAATTGGTTTTTGTTAACAATGTAATTCCGTTTTTAGGCAGCCTTTATTTATAGAAAATGAAAGGCTTTGTCTTCAAGAGTCATGACTGTTGAATTAAGTCATTTACGAACAGGTATGACTGTTAATTACCAACAGTCTTAAGTCCTTTCCGAACAGGTATAATAATACCGAATCGGTTTTGCACGGGTCAACCAAAAAGTGACCGCGCCCGAGCTACCGCGATCCGACCCGGACGAATACCGGCAACCCGCTACCACTGCGGACACGCGGCGTGCGAAGTGCAAAGTGCGCCACTAGCGCCTCTATAGCCCACTGCCCCGCACCCGCACGCGCGCGCGCGCGGGCGCGCGTGTGCATGTGCGTACGGTGCTTCGCACCGTATTGAGGTCTCTTGAATAGCCTCTTTAATGCTAGATGAATTAACTCTTCATCTTCCATTTGTACTTATTAAGTGTACAAATTCTTAACATTTTTCCAATGTGGGACTCAAAGGTTGCCCACCCCTTTTATAGCTTAGTGGTGACACTTAGCTTTGTACATTTTCCAATGTGGGACACTATCCCCTTTTATATTTGGGTTAGCTTCCCACCTCTTCCTCACACTTCCAATGTGGGACAAGCTCTTAAGGCTTTTACACCCAAAAAACTCTTACTCTCTTATTTTAAAAATCTCCAACATTCCTCCACCATTTTCAAAATAAGTTTTGTAAATCTTTGATTGTCTGTAAGACTGTGTATAAGCATTGGTGTCTCACGACTTGAACCAATACCCTGTGAAGGTTCGTCAAGGTTAACCATGAAAGTATAGTAGACTTGTCTTTGAACTATCAATCTATATTGATTATCCGGATTTGTCTTCACACACAAATCTTTTAGTCACTGATTATCCATATAAGCCGACACATGAATTAGGCCTTGTGTCTGTACCTTGATTTCATGAGTGCTTTAGAGTCAAGCCCAATACTCATAGGAAGCGGCACCACTTTCCACACTCATATAGGTAGATTATCATAGGTGTCCATGTAACTTAAAACACCATAAATCTATTAAGGTTAAACCCATCCTCTTTCATTATTCATTACATGTTCTAAGCACTTATCCTTGGGATGTTAAATTTCATAGTGCTTACAATCACGTCGTATGATGTACTTTAATCATTCAACTTGAGACTTGAATATATCAAGTTTCAAGTTGAGTTTCCATCAAGAGTGATTATTATTAATGGGCTTTAGTCCCATCCCTATTGATGTCTTAGACACCAGTCCTCTTGCAAGACCTTTTGTAAAAGGATCAGCTAAATTTTGACTTGATTTTACATAATCCACTGTGATTACACTATCTGTAATCATTTGTCTGATATAACTATGTCTCAGGCCAATATGTCTAGACTTTCCATTATACACTTTACTATAAGCTCTGGAAAGTGTAGACTCACTATCACAATGTATAGATATTGGAGGCATTGGTTTTGACCAAACTGGAATTTCAATTAATGAATTCCTTATCCATTCTGCCTCTTTACTAGTTGCAGCTAATGCTACAAACTCAGCTGCCATAGTAGAGTCAGCTATACAAGTTTGTTTCTTTG
The DNA here is from genome assembly GCA_949130495.1 of Sambucus nigra. Classification (NCBI taxonomy): domain Eukaryota; kingdom Viridiplantae; phylum Streptophyta; class Magnoliopsida; order Dipsacales; family Adoxaceae; genus Sambucus; species Sambucus nigra. Next base: position 112,919,757 of record OX422216.1, read on the forward strand.
ATCCCCAAGAAACAGCTCCTCCACCAAGAGTGAAAATCCATCCACTTGTTGAGGAATGATCCTCCCGCTCAGTTATCCAACTGGCATCAGAAAACCCTTCTAATACTGAAGGATATCCACTATAGTATATACCATAGTCCATAGTTCCTTTCAAATATTTTAATATTCTATTGACAACATGCCAATGCAATAAACTTGGATTACTAGTATATCTACTTAATTTACCAACATCATAAGCAATATCAGGTCGAGTACATGTCATGGCATACATTAAACTACCAATTACTCGTGCATATTCCAATTGTGAAATAGCTCTACCATTATTAGGGATCATCTTTAGCTGTGGTTCAAAAGGTGTACTAACAGGTGTGCAATCAAACTGATTAAATTTCTTTAAAATTTTCTCAACATAATGAGATTAAGTGAGAATTATATTTTTATCTTTCCTTATTATTCTCATTCCTAATATGACATCAGCTACACCCATATCTTTCATATCAAATTTAGAAGACAAAAAACTCTTAGTATCATTAATGCTTTCTAAATCAGTACCAAGAATTAACATGTCATCTACATATAAACAAATGATCACACATTTACCATTAGCAAATTTACTATAAACACACTTATCAGATTCATGAATTTTAAAACCATAAGAAATAATGACTTTATCAAATTTTTCATGCCATTGTTTAGGTGCTTGTTTTAGGCCATATAAGGACTTAATAAGTTTACATACTTTGTTTTCTTGTCCAGGCATAACAAACCCTTCAGGTTGTTCCATGTAAATTTCTTCTTCTAAGTCACCATTTAAAAAGGCAGTTTTCACATCCATTTGATGAATCTCAAAATTATATATAGATGCTAATGCAATTAAAATTCTAATAGTGGCGGTTCTAGCAACAGGTGCATAGGTATCAAAATAATCAATTCCTTCTTTTTGTGTAAAACCTTTAGCAACCAATCTAGCCTTGAATTTATCAATTGTTCCATCTATTTTCATTTTCTTTTTAAAAATCCATCTACACTTAATGGGTTTAGATCCTGGAGGTAAGTCTACTAATTTCCAAGTTTTATTTCCCAAAATTGAATCCATTTCATCATTTATAGCTTCTTTCCAAAATGTTGAATCTACAGACTTAATTGCCTCACTATAAGTTTGTGGGTCTGTTTCAACGCTAAGAGTCAAAGCATATTGATTACAAGATGTGTCTCTAGTTCCTTCAACAAGATAGACTACAAAGTCGGGACCAAAGCTTTTTTCTTTCCTAGGTCTTTTACTTTTTGTAATCTCTTCTTGTTCTACTAGTGGAGTTACAGGTAACTGTGAAGGAGTGCTTACTTCTTTTTCATTATTAATTCTAGGAATAGAAGAAAACCTTTGTTCATAAAAAATTGCATCTCTCGATTCAATTATTGTATTTACCTCAACAGAATCATTAGGTTCACTAACCAAAAATCTATAGGCTTTACTATGTTGTGCATAACCTATGAAAATACACTCAACACCTTTGCTTCCTAATTTCTTTCTCTTAGTTTCAGGTAGTCTTACAATAGCTCTACAACCCCAAACTTTAAGATAACTTAAATTAGGTTTTCTATTCTTCCATAATTCGTAAGGAGTTTTCATATTATCTTTAACAGGTATTCTATTCAGAATATGACATGCAGTTAAAAGTGCTTCTCCCCAAAACCCTTTACTTAAACCAGAATAAGAAAGCATAGCATTAACCATTTCAGTTAGTGTCCTATTTTTTCTTTCTGCTACTCCATTTTGTTGTGGTGTATAAGGTGCAGTAACTTCATGTATAATTCCCATATCTTCACAAAATTGAGGAAAGTGATATTCACCACCTCTATCAGATCTAAGACATTTTATTTTAGAATCACATTGATTTTCAACTTCATTTTTATATGTCTTAAATCTATTAAGCACATCATCCTTAGAGTTTAAAAGATATACGTAACAATATTTTGAAAAGTCATCAATAAATGTAGCAAAATATTTACTACCACCTCTAGTAGGCGTTCCGTGCAAATCACAAACATAATTGTTGGAAATTATGAATGCAAATACAGAAATGGAACTCTTTATATATCTCAAAAATGTCAACTTCAATACAACAATGTAATTTCTGAATAGTCACTATAAAACTTCAAGGCGTGATGTCACTTTCCTAAATACAGTATTTGCCCCACACGAAGAATTTCGGTATACAAACGGGAATCAGCAAATCCGTACTCAAGATACAATGAAGCAATTGCACTGTCTGCAACTTGTATATTTGAAGACAGCCCTTGGATGTAGCAGCGAAGAACAGTCAATCAAGTTCTTATTCTGTTTATGTGCACAAAACAGAATAAGAGAATTTGTATCTCCTGAAAATTGTAAGAGAGTAATAGCAGGGTCTGGAAATCTGAAATTGGTTTTTGTTATTTTAGTTTGCATGCATATTTTACACTTTTCATTCATATCATTCTCATATTTAGGAATTAAATTTAAATTAACCATGAAATGCATTTTCTTTGTATTAACATGTCCTAAACGACTATGCCATAATGAAAGACAATCAACGATATAAGCAGAAGAATCCTTTTCATTGATATTGAGCTTAAACATGCCCTCATACAAATATCCTTTGCCTACAAAGGTACCATTCTTAGTCAGAATAAATTTTTCTGACTCAAATACAAGCTTAAAGCCAAATTTGTTAAGAAGACTTCCAGAAACTAAATTTTTCCTAACATCAGGAACATGAAAAACATTGGTGAGGCTAAGGATTTTCCCGGAAGTGAATTCGAGATCCACTGTCCCTTTGCCTTTAACCGCAGCTGTAGATGAATTTCCCATATAGAGAACATCTCCTTCCACTGTTTCATAGGCAGAGAACAAGTTCTTGTCCTTACAAACATGCCTTGTGGCACCAGAATCAACCCACCAAGAGTTGTCTTCTCCAAGCATATTAGCCTCGGATATCATAGCAGCAAATTTTTGCTTTGTGTCTGATGTCCCTCCTTTTTCCTTTAGTTTCTTGAACTCACGACAATCCTTCTTGAAGTGACCTGGTTTGTTGCAATGAAAACAATTTCCTTTCTTCTTTTTGTTTGCTTTAGAATTATTTGAAAAATTCTTCCGCTTGTTATTTTTTCCATGATTGCCATATTTTTGCTCCTTTCCTTCCTCCACCACATGGACCTTAGAAACAGAATTTTCTTGTTCCTCTTTACCATCTAGAATTCGAGATTCTTGTTCAATTCTTAAATGAGTCTCTAATTCTTCAAGTGAAAGATCCTCCTTTTTGTGTTTGAGTTCTTTCTTATAGTCTTTCCAAGAAGGAGGAAGTTTTTCAATTATGGCAGCAACAATTACATTATCATCCATATTTAATTTTTTCAGTTTGCAATGATTTATGATGCGTTGGATGTCATGAAATTGTTCTAGCACAGGCCTATTATCATGCATTTTAAAGCTTAGAAACTGACCGATAAGGAACTTCTTACTTGTAGCGTCTTCCGTTAGATATTTGGTCTCCAATGTTTCCCATAAAGTTTTTGTTGTCCCAACATTTTGGTACAAGTCGAACAAATTATCAGCAAGTGCATTGAGAATGTGACCACGACACAAATAATCATCGGTCTCCCATTTTGTGCGTTGCCTAGTCTGTTCCACGGTTTCATCTTCATCTTCATTTGGTTTCGGTTGTGACAAGACATATACAATCTTCAATGTTGTTAGAAGAAAATGAACCTTTTTCTGCCAACGCAGAAAATTACCACCATCAAAACGGTCCAACTTGACAAAGCTTTCTGTTATTTGTCGAAGTGATTTGGAAGAGTCGGCCATTTCCAAAAATACTGTATTTAGATTGTTGGAAATTATGAATGCAAATACAGAAATGGAACTCTTTATATATCTCAAAAATGTCAACTTCAATACAACAATGTAATTTCTGAATAGTCACTATAAAACTTCAAGGCGTGATGTCACTTTCCTAAATACAGTATTTGCCCCACACGAAGAATTTCGGTATACAAACGGGAATCAGCAAATCCGTACTCAAGATACAATGAAGCAATTGCACTGTCTGCAACTTGTATATTTGAAGACAGCCCTTGGATGTAGCAGCGAAGAACAGTCAATCAAGTTCTTATTCTGTTTATGTGCACAAAACAGAATAAGAGAATTTGTATCTCCTGAAAATTGTAAGAGAGTAATAGCAGGGTCTGGAAATCTGAAATTGGTTTTTGTTATCAATGTAATTCCGTTTTTAGGCAGCCTTTATTTATAGAAAATGAAAGGCTTTGTCTTCAAGAGTCATGACTGTTGAATTAAGTCATTTTCGAACAGGTATGACTGCTAATTACCAACAGTCTTAAGTCCTTTCGAACAGGTATAATAATACCGAATCGGTTTTGCACGGGTCAACCAAAAAGTGACCGCGCCCGAGCCGGACGAATCCCGACAACCCGCTACCACTGCGGACACGCGGCGTGCGAAGTTCAAAAAGTGCGCCTCTACAGCCCACTGCCCTGCAGGCGCGCACGCGCGTGTGCGTACCGTATTGAGGTCTCTTGAATAGCCTCTTAAATGCTAGATGAATTAACTCTTCATCTTCCATTTGTACTTATTAAGTGTACAAATTCTTAACATTTTTCCAATGTGGGACTCAAAGGTTGCCCACCCCTTTTATAGCTTAGTGGTGACACTTAGCTTTGTACATTTTCCAATGTGGGACACTATCCCTTTTTATATTTGGGTTAGCTTCCCACCTCTTCCTCACACTTCCAATGTGGGACAAGCTCTTAAGACTTTTACACCCAAAAAACTCTTACTCTCTTATTTTAAAAATCTCCAACATTGTCTACGCATATGGATGGAATTTCAACCATCCAAAACCCACGATTTGGATCATGGGGATAACTTTTTTAACCTCCCAATTAAGCACCAACCCACAAAAATTATCATCTGAACAGGTATTCTTCAACCTCCAACCAGACATCAACAACAGAATTCATAATCTCAAGAAAGATCTCCAAATCAAAAAAATCGCCGACCAGAAACACTGCAAAAAAATGGCGTCGGATCGCTGATCTCTTTTTTGGTATACTGAGAATTGGATGGTCGATCATCAACAGCTCCAAGTTTCTCTCTCCGATCCAATTTTGACCATCCATTACATCTGGATGATAGTTTTAATTGTTTTATTTCATGCATTACATCTGTTTTGATTACTGTTTTTTTTATTTGTGGCTTGTGCGTTGTTTTTTAAGTGACTCTTACCTTTCAAATCTTTCTTTTTATACTCCTGTTTCAGCATATCCCTAATTTATTTAGGCCTTTTGACAACCTTTTTTGTCCTAAATTTTGAAAATTCAATCACTTTGATTCATCAAAGATTTTTTCCTTTTTATTCTATTTTCATTACTTTCAAATTGATTGCATTTTTATTGCGTCAAAACGTTTTTTGTAACTGATTTGCAGGATAGAAATTTGAGAATTACGTACAAAATTAACTCATGGTTACTAAACCGTTCCAGGTACTCTTAAACATAAATAAAAAAATTTGTTATAACCCACACATGTAAGAGTTTAGTTGTTCCGTTAGAATATGACATTTAACTTCTTTTATCAAAACTTATTTATGCAACATCTGAATACGGTGGTATTGTGCCAAACAGAACAAACATCTGAATACGATGCTTTGGTCTTTTAGATTATGGAAATACTGTGGTATTGTGCCAAACAGAACACACTTACTCAATTCTTTTCTCACATTTCAAAATAAAGAAAAGGTAATCAAAATAGTACTAGAAATTTGGACAACCGCGGAGTGAAAATGACCACAATAATCACTTATGTTATTTTATAGCTTTATGGTTGCAATGCTCATCAATAAACACAATGTATAATAACATAATTTAATTTGTACTTCTTTAAAGTAGATAATACTACCTTTATTTAGTTTAAGATATATTTGATAGATTAATTTCTATTTTATGAAAACTATCACACAATCAGGAACATTCATATTGAATTATCAAGAAATATAAATATTGATTTTGCGGAAACGTACCTGAATCCATGACAGAAAGTTAAAATATCTGAGTCTGAGGTCTTATGCTCTTCCAGATCAACACTTTTATTTCCTCTCTAAATTTCTCTCTGACAATGGGAATCAGAAGATTGGTGTTGTGTGATCTGGGGACCATGACCCCTATTTATAACACAATCGTGTCTTTTCATATTTCGTATATTTCTATTTTAACCCATCATAAAAATAGAAACTACGCTTGTCTCTACACAATAAAACCAACACTTTAATAATACATTAGTAAGGTCCCAAAACTTAAATTAATTACTTTAATTGGCCTACTCTTATTTGATAGCCTATAATTCATATTTATTTTATATATAAGCCCATATATTAAATTTTACTCTAACAATCTCCCACTTGGGCTATATATATATGTAACTTTATAAATTTGAATTATACTTTATGAGCTCATGAGTTTTAGCTATCAAAACTTTATGTATCTTAACAATCTTGTCCATTAATTGCACCAATATAGAATCAAAGCGATCGTCATTACATATTTTGTAAGTAGGCCCATCAATGATCACATATATCAATGCAACTAATGACAAAGATCAAGTGTGGATGTGTAGCATGAAAATTTCATGCAATGTGATCTTAACATGCCTATTTTCAACTGGTCCTCCTTAAACCTTAGTGAGATCAAACCATATAAAGTCAGAGTGAATATAAACTTAATACTTTACTGCAGTAAATAACCATACAATATCCATTAAATCAAATATGTCTATGAAAGCGTATAAAATACAAACTCCCACTAAACTGACATATCCTGAAAAGATATTACACCCATATGAGCAGTGTGCTCATGAAAGACCTTCGGTGGTAATCCCTTAGTCAGCGGATCCGCAATCATGGAGTTTGTTCCAATGTGCTCTATAGATATAAGTCCACTCTGAACTCCTTCTTTTACAACTAGGAACTTAATGTCCATAAACTTTGACTTCGTAGAACTCATGTTGTTGTTGGAATACAGTACTGCTGATTTATTGTCACATAATAGCTTAAGTGGTCTTTCAATGCCATCCACAATACGCAGCCCCGTGACAAAATTTTGCAACCACATTCCTTGATTGGACGCCTCATAACAAGCTACAAACTCAGCTGCCATGGTGGAAGAAGCTATAATAGACTGCTTAACACTCTTCCACGGTACAACACCTCCAGCAAGTAAGTAGATATAACTTGAAGTAGATTTCATGCTATCTTGGCATCCAGCAAAATCGGAGTCAGAATATCCGATGATCTCTAACTGTTCTGACTTTCGATAGGTGAGCATGTAGTCTTTTGTTCTCTGTAAGTACCTCATAACTCGCTTGGCTGCTATCCAATGATCTTTTCCAGGATTGCTTAAGTATCTTCCCAACATTCCAACAATGTACGCAATATCCGGACGCGTACATACTTGAGCATACATAAGACTTCCTACTACTAACGCATAAGGAATCTTTTGCATCTCCCGAATCTCAAAATCATTCTTGGGACATTGACTGAGACTAAATTTATATCCTTTAGCTACAGGGGTGTCACCTGGTTTACAATCATGCATGCCAAATCTTTTAAGAACTTTCTCGATATAGCTCTTTTGTGATAAACTAAGTATACTCCGGAGCGATCTCGGTGTATTTGTATACCCAACACAAAAGAAGCGTTACCAAGATCTTTCATCTCATATTTCTTTGAAAGAAATCTCTTGGTTTCGTGCAACATACCTATATCGTTGGTGGCAAGAAAAATGTCATCAACATATAAAGCCAAGTAAATATGTTTACTCCCACTGAACTTGTGGTATATACAATCATCAACCAGATTCATCTCAAAACCAAACGAGATGACAACTTGATGAAACTTGTAATACCATTGACGAGAAGCTTGCTTAAGGCCATAAATGGATTTCTTTAATTTGCAAATTGTTTTCTTTGCATCTCCCGACACAAAGTTTTCTGGTTGCACCATATATATTATTTCATCAATGTCACCATTGAGAAACGCAGTCTTAACATCCATCTGATGAAGCTCAAGGTCAAAGTGCGCCACAAGTGCCATTATTATCCTAAAAGAGTCTTTCGATGAAACTAGAGAGAAAGTCTCTTTATAATCGATGCCTTTTTTCTGTGTAAAGCCTTTAGCGACAAGACGGGCTTTGTATCTCTCCACATTACCTTTCGAATCCATCTTGTTTTAAATATCCGTTTGCAACCAATGGGTTTTTTACCTTCAGGTAATGGGACAAGATCCCAAACGTCATCGTCCTTCATGGACTTTATCTCCTCATTCATGTCATCAATCCACTCTTGAGATTTAGAACTTTCCATGGCTTGACGGAAGGTGATCGGATCATCTTCCACCTCACTAATGTCAAACTCATGTTCTTGGTGAAATACAATGTAATCATCTGGCACAACACTTCTTCTTTCTCTAGTGGATCTCCTTAATGGCATAGGTTCTGGAGGTGGTAGAGTTTGTTCTTCTAGAATGGGAGATTCTTGGATATTGTTTTGATTAGGATCTGCTAAATGAACAATGTCAGGAATTAGATCCTGATCAATGTTAATAACAGCTTTGGGAATATCAACATATTCCTCTTCAAAACCAAAATCCTTAACCTTATCCCCCTCAGCAAACTCAACATCCTCAAAGAACCGGGCATTTCCAGTCTTAAAAATTATTTTGGTAGTAGGATCATAAAATTTGTAACCCCTAGATCTTTCAGAGTATCCAACAAAATAGCAACTAACTATTCTGGAATCCAGTTTCTTTTCATATGGCCTATAAGGCCTCGCTTCAGCTGGACATCCCCAAATATGAAGGTTCTTCAGACTAGGTTTCTTGCCTGCCCAAAGTTCAAAAGGAGTTTTAGCAGTTGCTTTAGTTGGTACTCTGTTAAGGATATACACTACAATCTTTAATGCTTCACCCCAGAGTAAATCTGGTAAGTTAGAGTAACTTATCATACTCCTTACCATGTCTTTAAGTGTTCTGTTTTGCCTTTCAGCAACACCATTCATGCTTGGAGAACTTGGCATGGTGTACTGCGGGACGATACCGCACTCCTTTAGGAATTTAGCAAATGGTCCTGGGTGTTGTTCACCTGAACCGTCATACCTATCGTAGTATTGACCACCACGATCAGATCTGACACTTTTAATCCTTTTGCTGAGTTGATTTTCAACTATAGCCTTGAATGACTTGAACACGTTCAGAGATTGGAACTTTTCATGGATGAGATAAAGGTAGCCATAATGTGAAAAATCGTCTATGAATGTGATAAAATATTGTTGACCGTTCCATGAAACCGTAGGGAATGGCCCACAAATATCTGTATGTATCAGTTCTAAGACGTCTGTAGCCCTATTAGCACCAGATCTCCTTATGTTTGTCTGTTTTCCCTTTATGCAATTTTTGCAAATTTTAAAATCTGAAAAATCAAGGGAATCTATAATTCCATCTGACACAAGTCTTTTAATTCTCCTTTGGGAGATGTGACCTAATATCTTATGTCATAATGATGCAGAATTCTCATTGGTTAATTTTCTTTTAATACCTCGAGTACTTAATTGCAAGGTTTCATGATATGAAGCAATAATATCAAGCATATAAAGGCTATCTACATAAGATAAAGAACCAGTACCAACCAAATTTGAATTATGAAGAAGACTAAATTTATTATTTTCAAAGGAACAAGTATAACCAAATTTGTCCAATACAGAAATAGAAACCAAATTCCGTCTAAATGATGGTACGATAAATGTCTCATTCAAATCCAAATAAGTACTAGACTTAAATAATAACCTAAATATCCCAATTGCTTCAACTTCAACCTTCTTGCCATCGCCCACAAAAATGTATCTTTCACCATCATTTGGCTTTCGGCAACTCAGGCAACCCTTTATAGACACACTGATGTGAGTGGTTGCATCAGAATCTATCCACCAAGTGTTTTTAGGTACCTAAGTCAAATTAACCTCAGAAAAAACTAGGTTAAAAAGTGTACCTTTTTTGACACGCTAAGCATGATAGTTGGTACATTACTTCTTCCTATGTCCCGCAGCTCCACAAAAGAAACAACCATCAACATTTTTTTATTTATGTTGTTTCTTTGGATATGGAACCACTGCAGCTTCTTTATCCTTCTTTCTTTTCTTCCCCTTGTCCTTGGAAGTACAAGCCAAATGAGCACTTTCTGTCTTATCTTGCTTCAGTCTTTCCTCTTCTTGCACACAATGTGAGATGAGCTCATTAAGAGACCAAGTCTTCTTTTGGTAGTTGTAGCTCACCTTAAATTGACTGAATTGTGTGGGAAGAGATATCAGAACCAAATGCACAAGCAAATCCTCAGAGAGATCAAGCTTAAGTGCTATTAACTTTGAAGCGAGATGAGGCATTTCCATAATGTACTCCCTAATGTTTCCATTACCTTTATATTTCATTGAGATGAGACTTGCCAAAAGTGTACTTGTTTCAGTCTTTTCATTTTTGGCAAATCTGTTCTTAATTTCTTCTAGGAACTCTTTGGTTATCTTTATCGTTTCCAATATTGTGCCCCTGAATGCTTCTGGAATGGCCTTCTTTATGATCATCAAACACATGTGATTTGACTTCTCCCACCTTTCAAGGTACTTTTTGTCATCAGAGGAACTTTTATCCGTAGGAGGTGCAGGAGAAGGAACCATTAATGCAAGGTCCAGTTCCATGACACCGAGAACTATATGAAGGTTCTCTAGCCATGACTTAAAGTTTGTGCCATTAAGCATGGGAATAGAATTAATACTAGAAGTAATGTTGGAAGCAGAATTGATAAATAAATCAGAGAACAATAAACAAATAAAACTAGCTCATATAAGTCTTAAATAAAAAATAAATTCAAATAAAGGACAAATCCCAATTTAAGATATCGGACACTCTATTAATATTTGATCTTTGGAAAAAATATTAACTTGTAAGTGATATCTTGCCGTAATAATCAAACACTAATAATAAGAACATATTGAATAATAATTCTTCCTTTGGGTCGATTTATTATTCATATGTAAAACTAAATAATTATCACGTGCTTATTATTAAAGTGGCACATGTAATTTTGTTAAAAAATAATCTTCCTTTGGGCCGATTAATATTCACATAAATTATATGCACATAATTCTTTTTATATTTCGAAATAAAATTAATTTTGAACAAAAGAGGTCACTTTGGTGACATATTGTTTAAATTAATTTATCTCGAAATATATATATAAATACAGCAAAATTTGAATTTAAATTTGTATATGGATTCAAATCCCCTTTGACTCTAGACTTGAAAGGTCATGGGTTCAAAACCCCTTTGGCTCCAGACTTGAAAGGTCATGGGTTCAAAACCTCTTGAGATCCTTCATAATTTTCATCATTTAAAAGGCTTAAATATGAAACACCAGGAGTCGAACCTTTAACGTTCCACTACCATCAAATCAACCGCTAGTCCAAATTTCATGAATTTTAAATCGTTGGAATCGTAATGAAACGAGAATATTTCGGAATCCAAAAATTTTCTGAAATATTAAACCTTTTTGAAAAATTATTTACAGCCGAAAATTAATATCAATACCTTCCTAATATATTCTCAACAATTCAACATGAATTAGCTCTGATACCACATGATGGATTAATTTATATTTTGTGAAAACTATCACACAAACAGGAACATTCATATTGAATTATCAAGAAATATAAATATTGATTTTGCGGAAGCGTACCTGAATCCATGACAGAAAGTTAAAATATCTGTGTCTGAGGTCTTATGCTCTTCCAGATCAACACTTTTATTTCCTTTCTAAATTTCTCTCTGACAATGGGAATCGAAAGATTAGTGTTGTGTGATCTGGGGACCATGAATCCTATTTATAACACAATCGTGTCTTTTCCTATTTCATATATTTCTATTTTAACCCATCATAAAAATAGAAATTACGCTTGTCTCTACACAATAAAACCCACACTTTAATAATACATTAGTAAGGCCCCAAAACTTAAATTAATCACTTTAATTGGCCTACTTTTATTTGATAGCCTATAATTCATATTTATTTTATATATAAGCCCATATATTAAATTTTACTTTAACAATATTATGTTAATATAAAGTGTAAGATATATAGATTATGTATAGAACTTCTTGCTATTGAAATATTATTTTTTGAAATGGTAGATATGGGCATCAGACACAAGAGCATGACTAACTCCACTGAAGGATAGTTCAACTGCTCAATCTTACTATTTGAGAAGAGTTACTTTTTGTGAGAATAACTCTTCTTTAATTATTTACAAGGTTTGTTTTTTTTTTGAATTTGTGTTGTCTGTTTTATAGTTTTGGGTGTCCTGGTTTTAGGTTGATGTTGGAATTTTTTATTACTTTGATCTTATTCATCTTTGATAGTTTGATGTTAGAATTTTTTGTTACATTAATCTTATTCATCTTTGATGGTTTGTTTGGTATATTGTTTATTATTAAATGATTGATTCTTTTATTTATTTGCTTCATAGAGTTATAGTTTAATATTCCACTAATGTAGGGGTATGGATCCTATTGCCATTTACATTTTCAATTTTATTGATAACGACAAAGTATTCGCGCATCGCGAGGGCTCCATACTAGTTATTTTTTTTTATATTTCTTCATCGGTTTCCTGATCACATTAATTGTCTTATACACTTTCCTATATAAGGTTGAAGGAGAAATAGCCAGCAAGACAATATTAAATGCAAGGCATGTCTACTGATATGTTAATAAGATTTAATGTGATGGAAATATCGATTGACAAACCTCTCCATGCCAGACAGAAAATTGATATGTCAGAGTAGTTGTAGTTCGTGCATACATTACCTCCTACCACCTGTCCAAGGTATATATGCGATGCGATATATCAAGATTAAGTGCAACCTGATTTTACATGTAAAAAAGATCTAAGAAGTTATGTAGTGGCGCAAAAAAAATATTTTTTATAATGCATGTTATTGAAGTGTTTCACACAACCCTAAATAGGTAATCATACTCAACTTAGTTCTTCTAAACCTTGTGCTTCAAATGATTAAACTCAACCTTACATATTCCTTACTTCCCATCTACCAATATAATTCCCTTAAAGACCCCCTTAAATTATCTTCACCGATAGATCCTATTACAGACTCCCCTAAGACCTTCCAAACTTTGTCCATATGTGGTATCGAGTAACCTCATGATTGATCAAGAACTATCTAACTCTTTTATGTTGGATTAATGTGTGAATGTGTGACTTTATTTTTCATACCAACATTCACATAAATCCATAATATAGGAACCTCCACAGGATTAAAAGATAACTAGGAACGAATTTAGTTCCCTCAAGAAGAGGGGAAACTAGGATCAAAGTAATGATCGATGTTTATGTTGGTTTATAGGTTATGAACCTCCGCAAACATCATCTATGTACCTAGAATGAATCTTGCATCATTTAAAATGTTGAAATAAGATCTAAATAATGATCATTGCTCATGTTGATCGAAAAGGTACGAACCTTCCTAGGAATGGAGATTAAATCCCTCAATTAAGGAAACTAGGATTAAGGTAAAGTTTGGCACCCACGTCGATCAACAAGGCACCTCCAAAATAATTGAACATAATTTTGAATGGAGCTTACGTCCCTCGAGAAATAAAACTAGAATAAAAGTATGTATTAACAATCATGTCACATAATGGGATACGCATATCTATTGAAATTGAGGACAACACATGAATAGATCTTATGTATCTTAATGGGCGAAATGAAGATTATAGGAATTATCCATGATCATGTTTTTCCTTAAGGTAGGAACCTCTACAAGAATTGTAAATAAATAATAATGGTTTTCATCTCCACCAAAACTAAGATAAAAGGATTAATCGTCATTCACGTCGATCGACATAATATGCATCTCCGCCAGAATTGTAGATGACCCTCGATGAGTGAAACTAGGATTAATGGAGGTATCGATGAATATGTCAGTTAAGAAGGTATTCACGTCCACATAAATTATTCATAATTGGGAATAAAGCTTAAATCTTTCAATAGGTGAAACTAATGATCGATGTTCAAGTCGGTTGATAAGGTAGGCACCTACAGAAGAATAAAAGATAATTAAGAATTGATATTATGTCCCTGGACAAGTAAAACTAAGATCATAAGAGGGATTTAATTTCATGTCAATCGATAACATAGGCGACTCCACAAGAATCAAAGATATGTTAAAACTAAAGAGAATTTACTAAATCCGTGTACAAAATTTAAGGGAATGTACATATATGGGAGAAACCATGGGATATGAATAAATTAAAAGATGCTCGAACATACTATATTTACAGTTTGAGGCGAGAATTTAATGTGAAGTGAGCTTTGACATCGCTCAAGTGAAAAGGGGTCTTGGCAAGGCAAGGAGCTTTTGAGGTGAAAACTAAATTCTGTAAAATTATTACGGCTAGAATTTATTTTATAGAATTCCCATTGAGGGTTCCTAAAAGAGTATATGTGTATTCATGTGCCTTCATTTGGTTAGGTTGTATTTATTCTAACTGACCAAAACATAATTTGAGTCGTTGTCCTACATGATCCAAAAAGCTTTATGATTAAGATATTAAGATCAAACTTAAAGTAATTCATCCCAAGATACATTGTTTCTTGACTAGTGATAAATTACTTGATATGATGAAGATAAAGGACTTAGATTACACACTAGACTTGTATTTTTACATTAATTGATGTGGATTTTTTAAAATTAGAAAATTCATTAACCATGTATGGGTGTACTCTTAGAGTTTCTCTCTCTCTCTCTCTCTCTCTCTCTCTCTATATATATATATATATATATATATATATATATATATATATATATATATCACATAATATTCTTATGAAAACATATTATATAATTTTCATATTGTATATGCTGGAGGTTTGGTTATAGTTTCAAGTCTTTCTTCCGACATTGGCATATTTTGCTACTTTAAAATGATTCTTCTCTATTCGCATACAGATTTTATATCTAGTTTGCTAACATTTGCTGTTGCAAAAATGTGTAATGGTAATACATCCACAAATAAATAACATCTCAAACAAGGAGATAAAAACTTCCCCTAAAATAAATATATATCTCTAAAGATATGCATGAAAAGAGAAAGACAAAAAGAACATGATAAAGCATAACATATGACCCATATGAAAATATATGAAACATAATGGGAGTAGGAGTATCACAATAAGATATCATGGAAGAATGTGATAAAGATGTGAGAATGGACATGGAACATATGAAGAAACATGAGAATTTCAGAAAATTAATCACATATGTCTAAAAATATCATGGCTAGAAACACAAGCTCATGGAAGATACTTAACAATATAGACTACCAAACAATAGACAAAATAAGAACACAAATGTCACTAGGGACATAAAAAGCTACAAAATGCAAAGATGTGTCTAAGGTCGGACTAGCGAGATAATATTTAAGATAATAAAAAACTCAACTGACTAACCCAAACTGATCATATATAGATACAATCAATAAATGATCAAGGTCACATATATAAACCAAACTACCTAGGGCATACAAATCTCAAAAAATGATAGCCGTCAAGAATCCTAGAGATCACAGAAAAAGCTATAAGACCAAATACTATCATCCAAAATGTCAGAAAAGGTCGATAATGAACAAACAAGATAATGATAAAAATGTATAACCTCTAAAGCAGTAAGTACTAACATACGTACCAAAATAGTGAGCTGCAACGTACCAAAAATAAAAGATCTATGTTCACGGGGTAAATCATAGCCGTGCGAACAAGAGTTGTGCCATACGGTGCCAAAAGCAACCGTGCATAGGAAAATGCATAGTATATTAGTCAGGGAACACCAGTCTAGAAGATACTAAATTTAGGAACCCCAAATATCTAATTTGTAAAATAAAATATGATATGAATGAATGCAAAAACATGTAAACATTCATGTATGACTTAAAAAGCACAATTTTGAGATAGTATGCATAAAAATTAATACTCTCACAAAGTCTTATATACATATGAAATCTCTAAAATGAAACTATGTGATAGTAATTAGGTATAAATGATAAACTTGATCTAACAAAAAAATTTCCTTCGAATCTTGATTATTGTGTAGATTGAGAACACATTCAACTCAAATATAAATCAATTCAACTTACAAGGTTCAAAATTATATTCAATTCTATTCACGAAACTTTTTATTTCAATCAAGGTATGATTCGTGACAAATATGGTTTATAAAATCAAACAAATTCACACAACCAATTTTGGTACGCCCTTTTCGGGGTGCTCGACCATCATCATTATGGGAGATAATGCAAAGAGATAGAGTTTCCAACCTATATTGTTCCAAAAAGGCAAAAGAATGTTGTCTCCTCGAGAGAATGACATCAAGGCCAAAACTGATGCTTGCAAAACCAAGTAGTTCGACGGTCCAGGGAATAAGTTCTAGAATGGAAAGGTGTTAGGCACCCATTCCATCCCTTTGGTCTATCATGGACTAACGTTAATCTTTTCCTTGTAGACTACGTGGAGAGTGTGCACATGTGTATAATATAGGGGGAGAATGGAACCATTCAACCCTCGTTATGTAAAAGAACAAAATGAATTCATCCTTAGGAATGTTACCGAAAATAATAATTGAAAATATAATATAAGGGTTCCCCGAATCACAAGTCCCTATGGAAGAGAGAATGTGTTCATTGGACGAAACACAAGCATGTAAAAATATAAACTCATAAAGAATATATAAGACATGAAATAAATATATCAATAAGAATAGGGGAGGAATCGAATCTCGAGATTGGCCCAAGACGCCTACGTATCCCAAGGGGCATCAACGTTCACGTAGTTCAAAAATATCATAGAGGTGGGTTCAATCCATCAACCCAAGTGGGGGATTTCTCTTATGTATGTGTGTAGAGAAATTGTTCTTTTAAGAGTGAGAGTGTGAAATGGAAATCCCTCTTTTGGAATTTATGGACAAACCCTATTTTTCTTCTTTTTGGATTTTTTATGAAAATAAATTATGTGCAAATAATACTAATGAAAAGTCGAGATTAATGGATGTGATGTAATGAAACAAAGATTTAAAAGTAGAAATAAGATGAAAAGTGTAAGAATTAGAGAAAGGGATGGAATGCTTGATGTTGACCTTGAGATGTAAATATACTGATCTTGCAATGGTATGAAAGTGGTATGGAGAGGTGGGGGGAATTACCAAGTGTAGTAAGAAGGTGATGGAAGGGAATGTGGAAATATTGATTTTTTAGGAAAGGGAACAGTTTCGAATTCGAGAGAATATTCTCTGACTTGCTGGGAGGGGTGTTAAAAGTGAGGTCATGGACTTTATTTAAAGGGACAAAGGGGGTGACGATCGTCATGGTCTTAGGCCTGCCTATCGGCATAGCATCTCAGGCACACTGCCGATAGGCAGGCTCCCTTGGGTGCCTATAGGTAGTCCGGAACAAGATTTTGAAAAAAAAAGGAATAAATGCAAATCATAACTCTGAATTGTGCATGGGATGGACCATTGGAAAGGGTATTCAGAGCCCTTTAAGAATCCATTGAGACACTCCAGTTTCCAGGAGTTGATCGAAGTTAAATGGGAATCGAAAGTGCTCGATGGTCTCTGGATGTGTGGTTCTCGAAGGAAAACAGATCTTTCATCTGAAACGTAAGGTCGATTAATGCACCGGGGGACTGTTAGAAAGTAAATCAATGCACTTTGAGATTTCATTCATCTTCATTCGGTTTAGAGATTTTATTTAGGTCAAACAAGGCCCGAAAGCACTTGATGATCGTACGGAGTAAAATGGATCATTTGCCCGTATTATAAGGCTTATTCGTGAACGAGATGGACCATTAGAAAGGATATTTAGAGCCCTTCAATGATTCATTGAGCTTCGTTCAATGTAGAGAGTTAACTGGAGTCAATCGGGGCCCTGGAGCTCCCAATGGCCTCTAGATCAGTTTTTAGGGTAAAACGGATCGTTCGTCCGGATCGTAAGTTCAATTTGTGCATGGGATGGACCATTGGAAAAGGAATTTAGAACTCTTCAAAGATTTTTGAGCTTTGCTCGAGCGAGAGTTGGATAAAGGTCAAATGGGGTTCGAAGCTCTTGGTGGCCTCCAAATCAGTACTCAAAGTATGACTTATGGTTTACGATGAACAAGTGAGTGCTAGGGGCCTAAGGAAGTGCCTAGGGGGTCCTAGGATGAGGTGTCTAGAAAGAGACCCTCGACGAACGAGCTAGGAACAAGTGAAGACTATCGAATGATGGACACCATATCGACATTGGGGAAGAGAGGTTTAGGTAAATTCTGAGGGCCTAGAGGATGAGGATAATCGATTCACCGGGTTGAGATCAATTATAAGGACCTAAGGTGTGTAGGGACTGATTCTGCGGGCCGAGGTTAATTTTGAGGATCTGAAGTTGGGACGACCAATTCTACGAGTTGAGGCTAATTCTGAGGACCTGAAGTTAGAACGACCAATTCTCCAGTCCAAGGTTAATTCTGAGGACCTAAAGTTATGACGACTATTTCTATGGGCTGGGTCCAATTCTGAGGACCTAAATTTGGGACAACCGATTCTATAGGCCGCGGTTAATTTTGAGGACCTAAAATTGTGACGACCAATTCTGCAGGCCGAGGTCAATTTTGAGGACCTTGAGTTATGACGACCAATTCTACATGTTGAGGTCAATTCTGGGGACCTAAGGTTAGAACACTCAATTCTACGGGCCGAGGTTAATTCTGAGGAGATAAAGTTGTGATGATCGTTTCTGCGGGTCGAGGTTAATTTTGAGGAGCCAAAGTTGGGACAATCAATTCAGTGGGCTGAGGTTAATTTTGAGGACCTTGAGTTATGATAACCAATTCTACGAACTGAGGTCATTTTTGAGGACTTAAAGTTATGACGACCGATCTTGCGGGTCGAGGTTAATTCTAGGGTCCTTGAGTTGTGATGATCGATTTTGTGGGCTGCATTCAATTTTGAGGACCGAAGGTTGGAATGACCAATTCTGTGGGCCAAGGTCAATTCTGAGTACCTAAAGTTATGACGCCCCTTATGTGGGTCAAGGTCAATTTTGAGGACCTAAAGTTGGGACAACCAATTCTGTGGGCTGAGGTCAATTCTGAGGATGTTGTGATGACCAATTCTGAGGGTTAGAGTCAATTTTGAGGACCTAATGTTGTGACGACTGATTCTGCGGGCCGAGGTCAATTCTGAGGACCTAAGGTTGTGGCTTATGAGGAAACTTCACGGGGTAAAGTGTAAATGATTTTGAGTGCCGACGTACTTTGGGTTCCGCTGGGGGATATGTTGTTTCAGAATTCTACTTGGGAATGTGAAGGTTTGTGGTTCCTATTAAGGAATTGCATACTTGGTTCCATTTGGAATATGCTGATAATGAGAGTGTAAGGTTAATCTTGGTGGGGATTTTGAGAGTTGTAAAGGGATTTATTGCACCAAAAATGATTTTCTCAGGAGTAAATAAGTTTATATATTTTTTAAGCATTTTTGGGAATTTTTCAAGCATTTCGGGGCAAAATTTTGATTTGCCAATAGGTAGTCCTAGGGAGGTTCCAATTAGAATAGGGCATGGATGCTTAGGCTTCTCCGAAAGAGGAAAGTTCATTGCCTATTTTTGTCCTTTTGTGGCTTCAGAACCTTGCTTCTGGGTGGATTATTGACTCTTTGCTGGGGATGTAGGTGAGCTTGTACCCTTGAAATCTTCCTTCGAGGGTTGCAGGGGCTACAGGCATGCAGGCATAGATAAGGAATTTGTTGGCGCATGAGTTTGAGTACGTCTAATACCTTGGAGAGAGAGTGGTGAGACAGATGAAGTGACATCCATTTCTTATTCTCTCCTTTGCAGATTCGTTATCGTGACTGGGGGATCTTGACATTGACCATGATGTATGTTTGATTTAGTGGCTTTGTACTTGAAAAGAGACTTAAAAAGGAAAAAAGAGATGCATCTTTTTTATTTGATTTTCTTGATTTAACAGCTTTATCTACATGCACTTTAATTTTCTACTGAGTTTTTGTTTTGAGAAAAAGGATGAAAATTGTGTTTTTGGAATTTTTGAGTAGGGGAAGGCCTAGGAGGCTTGGTTGGAAAGAGTTTCCATTTGAAGGGATTTACTTTGAGAAAAATGTATTTTGGAAATTTTTTTGTTATAGGAAAGGCGTTGTAGGCTTGGTTGGTATATGGATGAGGAGATATAAAGCTCGATGCAAAGTGGAGCTTGCCGCCTTTATTGGGTTGTGATGAATCCAGAGTGTCTA
Organism: Sambucus nigra; assembly: GCA_949130495.1. NCBI lineage: Eukaryota > Viridiplantae > Streptophyta > Magnoliopsida > Dipsacales > Adoxaceae > Sambucus > Sambucus nigra. The sequence continues at coordinate 112,940,194 of OX422216.1, forward strand.
AGGGACCTTTCTGATGTTGGCTTTGCTGGAGATGTAGCCTTGGGCCTAACTACGAAGCCTTTTTTGGTGACAGGTGACCAGACGGTCAATCCTCAGGTGACCACAATAGTGGTGTGGATGTCTTACCTCTGTAATCCAGTGGCGGTGGTGCGGGCGAAGACCTTGTTTGGTCTTGATGCTTAGAAATATGGTCATTCCAATTTTCTGAGGGGGAGCCTAGTGATGCTGTTCATGTGTCTTGTAGAGAGATTTCGTCTGGCAGTCCCTCCTGAGTATCCCCTATCGAGTGTGACTATATTCTTCGTCCATCCTTTCTTAAGTTTCGATACTTCAATAGAGAACTGGGTTAACTAGTTTGTGGAGCACGGGGCCCGATGTCTTCATTGGTCGATGTTATGGTGAGGAGACTTAGAACCCATTTTGAAGCTAGGAGAGTATCGGTATGTGCGGTTGGTTGGTCTCCGGTAGACTTCCTTTCATTTTCCTTAGCTTCTTCTATGCCAAGATGGGTGGGAACAGATAGTGCCTCCTTGCATAACGAACTTATTTTTGGTGGAGAACCTGACTAAATCTTTGCAAATGATATTGGGATTCTTGTGGCAGTGTCGTCGTCCGTCTATCCATCCACCATAATCTGTAGGAGGGGCTTGGCATTTGTCTGGGGATTATCTGAAGTGGTTTTGGAAGCGGGTAGTTAGGAAGATCTTAGAAGCGGAGACTGGTCAAAGGTGGCTTGTGGCTTTCGACACCATGGAGAAGGTTTTTGTGGTTCCGGCCAAGCTTAACAAGGTATATCATTGAATAGAGTGTATATGGAGAACAAATCAGGAGTGGGAGACTTGGGGGCCTCCAGGGTTTGGAAATGATGACAAGGCAGGGCCGTTTGGTAATTAAGGTCAACATCTGTGTAATTGGGGACAACATCTATGAAGCTAGGGAAATTTTGTGCTTTGGATAATTTGTGTTATGATCTGGCATATTTTAGGGTTTTTCTGTGAAGCTGGTTATTTAGATTGGGCAGGTTGTAGGTTGATTTATTTATTGAAAGGGGGGTGATCTGTTCGACTCACTGGATTGATATTTCGTGTAATGGTTATATTCCTTTATTTGAAAGAAAAACAATTTTAACATATTTTGTTGTGTCTTTTGATGGGTTTTGCATTTGAATTATTTATACCAATCGCTAAGGCATACATAATCCTTTTGTTTACTTAAATGATAAGATGGACCATCATTCTCGGGGGTTAGAAAAGAATCGAATTTTGTTAAAAATAAATGACCTCACCCATGTGTGTCATATGGAATGCCTACATACCTCTGAGGGTTTTGAAAATTTATGAGCTTTATTTTGAAAAGAATTGTTTTAAGAAGATCAAGTCCCACATAGTTCCGAGTAGGGGAAATGAAGAAGGGATTTTTTTTAAGAATAGAAAGGGTATGAGAAGAATCGTAGTTTTCCAAGAATTGGGATTAAGGGTAGAATTTCTTAAGACGGTCTAGATTGACTGGTGTCATATCTTCTCCATTAAGGTCTGTGAGCATAGTAGCGTCACCAGACAAAATTTTCTTTATAATATAGGGGTCACTCCAATTCGGTTTGAATTTCCCTCTGGTGTCCCAAATGGGTTCTACTATTTCTTTGAGAGCCAGGACTCCTGTTTGGATACCGCGGTCCTTGACTTTCCTGTTGAATGATCATTTTATCTGACGATGTTAACCCTTTATGTGATATAGAGCCTTAAGTCTCTTTTTATCCAATAGTGAGAGTTTGTCTTAGCAGCTTCGATGACAATCTTCTTCGCTGACTTTGCTCTTGAGCATGACATATAGGAAAGGTACTTCTAGCTCAACGAGGAGAACTTCTTCCATATTGTATAGTAAAGAATAAGAGGTAGCCCCAGTAGGTGTTCCGATGGAAGTGTGGTATCCCCAAACGTCATATGAGATCTGATCGGTCGAGTCTCTATAACTTTCAATCATCGTGTTGATGATTATTTTGATGGATTTTGTTGGCAGCTTCGACAATACCATTGGTTTGGGGTCAGTAAGGAGAAGATTTGTGTTTCTGAGTCCTGTACTCATCGACCTGTTATGTGAATTCGACTTCAAAGTGGAGTTCATTATCTGATACTAACTCATGGGGAGCCCATATCGACAAATGATATTCCTTTTTATAAACTAAGCCACTTTCTTGTCGTTCAGCACTATGTATGGCTCGACTTCAACTCATTTAGGGAAGTAGTCAAAGGTTACCAAGATAAACTTATGATTGTTTGAATCTTTGGGAGTGACCTTCCCTGTGATGTTGATGCCCTAGGTAGAGAAGGGTCAGGGAAAAGTCGTGTTCTATAATTCTCAGGGAGGTAAGTGTTGAAGATTGGTAAATTGTTAGCATTTGAGACATCTTCGAACATAGGCAGTGCAATCTTCAATTATGGTAGTCCAATAGTACTTTTGACGGATTATCTTCTTGGTAAGCATGTGACCGTTTATGTGGGGACCACATTCCCCATAATGGATTTTTCGCATCGTTCTTTTAATATGAACCCTTGCTATGAAATGTAAATGGATTCTATCGAAGTTTCTCTTGAAAAGTGCTTTGTCTCAGATGGTGTGTTGGGAAGCCAATTTGCGAAGGGTCACGCGGTATTTATTATCTGCATCTCGAGGATACCTACCATATTTGAGGAGATTCCAAATGTTATAGTACAAAGCCCCGATCATGCAAGAGTCTTCTTCGATAACGAGCTCAAAATAGTAGTAGTGGGTGGTCATAGCCTATTTCTAAACCAAGAAAGGGGCCCTTATTATTCCCTCCGGCATATTGACTATGGAGGCAAGGGTTACAAGGGCATTGGATAGATTGTTCTTTGCACAAGAAAGGTAGTGAAGGGTGACATCTTATAATTTTGAGGCAATCTCTTCTAGGTGGTTATAAAAGGGTAGGAGCTTTTCGTCTTTGGCCTTCCATTTTTTAAGGATTTTTCCGATAATGAGAGTAGAGTCCCCATAGACGTCTAGGTACCGAATTATTTTCTTGAGGGTGATCTTGAAGCCTACATTGCATGCCTTGTACTCGGTCATGTTGTTGGTGCAATGAAAGTCCAACTTAATGGCAATGGGGATGTGAGAGACATCGGGGCCAACCAAGAGTATTCCAATGTCGTATCCTTTTTTGTTGGCAGCTCCATCAAAGAACATTTTCCATCTAAGGTCCTCCTGAGAGGTGAAGGGAATGTATTCATTTGGGAATTTAGAGACCCAAATATCGGTTCTTTCCATAGGGTAATCAACAAGGTAGTCGTAAATGGCCTGTAACACCCCGTATTTTGTGCATTTAATATTTAATTAATTCGGGAATTCAAAATTACTTGTGTGTCGTAATTTTAATTGAATTAATTATCTAAATATATATTTAAATATTAATCGGGGACTTAATGGTTAATATTTAGGGAAATTTATTTACTAAGTCAATAGTAATAATTTAATTACATCATTTCGAGTATTAATGACGGAGTACACATCTATCTCAGCCGGGAGTCGGTATAGACTAAATTGGGTGTGAGATAAGGATTTTTATAAATTAATTTGGATGCCAATTTTGAGTGTAGGGTTGAGTTCGGATGGGACGAGATAATCAGAAAAGTGTACCCGGGGTAGTAAACGGGTCACGAGACGTTTTTAGGCATAGCCGGGCCCACACGGGGACATTTGGGTCACTTGGGCTTGGCCTGACCCATTAGGCAAAAAATGGGATTCAGCCTCATTAAGTAATTATAAGAAATAAGGGAACGGCTAAATTGAGTTTAGAAAAAGACTTAGTGGATCAGGAAACTCTAATAGCAGTTAAAGGCAAATTTGGGGATAAAAGGAGAGCCAAAACAAAGGGGTCATCTTCAACCTTGGGCATTCACAACTCCAAAATCAGACTCTACGAACCCTAAGGGAAGTGGTTAACTTGTTGTAGCATTTAAATTGTATTTCAATTCATATTCATGTGATGTGTCAAATCAAAGAAATTCGTTTTGGGATTTAAAGGGTATAAACATGGGGTTTTTGTAAACCAATATTCTAATTTCTGAATTATGTAGAAATTCATATGTAATCTGAGAATAGTATAAATATATCTAGTAGGATGTAATTCGGAGGAACTAGAAACGAATTTGAGGCTGAGATTTGATGTTTAAATGGGTTAAGGGTCAAAATTAGATTTTTCCCCAAATTACGAAAATAGTAGAGAACGGACAATTTAATGATGTTTGTGGATAGTATGAGTATCCCTTGTGAGGTTTTTGATATGTGTTATGGATGAGAAGGCTTGGGTTTACTGGTAGAAGGAGTTAGGGTTTTTAGATTTTCATCCATGGCTGAAACAGACCACTCGGAGAAGACGATGACCTGTTCGATCGATCGATCGAGGGTCGGGGTTCGATCGATCGAAGGTCAGAAATTTCTGGCAGTTCGGCCAGTTTGTTTACATAAGGGAAAAATTTAGTTAAATCTTTTACCATGCCTTATGAAATGATAAATATATGGAATTACAAACTAATTAATTGTGAGGGAAATTAATTGGGACTTGGGAGAAATTTAAGTGTGGCACACTATGATTAAATTGTGAGAGTAATATTTCAAAAATGGTTATAGATGGACTTAGTGGGTAAGTCCGGGATTATTGGTTGAGCGATGCCAAGACGTAAAATTTATTTAGGTGAAAGCTAAATAATTTAGACTCGGGAATTTAGACTCGGGTGTTGTTTTTATTTCGGGTCATGAGAGTAAGTCAGAATATATTGGTTGGGGCAACACCTATAGTAATTAATGTGCAAATTAATTAATAATTAGAGTTGCACCATACACTCATAATAATTTGAATAAGCTTGTGCCACGGACTTAGTACACGGTGTGGCCGGGATGTTTATATATATATATATATATATATATATATATATATATGCGGTGTGTGATAGTATATATATATGGTGTGTACATTAATATCAGTGGTTATATATTATTAGTATATACTCTAGTTCTATAGGGGGAGGTTGCGCGTAGTGGATGAATCCCCTAGCTTGAGGAGTAGGGTGAGTATATTCCCAGGTTATAGTGTCCATTATATGGGTGAGGGGCATCTCACTTTCAGGGAAGGAATATGACCGCCTCCAATTGTATGTATTAACCAAGTTAGTGAGAAATTCTTACTTGGGGGGAACTAGGTTATGTGAATATACCTAGTGGGATAGCACTTTAGAGAAATTATATCCTGTGAGTCTTTATTCGGGTGGATGCTATTATTAAATGTATTTCAGTATGTGTGTGAATGTCGCACTATGACTAAGTATATAATTAGGAAATTAATTATATACGAGCTAGTTAATCCAAAGCATGAGTTGTATTATATGTATAACAAGTGTGGAAGTTATATGAATATAAAAAGGGAAATGATAAATTAAGTTGATGTTGCTAATAACTTAAAAATCATAATCATGGCACACTCGGTTAGAGTAGGGTGGATGCAAGGAGGTTTTATTAATTATCTAGTCATGAGATAAATAACTAGGGGAATTAATTAAGGCGTTCGTAGTTCACATTAGAGGAGGGGTGACAACGTCCTCAAGAGAGTGCGGCACTAACTAAAATATGGAGAGCATGCATATTTAATTATTACTGCAAGTTAATCATTTGCTAAATGTTTTTCAAATGTTTTGGGTACTAACCCTTGCTATAAAAACTTTTAAAAAAAACTTTTAGGTGTCCAGCCACAGGGACGCCAGGCTTGACAAAATTTCAGGGATCCGTTGCTGCAGCATATGTGGATGTTGCGGAATTTTGATAAACGCCTCACTCTTTCATTTCTAGTATAGAGACTTCTTATCATTTATTCGAGCATGTCGCTCATAGATTATTTATTATTTATCAGACCTGTTGGGTTTTATTTCATGTCTTTACTTTTGGTTGGATTTTTGAACCGATGGTTTATTCGGTCAGTTAATTAATTGTGAATGGTTATTTCAGTTAACTGTGATTGTTACATTATTTTATTTCCGCATAAGATTTTCATTTAAAATTTTGAAAGATAAAACTTGGCACCAGTCTATTTCTCACTTAGGTGGTTAGTAATTAAAAAGGCGACAGTGATGCTAAGAATGAACAAACTGAGAAACATGTTCTAACTTAATTTAGGACTGATCACCCGGGGTTAATTAGGCGGGGTGTCACATATGATATCACAGCATCAGGTTCTAGTGTCCTTAGGATCTGTGCGGCTTACTACATTTCAGCGTAGCGTTCAGTTGTTATAGAGCCCTATTATTAGGACTGTTGATTCATTTTCGCTTGTGAGATATAATATCTTTCGATATTAGATTTTGTATAAATTGTGTACTTATACAATTCAATCTATTTTCAGATGCCACCGAAGAGACAGAGAGCGGAGAGGCCTGAGGCTAGGGATGAGGTCAGGGAGGCTCATTAGGAGCCACAGGTACCACCCCCACCACCCCCACCCGAGTTGATGTCCACTACTCAGGTGGCCGTGATAGTGGCCCAGGCGGTCGAGACAGCGATGCGAGCTATAACAACTCATTTTCCACAGCCCCAGGCACCGCCTCCAGTGGCACCAACAGTTCAGGCTCTAGTGGGGCCACCGTCTTGGTAGCGAGTTAGGGAGACCTTTCAGAAGGGTCACCCACCTGAGTTTTGAGGTAGCACCGATATAGTAGAGGCTTGCGACTGGAAGAAGAACATTCAGCGCCATCTGCGCATGCTTAAGTGTACCGATGTGCAGACGCAGATGATTTCTACCTTTCGTCTATCAGTGGTGGGAGTCAGTTACCACCGTTGAGGAGCGGGATTAATGACAATAGCATAATTCTGGGTGCGGTTCGACCGCAATTACTTTCCACCTGCGGTAGAGACTGAGATGAGGAAGAAGTTCAGTGATTTTGTACAGGGTGACCGGTCAGTGGCAGACAATGAGGAAGAGTTCACCCGTTTGGCAAACTTTGTGCCAAATGAGGTGAGTGATGAGGAGCAAAAGAAATCGAGATTTATGGATGGCTTAGCCTGGCGGATCAGGCAACATTTGATTGGGAATCCAGCGTTAGTGACTTATATAGATGTTGTTAATGCCGCACTGATACATTGTCAGGATCATCGCTTTCATGCGAAAGGGACCAAGAAAGTAGGGGAGCCAAGCCAACAGGGCAAGGCGATTACTAGTGGTGACACGAGTGGCACTCAGCAGTAGGCTATCAGTCAGCAGGGGAATCAGGCTAAGAAATTTAGGCCTGGTGGGTTTCGACCGAGAGGACAGGGGTTCAGGCAGGGGCAGCCGGGCCCGAATCAACCACAACAGGTTCCTCAGGTTCGTCAAGGCCAAGGGAACAATGGGGGAGGCCAGTAGGGCCAGCTGCGTCAGGGACAATAGGGCCAATGACAGGGGGATGGTCAGAAATGCTGTTTTATTTGTGGACAACCAGGTTACTTCAAGAGGGAGTGCCCGCAGAGGGGCAGAGGTCATCAGTAGGGGGCCCAACAGGGGCAACAAGGGTAGATACCGCCAGCAGCACCAGCTCCACCCGCCCCATAGCAGCAGGGGCAAATGCACTACGGGTGTGTCTATAACGTTCAGGATATTCCCAATCCTCCAGCACAACAGGTGCCGCCGGCAGTTGAGGGTATGTTTCTCATCCATGGTCATGAGGGTAGTATACTTTTTGACATAGGAGCATCACATTCATTTATTAAATCTAATTTTTCTAAGCAAGCTGGGTTATTAGAGACCACGGGTAGTCTTCGTATGTGTGTAGAGACGCCAGTAGGCAGTGGGGCATCGATTCACTCAATTTGTAGGGGAGTGGACATCTTAATTGGGAGGCTTAGTTTAGCAGCAGACCTTTTAGTGTTAGACATGGAGGGGTACAATGTCATCCTGGGTATGGATTGGTTCGCAGGGTATCGGGCGACCGTAGATTGTTACAAGAGGACAATCGTGTTCTCCATTTCGGGACAGGAGATGTTCTTGATAGCGATGCCGCTACCTGAGGGAGGGTCGCGTACACACTTGTATTACATCGAGGAGGAAACCTCACAGGAGGTGGTGGTTCTGTTGGACTCAATCCCAATAGTGGGGGACTTCGAGGATGTGTTTCAGGAGATACCAGGGTTACCACCCAGCAGAGAAATCGAGTTTGTTATCGACTTAGCACCGGGGATGAGGTCGATTGCTCGGGCACCTTACCGTATGTCTCCTTCAGAGATGTGCAAATTGAGGGAACAGATTTAGCAGCTCCTGGGTCAGGGTTTCATTCGGCGAAGTACATCATCGTGGGGTGCACCGGTGTTGTTTGTAAAGAAATGAGATGGTTCACTCCACTTGTGCATGGATTATAGGGAGCTGAACAAGGAAATGATACAGAATAAGTATCCGTTGCCTAGGATTGATGATTTATGTGACCAATTGAGAGGGGAGTCTTACTTCTCCAAGGTCGACTTTAGGTCAGGGTATCATCAATTGCGTATTCGAGAGGAGGATGTTCCTAAGACCGCTTTCCTATTGCGGTATGGATCATATGAGTTCAGGGTGATGCCATTCGGGCTCACCAATACACCAGCAGTGTTCATGGATCTCATGAACAGGGTTTTAAGGGAGTATCTCGATCAATTTGTCATCGTGTTCATTGATGACATCTTGATCTACTCGCGCACTGAGGAGGAGCACGCAGAGCATATGCGTATGGTTCTACAGACACTGAGGGATCATCAGCTCTATGCCAAATTTGGGAAGTGTGGATTTTGTCTACGGGAGGTACAGTTTCTTGGCCACGTGGTGTCAGATCGGGGTATTACGGTGGATCCGAGTAAGGTATCGGCGGTGAGGGAGTGGGGATAGCCCACGACACCGACTGAGGTGCGCAGTTTTCTGTGATTGGCCAGTTATTACAGGAGGTTCATCAAAGGATTTTCAAAGATTGCAGGCCCTTTGACAAATTTGACTCGAAAAGGGGTGTGTTTCACTTGGAGTGATCATTGTCAATTAACTTTCGATGAGCTAAAGGACAAGTTGACATCTGCACCCGTACTTGCTTTACCGAAGGGAGGACTGGAGTATCGAGTTTACACTGACGCATCCTTATAGGGACTTGGGGGTGTGCTTCAGCAGGAGGAAACGGCTATAGCGCATGAGTCCAGAAAGCTAAAGCCCTATGAGAGGAATTACCCCACTCACGACCTGGAGCTTGCAGTGGTCGTTTTTTCTTTGAGGATATGGAGACATTATCTTCTAGGAGAGCAGTTCACTTTATTCACGGATCACAAGTCACTCCAGTATCTCTTCACACAGAAGGATCTGAATACGAGGCAAAGGCGGTGTCTAGAATTCATGAAATACTACCAGTTTGATATTCAGTATCATCCTGGTAAGGATAATGTGGTAGCGGACGCATTGAGTCAGAGACCGATTGGGGAAATATCAGAAGTCTGGAAAGTGAAGTGGAGAGAACTTCGATATGAAGATGATGTGGCCAGGGCCTGTATGTCAGCATTATCCATCATTCCTGAGATTATTATGAGGGTTGTGAAGGCTCAAGCGGAGGATCAGATCTTCTGGGATAGGGTGAGCCAGTTATTAGCTGAGGGAGATGAGGGATACTCGATTAGCTCGGAAGGAGGCCTACACCTTAATGGGAGGTTAATTGTGCCAGAGGATGAGGAGTTGAGGCACGTGATTATGACAGAGTCACATGGTTCGAGATTCGCGGTACATCCCGGTGGGGATAAAATGTACCAGGATATGAGGAGGCAGTATTAGTGGGAAGGAATGAAACGTGACATAGCTGAGTTCATTTCGAAATGTGCCACGTGTCAGCTTATGAAAGTTGACCACTAGAGACCATCAGGGATGCTACAACCGCTAGAAATTCCCGCGAGAAAGTGGGAGAGCATCTCTATGGACTTTATTACAGGGTTACCTACATCGCAAAGGGGTCACGATTCCATATGGGTCATTGTGGATCGGTTGACCAAGGTGGCCCACTTCCTGCTGGTTCATACAGACTTTGACACGATGCGTTATGCCCAGCTATTCATAGCGGAGATTGTTAAGCTACACTGGGTGCCGATAAATATTGTGTCTGACAGAGATAAAATTTTGGTGGCCCACTTTTGGAAGAGCTTTTAGGAGGCCATGGGCACGGAGTTACGTTTAAGCACAACCTATCACCCACAGACCGACAGGCAAACTGTGAGAGTCAATCAGATGCTGGAAGATATTCTTAGAATGTGCATATTAGACTTTGGGGGAGGTTGGGAGAAATATCTCCCTTTGGTAGAGTTCGCGTATAACGACTCTTACCAATTCATGATCGACAAGGCACCATTTGAGGCACTATACGGGAGACCTTGTCGTTTACCCGCTTATTGGTTACAGGTGGGGGACAATAAGCTATTGGGGCCGGAGATTGTTCAGGAGACGTCTGCCGAGATAGAGTTGATCCGAGGGCGGATTCGGATACCTCAAGATAGGTAGAAGAGTTACGCTGATGCTTCACAGAGACATGTGGAGTTAGAAGTTGGGGACCAGGTATTAGTCCGAGTGTCCCCTATGAAAGGGGTGATAAGGTTCGGCAAGAAGAGTAAGTTATCACCGAGGTACATGGGACCTTTACCTATTATCGAGAGGGTGGGACCGGTAGCATATAGACTGGGTTACCAGAACATCTTCAGCGGATACACGATGTGCTCCATGTGGCATCGCTGAAGAAATATAAAAGGAGCGAGAGAGCATTTTGGCACATTCCACTCGAGGAAATTGATTTGCAGCTAGACATCTCGTATGAGGAGAGATCGATGGCTATTCTGGATCGTAGTGAGCGAAAACTACGATCCAAGGTTGTTCCACTAGCTAGAGTACAGTGGGTCATCACAATGTTGACGAATCTACCTAGGAGCGGGAGGAGGATATGCGGGAACAATATCCAGAGCTTTTCACCACAGGTACGACCAAATTTCAGGGAGGAAATTCCTTTGTAAGGGGGGAAGTATATAACACCCCGTATTTTGTGCATTTAATATTTAATTAATTCGGGAATTCAAAATTACTGGTGTGTCGTAATTTTAATTGAATTAATTATTGCAATATATATTAAAATATTAATCGGGGACTGAATGGTTAATATTTAGGGAAATGTATTCACTAAGTGAATAGTAATAATTTAATTACGTCATTTCGAGTATTAATGGCGGGGTATGCACCTATCTCAACCGGAAGTCGGTATAGACTAAATTGGGTGTGAGATAAGGATTTTTATAAATTAATTCAGATGCCAATTCTGAGTGTACCGTTGAGTCCGGATGGGCCAAGATAGTCGGAAAAGTGTACCCGGGGTAGTAAACGGGTCACGAGACGTTTTTAGGCATAGTCGGGCCCACATGGGAATACTTGGGTCACTTGGGCTTGGACCATTAGGCAAAAAATGGGATTCATCCTAATTAAGCAATTATAAGAAATAAGGGAACGACTGAATTGAGTTTAGAAAAAGACTTAGTGGATTAGGAAGCCCTAATAGCAGTTAAAGGCAAATTTGGGGATCAAAGGAGAGCAAAACAAAGGGGTCATCTTCAACCTTGGGCATTCACAACTCCAAAATCAGGCTCTACGAACCCTAAGGCAAGTGGTTAACTTGCTGTAGAATTTAAATTGTATTTCAATTCATATTCATGTGGTGTGTGAAATCAAAGAAATCCGTTTTGGGATTTAAAGGGTATAAACATGGGGGTTTTGTAAACCAATATTCTAATTTCGGAATTGTGTACAAATTCATACGTAATATGAGAATAGTATAAATATATCTAGTAGGATGTAATTCGGAGGAACTAGAAACGAATTTGAGGCTGAGATTTGATGTTTAAATGGGTTAACGGTCAAAATTGGATTTTTCCCCAAATTACGAAAATAGTAGAGAACGGACAATTTAATAATGTTTGTGGATAGTATGAGGGTCCCTTATGAGGTTTTTGATATGTGTTATGGATGATAAGGCTTGGGTTTACTGGTAGAAGGAGTTAGATTTTTTAGATTTTTGTCCATGGCTGAAACAGACCACTCGGAGAAGACGATGACCTGTTCGATCGATCGATCGAGGGTCGGGGGTCGATCGATCGATGGTCAGAAATTTCTGGCAGTTCGGCCAGTTTGTTTACATAAGGGAAAAATTTAGTTAAATCTTTTACCATGCCTTATGAAATGAGAAATATATGGAATTACAAACTAATTAATTGTGAGGGAAATTAATTGGGACTTGGGAGAAATTTAGGTGTGGCACACTATGATTAAATTGTGAGAATAATATTTCAAAAATGGTTACTGATGGACTTAGTGGGTAAGTTCGGGATTATTAGTTGAGCGATGCCAAAATGTAAAATTTATTTAGGTGAAAGCTAAATAATTTAGAGTCGGGAATTTAGACTCTGGTGTTGTTTTTATTTCGAGTCACGAGAGTAAGTCCGAATATATTGGTTGGGGAGACACCAATAGTAATTAATTTGCAAATTAATTAATAATTAGAGTTGGACCATAACCTCATAATAATTTGAATAAGCTTGTGTCACGGACTTAGTACACGGTGTGGCCGGGATGTATATATATATATATATATATATATATATATATGCGGTGTGTGATAGTATATATATATATGGTGTGTAAATTAATATCAGTGGTTAGATATTATTATTATATACTCTAGTGCTATAGGGGGAGGTTGCGCGTAGTGGATGAATCCCCTAGCTTGAGGAGTAGGGTGAGTATATTTTCAGGTCATAGCGTCCATTATATGGGTGAGGGGCATCTCACTTTTAGGGAAGGAATATGACCGCCTCCAATTATATGTATTAACCAAGTTAGTGAGAAATTCTGACTTCGGGGTAACTAGGTTATGTGAATATACCTATTGGGATAGCACTTTAGAGAAATTATATCCTGTGAATCTTTACTCGGGTGGATGCTATTATTAAATGTATTTTAGTATGTGTGTGAATAATGTACTATGACTAAGGATATAATTAGGAAATTAATTATATACGGGCTAATTAATACAAAGCATGAGTTGTATTATATGTATAACAAGTGTGGAAGTTATATGAATATAAGAAGGGAAATGATAAATTAAGTTGATGTTGCTAATAACTTAAAAATCATAATCATGGCACACTTTGTTAGAGTAGGGTGGATGCAAGGAGGTTTTATTAATTATCTAGTCATGAGATAAATAACTAGGTGAGTTAATTAAGGCGTTCGTAGTGCACATTAGAGGAGGGGTGAGAAAGTCCTCAAGAGAGTGATGCACTAACTAAAATATAGAGAGCATGCATATTTAATCATTACTACAAGTTAAACATTTGCTAAATATTTTTCAAATGTTTTGGATACTAACCCTTGCTATAAAAACTTTAAAAAAAATCTTTTAGGTGTCCAGCCACAGGGACGCCAGGCTTGACAAAATTTCAGGGATCCGTTGCTACAGCATATGAGGATGTTGCGGGAGTTTGATAGACGCCTCATTCTTTCATTTCTAGTATAAAGACTTCTTATCAGTTATTCAAGAAGGTCGCTCACAGATTATTTATTATTTATCAGACCTGTTGGGTTTTATTTCATGTCTTTACTTTTGGTTGGACTTTTGAACCGATGGTTTATTCGGTCAGTTAATTGATTGTGAATTGTTGTTTCTGTTAACTGTGATTGTTATATTATTTTTTTTACGCATAAGATTTTCATTTAAATTTATGAAAGATAAAACTTGGCACCGGCCTATTTCTCACTTAGGTGGTTAGTAATTAAAAAAGCGACAATGATGCTAAGAATGAACCAACTGAGAAATCTGTTCTAACTTAATTTAGGACTGATCACCCGAGGTTAATTAGGCGGGTTGTCACATGGCCCTCCCCTTCACGACTTTCTATGTATCATATAAAATATCAAACTTGGTTAACAACATCAACCAACGGGCCATTCGGCTTGACATAATGGGTTTGTCTAACAGGTATTTGATGGTATCCATTCGGGATACTAGTCTTATAGGAAAGGGATGCATGTAGTGTTGTAACTTTTGTCTGACCTGGACCTAGGCGACAAGTGCTTTTTCCAAAGATGTGTAATTGACTTCACACCCATCCAGTTTTTGACTAGTATAGTAGATGGCTCTTTCCTTATGGGATTATTCATTGTATTAGGCTAGAAAATCCCCTACTGCGGTATCAGTGAATATCAAGTATAAGAGGAGCGGGAGATCTAGTTATGAAGGCATAAGCACCGGAGGTCGGGTGAGGTATCTATTGATTTGGTCAAAGTCTTCTTGGCAGGTCTCATTCCAGACCTTAGTTAAATCCTTCTGGAGAAGTTTAAAAATGGGTTCGCAAATAGAGGTTAGTTGGCTGATGAACCAATTAATGTATTGTAATTTTACCAAGAATCCTCGAACTTCCTTCTCCATTCGTGGTAGTGGCATCTCAAGTATGGCTTTCAATTTGGGGGGGTTCACGTTAATTCCTTTCTCAGTGACTATGAACCTAAAGAGTTTCCCCTCAGTGATGCCGAAAACACCTTTTTGTGGATTTAGTTGCATATGGTACTACCGTAGTCACTCAAATAACTTTCGGAGGGCGGGAATATGACCTTCTCGAGTCTTGGACTTAATGATCATGTCGTCCACATAGACTTTGAACCCCTTATGAATAAGGTCATAGAGGATGGTTGTAATTTCCCTTTGGTAGGTATCCTCGGAATTTTTGAGTCCGAATTGCATAATGGTGTAATAGAAAGTTCCCCATAGGATAATGAAGGCAATTTTCTCTTAATGGTCAGCTTGCATCTTAATCTGGTTGTAGCCAATAAATCAGTTGACAAATAACATGAGGGTGCGATTAGCTTTATTATCCATGATCATTTTGATGTTTGTCAATGGGTAATCATCTTTTTGGGATGCTTTGTTCAAATCTTGATAGTCGATGCACATGCGGACGTTTCCTCCTGACTTCGAAATGAGGGTAATATTAACAAACCATTTAGGATGTTCGACCACGCGAATGAAGCCTATGTTCAACTACCTCATCTTTGAAATTAAGTGACCATTATGTTCGAAGTTTTCTAAGATTTTTCTTAACTGGTTTGCATTCTAGGAAATTCGAGATTTCATGCTGAGCTATCTCTGGGTCGATGACAGGCATGTCATCATAAGACTATGCAAAGACGTCCATGAATTCTTTCAGTAATTCTTCAAATTGCGCATGCTCATGCTTATTAAGTACAGATCCTATCGTAATCTCGCGATGGTGGTTACTAGAGCCAAGAATAGTAATAACAGTACCTTCATCATTAATTTGGACGCCGTTATGTTGTTTATTTTTTTTCCTTATTAGGATCAATTAAGAATTGTTCATTTGTAAAATTTATGATCATCAAATTTTGATTAAAACCAACACAATTAATGTGAGGCAGAATAAGATACTCAAAATCTTTATTTATTTAATTTTTAAGAAAAATAACATTGAGAACCTCATCAAAAGAGGTCTCAATTACATTTACATCAGGAAAAAAAGACATAGAAATAATTACTGAGATTGCTTGGATAGGGTAGGAAGCAGGATTTGACAAGGCTTGAGCAGGTAGGACTAGGATAACATGACAATTTAGGAAAGGGATATCAATAGTTGTGATCTTGATGGACGGGTCCGATGGCGTAGCATCTTGATGGATTATGCAGAGACTAAGCCCAGTGTTTGGAAGTTAAAGGATTCTTCAGACTCACTTCCCTCAGAGTTCTCAATGATTGCCATGGTTGTCATAGTTGAAGGTTCTACTTCTGGTTTCGAGTCTTCATCTTAAGTGGGATTGTCTTGAAAGAAGATATCCAACCTCGATTTCATCTTCTTATCAATATGGTCATACCAAGGTTCTGAGAATCCACAACAGGGGAAGTATTCACCCTCCTTGATAAATATTTTATTTAGAGAATCTCCTAAAATAGTCTTTTATTCTATGGGCATCTTTTTAGTCATGATAGGCGGAGCGCTTGGAGTTTAGATAATGAATGTTAGTATCCCAAACCATATGGAGGAAATGCTTCTTTCAGGACTATGGGATAAAGAATTCCTTGTTGACGTCGTCCTACCCTCATTTCGGGTATGAAGTGCTTGTTCTTGAAAATATAAATTACATTGACGTTATCGTGAGGACTGTGTACAGGGAAAACTCGGTCTTTGAAGTTTTCCCCCGCTAGGACAGGGAGTGGATCAATTCTAAAACTGGAGACGAGCATGATACTAGTTCTATTGCTGAATCTCTAATACTGGATAGTTGTAATGGTATTGTTTATACTGTGTCCTCCCCCAATACTGTGATAACTTGACCTTTGGCAAAGAACTTTAGTTTCTGATGGAGAGAAGTGGATACTCCTCGGATGCTGTGGAGCCATGGATGGCCAAGGAGCATATTGAAGTAGACGGATATGTCGATGACTTGGAATTCCATCAGAGGATTGGTAGGGCTAGCCCCTCGAATGAGTTTTATGAATCCTATTACTTCTCGACGAGTGTTAACATAGGCGCAAATGGCGGCAGAGGTAGGAGTAAGATCACTGTCTTTCAATCTCAAGCAGCTAAATGTTCTAAGCGGACAAACATTGAACGCATATCCATTATCGACTAGTTATAGTGGGACCGTCTTCCCCAAGATTTCAACAAAAATGTTGAGACCATAGTTAGGATCAAGGCCAAACTTTGGGATTTTTTCTTCGTAAAAAGAGAGGAGTCTTGTAGATGTCAAGTATACAACCATATTCACGGCTTTTTCGGGTGTAGTACAGGGAAAAATTATGGGTCCACTGAGAGTTTTATTAGGGCATTCTGGTGCAGCTAGGAGGACATGAAGATTCCCCATAAGATTATGTTGGCTTAGGTTTTCTTGAGATGATCTAGGACTTTTCTTTCCTTAACGGTTATTTTTTGCATTAGGATCTCTTCGGTCACTCCTTTTTTATGTCTACTCTAGTTGACTAGGGAATTAGATTTTTGTAGTATCGCCCTGATCTAGTTATGTGGTTCGTCGAGGTGGGGAAGAATAAGAACCCATAGTTTT
Source organism: Sambucus nigra (assembly GCA_949130495.1). Taxonomy (NCBI): domain Eukaryota; kingdom Viridiplantae; phylum Streptophyta; class Magnoliopsida; order Dipsacales; family Adoxaceae; genus Sambucus; species Sambucus nigra. Next base: position 112,957,325 of record OX422216.1, read on the forward strand.
ATCTATTTCGGGCTGAATGGATACTTTTATTGATTTCTCCTAATAAATCCTCAAAAGAGATCATTCCACACAAGTTGGGAACCGAACTGGCTTTTTCATGATTCGATTCATCATCTGAGCTCTCAAAGTCATCAACCCATCCGGTGGCGACGACGTCTTCTTGCCAAGAGTAATCGATGCACTCGAAGACTTTAGTGGCTTCATCATATAAATCTTCCCACTCAATAGGGAAGTGTAGGAGTGAGGGGGAAACCGTCCCTAAAGTTTCAAAGAAGTGAATAACCTAGAGATGCCAAAGATTTCTTTGGTCTAGATAAACACATCGTCTATGATCTGTAGAACATCATCCAGACTAACTTGTTCAACAGGAAGCACCCACTCATCTGATTCTTGAGCACACTTACTGGGCTTTCATAAATAGACCACTGAATTTTTAGTAGTCGATGGACATCTTGATGGCCAATTTCAGCCCAAACCTTTGTAGTTGGACTAACACAACATGTAGGTCCATGCACCCCCCCTCAGATCGGGTGCGAATAAAAAATACAAGCCCTCATAAGGAGTGACAGAGCTTGATCAACAAGACATGTAGGGTGCAACAGAAAGGACATGAAAACCTTGAGAAGTTTGGGTGAGAATGTGGGGATGGTGTGTGCTTTGACACATACAATTTTGGTAGAAGGGTCAAAATCAGGCTTACTTTCGAGGAAGATGGCATTTGTTCTAGCTCCATGTGTTAAAAGAGGTTGTGAGTGGTGTTGGGATTGGGATTAGTGGGGAGATAATACCATGATCTATCAGGTCTTTGATTACATTTCTGAGATGGAAACAATGGTCGATGGTGTGGCCTGTGACTTGGTGAAAGTCATAGTGGGCATCGAGCTTGAAGTTTTTAGGGAGTTGGTTTGGTAATTGTCTTGGTTCTAATGGTTTGATGATACTACTGGTTAGCAGAGCTTGGTAGACTTTGAAGAGGGGAGAATAAATCTCGGTGTATTCTTTTCTGACAAGGTTGGGGTAACTTTTGGGTGCCTAAAAAGTTGCAGGTTGTGATATGTTATTGATGGTTGAGACTGGGGCATTAGCACGCTTCACATACTTCTTCGGTGGAAACTATCCAAGAAGCTTCATCGGTTTAGACTCCACTTTGGTGATATCTTCTTTGATTTTCACATCAGCTTCTTAGAGGGTTTAAAAGTGCGGATAATACTATCCTCCTATGGACGCTCAGATATGGGGCGAGAAATTCTTCTTTTCAATACTCACTTATTCCTCCTCGAGGTCCTATTGGACAAAGTGAAATCTTTCTCTCTCCATCTTCCAATAAAGCTACTGATTGATTCCTCGTGATTTTTCTTGAGCATCTCTAGGTCTCGATGCGCGACCTCTAAATCTTCGTTTTACTTGTAGTGAGACATAAATTCTCTGGAAACATCTTCCCAACTATGGATTTTGGATTCTTCAAGAGATAAGAACCATCGTAGGAAACTATATTTCAAGGTCTAATAAATCATTTGGGCCATTATCTCTTCCGTAGGCACCAAGAAGGGTCATGGCTCGGTGATTCCATTGAAGGTGTCCAATTGGGGGTCCATTGCCCCCAAAATGCTCGATGCATGGCCTCTTGAACTTCTCTAGTAGCCTGGCTTTGGGATAAGGAGACATTTGGGTGTAGTCCATGTAGTTCTCGAATATCTTAACTTGGTCAAACTTCTTTGATAATAGTTTGAGGTCTTCCTTGACCTTTCTCAGTTCCTCTTCTTTGGGATCCACAGGTACTGTAAAATTAACCCTTGGCTCCGTGAGGTTTGGAATCGAGAGCTGAGAAGGTTGTGGCCCATTTATAGGCAGGACGTATGGGACATGTTGGTAGTCTTCTGGGACCCAAACGGGCTTGGGGGCTGGTGGAACCACAGCATGAGGAAAGAGGACCTCAAGTTTATTAGGAATCTGGGCTCGGTGTCGCTGTATTTCTTGGACATCGTTTGAAGGTTGTTAATCTTGGCACTGAGCTGGGCTAGAGCGACCATCAGATCTGGCTGAACATTTGGTGCTTCTTCAGTGTTCTCCATGTAGAGCTCGTGGAGGTAGACCCTAAATTCGATCAAAGTAGTAGAAGAAATGAGGGAGCTTCAGGGAGGTTTGACAGAAGCATGAATCTAATAGGGAGTTAGGAAAAAGTCAGGTATGCGACCGACCTGAGAGGGAAAACGGTTAGAATTTATTTTTGAAGGAAATGGGAAAAAAGGTTTTGGTATTTTTAAGGAAAGGATTAAAAAATGTTTTTGGAATTTTAAAAGGAGGAGAAGTTTTTTTTTGGTATTTTTATTTTTTGAAAAAGAGAGAAAAATGAGAGGAATCTCATTATGTTTTTAGGTTTTCACTTGTATTAGGTTATCCTAAATGCAAGAAAAATGTTGGACAGACCCAAGCCTGGGAAAATAGGGTTTAAAAATGTAAGACACGTTATGACTAGTTTCTAGGCTTACCGACAAGATCCTATTTTAAAAAAGGTGAAATAGCAAAAAAAATTGGGTGGTATGTCGATCCAGAATTTTGATAAAGTTTCGCATGGTAATCGACAAACTAATTATGAGTAACCTATGGTTGACGCCTATATGGGGTTTATGCACTTATTGGGTTAGTGGAGGGTTCCCCCTTTGGCATGACTTGCACGATATACCTCTTGCCTATAAGAGCAATCATTCATCGGTACCTATGGTCGAGCCATTCGATATACCTGAGTATACGTGAATTGCCTCACAATATACCTCATGGGGATGGTGCGGGTGAGAGTGAATTCGATATAATTGACGTACGTGAAGGAGTTCCCTGCTATATACCTCTGTCGAGAGTTCGGTCAAGCGGTACGATGCAGGGGGAACCATTTAATGTATGTCGAAGGTACTAGGCCAATGGAAGGTGATAGTCATATCGCTTAGGTTAACTACGCCCCAATTAAGCCGGCACCCATCACAAAGTGATGGCCCAGTACGAGACACAATTTTGGTCAATATTGCCATGCTCTGATGATGTAGTTTGCAAAAATACATGAGTCTTAATTAGTATATTATGGAGAGATGTTTTTATTTCCATGATAAGTAAAAAGAGTATTACACTAATGAGGGAGAATAAACAAGTATCATGAAAAGTAAATCTTGCATGGAGCATGAAGACTACACAAAGCATGGTGATAGGAAAGCAAGTGAATATACAAGTGAGTGAGATATATGTGTAAAGAGAGTGACATGGGAATAGTGATCATTTGAATATACATAAGTGAATATGTGTGCTATTGAACCTACATGGATTAAGTACAAGTGGTGTGTGTAAGTAATCATGAAGATATATACAAGTGAGAGAAGTGTGGGTGCGTATTGATGAAGCTAAGCATAGATATTCTACAAGTGGTGTGTGAAGCATATGGGTGAAGGTGAAACTATACACAACTGTAAAGTGAGCATGGGAAATATATACAAGTGTATGAAGTGTATAAGTGAGTGAAAAGTGATATCATGAGAAGGGGACATGGTAGATATAAACAAGAGGTAGATATACAAAAATTAAGTAAATGAGTAAAGGGAACATACAGTGGGAGCATATGCACACATGTAGAAAAGTAGGAGAGCAAAGAATAACACCCATGAGGAAATATAGTTTATCCCTCTTAAAACAAATTTCCCAGCGGAGTAGCCACTGTGGCCATCTTAGGGTCGACTTCCCTTTGAAGCGCGCACGGGGTGTGCCCTTTCGGGGTGCTCGGCCATCGCCATTGTGGGAGATAATGTAAAGAGATAGATTCGCCAACCTATTTTTTCTCAAAACAAGAAAAATAATGTCATTGCCTCGAGAGAACGACATCAAGGTCAATACTTATGCTTGCGAAACCAAGTAGTTCGAAGGTCCGGGGACTAAGTTACAGAATGGGAAGGTGTTAGGCACCCATTCCGCCCCTTCGGTCTCTCATGGGCTAATGTTCATGTTTTCCTTTTAGACTTCGTGAAGCGTGGGCACATGTGTATAATATAGGTGGAGAATGGAAACATTCAACCCATGTCATGGAAAAGGACGGAGTAATTTCATCCTTAGGAATGTTCCCGAAAATAATAATTCAAAATATAATATAAGGGTTCATCGAATAACAATTCACTATATAAGAGAGAATGTGTTCATCGGTTGAAACACAAGCATGTAAGAATATAGAAGATATGAAAGAAATATATAAACACAAATAAGAGAGGACTCGAATATCGGGATTGTCCCAAGACATCTACATAGCCCAAGGGGAATCAAAGTCCACGTAATTTGAAAATAGCATAGGGGTGGGGTTCAGTCCATAAATACAAACGGGGGATTTTTCTTATACGTGTGTAGAGAAAATGTGATTTTAAGAGTGAGAGTGTGAAATGAAAATCCATTTTTTGAAAGTTATGGATAAACCCATTTTTTTTTTGTTTTAGGAGAGTTGAGATTAATGGATGTGATGTAATGAAACATAAGTATAAAAGTATAAATAAGATGAAAATTATAAGAATTAGAGAAAGGGTTGGAGAATTGGACCTCCTTTGCTTGATGTGGACCTTGAGATGTAGACATGCTGATCTTGCAATGTTATGAAAGTGGTATGGAGATGTGGGAGAATTACCAAGTGAATTAAGAAAGTGATGGATGAGAATGTGGGAAAATAGGTTTTTAAGAAAGGGAACAGTTCTCAATTCGAGAGAATATTATCTGACTTTGCTGAGAGGGGTGTTCAGGGGTTGTCCTCAAAGTGAGGTCATGGCCTCTATTTATAAGGACAAAGGGGGTGCCGATCAACGTGGTCCTATGCCTGCCTATCATCATAGCACCTCAGGCACACTCCTGATAGGCAAGGTCCTTGGGGGTTCCTATAGGCAGTCCGAAATAAGTTTTTTCAGAAAAATGGGCATAAGATGCAAACTGTAAGTTCGAATCGTGCATGGATAGAACTATTTGAAAAGGGAATTTAGATAACTTTAAGAATCCATTGAGCCATTCCTGGGTATAGGAGTTGACTGAATTCAAATGAGGCTCGGAAGTGTCCGACGATCTCTAGACGGGAGCTTTTCGAAGGAAAATAAATCTTTCGTCTGAATTGTAAAGCCGATTCATGCATGAGGTGGACTGATGGAAAGGGAATTCAGTTCCCTTTGAAATTCCATTAAGCTTCGTTTGGTTTGGAGAGTTGACCAAGGTCAAATAGGGCCCGAAAGCGCTCGATGACCGTTCAGAGCAAAATAGATCATTCGTCTAAACCATAGGGTTGATTCGCAGTCAGGACATATTGTTGGAAAGGGGATTCAGCTCCCTTCAAATATTCATTAAGCTTTGCTCAAGTGGAAGAGTTAACCAGAGTTAAATGGGGCCTGGGAGCGTTCAATGGCCTCCAAATCAATTTTTAGGATAAAATGGACCGTTCGTTCGAAACATAAGTCCAATTTATGTTTGGGATGGACGAATGGAAAGAGGATTCAGGGACTTTCAAAGATTTATGGAGCTTTCACTCAAGTGGGAAAGCTGACTGGAGTCAAATGGGGCTCAAGAGTGCTCGGTGGCCTCCAGATCAGTACTCGGAGTATGAATTATGGTTTACGGGGAACGAGTGAGTGCTAAGGATCTAAGGAGGTGCTTTGGGGGGGGGGGGAGTCCTTGAATGGGGTTTCTACATAAATGATGCTTAAGTTTATCATTACATTAATATCCTTTTAATATCTCATAAAATGGTAGTTTCTAGCCATTAATCTACCTCAAGCATATGTCTTTTTTTAATTGTAATACACCATGTAATTAGACACTTAGGCTGATCAAGTCTAAGTATAAAATCATACGGGATAATAAAACAAAATAATAACATTCTCAACACGAAGAGATCAAACGAAAAAATAGACTACAAATTTGGAAGTGATATGAAAATCCTCAATGAAAACTCATAATGTCCAAGATCCAAAAACTATAAACAATGTTGTCTCAACAAGAATTTATAGATTCAATCTCGAAAGGGTGTCTTAATAATACATGCCAACTAAGTCTCAATATACAAACTAGAACATCTCAAAATAAATTAAAATGAAAAGAAAAATGATAACTTGAGAAGATAGAGATCCACAATGTCTCAGGGGCCGATACCCTGAGTAAGAGAGATAAATAACACATGTTGACTGGATCGAAAAAAGCTAAGTGGTAGGTCCAGTCCTTGCACCTGAGTTCCACGTAAAAAGAGGGGTTAAACCCCTAACAAGTAACTTAGCTATGCAACTCAAAGAGGTTATGTATATAGATGATAAAGTCACAGTTTAATAATTTAATGATCAACCCAACACATAAATGACGTCTCACAGTGTACAAGAATTATCTCATTTCATATCATTAATTAATTATCCTGAATCAATATATAGCCGACATGCGCCCCTTCCTCTTGACCATCTCCTAAATATGTGGACACCAAATCAAACAATCACAATGTATTATAACTAATCTCAATTACTTTTAGTAATTATTATACTAATTAATTAATTAATTATCATGTAATCGACATGCGCACCTTCCTCTCGGCCATATCATTAACACACGGTACGCCAAATAAAATAATCACAATATATTAGAATTAATCTCAGTTACTTTCATTAATTAATTATACTCATTAATTAATTATCACGTAACCTACATGCGCCCCTTCCTCTCGGCCAACTTATTCACATGTGGTGCGCTAAATTTAAATAATCACATTTCTCGCCCTGACGCCATCTGATATTCGCATGTCCGGGGATACGCAGAACATAATAAATCATAAACATAATGTCTTATCCCCTGACACCACCTAGTATTCGCATGGTTGGGAATTCACATATCATAATAAACCATAAACATCACGTTTCACACCCTGAAGCCACCTGGTATTCGAATGGACCGGAATTCATATATCACAATATTAGGGTGTCCCTACACGGAACTCGCCCATTCATTTCCATTTAACATGCTCAATTAATATTGACATTCTAACACATATTTATTCAATTTGAGAAAACTACTCAAACCTCAATTACCCCAATTACCCCGACTCGATTGTACTATTTAGGATTCATTATACATTTTAAACGATTTCATAAAGAGCTAGAAGGACCAACATCATGCAAGATTCCTCATAACAAAAAGCATATAAATTTAAAGTGTATAGATTTCATTAATGATTTAAGTCGTCACTCTTACACGTCTCTAAACTCCTTCCCTGGGACGTCTCACCAAAGTGAAATCCAAACAAGAAACCCACCCGACACACTTACGTTTAGATATAATAGTTGTTAACATGAAATTATTCAGGGTATATTATGAGATGTTAGGTCGAGAGATCTAATGTCTACTTGTTCCATCACGTCAGCTAAACTAACGTCATTATTGAACAATCAAACCAACAACTAACAATTATCCCGTACTCTTGATATCGTTTACATGATTCACCAATAATAACAATATTCCAAGGAAGGGCTTATACAAGCTCTCGCATAAAAGTAACATGTAATTAACACACAAGTGAATTACCTCATATGAAGTGCATCAATGTGTATCAAGTATCCCATCTCAAATTATAGTATTATTATAAAGGTTCACTTGGCATATATAAGGTCCTCATGGAAATTTTCATTAAGATGGGATATGCGTGACAAAGGCACACTATTAAAGGGCAAGGTACGATTCTACTATGCATGACAAATTCTTAGAACTTATTGACTCTAAAATAAATTCCTTATAGTATATCATCAAGTTTCAATCATCACGTCTTATAAATAAAGCTAGACCCACACTTTAAATATTAATTATTCTTGATCTAGGGTCCATAATATTTTTACCAAGTAATAGTGCTCATCAAGAATCTTTCGAGTATATTAACTTATTTAAATTTCACCTATTCATGACAAAATTTAGGATAGGCAACTTTTTAGGGTTACTAATTAGTTTCAATAATAAGATTAATTTGGGATAAATTAACATCTACACACATAAAAAGGAGAGGAGTACAAAGTTACATGCCTCGAATACATTCCAAAAACTTGTTGAATATGGCTTTGAAAATTCCCCTTGAATGCCTATCTTAAAATAACTTAGGACTTGGTTTTGGAAATATGAAAATAATTGGGGTGTAAGCTGAACTTTTATTTTTTTGCCTTTTTGACCTCACTGTTACTTTCCTCGTGTTAGTAAATTCCCAGGAAGAGAAAATGAAAATCCTTTTTTTTTGTTGGCCGTCGCAAAAAAGGATTTTTGACATGGTGAAGAACTTTTTGGTGCAAAATAAAAAGGATTGGACTATATATGTATTAAAAAAAGTTCAAATGACTATTTGGTATATGCCCTAATTTAGGATTAAATAACAAAAAGTCTCTCAAATATTTTTAATATACATTTAGTCCAAGCCTTTTATTTTGTACCAAAAAGTCTCTTATTTTCTTATCTTTAAAGGTTCACGTCAGAGGCATGGTAAAGCCTTTTGACATGGTGAAGGACTTTTTGGTGCAAAATAAAAAGGCTTGGACCATATATGTATTAAAAAAAAGTTCAAAGGACTATTTGGTATATGTCCAAAATTAGGATTAAATACCAAAAAGTCCCTCAAACATTTTTCAATATACATTTAGTCCAAGCCTTTTATTTTGTACCAAAAAGTCCTTTATTCTCATTACCTTAAAAGGATCGCGCCAGCGGCATGGTAAAATCTTTTTGACATGGTGAAGGACTTTTTAGTGCAAAATAAAAAGGCTTGGACTATATATGAATTAAAAAAAGTTCAACGGACTATTTGATATGTGTCCCAAAAATTAAGATAAATGATTGTTGACGTCGATTGTTCATTTATTTTGTTGAATGAAATAAGGGAATAAACAATGATTGGCAAAGAAGGCATATAAGGGAGATGACCCAAAAACCAACGCTATTCCTCTTTATTTGACTGCCAAAATCAAAAGCCAAGGCTTTGAGTTTTTTTTCTTCTCGTTTCTCCCAAAGAAGTGAAAAAAGGCATGCATATAAGAAGAAGCCTTAAATGACCAACTCTCAAATTACTAAATGTAGCAACCCGAGGTTTTGGAGTCGACAATTTATTTATTTTGGGAGAAATAAATAATATCTTATTGGAGAAATAATTAAATTGGCAATTGAGGTCAAAATTTAGAGTCGTTAGAAAGAGTGCCGAATGTCGATTCTGAGGGTGCCATCGTTTTCGGAAGGGTCGAGAAAGTCGAAATGACTGTACTTGGGGTCTATTTAGGTTCCGAAATAATTTAGGACCGTTTGACTCGAATTAAAGTCACCGGGTAATTTAAAGTGTGTATTATCATTTAAAGATGTGTACATTGGGAGACTAGGCTTAAAAGCCATGTGAGAAGTCTTTCTCACTTAAGAGAAAGCGGAAAACCCTAGAAAGAAAGAGAGAGGAAGAAAGAAGAAGATAAAGAAGGAGAAAAGGGAGAGAAAGTGGAGATTTCCGGTTTCCACGCGATCTCAAGGCGGATTCAGACCCTACGAACCCGAGGCAAGTGATTAAACTTGCTAAATAATTGTTGTGTACCAATTATTGCATGATTTGTGGATTGATATTTTGGGTTTTAGGTTTAGTTTAACAAAACCTAACTTTTGGGTATAATCTTAGATTTAATATGTAGATCTTGGATTTAATGATAAAAATCAGTTTTTAAGTATTCTAGAATGAATATAAATGTTATGAATATGTTTGGGTTGAAGATTTGTGGTTGAATGGAGTTATGTTGGGGGTTTTGAGAAGTTGGAAATGGATAAAAATGGAGTTGGCCGTAATACCTGTTATGGCCGGTCGACCGCGTATAGAGGACCGGTCGACCGCGCCTCCAAAGTTGAGCATTCTGTCTTCGAGATTTGGCAAAATTTAAAAATGTGGTCGACTGTGGTTTGGGCACCGGTCGATCGGTCCCCTGTTTTTGGTTCAAGTATGGGAATTTAAGTTATCCCCTTCTTCTTTGGGTTTGTATAAATGGACTTCCATAATCATTGTATCATAAAGGATTAAGTGATTATATAAGGGGATTATAGACCTTAGAGTCAAAAGATGATATATGAGGTTGATTGATAATTGAAAGACTATATGTAAATGTCGGGGAGTTTTAGTGATTGATGTTGAGAAGTGAGAATCCAAAAGAGTATATCATTTTGGGAAAAATCCTCTAACTATCTAGGTTAGTATTTGAGGAATATAGAATACCAATTGGAGATTTTGGGATTTTTCTAAGTGGGGAAGCCCACTTTTATTTGGGGTCTTGTTTGGTGATAATAAATAAATTTCACGATCTGAGAATAACGTAGAGATGCCGGATCTTAGGATCCAAATCCCAAATGGGATAACTTTAAAAAGGTTCATAAAATGAATTGAACCCTATTATAAATGGAAAACGATAAATGCTATTAGATGTGCATATGGATATAGAAATATCCTTATTGATGATTGATTTGGGAGATATCTCACACAATGAGAAATGTAAATTGAGGTGCAATAGGATATAGAATATCCTTAACTTAAATAGAATTGAAAGACACTTCATAATAGAATTGACCTGGGAGCTTCAAGTGAGAATTAGTATAGTATATACTAAGTGGGGTAAATGTGTGAGTATTGACGGTTAGTGTATCAAAAGTGAGAGATATACTAAACATTGATGTTAATCAATTACGCCTAAGAGCTTATAATGAAAATGAATATGATGTTGCACGTATGCCTTATATAAAATGGTATATCTTTATTATGTGGGACGTATGTATACCTTATATGATGGTGTATATACATGTTAAGCATACCCCCTCCTTGCTATCATTGGGAAGTTTCGTGCGTAGAGGGTGAGCATTCTGACTAGAAAAGCAGGATGTGGATATTCTCCAGGTCATAGTCGTCCTTTGTGGTCAATAAATGACATATATGTATACATTTATTTATTTTAGGGGTGAGAATTCGTGGGTATGTTTCGCTCTCACTTGCCGGTTAGGAACTATGACCGCTTCCCGGGACGTTGTGTGCGTGAGTTGATCACGAGGTGGGTGTCGTTGAACCCCACCAGGTGGCCCCAGCTTGCTACGTATATGGGTTGCTGGAAGATGATAGCATGTGAGCCTGCGTCCTTTGAGTTATAGCTCGGTTGGATGGTTATTATTGCTTGTGTTTGTATTTGGGTGTCAAGGGCATAATGGACCCCAACGACCCACATTGCCAGGATTAGTGTATCGGGGGGGGGGGGGGGGGGTTCCTTGTTTGGATTTCTCTTCGGCGAGACATCCCACACACGAACCGCAGTGTAATGTTGGAACTTGGGGATAAGTTTAGTCCTTAATGCTCATCATTATATATATACATATATATCACCTATCCCGACAATCGACAGTGCCAGGAGTAGTGTAACGAGGGGGTTCCTTGTTTGGATTTATCTTCGGCGAGATGTCCCACGCATGAAACGTCGTGTACTGCTGAGAATTGGGAATATTAATTAATTAATTAAAATTGGACAATAATCATTTGGGTTACATGCATCTCGCATTGAGGGCATAATGATCCCCGAGGATCGATACGGTCAGGAGTAGTGTAACGGAGGGTTCCTTGTCTGGATTTCGCCTCGGCGAGACGTCCCACGCATGAAACGCAGTACCGTGTTGAGAATCGGGAGGAGTTTAGTTCTTAACTCTTGATGCTAATAACTCATCTATAATAATTATATATATGGTTTCATGCCTTATATGGGCATCACTAGAAAATAAATTCTAGTAAATGAGATTGTTGATGTATTGTGATGATGTGGACATGATTGGATCATGTAACTTTATATGTTTAATAAATGAACATTATAAAGATAACTATAACTATTACATTAAAGTTAATGTATATGCTTTATAAATTATGGGAACGAATGTAGTGGGAAATAGGTTAGATGATTTTGCTTAAATACTTTATTTGGGTTTAAGTTAGAATCCTCTTACCTAACTAGAATCGGACATCCTTTCGGAGATCACGTTCATACGTTTAGTGCGCGCTTTAGATGAGAAGTGAGTTGAATTTATTATTGGAGAGTTCGATTCCAATTAAATCATGTAATGATGCATTTATAATTATTATGCATTTTAATACACTTGCTATAAAATGTTTTCCAAACTCGGTCTCTGACCCGTTTATATTCTCCCTCCTCCTTGTATATATTGTATCACTTCAGGTGTTCCTCCGCAAGGACACCTTTGATGTTCCTCCATTCAGGATTATGGAGCTGTAGCAGTAGCGGACTGTTGCGGCACTTTGCTTTAGTCGATTCCTATCTTTGTACATCAAGATTAGGATTCAGTTTGTATATTGAGTTATTATTCAAGTGTTGTAGATTAACACTTCTATATTCCATTTCTCAAATTATTGTATTGTCTGTTACCCGACAGCATATTCGGGTATTTCATTGTTGAGATTTTGTTGTACAATGTATTGTACTCTTTCATTTTGGAGCATGCACATTTCACTCATCATAGTTAGATGTATATTGTTGGTTGTGTGAATTATTAGTTTTGTTGTTGTTGTAACGAATAAATGTTTTAAATTTTTGGCAATTCGCACTTTATGATTTCGGGTAGTTAGCCTTATATTATAGTGTTTGGTTGTTGATGTTGAGACTGTACCATCTGAGATACCTAATTTATGTAGTATAAGGCTGGCCACCCGTTATTATTTGGAGCGGACTATCACAGGTGGTATCAGAGCATCAGGTTCTAGTGTCTTTAGGATCTGTGTGCGTTGCTACGATCTTCCGTAAGCGTTCTTGATGTAGAGACTTATCATTAGGACGATTACATTCACACGTCCATATCTTTCTGTGATTCGAAAATATTTGAAAGACGTTCTGATACAATTGTTCTTGTTTCAGATGCCACCGAAGGGAGGTCGTTCTGTCAGGGCAAATAAAGGGAATGTGCAACCCCAAATGCCTCAAAGGAACATGACTACGGATGATGTTGCCAATATAGTGGCACAAGCAGTAACTCCTGCCGTTTCTACGATGGCTCAGCAATCTGTCGCTCGAGCAGCCCCACCCCATTTAGGATTGTCTTTATGGGAGAGGGTGAAGGAAGATTTTAGTAAGGGGAATCCTCCCGAGTTTGTAGGGGGAGTTGATGCAATGGCTGCAAGTCAATGGAAAAATACCATGCAGAGGCACCTTCGTATGGTGGAGTGTAGTGAGGTGCAGAAATAATTTTTAGTTACCTTTAGGTTATCGGGTACAGCTCTTCAATGGTGGGAGTCTGTCACCACATCTGAACAGAGAGGTACCTTACCCATAACAACATTTTGGGAACTTTTTGATCGAAGGTATTTTCCTTTCCCTAATCGAGATATAAAGATTTTTCAAGGAAATAGAACTGTGGCAGAATATGAGGAAGACTTTTCTAGATGGGAAAATTTGGTACATGATGAGGTAAATACGGAAGAGAAACGTATATTAAAGTTTGTTTGAGGTTTGGATTGGAAAATCCGATAACATTTGCTAGGGAGTCCTAGGTTAGTGACTTTCGTTGAGGTAGTGAATGCGGCACTACTAAAGTGTCATGAATATCGCCTTCGTTCGCAAGAGGGTAAGAACTTTGGTGATTCGAGTTCATCGAGAAACTTTGGCAAGGAGAGTGCCAGTAATGAGAATGCGCAGAAAGAATTTGCGGGTAAGTGTTTCTTTTGTAAAGAAATAGGTCATAAAAAGAGAGATTATCCTCAAAGAGGTAAAGGACGGCAGTTTGATGAAATTTTGGAAGTGCAACCCCTACAACAGATTCGAGGTCGCTTTAGACCGGGGGACTACGTTTGGGAACCCATTGATGAGGATGAGAAATCGGACTAGATATGGGTAATGTAAGTTAATTTTCCTTTATAAATAAGATAATTACTAAAATGAGGTTTGGGGATATCGTATGTAAGATATTGTGAAAGGGTAGAAATATAGCCCTATTATGTATGTAATGACCTTAAAAAGGGAAATTTTGAGCAAGATATTCTCTTATTCTATTATTTTGTAAGAAGGAAAGATAATTTTGAAAGGTGCTCAAAAAGAGCTTTAAACCTTATGGTAAATGTAAGAATGGTAAGGGTGATAAGTAGTAATGATAAAAGCTACTTCTTTTTATATAGTCATGATAGACTATTATGATTGTTGTATTCCAGATATGGATTTGCCTTATATATGGCAATATGTTGAAATGATGTAAGATGTTGTTTATGTTTGAAAGTTGATTGTGGTTTGATGGGACGCAGGTAAAATTCCAGCTCATAAGTATGATAATATTTATGAGCTATATGTTATATAGATGATGATTTAAAAAGACCTTGTGTTGGACATAAGGCATTTTATAGTAGATTATAATATATGAGCCGTTTTCAAAATAAAACTTTTATCGGCCTTCGGGCCCTTTTCAAAATAATTTTTTTTATATAAAATTTACCTTTTTGAACTCTAGTCCGGATTTAACAAACTCTCAATCCCCGGCGTCGCCTCATAGTAGTGTATTGGGAGGGTTCCTTGTTTGGATTTCGCTTTTGCGAGACGTCCCCGCACGAAATTGGCGATTGTCAGGAATTGAGAGGAGTTATTTCTTTGGACCATTCAAATTTCTACTCTATTAAAATTTTAGTATTACTTATTAATGGAATTGTGGAACTTGGAGGCAAATAAAGCCTCATTACGACTGTTGGGAGCATAAAGCTCAAATATAAAGGGTGTATGGGCCCCCTTGTTGCGGAAGTTGGTTTTATTTAACTCATAATTAACCTATAATAAAATGAAGTTAAAAATGAACTCGTCGTGGGAAGTTAGAAGTTTGGAGTTGGGATTAGCAAGATTGGGTATAGTAGGATTAGTTGAGCTTTGGAGAAATAGGCTTAGCTAAATTTCGAGGACGAAATTTTTGCAAGTGGGGAAGTTTGTAACAACCCGAGGTTTTGGAGTCGACAATTTATTTATTTTGGGAGAAATAAATAATATTTTATTGGAGAAATAATTAAATTGGCAATTGAGGTCAAAATTTAGAATCGTTAGAAAGAGTGTCGAATGTCGATTCTGAGGGTGCCATCATTTTCAGAAGGATCGAGAAAGTCGAAATGACTGTACTTGGGGTCTATTTAGGTTCCGAAATAATTTAGGACCGTTTGACTCGAATTAAAGTCACCGGGTCATTTAAAGTGTGTATTATCATTTAAAGATGTGTACATTGGGAGACTAGGCTTAAAAGCCATGTGAGAAGTCTTTCTCACTTAAGAGAAAGTGGAAAACCCTAGAAAGAAGGAGAGAGGAAGAAATAAGAAGAGAAAGAAGGAGAAAAGGGAGAGAAAGTGGAGGTTTCCGATTTCCACGCGATCTCAAGGCGGATTCAGACCCTACGAACCCGAGGCAAGTGATTAAACTTGCTAAATAATTGTTGTGTACCAATTATTGCATTATTTGTGGATTGATATTTTGGGTTTTAGGTTTAGTTTAACAAAACCTAACTTTTGGGTATAATCTTAGATTTAATATGTAGATCTTGGATTTAATGATAAAAATCAGTTTTTAAGTATTCTAGAATGAATATAAATGTTATGAATATGTTTGGGTTGAAGATTTGTGGTTGAATGGAGTTATGTTGGGGTTTTTGAGAAGTTGGAAATGGATAAAAATGGAGTTGGCCGTAATACCTGTTATGGTCGGTCGACCGTGTACAGAGGACCGGTCGACCGCGCCTCCAAAGTTGGGCATTCTGTCTTCGAGATTTGGAAAAATTTAGAAACGCGGTCGACCGCGGTTTGGGCACCGGTCGACCGGTCCCCTGTTTTTGGTTCAAGTATGGGAATTTAAGTTATCCTCTTCTTCTTTGGGTTTGTATAAATGGACTTCCATAATCATTGTATCATAAAGGATTAAGTGATTATATAAGGGGATTATAGACCTTAGAGTCAAAAGACGATATATGAGGTTGATTGATAATTGAAAGACTATATGTAAATGTCGGGGAGTTTTAGTGATTGATGTTGAGAAGTGAGAATCCAAAAGAGTATATCATTTTGGGAAAAATCCTCTAACTATCGAGGTTAGTATTTGAGGAATATAGAATACCAATTGGAGATTTTGGGATTTTTCTAAGAGGGGAAGCCCACTTTTATTTGGGGTATTGTTTGGTGATAATAAATAAATTTCACGATCTGAGAATAACGTAGAGATACCGGATCTTAGGATCCAAATCCCAAATGGGATAACTTTAAAAAGGTTCATAAAATGAATTGAACCCTATTATAAATGGAAAACGATAAATGCTATTGGATGTGCATATGGATATAGAAATATCCTTATTGATGATTGATTTGGGAGATATCTCACACAATGAGAAATGTACATTGAGGTGCAATAGGATATAGAATATCCTTAACTTAAATAGAATTGAAAGACACTTCATAATTGAAGCGACATGAGAGCTTCAAGCGAGAATTAGTATAGTATATACTAAGTGGGGTAAATGTGTGAGTATTGACGATTAGTGTATCAAAAGAGAGAGATATACTAAACATTGATGTTAATCAATTACGCCTAAGAGCGTATAATGAAAATGAAAATGATGTTGCAGGTATGCCTTATATAAAATGGTATATCTTTATTATGTGGGATGTATGTATACCTTATATGATGGTGTATATACATGTTAAGCATACCCCCTCCTTGCTATCATTGGGAAGTTTCGTGCGTATAGGGTGAGCATTCTGACTAGAAAAGCAGGATGTGGATATTCCCCAGGTCATAGTCGTCCTTTGTGGTCAACAAATGACATATATATATACATTTATTTATTTTGGGGGTGAGAGGTCGTGGGTATGTGTCGCTCTCACTTGCCGGTTAGGAACTATGACCGCTTCCCGGAACGTTGTGTGCGTGAGTTGATCACGAGGTGGGTGTCGTTGAACCCCACCAGGTGGCCCCAGCTTGCTACGTATATGGGCTGCTGGAAGATGATAGCATGTGAGCCTGCGTCCTTCGAGTTATAGCTCGGTTGGATGGTTATTATTGCTTGTGTTTGTATTTGGGTGTCAAGGGCATAATGGACCCCAAGGACCCACATTGCCAGGATTAGTGTATCGGGGGGGTTCCTTGTTTGGATTTCGCTTCGGCGAGACGTCCCACGCACGAACCGCAGTGTAATGTTGGAACTTGGGGATAAGTTTAGTCCTTAATGCTCATCATTATGTATATACATATATATCACCTATCCCGACAATCGACAGTGCTAGGAGTAGTGTAACGAGGGGGTTCCTTGTTTGGATTTATCTTCGGCGAGACGTCCCACGCATGAAACGTCGTGTACTGCTGAGAATTGGGAATATTAATTAATTAAAATTGGACAATAATCATTTGGGTTACATGCATCTCGCATTGAGGGCATAATGATCCCCGAGGATCGATACGGTCAGGAGTAGTGTAACGGAGGGTTCCTTGTCTGGATTTCGCCCCGGCGAGACGTCCCATGCATGAAACGCAGTACCGTGTTGAGAATCGGGAGGAGTTTAGTTCTTAACTCTTGATGCTAATAACTCATCTATAATAATTATATATATGGTTTCATGCCTTATATGGGCATCACTAGAAAATAAATTCTAGTAAATGAGATTGTTGATGTATTGTGATGATGTGGACATGATTGGATCATGTAACTTTATATGTTTAATAAATGAACATTATAAAGATAACTATAACTATTACATTAAAGTTAATGTATATGCTTTATAAATTATGGGAACGAATGTAGTGGGAAATAGGTTAGATGATTTTGCTTAAATACTTTATTTGGGTTTAAGTTAGAATCCTCTTACCTAACTAGAATCGGACATCCTTTCGGAGATCACGTTCATACGTTTAGTGCGCGCTTTAGATGAGAGGTGAGTTGAATTTATTATTGGAGAGTTCGATTCCAATTAAATCATGTAATAATGCATTTATAATTATTATGCATTTTAATACACTTGCTATAAAATGTTTTCCAAGCTCGGTCTCTGACCCGTTTATATTCTCCCTCCTCCTTGTATATATTGTATCACTTCAGGTGTTCCTCCGCAAGGACGCCTTTGATGTTCCTCCATTCAGGATTATGGAGCTGTAGCAGTAGCGGACTGTTGCGGCACTTTGCTTTAGTCGATTCCTATCTTTGTACATCTAGATTAGGATTCAGTTTGTATATTGAGTTATTATTCAAGTGTTGTAGATTAACACTTCTATATTCCATTTCTCAAATTATTGTATTGTCTGTTACCCGACAGCATATTCGGGTATTTCATTATTGAGATTTTGTTGTACAATGTATTGTACTCTTTCATTTTGGAGCATGCACATTTCACTCATCATAGTTAGATGTATATTGTTGGTTGTGTGAATTATTAGTTTTGTTGTTGTTGTAACGAATAAATGTTTTAAATTTTTGGCAATTCGCACTTTATGATTTCGGGTAGTTAGCCTTATATTATAGTGTTTAGTTGTTGATGTTGAGACTGTGCCATCTGAGATACCTGATTTATGTAGTATAGGGTTGGCCACCTGTTATTATTTGGAGCGGGTTGTCACACTAAACCATCATTCTCTACCCTTATTTATTTAAACGCATCATCATTTAAACAAGAGAAATTCTAAGAGTACCAAATTGAAACCGCATTGAAATCGCATTGCCTACGTGACGTGCTGTGATTGGTTAATTCTTTATGGATATGGATCCATGCCAGCGGAATTAACCAATCACCGATTGCCACGTAAGCAATGCGGTTTCAATGCGATTTGAAATGGCCCCTCTCTCTCTTCAAATTTCTTGTTTTTGTATTAATTATAGAAATTCATAATTTAACTTTTACTTTAATTCATACACATTAATATCTCACCTTTTTATTAGTTATATTGCACGTACTTTATTTTCTATAAAAAAACAAAACAAACAAAAAGAGGGTCACACCTATAAATACCAACGGGATCACCCATCACAATTTCTCAAAACTAAAACACATTTTCCACACACACACACACACATATAATAAATTCTCGTTCGAATATGTGGGATAAATCCCACCCTTATGTCGCATACGAACTACGTGGACTTTGATGCCTTTATAGGCTACGTAGGCGTTTCGAGATAAAACTCGAGACTCGAGTCCAATTTTCTCAGTTTCACATTTGTCACCTTTTCATCTATACATTATTTTGATATGCATTATATTTGTGATCCTTGTTGGAGTTTTATCCCAAAATATATTATCGTTTCATCATAACGATCAATATCTCAATAAACGCATACATCGTATTTTCTAAATATTATTTTAGGAGCATTCCCATGAATGACCTCACTCTATCGTTTCCATGGTATGAGTTGGGCAATTCTGATCTCCATTATACATGCACACATACTTCGTGGAGAAATTAAGAAAACAGTAACACAGTCCCATAAGAGACCGAAAGGGCGGGATGGGTGCCTAACACCTTCCCACTCTGTAAATTAGCCCCTGGACCTTCGAACTATTGGTTTCTTAAGCATCGGTTTGTCTTTGATACCGCTCTCTAGAGGTGGAGACATGTTCTTTTGCCTTTGTGCGAAATAGGTTAGCAACTCCATCTCTTTACTTTCACCCCCACACCGATAATGGCCGAAGTTCTCTTAGAGAAAGCGAGCCGATACCTTTTTCTCCCCTCTTTTTCCCTTCCCTGGGAAGAGAGATAGAGAGGAGATGATCCGGGATGGCCACAGTGGCGATTGCTGGGGACAATTTTCATAAGAGGGCTAGTATAATCTTCATGCTCCATGATAGATATTCTTTTTATACTTTTACATTCTTCCCCATTAGTATAATTCTCATCATGCCATGAAAACAAAAAAATATACTCTTTCCATAATGTACTAATCAAGAATCATACATTTTGCACACTACATCACCAAAGAGCATGACTATTGACCAAATTTTGTCTCGTAACTGGGGGGTCACTTCGTGATGGGAGCTTAAACTAAGCGATATGACTCTCACATTCCACTGTCCAAGTACCTTCGATGTATATCAAATGGTTCTTGACACACCCCAACCCAATTACTTATAATTAAGTCTGAAAGTCAAAGTGAGTTAAACCATAATTAATCTAACCAAACCATAAACACGAGTTTTAATTTCAGAGTCATCATTGTAAATCCATATAACTGGAAGCCTTTTTACAACATCAGAGTAGTCATGTCCATAAAAACTTTCTTGAAGGATAAGTTAAACTTAATTACATCATTTACATTTACACAAAATCATTGTTTCTCCTGTTCCTGACTAACCCAACCCGACCTCCTAGATTTGGCAATGACATCGCGTTACCTGAAAAATGTGAACATAGGAACCGTGAGCAAAATAGCCCAGTGAATGCATCACTACTATACTACTGCATGAATTTAAATGCAATAAATCATGTCCATATAATTATGTATTAACTTATCCGGATCATTCATAATGAATGACCAACTTTTCTGAATCATGATTCACATATCCCGTCTACATAGACAATTCTCCCCCATTCCTGGCCGAGGAGTAATCCCTTGTCATTAATAGGCAAATCTCCCCCATCTGGGTCGGGGAGTAACCTCCCATTTCGGCAAACCGGAACGAACAATTTCATATTCATTATATTCTGATCATATCAACATCACGATACAATTATCTCTTCCCAGTGAGTACACTCACCTTGGGTTGTCAACTACGTATTCACGTTTCCTTTGAGAGGAGCTGAACTGGGTTGGTTAGACCTTACACCTGTCAATCCAACTAAATCAGTACTGAATCTCAATCATAAGTATTATCCTAACATAATTATGTAACTTTCAATGACTATACAACAACAATATAATTCCACTTAAGTCATATTCCATGAAACATGAGTAAAGACAAAACAATGCTATACATGTTAATAAAGTTATGAACATTCAACCGTAAGAAATACCTCATAAGGAATTTATTACCAAAACCAAGTAACATGCAAGTATACTTCTCAATTTATATACACATGAAACATGTACTCAAAATACTCTTTGGAAAGAGGAGATAACAATATTCTTTCATGGGGTATCCAGTATGGCCTCAGATTATTTCCCTCTATACTCAACCATCCTATATTCCTAAATTGTATAAATACAGGGGTCCAACCTTATCAATATGAAAGAATATATGAATATACTATCCATTACAAGTGACGGTGTAATTTTTCAAGCCTCCTAGAGCAAGTTATGACCATTTCTTTACAACGCAAGAAATCTTCCCTACAAGCTCCTCTATTGATCCTTCGAATTTCCAGAATTTTCATAATTTTTCTACAGTATAACTTTCCATGATTTTCAAACTATTTTCATTACACATATTGAATAGTACAAAATTAAAGTTTCATAAATTTTTGACTTCATTTGCTATTTCAAAAGCTTGACAAAACTCAGGGCATACCGAAATGAAATATACAAACAACAACTATATACCAACTTTCAACCATCACTACGGCCTAACCACAAGGAGTTAAATCCTAATTATAGGATATGATATGAATATATGAGTCTAATTTCATATTAAATTGGAATTTCTCAATTCCAATAATCACACAAAAATATATTCCTACAAAGCAATTTTAAGGGTTTATGCATTCAACCGAACTTAAACTTGCATATATCCATACATATGCACCCAATCATGAAAGGTCAATAAAAAAATCAAGGATCTATATCATATAAATCATAAATATATGTAAAATAACAAGATTTGTAATTAGGATTACCTTTGATATTTTTACGTAATTTCTAAGGATTTTTCTACACTTTTTCTCCTCACTTTTCTTCCTAAACTTCTACCTTCTCTGTCCTCAAGCTAACAACACTTGAAACTAAACCAAGGGATTAATTTGATGAAGAAATAAGTTAGATGGAGAGTTTAAGTCGGCTAAGGCTGCCTCCCAAGACAACCAATCAAATTAAACCATTTGGTTTAATAAAAGACAATTTACCACTTAAAGGGAATTAACAGATTTGCCCCTTGTTCGTAAATTTGGCCTAACTTCTTACTCGTACATCTGTTTGATGTACCGTTTGTTGTGTTACAACCCTAACGCATATGTCTACAATTATATATTTTTCACCTCAAGTCAATTATTAAGTTATAAAGGTCAAAACTAGGGACATTTATATCCAAACCAACAAAATTTCGTGTTTGTAAATAATTCGACATTTCATGATTTATGAAAATAGGATTAGACTAAATATAATTACTTAACATTAGATATACTAATAATAAATTATCCATATCACATAATCTAATCATGATTTAAACATAATTTATCATAATTATATTCGGGTTGTCACAGTTCCCCCACGCATCGTACCGCTTGATCAAAGTCCTGACGGGAGATATATCGCAGCGAACTCATTCACGTACATCTAGTATATCGAATTGTCTCTCACATGCACTGTCCCCACGAGGTATATAGTGAGTCAATTCACGTACACTCAAGTATATCAAATGGCTTGTCCACACATACCGATTTCCCTCAAAGGCAAGATGTATATCATGGAAGTCATGCTAAAGGGGGGAACCCTTCCAATTAACCCGACAATTGCATACCCTCATATAGGTGTCAAACCTAGGTCACTCATATTTAGTTTTCCAGTTACTATACTCAAAACACTGCCAAATGACGGGTCGGCATGCCGCCCAAATTTTTGCACGATTTTATCTTTTTTTAAATGGGACCCTGTCCATGAGTTTGGCAATAAGTCGAACCATGATTTTTACATATTTTTCAAACCTAATTTTTCCAACTCGGGTCTCGTCCGACATTTCTTTCTGCATTTCGGTAAACCTAATACAAGTGAGAACATAATAATAATAATAATAATAATAATAATAATAATAATAATAATAATAATAATAATAATAATAATAATAATAATAATAATAATAATAATAATAATAATAATAATGTTGAGACCCTTTTTTTCTCGCTTTTCCTCTTTCTTTACCAAAAGTGTCAAAAACACTATTCCCTCTTTTATCAATATACCAAAAGCATTTTCCTTCCTTATGCCAAAAATAGTTTTCCTCCTTTTTACCCCAAAACATTTTGTCCTCCTCTTTTCCAAAAATGTCCAAAAATATTTTCCTCCCTTTTCAAAAATAACAGTTTTCCCCTCTCTCTTTTAAAAGTAAATTCGATTTTTTCTCATTCTCAGGTCCATCGCATACCCGACCTTATCCGTCTCCTTATTAGCTTCGGTATTCTGTTGAACCATTACGAGGCTCCGTCAGTTCCCTCACTACTTCTTTCGAGCGCGAAATCCACTTTTACCTATTTTCCATGGAGATCGCTAACCAATACTGAATGTGTAGCTGGATTTGATGGCTGTCCTACCCCAACTCACTACCAAGATTGATAACCTTCAAACCGAGGTTTATGAGATGCAATGAAATTGGGTCCTAATTCTCGAAGATCCCGAGGTCCTCTTGGCTCGATTTATATGTTTACCTTCATCTGAGCCTATTTGGATCCCCAAGGAATATTATCACGCTCCACGTGCCCCTCCTGTTAATAGGACACCGCTAGCTTAGCTCCCTATGTCGAATCTTGCCCAACCAGGGGCTAACTTACTTGTGACCATTGATCTGAAGGAACAAGAATTGAACAAAGTCAGGGAGGACCTTAAGATGTTGACCAATAAGCTTGATCAGGTCTGAATCTTCGAGAACTATATGTATTACACCCATATGTATCCCTATCCTAAAGCAAGGTTGCCGAAAAAGTTCAAGATGCCTAATATTGAGAAGTTTGGGGGTAGTGTACCCCCTACTGTTCATCTCTGAAGTTACCATCGAGCTATGACTCTCCTAGGTGCCTCCAAAGAAATAATAGCCCAAATGTTTCAACAGACTTTGAAGGATAGCACTCTTAGCTGGTTATTATCTCTTGAGGAGTCAAGGATTCGTAATTGGGAGGATGTTGCTCGTGAATTCGTGTCACAGTATAAGTATAACGAAGGGTTGGAGGTTACTCGTCATGATTTAGAACTTCACAACTGAAACCCTAGGGAATATATTAACAACTTCATAGAAAGATGGAGAGAGAAAGAATCTACCGTGACCAACTAGCCTTCCGAAAAGGAGCAAGTCAGTATTATGAAGAAGAATTTATTACCCCACGTCCGAGCGGTGATGGGAGGATAGTACTGTCCCCATTTCCAAGCCCTCCTAAAAGAAGGAGTGGAGATCAAAGAAAGTCTTGCCAAGACATAAGTTTAACTGAAGAAAGTATCTAGATAGTTCACCAATACCACAATTTCAACCATCAATAACATCTCTCAGTCTGCCACTTCTCAAAAATTTGAAACCAGATGCCCATTGCGATTTTCACCAAAATGCTGGCCACACCACTGATCTGTGTTTCCACCTTTGAAATGTAATCCAAGGTCTGATTGATCGGGGTATCATAGCCCCACCAGCCAATCCTAAACCAAACACTACCCATAATCCACTTCTAAATCATACAAATGCCATCTCCCTAGAAGAAGACTCAGAATTTGATCCATCAACCCAGATCGTACCTAGTAAATCACCCATTATACCCATATATTATCCTAACCCCTCCAAGTTTGCCCATATTTTCTCCTGCATCCTACCTATTTTTTCGATCAAGCCCTGTCACTCCTTACTAGAGCATGCATTACTGCTCGTACCTGATTCAGAGAGAAAGATGTGGAATTATCAGTAGTATTGAACCAACTTCTAGAGTTCAGGCTTAAATTTCCCTCAAAAATCACCATTGACTGCCAGAGATACAGTGTGCTATTCTTGGAAGCTCAAAAATGGGATCGAGAGTCAGATAATTGGGGGGTACCTATCGATGAATTCAATTTATATGATGTTATCTAAATCATGGTAGACTTATTTCGATGAACCGGTGAAAGTTGTAGTATATCTAAGCTACTTGATGCTTTAAGAGTGTAAAGGTGCCTAGTCCCTTCACTTCTACATCTCCTCATTGAGTGGGAGGACCTATACGAAGAGGCCATTAAGGTTATGGAGTGTATTAACTTCTCGTGGAAAGAGGATGACCTTGCCACCAGATGGGGGGACGAATTCGATAGTTCAGACGAAGAACAAAGCCCAGAAAAGACTCACCCAATAGTCAGCATATGTGGAATGATGTCATTTGAGAAGAAACTAGGAGAGATCAACAAGGTGGATGAACAACCCGTGATAGATGAGGAAATGGAGTTTTTAGTTTTCCCTTCTTCAGTGAACCATATAACATATCAAGGAGGCATTACCAAGTTCCAAACTCGCAACCATCAGGGATCGATAAGGGAAAAGGTGTTGAAAAACTTCATATGCTGGAAATGACCCTCGGGGAGAGTAAGATCCTCAATCAGTTGAAGAAAACCCAACCTAACATCACTCTGTGGGGACTCTTTATATCTTCTCAATTGCACCAAAATGACTTGATCAGACTACTTATTGGACCCATAGTCCCTCCTTCCACCACACCAAAAAAGGCAGTGAATCTGGTTAGATCTCTAACATCTACCAGAATGCTATCCTTCTCCAAAGAAGAAATCCATAAGTTTTGTCCAAATCGCACCTATTCTCTCAATATCTCTGTCAACGTCATGGGAAAGACCATCCCACTTTCACTTGTCGATAATGGATCAGCTCTTGATGTTTTCCCATTGAGAACCCTCAATTGTTTAGGACTAAAAGTGAGAAACCTTGCTCCAACCTCTGCCATAGTGCGTGCTTATGATAATAATCAACGAGAAGTGATTGGATCCATAAAGCTTACAATAGGGGATGGACCTATAAATCCCGTTGTTGAATTCTAAGTCATCAACATCCTGACTTATTTCAATCTTTTGCTTAGACGACCATGGCTCCATAGTATCAAGGGTGTGTCTTCCTACCTCCATCAGAAACTGAAGTTCTTCACCAATGGGTAGGTCATCACCATCTTAGGCAATGATGATAATGCTGAGAACGCAAGAACCAGCAATCCGGTACTAGTGATACAACATGGGGAAAATGATATGCTTCTGTCAGGTTTTCGAGTCAAACCGCTTTCGCTCCCAGTAGGGGAGGATTTCAAAGATAGGGTTTGTCCAGAGCACAACCCTCATGGAAACATCAATGTGATACAGATGTTTAAGAACATGCACTTCACGCTCGAACTAGGGCTGAGAAGATGGAAACAGGGAATACTTGAACCCATAGTATTGAAGAGAGCCTTTCCTCCTTGCGATTTCGGTTATCAACCATCAGTAAAAGAACTCAGAATGCTTCGCAAACCTCGACTGAAAAGAAGGTTAAAAAGTTCCAAGACTGTCTCAAGAGATTCCTTAAATAGAAGATTTATCAAAGAGGGTGAAGAATTCCCCTTTTGCGGCTTTCCCGAACCGTGGTATGATCATGTGGACAAAAATGGCGATCTTTTTCTAAAACAGCTACTCATGGGCCAAAAGTTCCCAAAATCATGTGTAGCCACTTATTGAGTAGACTATAGTTACTACCGAAGATTCCAAGTAAAGTGACTCTAAGGATTCATTCAACTTGTAGACACTGGGGTTGACACTCTATATGGTCCACTCAAGCGCTACATCATCGGATCCATCCCGCCTGATTAAAGCTGCTAATGCACCTCTCCTCAATTGGCACGCTATACATGTTCCACTTGTTAAAATTCAACCCAACTCTGATGTTTATCCCATTTCCTCTTCTTTTGTTGTTCCTCCTTATTTTGATGTAATCGAGACCTCCTTCGATGAGGTTCTCAATATTATTTTTCCCAATAATGAAATAAACGAAGATTTTGAGTATCTTATTGTGCCTTATATTAATTGTCTTAATTCGAATCAAACTCTTAGTGATGATGATTTTTCAAATGAACAATTCTTAACTGATCTTAATAAGGTTAATAAAAAACAACATAACTGCGTTCAAGTTAATGAAGATGAAACTATTATTATTAATCTCAATTCCAGTAGCCAACTGCGCGAGATTAGGATAGGGTTTACCCTTGACGAGTAAGAGCGCACGCAACTCGAGGAATTACTGAAGGAATTTATTGATGTCTTCTCATGTTTCTATGACAACATGCCCGATATTGACCCCAAAATAGTTTAGCATAATATTCCAACTCTCCAAGAATGCAAATTGGTCAAGTAGAAACTGTGAAATCTCGACACCGAATGGTATCTCAAGGTTAAGAAAGAAGTGGTCAAACAGTTGAAAGTGGGTTTCATTCGTGTGATCGAATATCCCACGTGGCTGGCCAATATCATACTCGTGATGAAATCCGGAGGAAAGGTTCGCATGTGTGTTGGCTACCGAGACATGAACAAATCCCCTTCGAAGGATGATTACCCACTACCCAATATCAATATGATTATGGACAATACAACTAGCCACGCTCTCAAGTCATTTATTGATGATTTTGTAAGATATAACTAGATCAAGATGCAGTCGAATCATTAAGAGAAAACTGCATTCATCACCCCTTGGGGAACCTTCTGTTACACCGTTATGCCATTTGGTCTAAAAAACACAGGGGCTACCTACTAGAGGGCTGCCATAACCATATTGCATGATCTAATACGCAAATAATTCGAGGTCTATGTGGATGATATGATTATAAAGTGTAAGACTATGGAAGGTTATGTTCCCTCCCTCCGAAAGTTCTTCGAACGACTATGGCAATACCATATGCGACTTAACCCGCATAAATGTGTTTTTGGAGTTACCAAAGAAAAGGTCTTTGGATTCATGGTTAGCGAGAAATGGGTAGAAGTTGATCCTGCTAAACTAAAAGCCATACTCGAAATGCCACCACCTCGAACGGAGAAGGAAGTTTGGGGATTTCTTTAAAAAAATTACAGTATATCAGTCGGTTCATCAGCCAGCTGACTTCTATTTATGAACCCATCTTCAAAATCCTCCATAAGGATTCAACCAAGGTTTGAAATGAAACTTAAAAAGAATACTTTAACCAGATCAAGAAATACCTAACTCGACCTCTGGTACTCATATCTCCAGAACCTGGTCTTCCCCTACTCCTATACCAGACTGTAACAGATACTGCACTTGGGGCTTTGCTTGCCCAATACCTTAAAGAGTACCGAAAAGAGAGGGCCATCTATTACGCCAGTAGCAAGTTGGTCAGGTACGAAGTTAACTACACTCTCTTAGAGAAAGCCTGTCGCCCTTATCTGGGTCACCCAAAAATTACGACACTATATACTTGAGTTTCCTATTAAACTTGTGTCCCGAATGGATCCTATCAAATATCTGCTTGAGAAACCTGCCTTGTCTAGACGAATGGCCTGATGGCTGATGTTATTAGCCGAATTTGACATTATTTATGTCACGCAGAAATCCATGAAAGGAAGAACCATCTCTGGCTACCTTGCTGACCACCCTATGGAAGAAATCGGTGTTTGGATTTTTGAGTTCCCAAATGAAAATATCATTTGTACCTTACAAGAAGACCTCCAGTGGAAAATGTTCTTTGACGGCACCGCCAACAAGAAAGGGTAGGGAATTGGGATAATCTTAATATCCTCTAAAGACTCTCACACTCCCATTTCCATCAAACTCGATTTTCCTTACACCAACAACATGACCGAATACGAGGCATGTATCATAGGCCTTAAAGTCTCTCTTAAGAAAGGAATTCGATACCCAGATGTGTATGGGGATTCATCCCCCATCATTATTCAAGTACTCAGAAGATGAAAAGTCAAGGATGATAAACTCTTACCTTTCGATGCGCCCTAGAAGAGCTGGCCTCCCAATTCCAAGATATCACCTTCCATTACCTGCCCCGAGAAAAGAACAACTTAGACGATGCCTTTAGTACCTTAGCCTCCATAATTTACATGCCCGAAGGAATAACGATGTCCCCCTTCCTAGTCCATAAGCAAGATAAGCCCACTTACTTCTACCACATTGAGCTCATCACAGAAGAAGATCCTTATGTAGCCAGTTGCTGGTACTACGATATTTGGCGCCTCCTTAATATTGTTAGGTATCCTTAAGATTCTAATAAGAAATACCATGCAACCCTTCGTAAACTAGTTTCCCAAGACACTGTCTGTGATAGATCATTATTCAAGAGAAACTTTGATGGAACCCATTTACACTGCATCGCAGGGGCTGACATTGAAGAGATGATGATGAAAATCCACAGCGGCGAATGTGGACCCCACATGAATGGTCATATGCTTAAAGAGAAAATCATCCGACATGGTTATTATTAGACTAGTATGGTTCAGGATTGCACCACCTATGTTCGGAAGTGCCTTAAATGCCAGCGGTTTTCCAACACTTGCCTTACAAAGAATTATACAACATGACTTCTCCTTAGCCATTATCCACATGGGGAATAGATATCATAGGGAAAGTTACACCCAAAGACTTAAACGACATGAATTAATCTTAGTTTCCGTCGATTACTTCACTAAATGGGTCGAATCTGAGTCATACGCAGTTCTAAATGCCAAGAAGGTGGCCAAGTTGATCCAAAAGAAATCATTTGTCGATATAGGTCATGTACAAGCTAGTGTTAGACAATGGGTTACATTTTGAAGAATAAGTTACAAAAGTCATCGACGAGTATGGATCCAAAGACATAAATATTCTCCCCACCTACCTCAAAGCAACAATGCAGTAGAAGCCACCAATAAGAACCTCAAAGCAATCATCAGCAAGATGATCGAGAGTTGCTGAGATTGGGACGATCGGATCCCTTACGCCCTCTGGGCTACCGCACTTCATTTAGAGTATCTATTGGGTCTACCCCTTACTCTCTAGTATATAAAATCAAAGCAGTCCTACTCGTTAAGCTGGAGATTCCTTCACTACGTGTCATGCTTGAATGTAAAGTCTGCGAGGAAGACTGGCATCAGAGCTGTCTTGACGAGTTGTCACTCTTGGTTGAAAGGAGGTTAAAAGATTCATATCATATACAAGGGTACCATCACCGAATAGCATGATCATTCAACAAGAGAGTTACGAACCATGGTGTCCGAGAAGGGAATTTAGCCCTTAAAGAAATTATGGATCCTATTTGGGTCCCCAGGGGGAAATTAAAGCTCAATTAGAGTGGCCCCTACATGAACAGCATAATTGGGCTTCCCCTCAGAACGTCCGAACGATCTTCCCGCCAAGCATCTAGAACATTAAGGGTCTTTGCCAGTATCGTCGCCACAAGATTGCAATGGTATGACATCCACGAAATGATGGCTGAAAGTTGTGGGGCCACCAATAGGTCCCCGATCACCACCAATAATTTTAAAGTTAATCCCAGGGCAACAACTGCAACATCAATACATTATCTTCAACAAACTAGATTCAACACAATCTAATGAAGGCAACAAGCACCATTTTACAACCCAACTTTTTATCCTCTAATACATATACAAACCAAGCCTCCAAGGCCTTCCTTCACTCAAAAATTCCAAAAAAACTCATTTTTTGGAATTTTTCTCAAAATAAGTCCTTTCAAAAGGGAAACACTTTTTCAACCAAGTCACCGAGGACATCTTTTACTCAAGCATATTCAAATATTTTACATAAAATAGACTTTCTCCTATTTCTCTCAAAATAAAAGCTCAACAGGAAATTAAAGTCCATGTAGAGTAAACCAATAAATCAAGATAATCAAACAAAATATTCATTTCTTTCCTTTTTTGAGTCTCTTTTTAGGTCTAATGTCACTACATCAAGCATTCAAATGCTAAGCTCCCACAGTTAGTGATGAATATGCAAGGATTCCCGAGGGGAAAGGACCAAAATTGTCAAATCATCTTCACCGCAACCCTCTCTCCTAGGTATCAAACGTACCCATCAACCGTCGCAGCTACGCGTTCCCCCTAGTCATCCCCGTGTGCTAGATGGCTATCCCCCAGGGATAGAATGTCACCTGCAAGATCCCTAGAATAAAATCAATATCTAAGAAAGGCCATCGTAGAAAGGTGGTCTTAAGAGAAAAAAGAATTCTCCCTCTCGTTAGGCCATTCAAGATCGATCGACACTGTCCTTTCACCTACCCGAGGAAGCCTAAAAGATCGTGCCACTGCCGTTTGGCATCCCCTGCACCCTGCCAGTCAGCACCTCTCTGAAATTTCATATAAAAATTCCCATAAAAGGCCAAAAAATCCCAAAAAATCCTTTGAAAATTCTTAAGTTACCAAATGAATTTTAAAACCCTTTTCACCAAGAAAAATATTTTTAATACCACACTTACTTCCCTACCAGAACACTTACTTCCCCAACAAAATTTCTAAAAATCAATTGGATATATCCCCAGCAACATTTCCAAAGGACACCATAGAAATTGAGAAAATTCCTCCACAAGGATGCATCTAATCCACGGATTGATATCTTTTCCCTAGTGGAGTCTCCGAAAACCCTCAAGAAAACTGTGCCTTAAAGCCCTCAGAATTGGCTTCGACTCGCAGAATTAGTCACCTCTATTAAAGCTCTCATAATTGGCTTTGACCCGAAGAATTGGTCATCTCTACTTAAGCCCTCAAAATTGGCTTCATCCCTCAGAATTGCTCATCTCTACTTCGACCCGCAGAATTGGTCACCTCTACTAAAGCCCTTAGAATTTTCTTTGACCCGCAGAATTGGTCATCTCAACTTCGACCCACAGAATTGGTCACCTCTACTTAAGCCCTCAGAATTGGTTTCGACCCTCATAATTGACTTCGACCCTCAGAATTGGTCGCTCCTACTTAAGCCCTCAGAATTGGCTTTGACCCTCAGAATTGGTCTCTCCCACTTAAGTCCTCAGAATTGACCTCGACTCTTAGAATTGGTCGCTCCCACTTAGGTCCTCAGAATTGACCTCGACCCTCAGAATTGGTCGCTCCCACTTAGGTCCTTAGAATTGGTCGCTCCCACTTAGGTCCTTAGAATTGACCTCGACCTGCAGACTTGGTCGCTCCCATCTTAGTTCCTCAAAATTGACCTCGGTCAACAGAATAGGTCACTCCCATCTTAATCCCTAAGAATCATCTTCGACTCGCAAAATTGGTCGCTACAACTTAAGGTCCTCAGAATTGAGCTTGGCACACATAATTAGTCCATTAAGCCCTTAGAATTGACTTCGACCCTCAGAATTGATCGCTATAAGTTAAGGTCCTCAGAATTCACCTCGGCCCGTAGAATTGGTCGCTCCCATATTAGGTTCTCAGAATTGACCTCGGCCCACAGAATTGATCGCTCCCATCTTAAGCCCTCAGAATTGGCTTTAACCTGCAGAATTGGCCACCCCATCTTAAGCCCTTAAAATTGGCTTCGACCGTAAGAATTGGTCGCTCCCTACCCTAGGTCCTCAGAATTGACCTTGGCCCATAGAATTGGATATCCCCAGCATTACCTTAGTTCCATATTATTGGTCTCCCTCTGAATCGGTCATCCTCGTCCTTTAGGTTCGCAGAATCGACCTCCTTTACAAAACATTATGTGGTTTCTATTCAACGACTTTCACTTATTCCAATCTCATCCATCTAGGGGATCTATAAACGCCACATTATAGGACCCCATAATCTCTCCTTAGGTCTCTAGCACCTCCCCATTTCACTACAAACCCTAGGTCATACTCTGAGTACCGATCTAGAGGCCATAGAGCTCCCCTAGGCCCCATTTAACTTCAATCAACTCTATCATCAGACATAAAGATCAATGAATCAGCAAAGGGCTCTAAATCCCCTTTCCAATGGTGTGCACCATGCGCGAATCGACAAAACGATTTGGACGAATGGATCATTTTACCACGAAAAATCAATTTGGAGACCATCGGGTGCTCTCAAACCCTAATTTGACCCCAACCAACTTCATCGTCAGGGCAGAAGCTCTTTAAATCTTTGAAGGGAACTGAAAAACCTTTCCCATGGTCTGCCCTGTGCATGAAATGGCATAACCGTTCAAATGAACAATTCATTTTCCCCCAAAAATTAATTCGGAGGCCATCAGGCGCTCCCGAGCTTCGTTTGACCAAGGTAAACTTTTAGCTCAAATGAGACAGAATGAATCTTCAAACGGAACAGAATACCCTTTCCAACGAACTATCCCATGAACGATTCAGCCTTATGGTACGGATGAATGACCCATTTTACTTCGGAAGTTCACCGAGCGCCTTCGGGCCCTGGTTGACAAAAGTTAACTTTCCAAACCGAGAAATTATCTTTTAAATGTCTAATTATCTCGCATAACCTTTCCAACTGTCCACCCCGTGCACAATTTTGACTTATCATTCGGAGGAACGATCCATTTTTGTCCGACGATCTCCCATCCAAAGGACCGATGAGCACTTTCGAGACACGTTTAACCCAAAATAAACTCTCGGACCCGAGAGCAGATAAAAAGACTCCATAAGGTCTCTAAATTACCTTTCTAATGGCATGGCCCATCCTTGATTTGGATCAATGAATTGCGTTCTATGACCGTTTTTTTGAAAACATCTACACAAGACTGCCACTTGGCAGGTCCATTTCTCTGCCTATCGGCTATGTCCCTAGGGTTACCTGTCGATTGGTAGGGATAGGGATATGACGATTGGCACCCCCTTACCCTGTAAATGGAGGGCATGACCTCACTTCCAAATCATACCTCAGATCGATCAATATCAGTGATCTCAACAACATTCTCTCGTAATCAACAAAGTTTACTTATGTGACATTCCTTTCCATCTTACATTCCCATCCTTTTCATACCCAATTTCGAAAAATCTCATTCTCTCACATCCAATATTCATCTCAACATCCAAGGGAGCTCATCAAAGATCATGATCAAGCTTCAATTCTCCAAAGAAGGTCCAAAATCCTTCTCTCTCACTTTAAACTTCTTTTTTTGTATTAATTACACGAATTCATAATTTAGCTTTTACTTTAATTCATACACATTAATATCTCACCTTTTTATTTGTTGTATTTCCCATAATTTATTTTGCTATAAAAGAACTCAAAACAAACAAAAAGAGGGTTACACCTATTAATACCAACGGGATCACCCATTACAATTTCTCAAAACTAAAACACATTTTCCACACACGCACATATAATAAATTCACGTTCGAATCAATGGGATAGACACCACCCACATTTCGCATACAAACTACGTGTAATTTGATGCCTTTATAGGCTACGTAGGTGTTTCAAGCTAAAACCTGAGACTCGAGTCCAATTTTCTCATTTTCACATTTGTCAACTTTTCATTTATACATTATTTTAATATTCATTATATATGTGATCCTTATTAGCATTTTATCGAAACATATATTATCATTTCATTATAACGATCAATATCTCGATAAATTCATACATCATACTTTCTAAATATTATTTTGGGAACATTCCTATGGATGACCTCACTCTATCGTTTCCATGGTATGAGTTCGGCAATTCTTATCACCATTTATATATACAGGTGCACACACTTCACAAAAAAAATAAGGAAAATAGTAACACAAGCCCATGAGAGACCGAAAGGGTGGGATGGGTGCCTAATACCTTCTCATTCCGTAACTTAGCCCCCGCACCTTTTAACTATTGGTTTCGTAAGCATCAGTTTGTGTTTGATGTTGTTCTCTCGAGGGGGCGACAAGTTCTTTTACCTGTTTTGTGCAAAATAGGCTGGCAATTCCATCTCTTTACATTCAACCCACACTAACGGCGGTCGAAGCTCTCTTAGAGAAAGCGGGCGCGAGACCTTTTTTCCCCCTTTTCATCTCCTCGAGAAGAAAGAGAGAGGAGATGATCCGGGATGGCCATAGGGATGGCCTAAGGCACTGAATCATAGGAAATAATAGAGCTAGTTTGGTCATTGTTTAAACAAAGGGAAAGGGTTATCGGTTAAATGATGAGGCATTGAAATAAATAAGGGTAGAGGTGTGTTGGTAAAAAAATGATGGTTGCCTTAGGAATTTAAGAACTGGTCATTTAAGGCTTCTTCTTAAAATGCCTTTTTTCACTGCTTTAGGAGCAA
Source organism: Sambucus nigra (assembly GCA_949130495.1). Classification (NCBI taxonomy): domain Eukaryota; kingdom Viridiplantae; phylum Streptophyta; class Magnoliopsida; order Dipsacales; family Adoxaceae; genus Sambucus; species Sambucus nigra. The sequence continues at coordinate 112,992,405 of OX422216.1, forward strand.
TGAGAAGAACAAAAAAATGAAATAAAACTCGAAGCCTTGGCTTTTGATTTTTGTGCTCAAAGGAAGAGGAATAACGTTGGTTTTCAGGCCATCTCCCTTACATGCCTTCTTTTCCAATCATTGTAATAATGGACAACCAAAACCAGCATTCATCAATCATTCATCTTTTTTTGCGATGGCCAATAATTAATAAAAGAGGGATCTCATATCCTCTTCCTGAGTACAACACTGAAGAGAAAAATTAAGCAAAGCACTTACTGACACCGAGGAAAGTAACATTGAGGTCAAAAGGGAAAAAAGTTGAGCTTAGACCCCAATTATTTTTGTATTTCCAAAACCAGGTCCTAAGTTACTTTAAGAGAAGCATTCGAGGGGAATTTTCAAAGTCATATTAAACAAGTTTTTTCCATGCATATCCCATCTCAATGCAAATTTCCATATTCAACAAGTTTTCAAAGCCATATTCAACAATTTTCAAAGTTCATCTTGTGTCACACATATCCCATCTTAATGCAAATTGCCATAAGGACCTTATTTATGCATGCCTGATAACACAAATTACCAAATTTCCATTTTAATGGACTTTTCAAAGTAAATGATTTCGAATGGATCATTTTTCATATGTTTTAGAAATATAACATTTTGATGATAAAAACATGTGCATAAAATGTGGAAAAAAAATATGCGGGGGAATACTAAAGTGCATCATGGGTCATTTACCATATCCGAAAAGGTTCAAAAATCCATCCGAGAATTTTAGTCGATGAAGAGATGCAATGAAAGTCATCTTGGGCGCGAATAAATCCGTGTATAAAACTCAAGCATTCAGTCACACAATAAATATCAAGGATATGCTCTTCGATTAAAATAAAAAATCCTATACCTCCAAAAAATAAAATATTTCGACACTGAATAAGCCAATAAATAATTTTATATATTTTCATTCTCCCCTTATGGCTGTTCTGTTGAAAATCACAAAATATCCCAAAATCTCAAAATACATGCAAATCCCACCATATACAATAAAGTTTCAATCATCATTCTGCATCACCCATAACCATAGAACAAATAACATATAATACTTGACAAAACAAACTAAGATGATCCATGATAAGATACCTGCAAAGCTCAAAAAATACAAAACCATCAAGAAAGTAACATCAATGTAAAGGAAAGACTCCCCTATATAGGAACTATCCCTGAATAAATGCACTATCATAGATAATATTTTCTCCCCCTTTTCTCCCCCTTTTTTCCATTAAATAAAACTAGGTTAACTGAAACCATAGAGCTTAAAAGATACGAGAGATAAAACGTATATAAGAAGGATAAGAATAGGACAATTAATCTCATGGAAGATATATACAAAAGCTTTATCCCCATAAATCGCATGTGGGATATCCAAAAAAATAAATCACAAGATATCAATCGTAAAGGAATATAGTCAATAATAAAGAAAGGGTGACCATAAGATATCGAGGGATAAACCACACAAGAAACACATGCTAACATAAAAGAATATGAATCATGAAGTCTAAAAAATGTAGTATGGAAATACATCCACGAATGAATAACATCTAAAATAAAGAGATACAAACTCCACCTAAAGAAAATATCTCACCCTAAATTTACGGATGCAAATAGAAAACCATGAAGAATATAACAAATTAATGCATATGAAGCATGTGAAAACATGATAGGTGTAGGAGTCTTACAACAAGATCTCATGGAAGAATGTGACAAAGACATGTGAGAATGGACATGGAACATGTGAATAAAAATGAGAATCTAAAAAAATTAATCACATATCTCCAAATATATCATGACTAGAAACATATAAACTCACAGAAGATATTCAGCAAGATAGTGTGGGGACCCATTTATTATGGTCAATGAGAGTAGCTAAACAGGACCAAGCTGTTCAAGGGGCTGCCCGACCTAAATAATATTTTCAACTAGCAAACGTATATTTAATATACAATAAAACACTTAAATATATACTCAAATCAACCTCCAGGAATCTCGGTAGAGATATTCAGGTGGTTTATGATATATCCAACATGACTATTGAGTTCCTTGTGCGACTCAACCTCCATGAGATAAGATCTATAAATTGTAAATCCTGACCCGGGGCCAAGGGATGAAAAAACTTAAGATTTTAAGAGAAAATAAGAACAAGTAGCCTCCCCGTGGACATAGGCAAGTTGCCAAATCATGTATATCGTTATTGTGCGTGTGATTTCTTTTACTTTCTGCTCGTTGTGATTATTTTCATGGATTCATTTACTGTGATATTTTCTGCACTTACAATTGGCGCCGTTTACCAGAAAGCCCGTAATGTCTCACCAGAATAGCAACATTGCCCAAGTTGGAAACGTCTAAGAAGACCTAGTTGCTCCTAGGGTCAGTTCTAAGATTCTCCAGCATAAAAATCCTATATTTCTCCAGGACTGGCAACCCTTTATAGAAAGACAGGGCCACCTAGGTCTACCCAGATTTCTAGGTTGGTCGATGCTTATGAAGCCAGGATTTATGAATAAGAGGAGGTTGTATGCCACCAAGCAGAAGAAAATGCTCGCCTATAGAGGCAACTCGAAATAATAGAGTGAGGCATCCAAATGGCCCTCGAAAAACATCGTGATATGACTCTTAGTCCTCAGGCGAGCAACACTCATAGCCGAGGGAGGAGCTCAAGGTAGGACCAGGAAAGAACTGAACGTGATAGGTTAGAGCATGGACGATCAGAGCATGGCTAACAAGAAAGATTCCACAAAAGTAATGATTGACAGAACGAAGACCTAAGAATTCTGGTCCGTTGGGAGATGGACCAACTTCCAGCCCACTGAGGAGCCAAATAAACTAGAAAGCTAGCGAGAAGAGATTTAAACACTTAAATGAAGTCCCATTTTTTAAGGTAAATTGAGCAGGTTGAGCCCCCGAAGAAATTCACTATCCCTAAGTTCAAGGTCTACGATGGGAAAAGAAACCCCATAGACCATGTCAGACAATGTTGGCAAACAATGACCTTATGAAGCCATAATAATGCACTTATGTGCAGGATTTTCCTATCTAGCCTACATTATGTAGCACAAAAGTGGTTTGAGAGGTTTCCTCATAGGTCGGTCAGAAATTTTACAGCTCTGGCAGAGGCCTTCACGATGCGATTCATAACCAACTGCACCTATCCCAAGCGGATGGATGCACTTCTCACAATAAAGAATAAGCCTTAGGGGAACCTTCGAGATTACACCAAAAGATATTAGGAAGTTCCTAATAAGATCGAGGACTGCTGGGAGTAGGTCGCCACAATATTTTTCAAAATCAGTTTGTCGACCACCTCTTTGCTGCACCAGTCCCTTACTAAGAAGAAGACCAGCACCATCGATAATCTTATATCCCGTATCGATAAGTAAAAATAAGTGGAAGACATGGTTCATCCTAATGGAGGGTACAAAGGTCGAGCAAAATATAATAAAGGAACAGAGAAGAACGATACCCAGAAAATAAGATACAAAAATGGGGGCAAGAATTGCTCTAATAATGGGAATAAGGCTGACCCCTCCAAAGAATTCCAGGCTATTAACACAGTCTTCAAGGAACCTATTTATTAGATTCTCAACAAAATCAAAGATGATCCATTCATTAAATGTCCTAAGAAGATAGGAGGTGACCCAACTATAAGGAACAATGCACTGAGATGCGCATTCCATAAGGAGGGCAGTCATTGAACCGAGAATTATAAAGATGTGAAGTCACATTTGGAAGAGCTAGTTCAATAAGGTCACCTCAGTAAGTATGCTGAGAAAAAAGTGGATAAGGTCACAACTAATGGCGATCAAAAGCTAAACAACATCCTCTATGATGATACATGACATGAGTTTGCAGTAATCCATGGGGCATCAGACCTTAAGTAGATCCAGGGCAATGTCATTTGAATGTAACTCAAGAAGGTGACTGTCATGATGGAAGCCTTTTAAATTGACCCTGCCAAGATCCAGGAAGGAAAGCGTCGATGACCAGAAGAGGTCGACTACACCAAGCACATCGTGTTGATCGATGAAGATTTAGCTGCGGTAAGAACCCCACATCATGATGCGTTGGTGATCACACTCAAAATTGCCAATTATGATGTTGATAAGATACTTATGGACTATGGGAGTTCGTCCAAAGTGATGTACCTAGAACTGTTCCACAAACTGAAGCTAAATATTAACGACCTCAAAGAGGCCACTATTTCGCTGGTCGGTTTTGTAGGGAAGATCACGATGCCGCTAGGAAAGATAATCTTACCGATAATGGCTAGAAACATATCAAAACTAATTGAGTTTTTGGTGGTGGACACTGAGTCCACACACCATTCAATTTTGGTCAGAGGTTAGCTTCACATCATGAAGTTTGTACCATCAACCTACCATCAAAAGCTAAAGTGAATTACCGACGGGGCGTGGTTGAAATTCATGGTGACCAGGCTACGGCTAGGAAGTACATTATTGTAACTATCTTCCCGAAGAAATAAAAGAGAAAGGAAACAGAGAATGATAAGGAGGGAGCTGATAATACGCAAATATTGCGTATTTCATCCGTCAAACCTACACATTTTAGCCCCCTCGGGTGCCTTATCTCTATATTTAAGCCCGTTAATAAGGCAACCTCTGTTAATATTGTTAGCATGCTATATGAGGTATAATTGGGATTTTGTAGGTATTTAGGTACTAAGTATGGAGTTCGAATTCATTTCGCTCAAGTTCCGTATGCAATCTCATGTTCAAGGTCAATTCGGTCAATCCACAATTTGGGCACCTGGCCCAACATTTACATGGAATTTGTATCCCTCCTTGCAAGATTCATATGTCCATAAACGGTGCGCGATTCGGATCCCTAACGAAGAAGTTACAGCACTTTTGGCGGAAGAGAAAAGCATTAAAACCAAAAGAGGGGAGAAGAGAAGAAGAAAAGAATGCAGTATGCTGCTTTGATTCTCCCCTGCTTGATCGATTGATCGATCAAAAGGATCCATCGATCCTTGTTGACATGGGATATTTTGTTCATGATCGATCGATCGACCAAAGGGGTCGATCGATCGATGCCCTATTTTCTGTAGATATTTTCCTTTTCTTTTCTTTCTTCTTTTCTTTTATTCCAACTTACTATATAACCCAATTTTGTTGTAATATCAGATATACTTAGTTTTAGAGGATATTTTAGGTAAGGTTTTGGTTTGGAGAGATCATCTTCTTCTCTTCTTGGGGTGACATCCATTTGGTTTTGTAAGGTTGAACTTTCCATCTCATTTACCATTAATATAGTTTTGTTCATTTTTCCTTGCTTTGTAATTTAGTTTCCATGATTTGTAGTTAGTTTAAATTCTTTATTTCTTACTTTCCTAGTTTAATCAGTATAATTTCATTTAATTCATGTATTGCCCTTAGATAAATAGGGTCGGGATTTCGTTCCTCCATTTTCGGGCCCCATGCTCCAAAAATTAGGTTTTGTGCAAAATTGCGTTTAATTGAACCCGCGCGAATTAAAGTTGGATTATTATGCATTTAATTTTCTTTGTCATGCAACGGTTGTGTTTATAGCGATAATCCGAATTTAATCCGTGTGCGACCAATTTTCGGTTAATTATTTATTCTCGCAAATTTGGCTTAAATTCCTTATTGTGTGAAGTTTATGATTAATTCATAATGCTCGATTAAATTGCTCTCCAGCCAAAATTCTAATTAGTAGTTGTTTCTATCCGTATGGTTGGATGATATCCTGATCCTCGCTTTTACTTTATTTAGACTTAACTTCTCTCTTTTCTTTTATTTACATTCACACATCACCTTTTTACACTTTTATTCCGGAATTAATAATCCAATTAAAATATGTCAAACACTCTTTGTGGATTAGATACCCGACTTACCGCTATACTTGTAGCGTAAGTGTAGTCATAACTTTGGTTTGTTTGTATTAAGGCGGTGAAACTAAAACAACGATTAATGTCTTTACACACGCTACTTTTCACGCATTAATCAAAATGGCATCGTTGCCGAGGAGTGTTTTGTTATAGATTGTAATTGTCTTATTAGTTCGTAGTATTCTTTCTTTTGTATTTGTATTCTTTCTTTTAACGTTTTTTGCAGGACTTTTACATTTGAGCGCCAAGAACCTCTTGAATTTTTCCGTGCGCGCATCATCTTTGTGGAAATAGCCATTTCGAGCCATCTTTGGGGTAAGCATGTCTTATTCCAATCCTTTTGGTAATCATTATGTTAATTCTCAAAATCCCTGTACTCCTACGACTTTTGGTCAATACTCAGAGTCCCAAAAAATTGCAACATCTAAAATGGTTTTGAGCGAGTATTACAAAAGTCAAGCTTTGGAGTGCGTATATTTTGAGGATGATGATAATGATTTTGGCCCTTTACCTCCTTATAATAGGAGTTTTGAAACGAATTGCAATAGTTTTCAAAACTCCTTTAATAATGAGTTTAACTTTTGTGTCGATAATGATTTTCAAACTTCTCATTTTCAAGCATCCGCACCTCGGCCTATGACTTTCGGCGAGGGTTTGCTTATGCTTGAGAACGATAGGTATGAAGAACGTTATCGGGAAGAACATCGTTGTTGGGAGCAAGACTTGGATTTATTATTCAAATCCGATGACGATTTCTCTTTCGAGACTTTTGAATTCGAGGAATGTTTGGAACCAAATGAGGACTTTGGGCCTTCTTTAGAACAAACTATTCGTCACTTGGCCCATCTTGTAATTGAGAATGAAAGCGAGGATGAAATGGATGTAATATCTATTTGTAATGAGATGATTTCTTCTTTGGATCACAAAGAAGAAAGTTTCACTGAAAATGATCCTATCTCCTTTGAAATTCCAACTTTGAGCGATGATAACTCATATCTTGAGTTTGAATTTCTTTCCTCCCCATTTTCATTCTCCGTTATCACAACGTCACAAGTACCCGATGAATCGGTACCGAACTTTAAAACGTTCAACCCTTTCACTGACGAGGAGTACTTGCTCGATTTGCTTTCCATGAAGGCATCTTTGCCCTCATGTGCGCCACCTCCCATTCCGCTTGCTAAATCTTTGGGAGGAAATTCAGTTTTTTTTGGTCCCCTAGTGTATTTGTCACCCGTTTTATCCAAATCCCCCATCCTCCCTCCCAAATTTTTATTTGTAGATGGTTCACCCTTTCCACCACCCACGTGTCTTCCGTCGTCTGAACGGAATTCCTATTTTCTGGGAGGCATGCATGAGAGGGAAGGTCCACCATTGATCTTCCGAAGTCAAAATGTTGTTTGGGTGGACCCTAAAAAATTTAGACTTCTAGTGTACAGTTAGTTATGAGTCTAAATGGTAGGTTGTACATAGTTAGCTTTTTCTTTCTTTCTTTCTTTTTATTTTAATCTAATGTAATTAGTTAACTTTTTTTTATTTGTTTTCGCTATGCTTGTTACTAACTTGTTTTGTAGAATTATCGGACTCGCACTTTTCGGAGATCGCTCCATTTTGGGTAATATCAGTCTTTTCCTTCTTTAACTTGGTTCTTAATTAAGATTGAGGATAATGTCAAGTTTTAAGTTATGGGGTGTGGTATATTCTATCCATTTCATTATTTAGTCCATGTTATTCCTCTCATGTTAGTTACTTAGTATGCTTTTCTTAGAAAAATTAAAAATTTCAAAAAGATTTTCTTTCTTTTTTCTCCTTTTTTGGGCATTTTGCCTTTGTTTCCGATGATAAATTTCAATAATTTCCCGATCCAATTGACAACCCAATGATGCATGTTCTCGATTTTAGAAGTTATTAGAATTTGGTCTCAATTATTGATATTATGAATAACTTCATGAATTAAACTTTAATCCCATGAGCACATGCGTTTTTCTTGTTATATTGATTTGGTTTGAGATTTTTATAACTCGGTAATCTTTTGTTGCATTGTGTGTACTTACACCGAGTAAGCTTTGTACTTTTTGTCATTTGTGAGTGTATACACTATTCTTTTCTCATTTAAAACATTGAATTCGTTGGTAATCTCACTATTCTTTCATTTGACCGTTCATTAATTGAGTTCATACTTGAAATGTGTTACTTGATCATGATTTTCATATATTGTTTTGATTTGAGAATTGCGTAAACTTTTGGAAATGATCATAGGCATTCTTTGTTATATCACCCATATTAGCCTTGACCTCACCCTTATATGTTTACCCTCGTTAACCCCTTTGGGCCTAAATATAGCTTTTCGTTTCATAACCCCATTCCCATAACCAACTCTAAATTGGAGTTTTAGCCCATATATACACTTTCCACACCCTTGTTCGAAATATTACTTGGGATTGAATGATATTTTTATGATGTCGGTTGCAATGTAGGCATATGAGAGTTTGATAAGTAAAGAAAAGAGATGTGAAAAAAGTGATGAAAAATAGAAAGCAAAAAGAAAAAGAAAACAAAAGAAAAGAAAAATAAGAAAAGAAGAAAAGAAAAGAAAGAGAAAGTTGTAAGAGTTGTGCATATAGTTCAATAAGCTTTGATTACTCTCCCCGATGATATATGTAATGCCGTTTTGAAACTTGTTTTCCAATTTTGATATTTCCCGCATTTTCATATTATTTCGAGTTTTCATTCCGAACACTTTGAATCGGTATATACATTCCTTCGTTTCGTACCCTAGCCATACCTACATTACAACCCTAGTAAAGTCCTATGGGATCTTAGGTTGATGTAATTTAAAAGTCATAATAGTTTTGATAATCTGTAAAAATGCATTTCGCCTCTTTTAGTGTGCGGTATCCTTTCATTGAGATTACGATTTTTCAGTTATATATAGCGTTCTTCATTTGTGACATGTGTACGGCCCAGTTTCCATTTCCATTTACTATTTAGCCCCGCATGTCTCGTGTGTTACCTCCTTGTTTCAAGTGAATTCATTTGATGAGTGTAATGCCCGTGAGGATTGACTTTTATGCATGCTTTGATATTTCGTATTCGATTTATTTAAGTTTTTGCCAAATCATATCTTGCATGTGCTCACTCCCCTCCCACATTTTAAAGTTTCAATTCGTTGAGGTGCATTCGATAATGTTAATAACTGCGGAATTTTCACGTGAATTCGTTTGCTATGCTAATAACATGTTGAAATCTTATTCGTGTTGTTGGGTTTGTCGCATGTGATTGGGCATATTTTGAGTAAACGTTATGATGTTTGTGGGTATCATCCCTGAAAACCCTCACGAGACTACACTCGTCCACTAGGGTAACCTAGGGGTTTAACGACTTATTGCATATGCTAAATGCAATCGAATTGCCCGCGAAAGTATCCTTATGTGTTTATACCATATTTTTGTACTTATCTCCTATTTTTGTTTACTTGTTGTTCTTGGTGCATCTTATTTCATCGCTAGGGACTAGCAATGTGTGAGTTAGGGGGTGATAATACGCAAATATTGCGTATTTCATTCGTCGAACCTACGCATTTTAGCCTCCTCGGGTGCCTTAATCTCTATATTTAAGCCTATTAACCAGACAACCTCGGTTTATATTGTTAACATGCTATATGAGGTATAGTTGGGATTTTGTAGGTATTTAGGTACTAAGTATGGAGTTTGGACGCATTCCACTCAAGTTTCGTATGCAATCGCACGTTCAAGGGTAATTCGGTCAATTCACAGTTTGGTCACCTGACCCGACATCTACACAGAAGTTGTAGCCCTCCTCGCAAACTTCACGTGGCTGTGAACGGTGCGCGATTCGGCCCCCTAACGAATAAGTTACGACACTTTTGGCGGAAGAGAAAAGCATTGAAACTAAAAGAGGGGAGAAGAGAAGAAGAAAAGAATACAGTATGCTGCCTTGTACTTATCTCCTATTTTGGTTTACTTGATTTTGCTTGATCGATCAAAAGGATCAATCGATCGATCCTTGTCGACATGGGATATTTTGTTCATGATCGATCGATCGACCAAAGGGGTCGATCGATCGATGCCCTATTTTCTGTAGATATTTTCCTTTTCTTTTCTTTCTTATTTTCTTTTATTCCAACTTACTATATAACCCAATTTTATTGTAATATTAGATATACTTAGTTTTAGAAGATATTTTAGGTTAGGGTTTGGTATGGAGAGCTCATCTTCTTCTCTTCTTGGGGTGACATACAATTGGTTTTGTAAGGTTGAACTTTCCATCTCATTTACCATTAATATAGTTTTGTTCTTCATTTTCCCTTGCTTTGTAATTTAGTTTCCATGCTTTGTAGTTAGTTTAATTGCTTTATTTCTTGCTTTCCTAGTTTAATTAGTTGTAATTTAATTTAATTCATGTATTTCCTTTAGATAAATAGGGTCAGGATTTCGTTCCACCATTTTCGGCCCCCAAGCTCCGAAAATTAGGTTTTGTGCAAAATTGTGTTTAATTGAACCCGCGCGAATTAAAGTCGAATTGTTATGCGTTTAGCTTTCTTTGTCATGCAACGTTAGTGTTTATAGCAATAATCCGAATTTAATCTGCGTGCGACCAATTTTCGGTTAATAGTTTATTCTCGCAACTTTGGCTTAAATTCCTTATTGTGTGAAGTTTATGATTAATTGATAATGCTCGATTAAATTGCTCTCGAGCCAAAATTCTAATTAGTAGTTGTTTCGATCCTTATGGTTGGATAATATCCTGATCCTCGCTTTTACTTTATTTAGACTTAACTTCTCTCTTTTCTTTTATTTACATTCACACATCACCCTTTTACACTTTTATTCCTGAATTAATAATCCATGTAAAATCTGTCAAACACTCTCTGTGGATTCGATACCCGACTTATCGTTATACTTGTATCGCAAGTGTAGTCATAACTCTGTTTTGTTTGTATTGAGGCGGTGAAACTAAAACAATGATTAGCGTCTTTACACGCGCTACTTTTCACCCTTGATCAGGAGCCCAGGAGGGGATTGTGCCCTCCAAATAGCAATTACGATACGACCGACCAGGGGTGGAAGAGACTAGAATCCACCTCGACAATAGCGTCATTAAAAAACTAGAAGAAGTTGTAGCCGATGATAACTTTTTCGAAAGGAATTTTGTGATCGGAGTTGCTCTCACCAATTAAGAGAAAAAAGAGTTAGTAGAATTTCTCAAAAGAAACTTAGATGTTTTCGCTTGGGAACCGTACAAATTACCGGGGATCGACCCCAGTGTAGCCTGCCATCGCCTGCATGTGAATCCAACCTTTAAGATGATCACTCAAAAGGCTCGTCGAATAGCCCCTGAGAAGGCTAAGGTAGTGGAAAAGGAAGTAGGGAAGATATTGGATGCAGGATCCAACAGGGAGGTTCAGTGACCTAAATGGTCATCTAACCCAGTGATGGTACCCAAGAGCAATGGCAGCTGGAGGGGTTATATAGATTTCACCAACCTCAATAAGGCATATCCCAAACATAACTTCCATCTCCTAAAGATAGATCAGTTGGTCAACGCTATAGCGATGCAGGAAAGGATGAGATTCATAGACGCATATTCTGGATACCATCATATCCCTTTATTGAGGATCGACCAGGATAAAACCTTCTTCATAATCACCATCGGGATATACTGTTACAAGGTTATGCCATTTGGTCTCAAGAACGCATGAGAAACTTATCAAAGGTTGTTCACCAGGACGTTCAGCAAACAGATGGGGGAAATGATGGAGGTATACATTAACGACATTCTAGTCAAAAGAAAGAGCAAGGCCAACCATCTTATAGGCTTAGCAACAACCTTTGAGATCCTTAGGAAATATCGGATGAAGCTTAATGTGAATAAGTGTTCATTCGATGTCCACTCAAGAAAGTTCCTAAGTTATCTAGTTAGTAAAAGGGGAATCGAGGCCAACCCATATTAGATCGATGCTATCATAAGAGTCCAGCCTCCTAAAACGTTGAGAGATGTTCAAAACCTTACTGGAATGCTCGCGACACTCAATCGATTCATCTCCAAGTCTTCAAAATGCTGTTGACCATTCTTTCAGCTACTAAAATAGGACAAAGGCCTCATATGGGATGATGACTGTTCACGAGATCTGGAAGAAATCAAGTCCTACCTTAGTCATCCACCCCTCCTAATAATTCCAAATAATGGTGACCCACTATATCTTAACATGGTAGTATCATACCATGCTGTGAACTCCACATTAGTATGTGAGAAGGAGGGATGACAACATTCGGTTTACTACGCTAACAAGACACTCTTGGACACTGAACAACAGTACCTGCCTCTGGAGATGCTTGCCTATGCTCTGGTGGTTTCTCTAAGGAAGTTTACCAATTACTTAGAAGCCCACTCCATAATCGTAATCACTTCTTACCTACTCAAGATCGTTCTATAGAAAGTCGACCTATTTGGAAGACTCTAAGATGGTCGATTGAACTTGGGAGATTTGATATCCACTTCCATCCTAGAATGGCGATCAAGGGACAGGACTTAGCAGATTTCACTATTGAGTTCACAGGAGATCAACCAATAGACCAACCAGATAATGATCAGCCAATAACACAAGAAGCACAATCCAAGGACTGGACCTTGTACGTTGATGGGGCCTTCAATTCTAAGGGGAAGTATTAGGCATCGTACTGGTCACTCCATAGAACATCGTGATCGACTAGGGAATTAGATTGGGATTTAAAGCCTCCAACAACAAAGCTGAGTATGAAGCGCTAATCACTGGCTTGCGTAAATCCTAATTGTCTTAGGCAAAGCGCCTTCACGTATTCGACGACTCCAAGCTGGTCTTCAAGCAAGTAAGCAGAGAATTTAACATTAAATATGAAAGGATGGCAACCTACCTCACTATCGTAAGAGGACTTATGACTGAATTTGAACAGGTAGATATTCAACAGTTACCTCGAGGATAGAACATTTACGCTGATGCTTTAACAACATTAACCTTAAAAGTTCACTCTGACCTGAGGAGAAGTATTCTGATAGAGTTTCGCGCGCAACCTGGTATCGACCAAGCAATCGTAGGCGAGCAAGTCCTCCTCATAAATAAGGCCCTAAGTTGGATAGATCCCATCATCAATTATCTACGAAATGATATACTGCCAGACTACAAGAGGTCGACCAATCAGGTTAGGGTCAAGGTTGCTCGTTTTTACCTCAACCTTTAAGGGAAGCTTTATAAGATATCATTTATAGACCCCTACCTCCAGTGCATTCGCCCACAAGACGTCTATCAAGTACTTAGTGATCTCCATAAGGACATTTGTGGGAGTCACGCAAGTGGGAGATAATTGAACTTTTGTGCAATCAAGGAATGATATTGGTGACCTCGCATACAGAAGGACGTAGGTGCCATTGTTCGCAAATGCAAAAAGTGTCAAAAGCACTCACCTATGGTTCATCAGCTTGCTAACGACCTAAAATCCCTGACCAACCCATTGCCTTTTGCTCAATGGGGATTAGCTATTTAGGGACCACTACGTATCGCATCTGGAAATCATTAGTATCTGTTGGTGGGCACAGATTTCTTCACTAATTGGGTAGAGGTAGAATCACTGGCAAAGATTCAAGATTCTGATATGACAAGGTTTATGTGGAGGAACATTATAAATCGCTTTGGGATACCAAGGGCTATCATCACCGATAACGATACATAATTTAAAAGTGGGGTTTTTCAAGATTTTTATGATGGGCACGGCATTAAACACCACTTCAGCTCTGTGGTGTATCCCCAAAGCAATGGGCAAGTAGAGGCTTCCAAAAAACAATGCTCGATGGACTAAGAACGCGATTGGAAAGAGCCAGGGGTGCCTGGGTGGATGAGCTCCCTCATGTTCTATGGGCTTATCGTACCACACCCGAGAAATCGTCTGGGGAAACACCATTCTCACTCGCTTATAGAATGGAAGATGCCATCCCTATGGAAGTAGGTTTTCCTACTATGAGAACCACTCTGGTCAACCAAGGCCTCAACGATGATGCACTATGTATTGAGCTTGATCTAGTAGATGAGCAATGATAGTTGTCTCTAATAAAGTTGGCCTCCTACCAACAACAACTAGCCAAGCAGTACAACAAGAGGGTCAACTCGAGGAAGTTTCTAATAGGGGACAATGTCCTAAGGAAATTCCTCAGTAGTGCTGTAAAACCATATGATGGAAAATTGGGACCGAATTGGGAAGGACCCTTTAGAGTAATCAAGGACAATCTTCAAGGAGCATATCACTTGGAAACGCTGGAGGGAAGGGAGATACAAAGAGCATAGAACGCGGCCAATCTCAAGAAGTTCTACTTTTTGATTTTCTTCTTTATCTTTTATTAGCACATTTAGTTTAAGCAATTTTTTTCAAACTTGTGTTTCTCGTTAGATAATATTTAACGAATAAAGGATGGTTGTCCCCTATATTCTCATTTTTTACATTGGCTGCTTAACTTATCTTGATTACATCTCATTAATTTGTACCTTTTCCAATGATAACTCCTTCGCACATATCTAAATGTCTTACGAATAGGTTTTACAGTAGTCATGACAACTATAAGCACTTCGAATTACTACCACCCTCAGGTCATTGTTGAAAACACAAGAGGCCTCATGAGTTGCTCCGACAATAAAAAAAGCCCTACAGGGTATCCTTAGACAACAAAGCCAACTCAAGTTGGTCGCCAAATTCTATTGATCTAAAAAATCATTCTTAGGCAGACTGCCCACCAACTAGGAACATTCTTTCCATCATCTTACTCTGTGACGACAGGACCTAAAAGGTAAAGTGGATGTAATGATATTTCTAAGGAATATTAGATTGGGAGAATGTTCAAACATATAAAAAGTAGAAGACTAAAACTTAAATATCATTTTGTCGGCTGAAAACCCAAAATGATTAAAACTAATTAGTAGCTCATCTAAGGCCTAAGTTGGTCAGCAGGTATTGTTTTAGTCGGCAAAGATACCAAGTAACCAACGAAAGACAAGATTAACACATGTTTAGTCAGCATATGCTCAAAACATAAGAAAAGATCAAACAAATTCTTTATTGAAATATAAGGTTACAATCACATCACAAGACCAAAAAATACACAAGACCTAAGGTGGCCTAGGACGACAAGAAAACTACTCTGCTACAATAGCTCTCTGACCATCATCTGAGTTTGGGACGAGCTCTTCTACATCTTCATCAAGGTCATGATCGAAAAGATAGGAAGGAATGGAGTCATCCAGAATCCACTCATCATATTTTGAGAAGGGGTTATGGCGATAGGCCCCACATATAATTTAGTATTTATACCACAGTCTGGATTCTTTAGGAGCCCTCACTTACTTGAGGCAACTTAGTTATCCTCGAGTAAAGGTAACGTCTTCTGCCTCGTTGAGATTTACTGGGGCATCTTCCCAGCCAGCTTTGTATCCCACTTCGCAAGCTTCTCGAGGTCCCATCTTAAATTCATACCTCTGCTTTTTGACGTTTTCTTTAAGCACAACCACAAAAACTTTCAGATTAGCGACCTCCTTCCTCAAGTCATCATTCTCGGACTGAAGAACTTTGCACACTTGGTTGACCTCGGTCTTATATAAGAGCATGGCTCTCAAGGAATTTACTTCTTCTTGTACGGAGGCACTTATCTCCTCCATCTCCTGAAGATCATCTTTCAGCTTGGAAATCACCTCGGTCTTGTTCTTCCTACTCATTTCTTTCTCTTAGCGACTTGAAAATCTTTACAAAGGCCTTGCGAGCCTTCAAGCTGATATTTGGTCCAAGGATCCTCCCCATTTGAGAGTTAGGGGATATATATATATATATAAATTAACAAACTACAAATAATACACACCAAACCAGAAGCACAGTATTAGTACAATAAAAATCAAGAGAGCACATGCAAAAAGGAAGAAAAATCCATTATCATTCTTCAAGAAAGGGTGGCCAGGGGCCCATACATTAAGTTCTCAGAAATAGGTTACAAACTCTCAGGAAGATGATTGAACAAGGAAAAAAGGGAATAACTTCCTAGTCTACAGGCCTTAATCTTTCACCTGGTCGCTAGCAATAATAACCTTTCCTTTGTCAGTCACTTACTGCTCCTTATCAACACCATCACCTTCGCCGACCTTAAAAGGAACAATCTCGGTATGACTAGTAGCTTGGTCTCCATCTTGTTCATCCTCTTCAAAAGGGTTAGTACCAGGAGAATGAAGGTTAAAGATCTCATAATCGGTAGGAGTTCCAGCAGCCTTCAAACCTTGATATAATCCCTTCTTGAAGAACACCTTGCACCCATAGGCCAATTGGCGCTTAGCATCATCATAGGCTTTATAAAATCCCTCGTGGTAGCTCGCATCTTTTTCTTAGGGAAGCTCACCATCCAGTTTGACAACCTTTTCGGATAAGGCATTATTGGCCTCCACCATCTTGGTCTTCTTAGCAATCATCACCTTCTGAGTAGCCCAAAGTGCGTCATAGGCCTTAATTATTTTTTCCTTCTCACACTCCCACACTTGGCGAGCATCAGCAAAGGCCCACTTCTCAGTATAGAGCATCTTTCAAATCTTGCTCTCTCCTGGAGCTACCATCTTAGATGTCCAAGAGAGTGGTAAAATCAGAAAGCATCTACACATAAAATAAAAGAGCAGTGAATCATTACAATAATAGGGAGAATAAAGAAAAACAAATAGCAAAAAAGACTTACTAGGGCCATCCCTTACGCGGTCTTGAGGGTGAGCTGGGTTGATCCCAACCTGGAAGAGCGCTTGCAATCATCGGTGAGAACTTCCCTCTTCAATAGGTCAGGGTTAAGAGAAGCTGCATCACCCATGCTAGCCCCCTCAAGGCTTGGGAAAGAAGGAACCCCAGAGGATAGCAAGACCAATTTCCTCTTAATCCTACTTTCTCCTCTTCTTTCCTCTTCTCCTTTCTTATCTTTCTCTTTCCTCCTCTTCTATTTCTCTCTTTTCTTCTCCTTTTCTTTCTCTTTCTCTTTCTCTTTCCCCTTATCATATGGGCTAGAACAACTGCCCTTAGGGGAATCAGTTACAGATGTCTTCAGAGACGGGATCCGATCAGATAAGACCATATGGTCATCATCCTGAGGGAGCTTTAATTTTCTCCTCTTTATTAGAGGGGCCATATATTTTTCTTCTTCTTCTTCTTCTTCTTCTTCTTCTTCTTCTTCTTCTTCTTCTTATTATTATTATTATTATTATTATTATTATTATTATTATTATTATTATTATTATTATTATTATTATTATTATTATTATTATTATTATTATTATTATTATTATTATTATTATTATTATTATTATTATTATTATTATTATTATTATCCTTCTCCTCCTTCCTCTTAACTTTCTACATCTTCCTCGTCTTTTGAGCTCTCCTCTTCAACAACGATTAGCTCAGAAGGACCAGCCTCAGAGCTCTTAAATCAGGGGCCTCATCAACAGGACGAGCAATAAAGTTGGTTGTAGTATTTTTGTACTCCAACAGATAGGCTGCTGACCTGGGATGGTCGTCGTCTGGTATCCTCTCTTTGAGATTCCAAGCCATTAAAAGCTCATCAACATTGATCTCACTAATGTCAGACTCAAGATTCTTTGCACGAGCTATAAAATGGAGGAAGAAAGGACAACTATTATAAGGTAAAAAGAAGGAGAAGAAAATTAATAACAAATGATACAACAATAAGATAAATAAACAGCGACCTATGCGCTCCTCTCCATAGTCAAAATTTACTGTGCCCCTTTGCCTCTCGCACGCACGAGCAAGAAGACATTTCCAATTTCTATCAATAAAACCTTGGCCCCAGTAATCCTTGTGCGAGTCTGAAAGATTTTCCACTAGGACTCGATCAACTCTCCTAGTCTTCAAGTAAATAAGGCCATCACTTGTACTCGACCATAGATAACAATAATAGATTTCAGCAAGACCCAGTGTTGTGTCATACAAAGTATTAATTCTACGAACCCAATTCACTATTTTCCATACATTAGGTGCACATTGGGCAGGAACTACTTCAAAATATCCGAAGAACCTAAGGAAAAGAGGATTTGGGGGAAAGGTCAAAGCCCCCTGGGTTACCATAAGGGTATGAATCCAACTCCCCCCTTCAATGTCATGCACATTTCTAGGTAAACGGGTACATTCGATTTCTACCTAATCAGGAATATTATACTTCTTCCTAAATTCTTCTATTTATTTATTATCAAGCTTTGCCATGAACACACAAGAACCCTAGCTACAATTACAGAAAAATCCAAAGAAGAGGAAAACAGAGAAGGTGAACCGAACTTATAAAAATTGATGAAGCTCTGAGGAAAAAGAAAATACTAAAGAAGATGAACGTTACACATGACCTCCCAAATGATTTTGATAGTTCAAATACCTGGCCGGACAACAACACCCTCCCTTATTCAGATAAATTACAAGTATGCCATGGTGTTTGGCCCATGACGAGAGTACCCTCACTAACTTCACCAAATCTACAAAAATACCATTATAGTTGCGAAGACACTAGTTTAGTTAAAAATTATCGGCCCATAAAAAGCCCAAATTTTTTAGGGGAAATTGTGGGGACCCATTTGTTCTGGTCAACGAGAGTAGCCGAATAGGCCCAAGCCGCTTAAGGGGCTGCCAAGGCCAAATCAAATATTCGACCCCCAAACGTATATTTTATATACAATAAAACACTTAAGGATATACTCAAATCAACCCCCAAGAATCTCAGTAGAGATATTCAGTTGGTTTATAATATATCCAACTTTACTATTGAGTTCCTTGTGTGACTCAACCTCTACGAAATAAGATCTATAAATTGTAAACCCTGACCCAGGTAAATGGATGGAAAAACTTGAGATTTTGAGAGATAATTAATAAGAACAAGTAACCTCTTCGTGGACCTAGGCAAGTTGCCGAACTACGTATATCGTTGTTAAGCGTGTGATTTCCTTTACTTTCTGCTCGTTGTGATTGTTTTTCATGGATTCCTTTATTATGATATTTTCAGCACTTATAGATAGAGTACCAGCCATTGTAAAAGTAAGCATAAGAATGTCACTAGGGACCTAAAAAGCTACAAGGATCAAATATATATATCTAAGGCTGAACTAGTGAGATATTATCATGATAAGCACAAAGTCAACTAACTAACCCAAACAAAACACATATAGATCCAATCAATGAATGATCAAGGTCACATCTTTAAATCGAACTACCTAGGGCATAGAAAGCTTAGAAAACGATATCCGATAAGAATACTAGATATCACATAAGAATCTTTAAGACCAAACAATGTCACCCACAATGTCACAAAAGTTAATAGTGAACAAACATGATAATGATAAACATGCACAACATCCAAAGTAGTAAGTACTAACACATATACCAAAACTGTGAGTTGCAATGTACCAAAAATAGGGGATCCGTGAGAATGAGGTAAATCATAGCAGTGTGAATGGGAATTGTAGGTATGGTTCCAAAAATAGTCGTGCTTACGAAAATGCTCAGTATTCTAGTTAGGGAACACAATTCCAGAAAATACTAAGTATCGAAACCCAAAAATCCAATCTCCCTAAGAAACATGATATGAATGATGAAAAATCATGTAAAACATTCATGCATGACTTGGAAAGAATTTTTTATATAATATGTAAAAAAATCAAAGCACACACAAACACACACACATAAACATATGCAATCTCTAAAATGAAAATGTGCGATAGTGATTAAGAATAGATGATAAACTTGATCTGACAAACAAATTTCTTTGAATCTTGATTAACATATAGATTGAGAACACATTTAACTCAAATATCAATTAATTCAGCATACAAGGTTCAAAATTATTTTTAATTCTATTCAAGCCACTTTGTATTTCAATCAAGATATGTTTCATGACAAATATGGTTTACAAAATCAAGCGAATACACATAACCAAGTCATAATAAATTACAAATGATGCTTATGTTTATCATTACGTCAATATCCTTTTAAGATATCATCAAATGGTAGTTTCTAACCATTAATCTCTCTCAAGAATATGTTTTTTTTTTAATTTTTCCAACGTCAAACTAAAATAGGAGTTTCTTTTGAAAAACTAAGGCCCAAACTTGTTTTGAATGACGATAAAGATCTTGGTTTGTTGCTATTTCCAACATATTGGCTTTTTTCACTGATTGGCTTTTCAAACGCCTAGACAACACCTAACCAATGACGCTTAAATTCAAAATCAAGATTACTCACTCTAATAGTAGCACTTATCAACACATATAAAGTGGTCATTTTTCAACTCCAAACGTATGAAATAGATAAATCTCACATATGGACCATAAAAACGTTTAAAACCAATAGGAATCTTGTGATTTGATTATAATTAAGTCAATCACTAAATAAAAATTCACAAAACTATAGTCATACATCAAGTGATATGCAAGTGATAAAGTAGTGTGAAATCAACAGCAAAGATTTAAACTTTTTGAATATTATAATTCTTCAAATGAATTCTAACCTAACATTGACATTATCAATATTTGTAATCAAAATGGTTAAAAATCCATATTTCAATCATCATTCAAGTTAAATCTATTCATAACCTATCATGAATCTTAAATCACAAAAAGAAATAAATTGATTTTTTTATAAAAGAATGATGCAAATATGTACAAAAGCATAAAAATGCAAAAGTATGAGATAAGTAAGTCACATAACGAAAACAACACACTATCACACAAAAATCAATAAACTCAAAATCCTTTTGGATTTTTTTCAAAATAAAGAGATAAGAACAAAGTACGAGATACTAATGCATGTACTTGTAAAATGAACGCAACCTCTCACACAAAAAATTCCACAAAGACAAATAAAACACTCACCCAAAATAGGAATAAGGACACTCCTAACTCAGTTTAAACATAAGTCACACAAAACAAATCCTCAAAGCATAATAACTCCTCAAAATATAGCCTAAGACAAGATATAAAACATGAAATTAGATGATCCTAGATATGCAAAGCATCTAAAAACTCAAGTAGGAAGAGAAGCCTCCTCAGTGTCACTAAGAGGTGGATAAACAAACGAGGACATCTCACCCTTAGAGGTGGAAACACACTTACCAACAACCAAATCACCTTTTTTCCTCCAAAAATCGCTTGAAATGGGATTCTTGGGCTTAGTGAGAACCATTGTTACAACTTGTTTCTTAGAATTCACATTTCCTCCTTTTTGAAAACTTTCCTTTTACACAAAATCCATACCCCTCACAAAATGTCCACTACCTCTCTTTCGAGGAGAAACATCAGGTAAGTTTCTCCGATGACTAAATCATATAGCCTAAATTTCATGTTTCTCCCTAGAGTGTTTTCCTTAGAAAAATCCCTATCACAATTCATAGTAAAATATTTGACTTTGGTCACAAGCACATTCATACTATATTCTAAATAATCAGAGGGATCAATATCATGTAAAAATGAACTAACGTGAGAATTCCTAAGCATGAAATAAAAATCTCTAATGTGTTCGATTTTATGATGATGAATGCACACATAAGGTTCGTGGTGAACCACCTTTGGATGAGAATTAGGGATTATTATCATCTTTTATTTATTATTAAATAACTTATAGTGAAATTTTCTTAAATAACCTTTTTTATGACGACATGTGCAAGTATAGGATTGGGAAGGTCTTTTTAAACTTTTTTGACCTTTTTTAAAATAATGACCGTTGAAAACATTTAGGTCATTTCCTTTTTTGTTGAAAACACTTGGAGCAACAAATTTTTTTCCTCAAATATTTATTTATCATTCACATTCAAAGAGGATGACATCATTCTTATTGGTTCATGTACTGAAAAACATTTCACAAAAGTAGTGTTAGATTGAGAAGAACAAGGAAGAAATTTGTCAAAGTCTAAATCACACTTGTCGTTTTTAACTAGATTCGTTTCCAAAATCGTTTTGTCAAGTTTATTTGAACGATATCCAAGATCAAATTTAACTTTATTTGTTAAAGATAACTTATTTTCAATTGAAATCATTTTCTTCTCAAAATCGTGTTTGGATGCTTCACACATTTGAAGTTCCTTGTTCACATTTTCAAGTGTTAAAAACAAGTCATTGTTCTCCTTTTCAATTAATTTAAATTTAATAAAAATACTTTAACTTTGAATTTTTAAAATTTTTAAAGATTCATTTTCCTCTTTCGAAGTGTGAATTTCTTTCTTCAAAACACCAGTCAAGTCCAAAAGCTAAAGTTTTTAATTTTCAACATGTTTTACCTTTTTTCTTAAGGAATCTTTTTAAATTAAAAGTTGGCTAAAATCATCAAGTTTCTCAATCAAGGAAGCCTTTTCATCTTCAAATAACTTGAGTTTAGTATCCAATTTATCATTCTTCTTTTACAATTTCAAAAAGTTTTTCAAGAGCCCGTGATATTTCGAACTTAGCATTTCATAATTTTTATCATAAAAACAATCATCATTATTATAGGAATTGAACATACTAACACATGAGTTTTTAGAAGAAGAACTACGATTCTCATCAATTTTGGAAATCAAATAATTTGATCGATTTATCCTTACACAAGGTCTATCATCAGTAGGACTCGTATTATTATAACCAATAAAGTCTAATATCCTACCAGCTATGGTCACTTCTAAAACAATAATCAACAAGTCATATAAGAAAAAACAAAATGAAAGTAAGGCAAGAAAATCAAAATTAGCACATAATAGCACACAATGATCTAACTCGGCATTTTAAGACCCAAAAGATCAACTGTACTTTGATACCAATCGAAAATATGAAAAAAATGGTGTTGTTATGTCCTGGGGGGGGGGGGGGGGGGGGGCAAATAGAACATACTCAAAATTTATTGCCAATTAAAATTTGCTTGTTTTAAAACACAACAACAATTTATATGTAAAATAAATTTCAAACTCACACTCACTTAGGCAATTAACAAACACTAAACCTTAAAATTATTTGATCCAATTTTAAGTTCAAGGATATTATTGTGATATCAAAAGACTTTTGAGTCAATTACAACTAAACAAAATGATAATTCTACACTTAGATTCAATTAGATCCAAATTTAAGTTAATTTGTGATTTAGGTAAGATCTAGTCAACTTAGTTCAGTCTCATTGAAATTATGTGACATCTAAACATTTATAAACCTAAATCAATTGTAGATACGATATTTATGTGAGCTTGTGTGTTTTGAATAAATTAAATGCGAGAATAAGCATAACACCAAGTATACGAGGAAAAACCCCACCTAAGGGAAAAAAGCTCGGAACGCTACAACTAATCCACTAGAAACATGAAGAATTTTATAAGAGATCAGAAATTTAAATAGATTGAGTTCACATTTATAAGATCTTGTGATCCTCCATTCCTTTAAACTCCACACGATCTAGTGACTCTCAACCAAGCTCCTCCAAAGCTTCTAGAGAGAGAAAATTCCACCTCTATTACCTTCTGCACATGCACTTTGGAGAATTTTTTCCCAACTCTTCAGATCTTCCTCTTGTTTACCTCTAAATTGATGATTTTCAATGATAAATGATTAGGGAAAGGTTTTCTAAGGTTGTTTTGATCTATCTTTAAAAAATCTCTCACAAAAATTTTCAATAAACGTGAGGTAAAATCAAACACTTAGGGTTTCTAGAGAGAGAAAGATAATCTCTTATATCTAAAATTTTCACAAAAGGAAGTAAGAGTTATAATTTGAAAATGGATCCCAAATGACTTTTATAGTGAAAAATTTATTTTTCCCGCTACAACGAAGTCCATGCACATGGAGGCCATTTAGCCGTGCACACCGTCATAAAATAATGACCGAGAATGAGCATACTAGTCGAAATTGTGTGCACAACCATTTTTCTTTTGTTCAAATGGTTCCATTTTCCCAGTGCCACATCTGACAACATAAATAACAAAATTCCATTTTGAAGGATTTTTCAAAGTAAAAGATTTTGAATGGCTCATTTTGCACATGTTTGAAAAATGTAACATTTTGATGATAAAACAAGTACGTAAAATATGGGAAATAATATGTGGGGGGAATACTAAAGTTCATCATGGGTTATATACCATATTTGAAACGGTTTAAAAATCCACCGGATTATTTGAACCCATGAAGCGATGTAATGCATACCGAATCGGACGCGAATAAAGGCATATATAGAATTCAAGCATTTAGACACAAAAGAAATGTCAATAGTTTGTTCCTGGACTAACATAAAAAAAAACTATATGTTCGACAAATAAAATAATTTGACACGGAATAAACCAAGAAACACTTCTATACATTTTCATTTCCCCCTTTTGGTTGTTTCATGGCAAAATCCCAATATATCCCCAAAGCCCAAAATACATGTAATTCCCACCATATACAATAAAGTTACAATTATCATTTTGCATCACCTACAACCATATAACTTACGTCATAGAGTCTTGGACAAGACAAACTAAGATTCTCAATCATGAGATACCTATAAAACTCAAATAACACAAAATCATCAAGCAAGTAACATCAATGTGAAGGCAAAACTCCCCTACATAGGAACTATCCCTGAATAAATGCACTATTGTAGATAATATTTTCTCCCATTTTTTTGCCATGAATAAACAAATGTTGAAAAGACAATACTAGGATAAGTGAAACTATAAATCTCAAAACAAGCAAGAGATAAAACAGATATATCAAAAACACGAATATGATAATATATTTCATGCAGGATATGCATAAAAGCTATATCCCCCTAAATTACATGTGGAATATCCTCAAAATGAATCACAAGATGTAAATGGTAAAGGAATATAGTTAATGATAAATCAAGAGTGACCATATGATATCAAGATATAAACCACACAAAAAACCCATGATAGTATAAAAGAATATGAATCATGATGTCCAAAAAATGTAGCATGGCAATACATTTATGAATGAATAACATATCAAATAAACAAATTC
The DNA here is from genome assembly GCA_949130495.1 of Sambucus nigra. Taxonomy (NCBI): domain Eukaryota; kingdom Viridiplantae; phylum Streptophyta; class Magnoliopsida; order Dipsacales; family Adoxaceae; genus Sambucus; species Sambucus nigra. Next base: position 113,017,334 of record OX422216.1, read on the forward strand.
AAACCCCCCCCTAAAGAAAATATCTCTCCTTAAAGCTATGCATGCAAATATAGAATAATAAAGAACATGACAAAGCAAAGCATATGAAAACACGTGAAACATGATAGGAGTAAGAGTATCACAACAAAATATCATGGAAGAATGTGACAAAGACATGTGATAATGGACATGGAACTTATGAAGAAACTTGAGAACATAAGAAAATTAATCGTATATGTCCAAAAATATCATGACTCGAAACATATTAACTCACATAAGATAGTTATCAAGATGGAGTACTAACCACTAGCCAAAATAAATACGGAAATGTCTCCAAGGACATAAAAATCTGCCAAGAACAAGATTTATTTAAGGACGAACTAGCGGGATACAAACTTAACTGACTAACCTAAATGGATCACATATAGATCCAATCAATAAACAATCAAGGTCACATCTCTAAATTGAACTACCTACGACATACAAAGCTCAAAAAGTGATAGCCGGTTATAATCCTAAAGACCACACAAAAATCTCTAAGACCAAATGCCATCATCCACAATGTCACAAAAGGTCAATAGCGTACAAACAAGATAATGATAAATAAGTACAACCTCCAAAACAGTAAGTGGTAACGCATGTACCAAAACAATGAGCTGCCATGTACAAAAAATAGAGGATTCGTGCACACGGAGGAAATCATAGTCGTGTGATAGCAAGTTATGCATACGTTGCCATAAGGAGCTGTGCGTATGAAAATGACCAGTATACTAGTGAGGGAACACAAGTCCAAAAAAGACTAAGTATAGGATCCCTAAAAATCCAATCTCTAAAAAAATATGAATAAAAATATGAAATTAAATATTTAGAGTAAAAAAAGTAATTAATTATCTAGGCTAATATGCTAAAATGGGTTGGGTATAGATATCTATGTAATTGACATGGCTCGGGCTAAGGTCATGGTTATGTTTTGTTTGGTTTTATTTATGGAGGAGGAAACGCCTTAAATATTTGACTCCTAATTTATGCTTGAGTCTACACTTTGGATATTACACAAACATATTTTTAAATATGAGACCTCTCTAATTCATACATCAAGAAGCTGCCCAAGATAGTCCTATTATATCAACACAAGGGTAAAAGGTTAAAATGGTCAACAAATTGGTTCACGCACTCCATTATAACTCAACATGTTTCAATATATTTGTCTACATTTTATCAATTGTCTTAATTGCATAATTGGCACTAATATATATAATTAAATACATTTAATAATTCCATAAATTTTGGAAAAGTGAGAATATATTTGAAATTGTCAAAGATATTTTTTCTATATTTTAATATGATTTTAAATAAATTTCTCAGATTTTTAAAATAATATTTTATAAATTTTTGTTATATTGTGTGTACATATTTGTTTTAACAAACATAAATACGTTTGTTTGGTCTCACACAAATCAGGTACACTATATTAAATCCTATGGTTGTAGTCCTTTAATATGTGTCACGTATTGACTCACCAATAAGAGCCTTAGGAGTCATTGATGTGATTTGGCCTGCGCAACCATATTTGATAGGCTAGACACTTGCTCTCTATTCAATATCATCCGTGGGATCATTTTAGACCATATAGGATTCTTTTTTTTTGCAATCCTTGACCGACCAAACATTAGTTTCTTACAACTGTATTCTATTTACAAAGTTATACCATCAAATTATAGACACCCCCCCCCCCTCATGTTACCGTTAGCATATATGGAATCCATTGGGTGTTTGATCGTGATATTATATAGTTTATGGGTAGAAGGTTTTTAATCATCATACCATTTATTTGTTAGCTAGAAGCAATCTTTATACAGGCTTTTACGATCTAGTCCTTTGACTGAACATTTTGGACTGTTTAACCGGGTTAAACAAATTTTAAATGATTAGGTCCATATAAATACCTTTTACGACATTTCATTCACTTTGTTATCATTGACTTAAACAACGATTGGCAGCATTTTCAATAAGCTAGGATCTTCTCTTTCTTCCTTTCGCTTCTGTCAAACAGGTTTGTTCTCTCCAATAACTTAGGATCTTATGATTTCTTTTCATTTTTGTTCAACCAACTTTGTTCTCTCAAAGAAAGAAGTTATCATTTTATTCGAAGAAATCAATTCTTTCCACTTTGTTTAACCTAGATTATCCTTTGCATTAATTCGATCATTTGTAAGTTTATACCTGTTATGAAGAAATGTTTTGCATGTCGATCAATTAAAATAGGTTGATGTATTTCCTTTACATTAATTCGATTATTTTTTAACTTTATACCTGTTATAAAGAAATATTTTTCATGTCGATCAATTAAAATAGGTTGATGTATTTTCTTTAAATTAATCAAATAATTATAATTGGGTAAATCATATGCTGAATTAACTCGAATATTGAATGAATGATTTGATTATGTGTTTTTATAAATTTATTTTAATTTTATATTATATATTTCGACTTTGTGTTTTGATTTCGTAACAGGTTGTGTATGTATATGTTTTGATTGTGTGTTCATGTGTGCGTGTGGCCTATGTATAAACATGTTGTTCATGTATATACCTCAAAGGATCGTTCTAGTAAAGTATACGCAATTAGATGTAAAATACACGTGAATGATAGACTTGATTAATTCTATTTTTTTTCTTTTGACATTAATTTTACATAATGTAAATGTGTATTTACTTTGTTAGTTTTGACTCATTACTAAATAGACTTGTCATGTATTATACGGGCATGTGTTTGTGGGTTCGCACCAGTGTCATTGACCAATCTTAATGTTTTACAATAATAAAGTACTTTGAATATACATGAGCAGAAAATTGCAGTGAAGTACACGCAATTTGATCTAGATTACATGTGATTTTCTAATAATTAATTCTCATTTATTTTTTGACATTAATTATTCATAATGTTAATGTGGATTTACTTTGTTACTGTTGACTCATGCTTAATAGAGTAGTCGTGTCATTGTTGGCCATGTGTTTGTTGGTCCGCGCCAATGGCATCGATTAAACTTGAGCTTTAACAAAACCATTTTTTTGTTTTAATTTAATTCAGGTGATAATTGAAAGTTGTCAGATTGCCCGGTGTTGTTATTTGGATAATATGGCTTGCATTGAAATTTTTTAAGACAACTCATTAGATATCATATACAATGAGTTATGTAGCAGGTTTATGGATTTCAAAGCTGGATTTTCTAATAATTAATTCTCATTTATTTTTTGACATTAATTATTCATAATGTTAATGTGGATTTACTTTGTTACTATTGACTCATGCTTAATAGAGTAGTCGTGTCATTGTTGGCCATGTGTTTGTTGGTCCGCGCCAATGGCATTGATTAAACTTGAGCTTTAACAAAACCATTTTTTTGTTTTAATTTAATGCAGGTGATAATGGAAAGTTGTCAGATTTCCCGGTGTTGTTATTTGGATAATATGGCTTGCATTGAAATTTTTGAAGACAACTCATTAGATATCATATACAATGAGTTATGTAGCAGGCTTATGGATTTCAAAGCTGGATCTTTTTTGTTGAAGTACGACTTTGGTGATGACAGGTGATTCATGTTGGTTTGTGATAAAGATTTTCGTTGTATGTTGCAGTCTCAAGTGATTCTCAAAGCAGATTTTATTTAGATATATATCTTTGCTTCAATAGCTTTGGCTACTAGTACAATTCATGAATATATTGAATGCGCATATAGAATTAGTGAAACGATTGACCGTAGTTATACAAGTTGTGAGTGGGTTAAATACAGTGGTATAAGTAGAGAAATAGTAGACTATATATCATCATCCACTGCGATTGATATTAGTAGTACAGTTGAAAATGATGTTTACATTGGAGGTGTGGAGTCGAGTACGTTAAAAACTTATCTCTCTAATAATTGGAAGGCATATATATTAATCATTAAAAGCAGTGTTTTAAAGGAGGTATGGCTGAGTTTCGTGATAAGTTGCGAAAGTATGCTATTCAGGTTGGTTTCAAGTATATATATTTGAAGAATAATAAACTTGGGTGACACTAGGGTGTTCTAAAAGGAGTACTGAGAATTGCATGTGGCAAGTTCTTGCTTCATTATCAACAGTAAATAGTTACTTTTATTTTAGAAGTCTAAACAATCATCATACCTATAGGGGTGTATATCGTAGTCCATCAAGTAGAATGATAGACTCCAAATGAGTTTCGACATTGATTGTTTATGAGTTAAGTGATAAACCATTGTTGAGACCAATTGATGTATTTAGAGATATAATGAAGAACTACAGTCTTGATATAGGTTATCACCATGCATAGTGTGGCAAAATAAATGGTTGCTACTGAGTTTCATGGTGATGATAAAGTTTCCTATGAATTAATGAATGATTATAGGGAACTTCTATTGTAGTATAATCTAGGATCGCATTGCATTCTTGAAGTCGAACCGGTGAGCAGATTATTCAAAAGAATTTTTGTAATGTTTGCAGGATCCATTGATGGATTTCAGTACTGCATGCTTGTTTTGTTTCTTGATGGTGCCTTTTTAAAGAGTAGGTATCGTGGAACAATTTTATCGGCAACTGCATGGAATGGGAACAATGATAAATGTGAAGCATTGAAGTTTACTTTACAATATTATGCCTTTATTTTGGAATCCTTTGTATGTTCTTTCAACATAATATAAAGTACACTCATGACATTCATAAAGTACACGTGAATATATGCATGTACTTTATGTATTACGCGTGTACTTTAAAGTTTGTTTTTGTTATTTGCATAGAATCCCAAAGTACACACATATCATTACAAAGTACACGTGAAATCATGTTTACACTTTGTGTACTTTGTAATGTTTTGCGTGTACTTTGTGATTCTTTATTTGTTATGGTAAAAGGAAATAATAAATTATACCCATATATATTAAAGTACAAGCATAATATGTTTGTACTTTAATTATTGTATATCCTATAAGAACAAATATATTTATTCACTTGTATAGCCTATGTGTTTATTGGTCTACGCCAGCGGTACCATTTTTGGAGTTCATCGTAGAATTTGTATGTACTGATATATTTCATTATAATTTCAGGCATTTGTCCTCTTACATGTGCAGTTGCTGATTCAGAGACGGAGGATAATTGGATGTGGTTTCTCATTAATTTTCATGATGCAATATCTCATCAAGATCGAAACATCACATTCATATCCGATCAAAACAATGGTCGTATTGATGGTGTTTCTAAGTTTTTCCAATGTCTGCACATTCCTACTATATACATCATTTACAGGGAAATATAAAGAATAAAATAAAGGGGAGTGGGAACTTTTGATCGAATATCATTTGAGATTTCATGCATTGTGCATATGTTATAACAGTTGATGAATTTCAGAAGAACATTAATGCCCTAAAAAAGGAAGGTGGAGTTGTTGTCACTGATTTTCTTAGTAATTTGCCTCCAAAAAATTGGTCTTGTGCATATTTCACTGGGAAAAATAATGGTGACATGGCATCAAGTGTTACGGAATCATTCAACTCTTCGATCCTAGAGAAAATACATTTATTGATAATTAATATGATGGACAAAATGAGGATCAACATTATGAATTTCAATGCAAACACACTTGTTGAATTTGAAACATGGTAATAGGAGTTGTGTCCTCATTTTGGTAAATTAGTGACTAAAAATTGGAAAAAAAAGTAGACATTGGAATATTATTCTCTCCAGTAAACATGTATTCGAAGTTCATTTAGATGTGCGGGCCATGGTTGACTTAGAATAAGGAATATTCTCTTGTAAGAGTTTGCAGTTACGATGCTTTCCGTGTTCTCATGTTGTTTTTGGCGAACGGAAGATAGGTGGAAGTAATTATGATCATATTGAGGATTATTATAAGTTTTTTTCTACAAAAAAAAATCATACTTATGACCTATAGTTCCTTTTCCTGACTTGATGTCCCTAAACATTCATTTACCTGAAAATCCAGCAATCCTTCCTTCATTAACAAAGACACCGATCGGGAGGCTAAGAAATAAGAGAATAAAATATGTTGGAGAGGTGATAATAAGAGAAGTTACTTGCTCTAGGTGTAGTAAAACGGGTCATTACAGGTAACGTGTAAAGAACCAATTTTATTCCTCTTAATATAGTTCAATTCACTCAATGTAACAGTAGTTTTAAATAAAATCAACGAACATTCAATTTTGAATAAATTATTTTAATTTTATTGTTGACTGTTCGTTTATGTATTATTTGTTTAGAAATGGGATCAACACAAAGTATACGCATATTTTTATACAGTACACACACATTGTAATGACCACAACCATTTTCTATAATACATAAAGTACACACATTTAAAAAATGGTTTTGGTCATTACAATGTATGTGTACTGTATAAAAACATGCATGTACTTTATGTATTATATCTTATGATTTTTATTTTTTTACTTTCATTTATGTATTATTGCATTTACTTTAGATTTATTTTATTCATTTTTTACATTATAATTTCTATTATTAATTTTTTTAAAGGTTTTCCTTCTATTATATTATTTTTCATTATTTAATGAACAAGTCACTCATATTTCCACATTCGTACGTGTATTATAGTTCGCGCCACCAACATTAAATGGGTAATTAGAGGTCCACGTGTAAAGAACCTATTTGATTCCTCTTAATTTTGTTCAATTCATTCATTGTATCAGTAGTTTTAAATATAATCAATGAACATTCAAATATGAATAAATTACAATAATTTTATTGTTTAATGTTCATTATGTATTATTTATTTGGAAATGGGATCAATACAAAGTACACGCATATTTTTATAAAGTACATGCACATTATAATGAACAAAATCTATTTTAATATGCGTATACTTAATGAAGTACATGTATAATATATAAAGTACACGCAATTAGAAAATGGTTTTGGTCAGTACAATGTGCGTGTACTTTATAAAAAAATGCATGTACTTTATATGTTGTATAACTTAAATTTCTATTTTTCACTTTTATTTATGTATTATTTCATTCACTTTAGATTTATTTTATTCCTTTTTGACATTAAAATTTCTATTATTATTTTTTTGAAGGCCTTGCTTTTATTATATTATTTTTTAATATTTAATGAACAAGTCACTCATATTCTCACATTCCTACGTGTATTATGGTCCGCAACAGCGGCATTATTATCGGAGTATTATCAGAATATTCTTAATTTAGAAAATATACATGCTCTGCATATTTAATACATGTATTTTAGTACACAAATGTATTTAATGTACATTATGAAAATGTTATCTCCATATTTAATATATTTTGGTACGTGTACTTGATAAAAATGTATTTTATGTATGTATTTTATAAATAAAATATATTTATATCATTGTCAATGTGCGTGTACTTTAATAAATAATGTGTGTACTTAGTTAAAGTACAAGCATAAAATACCAATTACATGCACATTGAATTTTTTTAAGGGATCTTACGTATTTAGTTTCATTTTTTTAGGATTTATTTATTTCCACTCCCATGTCTTTATTTTTTTTAGTATTGATCCTATTATAACCACTATGGGACAAGTGTCATGCTCAGCAAAAAGAAAGACGAGAAACAAAGTAATTATAGATAGTTTTGGCTGGTTACGGGACTTATTACAAATGTTTAATCCTAAAAGATTTTTCAGTTGTGTTTTTGTCATTTTTATATAATTTTCATTACTATTTATAAGGACATAAATTTCCAATTGAGTTCCTGTATTGTTTTGACTTAATTTCATGAACAAAACTGTGTTTGTAATATGTCATACGGAGATTTTATTTTGTCACAATCCCACTTGGTCTATGACGTATTGAAGAAATTGAAGACGTTGTGGCAAAGCTTCAAAGAATTGATCATGTTGAAGTTTAATTGGTGAAAGTTTATTCGTCTTCAAGATAATTGCATTCCGAGATCATACAAGTATGAATGCGTATAATTAATGGTGCTCGAATTTGTTTTTATAAAAGATAAGGATGTAATTTTTATAAGGAAAATATTTTTAAAGTGTTTTAAATGTTTTAAACTACGTTTTATTCTGCTAAGCTCGAAAAAGAGTTTGACTTATTTGGATCTCTTTTGGAAGAGACATTTTAAATAAAAAGTCAAACTAACACACGGAGTCGTTCAAATGACGAGCTGTCTCGTTCAAACGAGATGGCTATGTCACGCGAATAACAGACCATTCTTGTTTGAGTGACACATTTTTTTAGGCGGTGATGTTTTTGTATTTAAAGCCTGGTTTCGTCAGAGTTTACAAGTGTGCATTCTAGAAAAACAGTTTACGATCTAGAGACGTGTTTCACATGATTTTCTAAGGTTTCAAAGCTAAAACACATCCTTAGAGTTTGCAAAGATCCGAGTTATCATTACTATATACTTATGTGATCTTGCTGCACCAAGAAGGTTTGTTCTACAATTTAACATCATGGTTTTACGGTGAAGAAAAGAGAAGGACTTCTTGTTCGACATCGTAGATGTATCAAATCCATTCGGTGGACACCGAGATTTACGTGGACGCGTGTGTTGTGGACAGGTATCGTGGAAGAAGGACTTTTTGTGTGGGCACTGTGAGAGGAGTGGTTGAAGATCAGAAGAGCGTCAAGACCCGTGGTGATCGAGTCGTTGAGTGGGTCTTTTGTATGTTCGTTGTAATTCCACATTCATAATGATTGTCTGCCTTGGGCCGTCCAAGGTTGTTTTTTCGTTTTGAGTTTTTTCCTCCTACATTCGGCATTGTGAGTATTCTTTACTTTACTTTACTTGCTTTAATCATTAGATGAATGTTTAGAATTAATCAAGATAAAATTGGTTTAAAGTAAGAATTGTTTTTTCACAACTTGGTTTGGTGCTAATTAAAAGTTGGATAATTTTTGGTGAAAATTGGTTTGATTTGAAACACACATAGGGACCACCACCACCACCACCCCCCCCCCCCCCCACTTTTAAAATTGGTATCATAGCGGGTTACGCTAATTTATCGCGTGATCCTGATTTTGTCAAGGATTTATTTTTTGATACAATTTGACTTCTCACGTCGTCAAATTGGTATCAGAGCTAGAAAACATAATTTACTTGTTTTGTGATCCCGTGTGTTTGTTTATCTCTCCTGTGTTTGTTTTCTCTCGATGGATTCTCTAAGCTTTGACAATTTACATCGTTTGAATTTAAAGTTTGCAAAACGTATTGAAGATTTGGAGAAAGAAAATTCTTGTTTTAACAATATGATTGAATATTTGCACACGTTTTAAATTCAAAGAGATATTTGTCGTGAGAAGTTTGGTTCCTTGTTTAATGATTTTAATAGGTTAAAATTGGTAAAAAAGGAGAGTGATGATAGAGTCTTTGTTTTATAAAAAGAGTTAACGGATTTGAGAAATTCTAGGGTTTGTGCCGTTGAGGAAAATAATTTGATTAATGATTTTGTGGCACGAGAAAAGGCTCTTAGGGATAAGTTTGCTCACACTGAGGGGGAGCGAGATAACCTTCTAGGGGTAATTGATAATTTAAAAAGGAGTCCCTAAAGTTTGAGGAGCTTAATTTTTTGTTTGAGTCCAAAGTTTTGAAGTTTAAAAGTGTTTCAAATGACTCGAATAGTTTGTGTAGTGATGGTAATGTCTTGTCTTGTTCTAATGCTTTTGTTGCTAATGCCAAAACCATTACTTGTTTTAGAGGATTAGTCACATCTGAGGGTGTTAGAAAAGGTCAATCTAAAGGTCCCGTTCCTTGTCGAGTTTACACATGTTCGCATTGTGGTAGGAAAGGTCACCATAGGAGTTTTTGCTATGATCTTAGAAAAGATCCTAGGAAGTTTAAACGTAGTGTCCCGTCGGTTCCCAAAACCAGTTTTGTTAGGTATACACCTGTTTGGGTTAGGAAATTCATTTTGGAGATGCTAAATGCTAGGTTGGTTGATTCTCGTGTGCACGCACATGATGAATCACATGCTATTTCTTATGGATAGTTGCTTGCATGATATTATTTATCATATGCTAGTTTTGCTTCATGATATATTCTTCCCAGTGTTATGGCATGTTTATCTCTTTGTATTATATTTTTCATTTGTTTGAGTCTTATTTGAAAAATACAAAAAGATTTTGTTTTTGATAATTTTTTTGAAAAACTGAAAATAGTTTTGTTTTCGTCTTTGTTTTTGAGTTTACATGTTTTATGTGGCATATTGGTGCTCTTGGACCTCCCTCCCCCCCCCCCCCCCCCCCCCCCCGCCCACATCGTTTCATATCCATGTGGCTAGGACATTTGGTCATTATTATCGATGCTTAGAATCATCTTAACCATTGTTTATATGGGGTTGTTACGAAGTTGATATGCATTTTGATTCGACTTTGCATATATGCCAACATTGCACACATGCACGAGTTTATATGGATGTTTGACTTCTCTTGCATATTTGAATTTAGAGAAGCGTTCTTATCTCAATATTGTCATCCATGCGTAAGTAGACTTAAGGAGAAGTGTGCGTGTAAGATTTGTTTACCGTGAGGATTTGAATTGGTTCCTAATTGAAAAAATGATGAGTGATTCATGAGAAAGGGCTGCGAGAGTTCAAAATTAACTTGTCGTGAAAACCGCCGTTTAAAAGAGCCCAAAATAAAAAGAAATATGCTAAGAAAAAGGGCCAATATGATTTTCTTTAAGTTGAACATGCTAGAAACCTCAAAAGAACTTGAAAAAGTATATTTATGAGGGAGTTTGGTTGGAGAAAATTAAAACGGGTTTTCACTACTAATCCTAATGTTGAAACATTTCAATTTGACGCAATGTTTTATAGAATCGTCAAATTTATGGATTTGTGTGCATGTAGTATGTTTAGTTCATTAAGCTCACACTTTAATTGTCATATGGCTATGACAAAGTTTGATGATTTATCGCTATCAATTAGAGCTTCTTGATCTTTTCGATGTGTTGGAATTGTGACTCGTTTGTTGTAGTTTCACGCCTATACATTTCATGTCCATGTTTGAGCACATCGGTACTATGTTTGCATGTTACTCCCATTGTTAGTTTTTATGCGTTTTTGCATTTTTGTGTTAAAAGCTTACTTTTTTAGCACTGTTTTGCTGCTCTCAGGCCCTTCCATTGTGATTTTTCTGGAAATTTTTTAACTGGATAAAAATATAACATATTTCTAGGAATCTGGGAAAATTTGGCCTATCGCGAGATCTCGTTCGAACGACAATACCATGTCGCGCGAAGTCTCGTTCGAGCGACGTCCTCGTCTTATTTTAGCGACGTCCCTGGCTCGTTCGAATGAGATCCTGAATCTTTGCTTCTAATTGGTTTGCAGTCCACTGGTTTATTTTGGTGATATTTTTGGTACTGTTGGAAGCTTTCTGGACTGACTGGTTTATATACAGGTTTTACTGTCTCATATTGATATTGTGCATATAATCATTTATCACGCCTGATTATTTTTCTATAATCTTTGTGTAATTCCTGGTTTACTAGCTACTGATTTGTCATTACTTGATCATATTTAGCTGGTTGTTTCATGATTATCTAGCGATTTCAAATTTTAAATTGGTATATTCTCATGCTAGATACTTGTTGATTGGTTTATCCTTTCACCGGATTTTCTATTCGAGACAAAAAGGGGGAGAGATGTATGTGATGTAGGGAGAGTTTTGAGTTTTGTAGAGCAAGTTTGTAATTACATATTTTACAAATTGTTATTACAAATTGATAGTACAAATTGGTATCATTTTGTTGCTTAATTATTTTAACAAATGATTTTTCAGAGATTATTCATATTGATATCTATTGTCGTTTAGATATATATATGGGTTTCATTTGTTCCTCCATACTTCGTTGGGTATTTATTTGTTTGTTTCATGTGTGTAGGTATGCTTCATCGGTTCGAGATTTCAAGTCTACATCATATTCAGACTGTTCATGCCTGTCGGTGCTTCATATACTAGTCCGTGTCCTATAATTTTTTATTTTGGGTTTATGAGATGGAATTTAGGCTTCATACGGCCCGACTTAGGCATTTCACTGGTTTAGTTTTGTCCCAGAACAATCAAAGGGGGAGATTTGTAAGGAGAGAAATTTCCAGTTGAGTCTCTGTATTGTTTTGACTTAATTCCGTGAACAAAACTGTGTTTGTAATATGTCATAGGGAGATTTTATTTTGTCACGATCCCACTTGGTCTATGACATATTGAAGAAATTGAAGACAATGTGGCAAAGCTTCAAAGAATTAATCATGCCAAAGTTTAATTGGTGCAAGTTTATTCGTTTTCAAGATAATTGCATTCTGAGATCACACATGTATGAATGCGTATAATTAATGGTGCTCGAATTTGTTTTTATAAAAGATAAGGATGTAATTTTTATAAGGAAATTTTTTTAAAGTGTTTTAAACTACATTTTATTTTGATAATCTCGAAAAAGAGTTTGACTTATTTGGATCTCTTTTGGAAGAGACGTTTTAAACAAAGAGTCAAAAAGTCAAACTGACACGCGGCATCGTTCAAACAACAAGCTGTCTCATTCAAATGAGATGGTAATGACAGGCCATTCTCATTCGAGTGACACGTTTTTTGAGGCGGTGATCTTTTTGTATTGAAATCGTGGTTTCGTTAGAGTTTACAAGTGTGCATTCTGGAAAAATAGTTTTCGATCCCGAGACGTGTTTTCACATGTTTTTCTAAGGTTTCAAAGCCAAAACACATCCTTAGAGTTTGAAAAGATCCGAGTTATCATTACTATATGTTTATGTGATCTTGCTGCATCAAGAAAGTTTGTTCTACAATTGAACATCAGGGTTTTGCGGTGAAGAAAAGAGAAGGACTTCTTATTCGACATCATAGACGTATCAAAGCCTTTCGATGGACACCGAGATATATGTGGACACGTGTGTTGTGGACATGTATCGTGGAAGAAGGACTTTATGTGTGGGCATTGTGAGAGGAGTGGTTGAAGAATAGAAGAGCGTCAAGACCCATGGGGATCGAGTCGTTAAGTGAGTCTTTTATTTGTTCGTTGTAATTCCACATTCATAGTGGTTGTCTGGTTTGGGCCATCCGAGGTTGTTTTCCCGTTTTGGGTTTTTCTTCGTACATCCGGCGTTGTGAGTATTCTTTACTTTACTTTACTTGCTTTAATCACTAGATGCATGTTTAGGATTAATCAAGATAAAATTAGTTTAAAGTAAGAATTGGTTTTTCACAACTTGGTTTGGTGCTAATTAAAAGTTGGCTAATTTTTGGTGAAAATTGGTTTGATTTGAAACACACATAGGGACCACCCCCTACTTTTCACTATTATCATCAAAATAAAACATATGAATTAAAGGAAAAGATAATTTCATTCATGAATAAAAAAAATTACAGCTGAATTGAAAAATAAATTACAATTGATAAAGAAAAAAATAAGACCCATCAAATATAAAAAATATCATCTGGAAAAAGAAGGAAACTGCCAACGAGGTCCGAAAGAGCGCCGATAAAATTCAAGATCACCCGAATTCTAATCTCTAGCGACAAAAGGACCTCAGTGGTAAAATCCTTTCCCTTCACACAGTTTTCCATAAGTATTTTTATCTCATATATATATATAAATTGACGGGGACTATGTGGGATTTTGGCGGTGACACATCCTCTTTAAATAAGTCGTATGGGATGGGTGGGAGTCCGAGGCAGCCTTCTTTAATGTATTAATTAAAGGATTCGATTGCTTGAATGATTGAGAAAGTTTCTTCATCAACGATTCGTATTTTTTCTCTATAATAGTTTTCATTTTCAAGAGCATCTCTCAATGACTCTACTGGAACAATCATTTTGACGTTTTTATGAATAAAATTTAGAATAGCAAACATTACAACGAGGTTATGTTTTTTATAGGATCTTTTAACCCAATTAATTATGGTAGGTGGTGGTTGTATTGATAAATGAAGTAAATATTATAAAGAGTTCCAAGGTTTGAATCCATTTGACCGATGTTGACTTAATAAATAATGTAGTATATGGTGTACACGTTTAAATAATGTAGTATATGGGGTACACGTGTAATTCATTTTAAAAAATCTCGTATAGGTTTAATTCTTTTTTATTTTAGCATGTACTTTTTAAAATTGTGCGTGTACTTTAAGAATATTGGTTTAGACAAGTAAATAAGGCAAAGTATACGCATAAAGTTACAAAGTAAATGTGAAAATCTTTAAGGTGGTACGTGTACTTTGTAATATCATGCGTGTACTTTAGGATTCCTTGGTTGTTTGTAGGATTTTTAGGGTAGTCTCAATTGACAAGAATTATTTGGTCTAACATTGAAAAGTGCACACATATTACTCTAATGTGCATGTGATATTATTCTTTTATGTATACTATGTAATGTGTCACTTGTACTTTTGGATTCTTTCTTTGTTATGGGAAACAAAGCAAAGTACACACATAATACTACGAAGTACACGTATCATATGCTTGTACTTTACATGTTAGAATATATTTATTCCTACATGTTGAATGGTTCGTGCCAGCGGCACACCATTTTTTATTACAAATTATATTTAACTACATTGAATAAAAAATAAAAAAATATATACAAAAAAATTTTCATTCATCTGTGTTAACAAAAAACGTCAAAAAACTTTGCAATTTTTTTCCTCCTATTAACAACAAAGGAATAAAATTCATTAGCTATATATGCTCTTTGTTGGAGCACTTCGTCATCTTCAAATTATGTTTTGAGCGCATTTCTTTTGGCAATTTGTTCCATGAATTATATACGCTACACCCCACAGTCAACACTAAAATTAAAATAAAAAAAATATATAGGTTAATATAACGTCAATGAAATTTGTTGAAATGTGTCGTGATGAATTATGCGTGTATTTTAACAAAATTATTTGATCTTACTTGTTATTTTGTCTTGCGCATTCATTATCTTTGAGTAGTTCAAAATTGAGATCATGACTCAAAAGTCAGTGTATTGTTGTTTTTTCCTCGTTGGATAGTGCATCTTCCAATTCCATCCCTTCAAAGTATCTTGTTATTGTCCCTCTTTGACTTATTTGTGGGGTTTGGTCCTTCAATTTGTACAACTTTTTATTGAAAATAGAAAACTTTTAAGAGGAAAAATCATGAGTATATATAAAATACAAAAGAGCATGTTATGTAAATAAGTGTAGGGTGTAACCATTTTACTGGCCTCATTGTAGTACAATGAGGATTGATTGATTTTCAACGGGCGGAGAGAGTTCATATGGAAAACTTTATTTTCTTCTTTGTAGATAACTAACAATGTAAAATGTCATGTATCATCACTGATTGAATGTCTCATGGTAATGAATAGAATATCAGAAATTCCACAATTCTATTTGTTCTTTTTGCATTTTATGATCATTAGTTCGAACAGCTTCCTGTTAAAATTAATAGATTTGTTAGTAAGAAACAATATGATAATATATTTTCCAAGGTGATGGGCAAAACTTGTGGAGTTGCTATATTGATAATGTGTGTACTCTACTAAACTATGCATGTACTTTATCAAACTATGGATGATCATCACAAGAAAATGCATGTACTTGATGAAATATGTATTTACTCTCCATTATTTGCCAAAAAATACCTAAGTACACGTGAAAATTTTCAAAGTACACGTAAATGTCAAAATAATTTCACATGTACTTTGAGGTGATATGCGTGTACTTTATAAAATACAGGCATGATTTTAAATAAAACAGCGAATACATACAAATAAATGAAACAAATGATAAATAACACATGAATAAATGTATGTACTTTATAAAAACTACACGTATTTTCTTAAAACATCATTATGCTACAATATAAAATGTGTGTACTTTTATCAAAAGACTATGCGTATTTTGATAAAAACGCGTGTAATTTATAAAATTACTATTTTTACTCTATGTAATAATGATGTTTTCCATTTAAAAATTAATCAAAAGTATATGTTCAATTCTTTTCACTTCTGATTAGTGAAGATTCAGCCTCAATGTCACCGTTTCTAGGTCACCATCTTTCAAATTTTGCACTATATCTTCATATATTTTTTTGAGATTCTTATTACTCGGAGATAGATAGGCATTTGTTTGTTCCAACATTCTTGATGATTCAGGATATTTTTTCAATGATTCATTTAATTCTTTCATTCTATCTGAGCCATTCATTGTTTCTTGAATATGTTTTTCATTCAAATAATTGTTTAACATAACAAGGCTCGCATTTTTTGCCTCCAACTTAGTCAGTGACTCTTTTTGTTTCAAAAGTTGGGAATTTTCTACCTTCAACTTCTTTATTTCCTCTTGTGTTTCAACAAGTTGACAATTATCTAACTCCAACTATATATTCACAACAATAAGTCTCGAATTTTCCACCTCTAAAGTCTTCACCTTCTCAAGTTCACAATCAAGGTCTGTAACTACATTAGATAGTTCAGAATTTTTTTCAACAACTCCTTCAATTCAACATTTTCTTTATCCAAATTTACCTTCTCAGCATTATCAAAATCACCCGATTCATCAAATTCTCCTGATTCAAAATTCCTAGTATCTTTTGGTTGATCATTTCCCTACTTTTTTGAAGGAATCACATAGTTTTTAATGGCACTATTCCAACCTTATGAAAGTGCATTTTCATCAAAATCTTCACCAACTTCATCGAACGACTACTCAGTATATATTGGACTTGCTTCAAAAATGTTCAAAGAGAAACTAGGCCCTTCACATTGAGTTTTACTCTTTTCGATGCCCTTGTTGAGATCAGCTTCACTTTGTATTGCACCTTCCTTATTGGCTTCTTTATTTGTAGTACCCTTCTTCAAATTTACCGAAGCAATATCATTCTCAAATAACCAATCTTTCAAAGATGACAAGCTCTATCTCAAAATTTTTGGTGTCTTCTCTTTCTTCCCTTCAATAGGTGGAATTATATCAAACTTCTCACATACCCAATATTTTGATCATGCAAAAAAGCATGATATTAATAATTGTATTATCTAGATTTCTAATTATAAAAATACTTGTACTTTGTAAATATCATGTGTACTTTACAAGTACACGTTACATTTACAAAGTACGAAATGGTCAATGAATTTATCAAGTGTATTTTATAAAGGGATCATAGGTACTCAGTCCCACTTTTAAAAAATTAATTATATCCACTCCCATACATTGTAAATATCACATGCACTTTTAAAGTACACGTGATATTCCAACCATGGTCAATAAAATTATGCGTGTTCTTTATAAAAATCACGTGTACTTTCAAAGTGCACGTGATATTTACAAAGTAGACGTGAACTCACGTTTTCAAATAATTTTTCCAATTTGTTTGTTGGACTGCATTAGTAAGTTTTGCTCACCAATAGTGAAATGACATATCCAGTTGTTGTGCTAGGTTTTGAACTTGTTGTTTTGTTGAGTGAATTGATGAGAAACACATGCACGATAGATGGCCAATCATATTTAACCATGTCATCAATACCGTTGATGTATGTTGTCAAAAATTCTCCTAATGTGAAGTTTGAGTTGGAGAAAAACAAATCATCATGAAGTGGAGACAAACAAGTTTTACAAAATCGTTAATCCCCTCATCTGTGTCCAATTCTACCGATTTCTTCAAACTCTCATATATTTTCGACTTTCCAATTTTTTTTAGCTTTGAAGTATCGGGCAAGGAATTCAGGTTTTTGAGACGTAGCCAATCTCTTTTTCAATTTTATTAATTTTTGCCCCTCTACCATTGGGATGCCAAATATTTCACTTTTTGGCACTATTTTTCATCTTAAAACTACTCGTTTCCATTTTGTAGAGCTTCATAATAGAGAGAATATTTTTATCGGATTTTTATGCTGCACTTCTACTATTTCCTCTCTATAATAGGCATTGAAAAGATCCTAAAATAGAGTCTTCATAAGCAGTTCAATATGCCTATCATTTATTTTAATATTAATTGCATAGAAATCATGATAGAAGCTGCAAGAGACCATTTTCTACAAGTCCATGAGAGTAGCTGACCAGGATAACTTAAGTTCTTTGGTCCAGTCCAAATCATGACTTAATTTCCACATGGGTAGTTTAGTTGAAGAAGGACACTCGTAAATTTGGTCAAATCAGATGCCAAGAATCTCAGATGAGATATTCAAACACGTCATAGCCAATCTGCACCCTATTATGGAGTTCCTTAAGCAACTTGATCTCTATAGCAACATATATAAATTGTACATCCTGACCAGGGGTAAGGGGATGAAAAAATTGTAACTTTGAGAGACACTTAATAAGAACAAGTAACCTCTCTGTGGATTTAGTCAATTTATCGAACTACGTACATCATTGTTGTGTGTGATTCCATTTAGTTTTTGCCATTTTGTATTGTTTTCGTAGATTATTTTATCATGAATTTTTCTGCACTCACAATTAGCTACGTCTGTGGGAAATGACTTATATTCCTACAAAATAATTCATTACTAGAAAGCCTCCAATGTCTCACCACAGCAGTAATATTCCATAAGCCGACTATGTCCAGGAAGACCTAACTCCTCCTAGGGTCTAGTCTGAAATTCGCCAACATACAAACCCATGGCCCACTCAGATTTTTAGGCTGGTTGGTGCCTATGAAGCCATCCTTTGATAACAAGAAGAGGCAACGCGCCGCTAAGAAGAAGAAAATGCTTGACTTAAGAGGCGACTTAAAAGAATGGAGAAAGGTCTCCCCAAAAACACAAGGCGGCGGTGAGATAGGACTCTTAGCACTTGGGGGAGATTCCCTCAATCGAGGAAGGAGTATTAGGCATGACTAGGAGAGAACTGAATGTGAAAGATCCAAGAGAGAACGATTAGAGTGTGTCCAGTAGGAGAGATGCCACAGGAAAATGATCGACCTAGTGAGGATTTAAGGATCCTAGTTCGTAAGGATATGGATCAACACCCGGCACACCGAGGAGCCAGATCAATCAGAGAGCTTGCCAAAAGAGCTCTTAACTCTCAAATGAAGACCCCTTTTTTAAGAGAGATCAAACGCGAGGAGCCCACAAGAAATTTGATGTACCCAAGTTTCTCTGATGGGAAAATAGACCATGTCAGGCAATATCGACAAGGAATGACCTTATAGAGCCACAATGATGCACTCATGTCTAGGATCTTCCCTTTTAGCCTACATAATGTAGCATATAAGTGGTTTGAAAGGCTTTCCCATAGGTTGGTCATAAATTTTGTAGCACTGGCAGAGGCTGTCACGACACGATTCATAATGATAAGCTCCTATCCTAAGCAGGTAGATGCATTACTCACTATAAAAAAGAAGCCACAGGAGAACCTCAGAGATTACGCCAAGAGATACTGTGAAGTTTTTTAATAAGATTGAGGATTGATCGGAGCAGGTTGTCGTAGCATCCTTCAAAATCATCTTGCTAACCACCTCTCTCCTGCACCAATCCTTCACCAAGAAAGAATCCATAAGCATCGATGATCTTATGGCTCATATCGAGAAGTACGCCAAGGTTAAAGACATGATCTATCCTAGTGGGGGAGGCAATGGTAGTGAAAAAGCGAATAAGGGGATGAAGAAGAATGACACCCATAAGAAGGGAAGCAAGAATGGGGGCAAGAATGGCTCCAAAGGTGGAAATAAGAATGACCCCTCCAAGGCATTCCAAACTGTTAATATAGTCTTCTAGGAACTAATCTAAAAAAATTCTTAGTAAAATAAAGGATGAGTATTTTATCCAATGGCTCAAGAATATGGTCGGAGATCCAATTAAAAGTAACAATGCATTTAGATGAGTGTTCCACAAGGAGGACGGTCATCGAATGGAGAATTGCAAAGCTCTGAAGTCACATATGGAAGATCTAGTTCAAACAGGGCACCTCAGTGAGGATGTTGAAAAGAAAATAAAGAAGGTCGCAGCTAACGGCGACCAAAAGCCAGACAATGTCCTCAATGATGATATAGGACATGAATTTGCAGTAATTCATGGGGCTTCAGACCTTAAAAAGATTCAGGGAAACACCATTCGAATGGAACTCAAGAAGGTGACTGCTGTGATGGAAGCTTTTCTGATCGATCCTGCCAAAACCCAGGAAGGAAAGCGTCGGCAACTAGAAGACATTGATTACACCAAGCACATCATGTTCACCAAATAAGTCTTGGTTGGGGTGAGGACCCCACATCAAGATGCATTAGTGATCACACTCAGGATTGTTAACTCGAATGTTTACAAGATATTTGTAGACTAGGGAAGTTCGTCCGAAGTGATGTAACTGGAACTGTTCCATAAACTAAAAATGAATGTCGTCGACCTCAAAGAAGCCATTATTCCACTAGTCAACTTCGTAAAAAGAATCACCATGTTGTTAGGAAAGATAATCTTGCCAGTTAGGTCAGGAAACATCTCAAAGTTAATCGAGTTTCTAGTGGTGGACATCGAGTCCCCATATCATATTATTTTAGGCAGAGATTGTCTCCATGCCATTAAGGCTGTTCCATCCACTTATCATCCAAATTCGAAGTGCATCACAGATTGTGGAGTGGTTGAGATTCGCGGTTACCAGGCTACAGCCAGAAAGTGCTTTATCGCAACTATCTTCCCAAAGAAAGAAAATGTGAAGGAGCTAAAAAATGCCCAAGAGAAAGACCAAGAAGGGGATCTGCTCTCCAAATAGCAACTGCTGTATAGACAACCAGGGGTAGAAGAGACCAGGGTCCACCTCGCTGATAGGGTCGCTGAAAGCCTGGAAGAAGTAATAGTCGATGATAACTTGATAGAAAGGAAATTTTTATTGGATCTTCTCTCATCGAGCAAGAGAAAATGGAACTGGTTAAACTCCTTAAAATCAAGATATATGTTTTCTCATTTGATCCTTATGATTTACCAAGGATTGGCCCTAGCATGGCATCTCACTGCCTACACGTCAATCTTACTTTTATGCCCACCACTAAAAAGGCTTGCCGAACGTCACTCGAGAAGGCTAAGGCAGTGGAAAAAGAGGTAGGGAATCTACTGGATGCAGGATACATTAGGAAGTTTTAGTTCCTCGTATAGTTATACAACACAGTGATAGTACCCAAAAGCAATGGAAGTTGGAAGGTGTGCATAAATTTTATCGACCTCAATTGAGCATGTCCTAAGGATAACTTATCTCTCCCAAAAATAAATTAGCTAGTCGACGCTATAGCGACCCATGAGAGGATGAGCTTCCTTGATGCTTACTCAGGATATCATCAGATCCCCTTATACGGGCCCAACCAGGATAAAACCTTCTTAATAACCTCAATTGGGTTGTACTGTTATAAGGTCATGCCGTTTAGCCTCAAGAATGCAGGGCCAACTTACTAAAGATAGGTAACCAAGATGTTTAACAAACAGATGGGAGAAACGATGGAAGTGTACATCGACGACATGCTCGTTAAAAGCAAGAAGAAGTCCGATCACCTCTCAGATCTAGTAGAAGCCTTTGAAATCCTCATGAAGTATCAAATGAAGATTGATGAAAGTAAGTGTTCATTCAGTGTCCAATCAGGAAAATTCTTAGGTTACCTAGTAAGTAAAAGGGTAATCAAGGCCAACCCAGATCAAATCGACTCTATCACCTGGGTCCAGCCTCCTCAGACATTAAAAGATGTTCAGAAGCTTACTGGGATGCTCACATCGCTTAATCGATTCATCTCCAAGTCTTCATAATGATACCGACCATTCTTCCATCTTTTAAAGAAAGTCAAAGGCCTCGTATGGGACGACGATTGTTCGCAATCCCTGGAGTGATTAAGTCTTACCTTAGCATGCCTCCACTATTTGTAATTTTAAATGATGGGGAAAACTGTATCTTTATCTGGTAGTATCAGAACATGCTGTGAACTATGCCTTAGTATATGAAAAGGATGGAGAAAAACACCCAGTTTACTATGCCAACAAGATGCTCCTTAAATCTAAATAATGGTACTTGCCTCTGGAAAAGCTCACCTATGCCCTAGTCATCGCTTCAAGAAAGTTAAAGCACTATTTCGAAGCCCATTTCATAACGGTAATCAACTTTTACCCACTCAAAGTCGTTCTACGAAGGGTTGACCTCTCTGGATGTCTTTTAAAGTGGTCGATCAAGCTCGGGGGATTCCACATCCAATTCTAGCTCAGAACAATAATTAAGGGAGAGATCCTAAAAGATTTTATTACTGAGTTCAAGGGAGATCGACCAGTGGATCAACTGAACGAATAGAAATTTTTCACATGTGAAGCACCATCCAAATATTGGATACTGTATGTTGATGGAGCCTCAAATTCCAAAGGGGCGGGAGTGGGGATTATTCTCATCACCCTCGAAGACACCTTCATCGAGTAGGGAATTAAGTTGGGATTTAAAGCCTCCGATAATGAAGCTGAGTATAAAGCACTGCCAAACTACTTGGGGCAAAACTCCTTAATGTATTTGATGATTCCAAACTAGTCTCCAAGTAGGTAAGTGGATACTTAAAATTTAAAGACGATCGAATGGAAATATACTTCAATATAGTAAGAATACTCATGGGAGACTTTGAAAAAGTGAAAATTCAACAGTTCCCAAGAGGGAAGAACAATCACACTGACATTTTGGCAGCCTTAAGTTTGACAATTGACTCTAACCTAAGAAGAACAATTCATATAGAGTTCCTCATGTAGCCCAGTATTGACCATACAGTCGTGGTCGAGCAAGTCCTCCTTATATATAAAGCCCTAAGTTCGATGGTCCCCATCATCAATTTTCTAAGGAGTGACATACTGCTAGACGACAGGAGGTTGACCCATTAAATCAAGGTCAAAGCTTCACATTTCTACCTCAACCCTTAAGGGAAACTTTATAAGAAATCATTCATAGGCCCCTACTTCTATGTGTTTACCCATAAGATGTCGAGCAAGTACTTAGTGAACTCTATGAGGGAACATGTGGGAGTCATGTAGTTGGAATATTGTTAGACTTTTGAGCGATTAAGGAAGCATATTTGTGGCCTCTCATGCAGCAGGACGCTAGTGCAAACACTCGCAAATGTGAAAAGTGCCAAAAGGACTTGCCTATGGTTCATCAGCTCGCCAGCGACCTGAAATCACTTACCAGTACATGGCCTTTCCCTTAATGGGGATTGAAGATCATGGAACCACTACCTACTACATCTGTAAATCGCAAGTATCTGCTGGTCGCCACAGACTAATTCACCAAATGGGTGAAGGCAAAACCATTGGCAAACATTCGAGACTCTGACATGACAAGGTTCATATGGAGGAACATCATAAATCGCTTTGGGATACCAAGGACCATCATCACTGACAATGGTACACAATTTGAAAGTGGTTTCTTTTAAGCTTTTTGCGACGAACACGGCATCAAGCACCACTTCAGTTCTGTGGCATATCCCCAAAGCAATGGGAAAGTAGAGGCTTCCAACAAAACCATGATCAATGAAATGAAAAAAATGATTGGAAAAATCTAAGGGCTCTTGGGTGGATGAACTTCCTTATGTTCTATGGGCTTATCGTACAATGACCGGGAGACCAACTAGGGAAACACCATCCACCCTCTCTTATGGGATGGAGGTTATCATCCCTATGAAAACCGGTCTCCCCACTATGAGAACCACTCTGGTTGACCAATGCCGCAATGATAAAGCACTACGCACTGAACTTGACCTAGCAGATGAGCAACGAGAGCTAGCCTTGATTAAGTTGGCTTCCTACCAACAACAACTAGTCAAGCAATACAATAAAAGAGTCAATCCGAGGAAGTTTTCAATAGGAGACTATATCGTGTAAAAAGTCCTTGGCGGTGCTGTGAAACCATCAAACGATAAACTGGGACAAAACTTGGAAGGACCATTCAGAAGAATCAGATATAATCTTCAAGGATCATATCATTTGAAAATGTTAGAGGGCAGGGAGATACCAAGAGCATGGAATGCAGCCAATCTTAAGAAGTTCTACTTCTATATCTTGTTTCTTATTATCTTTTTAGTTAGCAAAATTTTTATTTTTTGCTTGATAAGATAATTTCCAATGAATAAAGGTCGGTTGGCCCCTCTATTCTCGTATTTTACATTAGTTGCTTAACTTATCTTGATTATATCTCATTAATTTTCACCTTGTCTAATGATAACTCCTTTGCGTATATCTAAATGCCTAACGAACAGGGTTAGCAAGTTAACTATGAGCACTTCAAATTATCCTCACGCGCTTATTGAAATCACAATAAGCCTCATGAGTTTCCTGACAATAACAAAAGACCTACAAGGGATCCTTAGGCAATAAAGCCAACTCTAATTGGTCGCCAACTTCTGTTGGTTGAAAAAAGACTGCTCGGGTGGATTGCCCACTAGCCATGTTCATTCTCTCCATCATCTCACTCAGGCTTAAGGTAGTGTGACGGCACGACCTAAAAGTTAAAGTGAATGGAATGATATTTCTTAGGCATATTGGATTGGGAGAATGTTCAAACACATAAAAGGTAGAGTGTTAATACTTAAATATCATTTAATCGGCTAAAAAAATCCAGAGTGATTTAAACTAACTATAAGCTAACCTAAAAGCCTGAGATTGATCGGTCAGGATCACTTTGGTCAATAAAAACAACATATAACCATCAGCATCTCTCAAATGTCATTTAGTTAGATACAAAGCTCAAAATGATAAAGTCAGAGGAAAATAGAGGTTTGATCGATTGATTGTATAACTAGCCAAATGTTTAGTCAGCATGAGCTCAAAACATAAGAAAACTCTTTGTTAAAATATGAGGTTATAACTACAGACCAAAAATAAATACATGAAGGCCTAAAAAGGGCCAGGGCGATGAGCAAGGTAATCTGCTACATGTACTCTTCGACCATCATCTAGATGAGGCACAAGTTCTTCTCCAACATTTTCTAAGTGATGTTTTAGAAGGTGAGCAGGAATAGCATCGATAGGGATCTATTGATCATCCCTAGAAAAGGGGTTATGTTGATAAGATGGGCAAGCAATCTGATATTCGTACCACATGGGGGGAATTTTTGGACACCTTTAGCTCTCTGAGGGCACTAATCCATCCCTGGGCAAAGGCAAGGTTTTCTGCCTCCTTTAGCCTCATTGGGACGTCAATCCATCCTTGGTCATAACCATATGCATAGACTTGTTTAAGATCCCTTCTGAATAAATGCCTCAACCTTGTTGCCTCCCTTTGGAGCCTAACAATAATTATGTATGCTCGCCTAACATCCCCATTCAGCTTAGTAACCTCCCTTTGTAGAGCTTGAGTTTTAGCTCGAGAAACCCCTCTAGATGATGATGAGGTTTCTCACAATACCAAGAAGTACCTCGGGGGATGATCCCTTTCAGACGATCAATCTCCCTCTTCAAATCCTCATTCTCCTTCTGGATCAGTTCTCTCTTTTAGTTTACCTCACTGCCATCCAGAAGTTTGGCCTTCAGGTCATTTATCTCCTCTTGGACTGAAGCTCTAACTTCTTTCATCTCCTTAAGGTTATCCTTCAGTTTAGCAACCAACTTTGATTGGTCCTTGTACTATTGATTCCTTCCTCTTAAAGATTTAAAGATTTTCACAAAGGCTTTAAGAGCCTTTAAGCTATCATCAGGTCCAAGGATTCTCCCCAATTAAGAGTTAGGGGAAATATAGTGATCGACGCAGCAGACTACAAATGATATACACCAAACCCGAAGCAAGAATGTTAGCATATGGAGAATCAGATCAACACATGAAAAATGATATAAATTCCATTGCCATATAACATAGAAAGGTGGCCAAAGGCCAATATATGATGTTCTCAAAAGATGGGTATAGACTGACAATACTAAAAATTGTACCAAGAAAATGAAAACTCTAAGTCTATAAAGCCCTAGTCTTTCACCTGGTCTCCCTCAACTATAGCTTTCCCTTTATCGACCACCAGCTTCTCTTGTAAAGCACCAACACTCCCATCAACCACAATAGTAACAACCTCAGTGTTACCAGCAGCATGATCGCCACCTTTTTCTTCTTCTTCTTCTTCAGCATAAGGGTGAGGACCAAGAGAATGAAGACTAAAAATATCAGAGTCTGCAGGAATTCCAGCAACCTTTAAAACTTGGTTCCATCCCTTCTTGAAAGATACCTTGCAAGCATAAGCCATTTGGCGTTCAACATCCTCATAATCTTTATAAAAACCCTGACGCTAGTTGTCATCCTTGGCTTGCGGAAGTTACCCTCCAGGTTGGCAACTTTGTCAGTCAAATTTTTTTTGGCCTCCACCAGTTTGGAATTCTCATCAATTATCACCTTCTGAGTATCCCTAAGAGCATCATAAGCCTTAGACATCCCATTCCTTTCACGCTCCCATGCTTGGCGAGCATTGCCAAAGGCCACCTTTTTTACTTCTAGGGTTTTCTTTAGCTCCTCCTCTCTTCTGAAGCTATCAGATTGATTATCCATAAGAGTAGTAAAATCATATAGCATCTGTGAATAAGAAATAATAACAGAGAATCATAACAGAAACAAAAAGAGAAAAGCAAAAGAAATAATAAGGACAGACTTACCTGAGCCATCCCTTGTGCAGTCTTAAAGGCGATTTGATTTAGACCCAGCCTATAGGAATGCTCGTGATCAGCAGCAAGCACCGACCTCTTTAGGAGGTCAGGGCCCAAAGAGGGGGAATCACCCACACTAGCCCCCTCAAGACTAGGGAAAGTGTAGGGAAAGTGGGCACCCCAGAGGATTAGAGGGATAACTTCCTTTTAGCCTTAACCATATCCTTCTCTTTCCTCTTCTCTTCTTCTTTATTTCTCTCCCTCTCTTCTTTTTCTCTTTTTTTTCTCTCTCTTCTTCTCTTGCTATCTTACCTTATCAGATGATCCAGAACCACTGCCCTTGGAAAATTCTGTTGCAAAGATCTTCAAAGTTGGAATCCTGTCAGAAAGGACTGCATGCTGACTGCATGATGATCATCATCATCAGGATGTTTTAACATCCTCATCTTATCTAAATGAGCCATGTCTTCTTCCTCCTCCTCCTCCTCCTCCTCCTCCTCCTCCTCCTCCTCCCCCTCTTCTTCTTCTTGTTCTTTTTCTTATTCTTCCTCTAGTTCTTCCTCTTCTTCTTCTACCCCTATATCTCTTCTTCCCTTTTCTTCACTCTCTTCCTCTTCTTTGAAACTTTACTCTTCAATAATAATTAGATCATAAGGACCTACCTATGTAGCTTTCAAAGATGTAACCTTATCAGCCGATCAAGCAATAAAGTGGTGCCTATGTTCTTATATTCTAAGAGAAAGGCTATCGATCTTGGATGTTCATCATCTACCAATCTTTGCCTAATGCTCCAGGCCTTCACGAGATTGAGGGTTTTAATATGCCTAAGGTCAAGTTCCTGATTTTTGGCATGAGCTGCAATAACAAAGAAGAGGACGATAATCCACAAGAATGGGAAGAAATCATAAGAAGTTGACAAAAAGGAAAAAAAAAGAAGCGACCTATTTCGATCTCTCCATATTCAAAAACCGTAGGGCCAGGAGGTCTTTCCCCCTCTAACGGTGGAGGGCACTGGTAATTCCTAGTAATGAACCCACTCTCCCAGTAGTCTTTATGGGAATCTGGGATATTTACCACCAAAACTCGCTCTGCTTTTCTGATTTTCAAATATAACAAAGCTTCTTAGGTCTTCGAGAACACATAGCAGTAACATAGAGTGTATTTATTCTTTGAACTCCACTTACTATATTCCATAGAGTGTATTTATTCTGTGAACTCTATTTACTATTTTCCACACGTTGGGGTAGCATTGGGTAAGAACAATGAAAAAGTACCTAAAAAACTAATAAACAACTCATTTAGGGGGAATGTTAACCCCCCCCCCCCCCCCCCCGAGTTACTAGAAAGGTGTGAATTTAGTGCCCTCCGTCAACGTCATGAACTTTTTGAGGAAGGGAGCACAGTCGATAATAACCCAATAAGGAATGTTATACTTATGCCTAAACTCTTCTACAGACTTATTATCCAACATCGACATAACTGAACAAGAAAGAAGAAACCCTAACTACAGTAACTAGCTAATACAAAGAAAAAGAACTAAAATGAAAAGAGACTAGAACTTACATGTACTAACAGAGCTTTGGGACATCACACAAGAATAAGAACTTTGATTTTTTAAGTAGTGGAGAAGCTTAGGCACCGAAGTATGCACAAGAATGACAAGAGACAGTGAACGAGTGGTTGAGTATAAACCAAACTGATCACCAGAACACTCTAATGATGAGTTTCGTCTTCCCAATAAGATTTTGGCGCTTCAACTTCTTTTTGAGAAAAGCATACCCCTTATGCAAGTATTCATATTACGAACGTGCCATGGCGGACTCTCATTACATTTTAAGGCCTTGGACCTCCGACCCAGTTCAAATCTATTAGCCCATAATTATCAGCCCAAAGGTTTTAGGGGATATTGTGGTTGTCCATTTTCTACAAGTCCATGAGAGTAGCCGGCCAGGATAACTTAAGTTATTTGTCCTATCCCAAATCATGACTTAATTTTCACACGGGTAGTTTAGTTGAAGAAGGACACTCGTAGATTTGGTCAAATCAGGTGCCAAGAATCTCGAATGAGATACTCAAGCACCTCATGGTCAATTCTCACCCTATCATGGAATTCCTTAAGTAACTCCATCTATGTAGCAACATGTATAAAATGTATGCCCTGATCTAGGGCAATGGGATGAAAAATTTATATTTTTAAAGACACTTAATAAGAACAAGTAACCTAGGCAAGTTTCTGAACCACGTATATCTTTGTTTTGTGTGATTCCATTTAATTTTCTTCAATTTGGGATTATTTTCATAGATTATTTTAGTTTGAATTTTTTAGCACACACAGAAGCTAACAACATTCGACATATACTGGTCGTGTTTATTCACACCACGCGTGGATTCCACATCACTGCTTGAAGAAATATCTTCATAATTGCTCTTCTCGTTGTTCTTTCCTTTTCCCCCCTCATCTTCATCCCCATTCTAATAATCTAAACATATCAAATTTAAATTACTAACCTATAATGATAAATTAAAAGTATATAAAATAAAATACACACGAATTGGAATAAAATACAGGCTCTAACAATAAAGTACATGCATATTTTACAAAAGTACATGATATATTCTTATAAACACTTTAAAAGTACATGCAATAATCTCATCAATACTTATTACAAATCTCAACAAAAATACATGCTAACCAATGTAATACATATCGTCCATTATATGGTAATACCTAATAAATGTTGTTCGGCAAGTTATAAACCAAGATTCTCCGTTCCTAACATATTCAGAAAAAGAAGTGATACAATAAATCCATGCTAAACGCGCCAGCATTTTCAATACCTCTTAATCAATACTACTCAATTCGTTTTGGTAAATCCTTCACTTTCGATTCAGTTACTTGAAGATTTTCTGCATCAAAAGTACACTTAATGTCTTCATAGTAGTGGAAAAATCAAGTAACCTTTTTTGCTCTATTATCGATGCGAAGCAGAAAATGAATTTCATCATCATAAGTAGTATTCACTACTAATGTGAAAGGTTTTGTATTCTTACGATCTTCAAAGGTGCAACTAGAAATTTCATAGTTGAACATGCTTGATGGTATGACTCCTAAACAATAACACAACAATAATACTTCTTACAAAATTATGGAATATCATTGAAATGGCGCGGACCACAATAACATAAGTTTGATTAAATTTGGAGATCACATATATATTGTATAAAGTACACGCATAGTACATAAAACTACACACACATTACATTGAACCAAATCAATTTCAATGTACATGTACTTTATGAATTTGCATGTACTATTTGAAAGTACACGCAAATTCAAAGAGTATATGCAGTCCTAAATAAATGCGGCTAGCGCGGACCACAATTAATATAGGACCTATACAAATTCAAAGAGTGTGTAGGATTGATTAAAAGTACATACACGTTGGATTGAATCAAATCAAGTTCAATTTGCGTGTACTTTATGAATTTGCGTGTACTGTTTTAAAGTACACACAAATTCATAAAGTAAATGCACATTGCATTGAACCAAATCAATTTCATTTTGCGTGTACTTTATGAATTTATGTGTATAGTTTGAAAGTACACGCAAATTCATAAGGTACACACATAATACAAGACTTGTATAAATACATGACTTAAATTAAGAAGTACATGAAGTCCAAAATAAATGTCGCTGGCGCGTCCCACAATTAATATAGGACCTATGCAAATACAAAGAGTATGTACATATTCCCATGCAAAAAGTATGTTTTGCATTTAAAATTGGGGCAATAAATGTATTTTTTCATATCATGAACAAGAATAATGTGATTTCATCAATCCATGTGTAATGTCTACAAATTTATACATATGAGAACACAAAATACATAATAAGATAAGGAAAAAGTTATATAAAACCTAAGGACACAAAAATAGTACGTGGAATACACAACGTAACACTAAAAAAAGGACAAACAGGTTATATCAGAAACAAAATGCTAAGAACATAACATAAACAGAGTGTATGGTATAATCTTTAGAACAAAACTTAAGAACACAATACCACATTTAATTCACAATATATTACATAAAATACATATATATGATCATGTATCCATACTTATTAGTGTTGTTTGGAAGAATTTGATTGAGAATGTGAAATGCTTGGTAAAATTTTCACGATTAGGGATTTGATCGCTTTAATTTCTATGACGTGTGTTTGTTTTGGAATTTAGGGGTATTAATATGTTGTTGTTGGACCATAATTTGATTGATAATGAGAATCGTTTTGGGTTTTGATCGAAGAGACAGTAAGGTTCGGGTTTTGATCGAAGAGAGAATACAATTTTTTTAGCGTCTGAATTTTTGTGAAGTGCGTGTTTGTTTTAAGTTTGGGGTATTTATATGTTGGAACTAATCATTTAAAATTTCTTGGGCCTGGGTTTAGAGTCCAAAATTGTTAGTCTTGGGACTCAACAGTAAAATCACCTTCTTTATATGCAATTTATAAACCAAAATAGACCGTTGTTTTTTATTACCACTTACAAGTTTAGAAGAATGGCTTCAGGTATTTTACAAACCGATCGTTGTTTTAACATTAGTTCATCTTTAGGATTTTACTAGATTACATCCTATTAGTAGTAGCTTTATTTGAACACAGTATTCCTAGCCCTCAGATAGTATAAGTTTCAATAGATTTCATCACAACCCTTCATTTCGGTTGGGTTCCTAGAGTATCTTTTAGTAACTATACAAAACACATTATACTCATTTGTTATGGTTCAACTAGAGCCAATGCCCACATTCTTATAGACAAAAAATTTAGAGAGAGATAGAGAAAGAAATTAGAAAATATCAAAAAAGAAAACTATATAAGTGAGGTGAGGGAAAAATTAGGAAAAAGGGTAGTTTGATTGAAAGTTTCATCTTTGAAACTCATATTATTCCAAATATATATTCTCCACCTTTTAACCTAAAAATTAGTTTCAAAATCTTTAGTTTCTTATATAAATTAAGATATTAGAGCTTGGTTCTATATTTTATCACAAACACATTAATGTTAGGATTTTTCTTGAATAATTTTTTTTAAACTTTAAAATTTGTTTTAAACTATTTTTTTGATGAAAATCATTTTAAAACCTGATATTACTTTGGATCTTATTATTGAATGTTTTATCTTGTTCATATCCAATCACTCTAGTAGAATCAAACCGTGTTTGATAATTTTTCGTTTAAGAGATCAAATGCATATAATGCTAAATATTTTT
Source organism: Sambucus nigra (assembly GCA_949130495.1). Taxonomy (NCBI): domain Eukaryota; kingdom Viridiplantae; phylum Streptophyta; class Magnoliopsida; order Dipsacales; family Adoxaceae; genus Sambucus; species Sambucus nigra. The sequence continues at coordinate 113,049,137 of OX422216.1, forward strand.
TAGATCTTTTGAATATTTTTAAACAAAATAAAAAAATTCAAATCTTGTATTTTGAATCAGATATGATTTTGTGGATTCTGGATCTAAAAGTTGTTGACTAACATTTTATACGACTTTGATTCAACATCTTTTAACATATTTTACATTTATAAGAATCTTGTAATTTGTTTAGGACTTGTATGTACCTAAGTTTGTGTAATTATTGTGCACTTGCATATAGTTGTAGCTATTATGCATACATGACACATTTGACACAACATCACAAAAAGTTTGTTTGTTAACATCAGAAGAATATTGTCTTCAGTCAACTTGAAGGTAAAGGTTTACTATTTTACATCAGAAAAGAGTACCTAGAGTCAGACATCAATTTAGGTATATGTTTCTTTCATTTTGATCTCATTTTATTGTATTATGTAGCCTAAAACTCATTTTTTAGTGATTATTTTTGGTTGTGGCGTAGAGTTCACCGTGGAGGTTTCCCAGTGACTTGGGATTTACCACGTAAAAATCTAGTTTTGAGTATTTTGTTTATATCTCTCTTTAATATCTCAAACTAAATCGTGAGATAAAGCTTTCCTAAACTTCACTAAAAGTATTTTTGATTAAAAGGATGATAAGTATTTATTGAATCTACCTAACCTAAGTTATTAGTCTTTTCTTAAACACAACTAGTGTTTAGGAAACCCGTTCTATTTTTACCACAAAAGAGTTTACTCAAATTAGTTTGCATATTAATTAAATTTAATTTAACTTTGTAAAAAACTTGTGTTTAAGTATTTTCAAAGGGGTAATGTCGGTTTATTTTAAGTCCATGCCAGCTAAAAATAGTGGAATTGCACTAGTGACCTCTGTATTTAATGAGGGTTAGTTTCGATTATTTCGTCTGCTCTAGCTAAAAAATGGTGGGCTTACGTGATAGTGATCCTGTAGATACTGGGGGTTAGTCATGTGTTGTTTGGTATATTATTGACCCTGTAGTTAGTTGAGACTAGTCTCGATTTTTATGTTTTGACGGATTTTTAAGACGTAGCAATTTGGGGTAGATCTCAATTTTAATTATAAGGACACTATTATGAATATTGGGTATACCCGTGATCTCTTCATTTATGGGAACTAATAGTATTTTATAAGAGTTCATAAAATTCACTTTATGAAATATTAACACCGGTAAGCTTGGGGTAAATTATTAAACAGTTTAATTAATAACTATAAATTTAATATTTTTACGCATGGTTATAGATTTTATTACTAGAGCTGCGTATCCTTTATCTAGTTATGGTGGGCCTGAACCATTGCATTGTTTCAAGTGCTCCAACTCGTCAGATTTAACACTTATCTCTCTCGAGCACCGAGTCATCCGTCCTAATCATCACTAATTTTAGAGATGTAGGTGTTGGACACTACTTTTATGTTTATTGATTTGAGATATGCGAGGTTTATGTCTTATTTGAGATTGTACTTAATTTGTTTACATTAGAGATTTTGGAGACAACGACATTTATAGTTTTGAATTTTGATATCGGATATTAGTACTTTATATATTAGAGTTACTGGTGATGATTAACTCTTACTCCTTATTTAAGATTATTGAGGTTATTCATGTCGTACTCTATATTGATTATCATTATTCACTATTTTCATTTCATGTTAAGGATGGTATTTACTTGTCTTAAAAAACCTATAATAGATTTAATAACAAGAGTTTTTTTCTTTAAGAAGTATTATTGCAATACCTTTGTATCAATTTGAGTGTAGATTTATGTGAAGTATACTTAATTTTTCCCAAAACATGAAAAATTATTGTGACACCCCGCCTAATTAAATACAGGGTGATCAGTCCTATATCCAATTAAAACAGGTTTCTCATCTGGTTCATTCTTAGCATCACTGCCGAAAACTTTTTAAAACATTACTAACCACCTAGTATTCAAAAAGCCGATGTCAAAATTTTACTCTTTTTATTTAGCAATCAACAACAACAGAACATTATTACATAAATACATACCATGCAATTGTAATATAAATCCATCCACAATATAAAATAATGCAACGAAATAATACCGAATAAACCATCGGTTACAAAATCCAAAATAAAGTTCAATCCTGAATAAAAGTCTGAATACAAGGTCTGACTATCATAAATGAAATAATTGTGGGAAACATGCCTGAATAAAACACTTCCCTGCACCCTACACTAGGAGTGAAGTAACTGAATTGCCTAAGCCCAAATCCTGCAAGCATCCACTAGTGCTGCAGCTACACATCCCTAGAATAGATCATCATATTTGGCATCCCTAGAATAGTACGGGTCAGAGCCCAAGTAAAAATCATTTAAAAACATTTAGCAAGTACTTAAATGACAGTTTAAATGAACAGTTACTAGATACACTTGTTAGGTTGTGAACACTCCCTCGAATTCCTCATCTCTCATCTATAATGCACACCTAACGTTTTCTACTCAACCCCACCTAGTCAATTCTATCCAATCTAACTAGGCAACCAATATCTAATAAACCCAATTCAATTTAGCTCATCCGTACCGCCCATGCAGTAAGCTATCGAATATCCTTAACAATTAACATCGCTCTTATGTTATTATTAAACCCTAGTTACCCTTCCAACGTAGGTTATTGTTCAAGCTTTACCATTTAAGTTTCTCTACTTAAACTTTATTTTAGATATTCACTAACTATCTACCTACAATTCACACATTAGTAGCTTCATCATTATATAGATATACCCTATCTAAGCTCCCTAATAATTACTCTTGTCTCTTCACTAGCACACATGAGTAGATTATTCGTGATGTACATATTTTACACACCATATATACTATAAGTATACACTCTGCTATTATATCCCTGTATCACACATTCAGGGCTATTGGTTCGTAATATTACACAGATCCCAATAGTTATTCCATATACATTGGTTCAAAAGGTTACCACACCCCAATATTCAGATTAATTTTAGTTTAGATACGCACAACTAACTAAATTGAAATAATAAGTTTGCTACCCATAACTCATAGCATCCACCCGTATTTCCACGCAAATACTTTTATTAAATATATATCCATTTATCTTTAAGATGGGAAAGGGTTTTCAAATTTTAGGATTAAGTGTCCACATACTTAAGTCAAATAAGATTTCCCTATTTTTCTCGTCCACTAATTTCACACAGTAGATAATATCACAAGTATATATAAATATTCACACTTTATAATATATATATATATATAACATGGCACCTCCCAGACTTAGCTTCGGTGAATGCCGTAAAACATATCAAAGGTATATGTATTTATCATCCATTATATATATATACGAGTACGACACCCCTAGGAACAACTACGGTGCATGCATTCTCCGCTACCATATCCGGGTACATCTCTCGTTGTACAGGGGACTATTGATTTGGCTTCTCTCACGAACCATATATATAAAATCACACATATTAGAGGCGAACATAGTTCCAAGTCAATGGGCTACGCACATACCTACGCACCCATATGACCGTCAACACTATCGTGCTCACTGATAGCTCGTACCTTGGTTCTATATTCTAGTGGTGCGAATCAAAATCCCCCCGAAGGCTCCTAAAGATATGATCGTCCACAACGCACAACTTCCACTCTATAGCAAGTAGCCTAGGTATGTCATAAATACAATATATCAAATTATATATATTTTCTCCACGTATATATCAATAATATCAATAGGACATACGCACATCACATATCACAAGTCTCATACGTAGTATATTTATATCCCGAACATCCTACGTATTAATGTATTATTACTTTAATCATATTATAGGTATTAACTCTACCTATATATATATATAACAAAAATAAGTCATACACACATCCCATATCACAAGCCTCATATGTAGTATATTTATATCCCGAATATTCTACGTATTCCATAATTTATAACTTCGTTTATTACCGTATGTTCCCGATTACTTCTCACCACTCGAAGGGTATCCATTATTTCACATATAATATAAGAAGGTAAACTCTCTATCCCCTACTGGTCTAAGTCCTCGTTCCTCTTGAATTCTCTTACCTCAAATTATCCTTCAATTTAGATTTTTCCTCTCTATTAAACCAAATTTATTTAGCCCCTAAACTTCCCTCGTAGGCCACGCCTAAAACCAAAACTAGGCATGCTGATGTTGCAGTATAATTCTCTTATATTAGAAATTAAATACCACAAATGAATTCAAAATGATTTCCAAAGGTCCTAAACAAAAAGGAAATTATTGGCCAAAACTGGGCAACCGAATCTATTAGAAAATTTTATGGCAGATTAAACACCCTGTAGTAAAATATCAATTTCTCCCTCTACAGAACTCCGATTGACATGATTCAAAACTCATTTTAAAGATAAGACATAGATATTTCCAGAAATGTATGGATATAACTCTAATTCTAAGTATAATTTAAATGTCATGCGTTTAAAGTTATGTCAAAGATTCTGGCAGATTACTATGATGGCAGATCAAATACCCTATAGTAAAACATCGATTACTCCCTCTACAGAACTCCGATTGACCTGATTCAAAACTCAATAGAAATATAAGACATAGATATTTCAAGGTATGTATGTCTCTCACTCTGATTAGAAGTAAAATTAAAATGGCATACGTTTAACATTACGTTAAGAATTCTGGCAGATTGACATCTCGTGTTCATCAATTAAACCCTAAGTCATTCAAGATTCATGTTATTTAATCAAGAACCCATCAAGATTCAATATTAATCATCAAATATACTCTAATATCATTTTATCTTCACATAGAAATAAATTTCCAATGAAAAGTTTACACAAAAATATCAAAGATTCAACCCAAGAATCAAATTCTCCTTTAATTAATATAAAACCCGAATTTTCTCATGTTCATCGACTTTATAAATCATGAACTCGGATTGATCTCTTATTATTCAACCCAAACCCACTAATTTCATATTATCATCATTAAGTAACATCTCAACATGCATTCCTACTTTAGTTTATGAATTAACCCCCCTCCCAAATTCATATAAAACCTCCGAAAAATGAAATCAAACCCTATCCCACGTGGGTATTATAACATGATTGATATAAATTGCCATTTAAATACTTGCCTCTTAATAGAAGGTCTGTAATTTATTGATAAGATGGTGTGATGGTTCTCCCCTCGCTTCGTTCTCGATTCCGTTGCGTTCGGGGCGAAAAATTGTGTAGGAAGCTTGGTTCTCCCCTCCTCTTCGTCTCCTATGGCTTCTATCCATTTTGATTTGTGTTAAACCTAGTCCCTCTCTCTAATGGGAAGATATAAACTTAGAATTTTTGGAGTTTCCTAAATCCCAAACTCCCGAATGACCAAAATGCCCTTAAACGGTGCCGGGATGGTCTCAACTCGTCCCAGGACCTAAACTATACACCCGAGTATACTTTTTCAACTATTTTAACCCTTACGAAACCAACCAGGACCTCAAAATCACCATTCGAGTCAGTTTATAAAATCCTCTTATTTTACCTCCAAATACGTCATGTGTGAAATTAAGCTTAGACTAAATTAATTAAATCTGAATCATCGAATTAAATAATTTCTCCCAATTAAATAAATTCTTAGGTCATTAATTTAATTAATTTCTATTTTTCCAAAAATACGGGGTGTTACTTCCCCGCTTACAAAGGAATTTCGTCCTCAAAAATTTGGATAAGGCATCTACTCTAAGGTCTTTACATGTCCTGGATTCCCATATTCTCAAGATCATCAAAACTATTTCTACCCCTCCCAATTGCGGGTGATATAAACATTTCCACCGACCAGGGCACCCATACAACGTATAAATGTGCATAACTTCACCGACGCTACCTAGCTCCACTAGCCTCTCATTATCGTATAGTTACTATCCCTTAGATATAACTTTATAAGCAAAATAATACCCAAGGTACTAAACCTATGTCTTAATGGCTAATCATCTCACCACTCTCAACATTGTGCTAAGATTTATGCATGTGATGTATCTCAAAGTGAAATCCAAATAAGAAACCCCCTCGATACACTACTACCTAGCATTGTCAGTCGTTGAGATTTGTTAAGCCCGCAGTTCATATTACGTACCCTTAAATACCCATCTTTTGACATAAAAGTATACTCGTCCACTCTCATGCTACACAAGACAACATATGTCATTACTCTCTTACTATCACTAGTTTCTTAGCACTAAAAAGTCACGAGCTATAACTCTCCGCTCGATAATAAGCTTGTCTACCCTGAATCACATTAGTAACCATCACTGCGCACCAGGATTAATTATAACTAGAAAATATACACACAAAAGTCTACTACACAGTATATATAATATATATACGCATATATATAGGATCAACCCTCTTTCATGTGATACCTGAAAAAAATCATACCCTAGGATAGTGAACAGGAGATCTCACTATCATAATCTACGATCGCTTAACCCGTTGGTAACTAGTCAACTCTCGTAAAGTAGTCTACCCTTTTTTATAACTCACGAAAGAAGTAAGCTAATACATAATATAAATGTCCTCTTAGTGCATTCTCTTAGCCCAAATCCTCTACCGAAAATATCGCTCCTCAGACGGTTGTTGTGCCCCATTGACACCATTCCTATATACTTTCCCAGTCTGAGGAGTCTCACTTTCTCACTGTGGACAAGTTTAATATAGGTGGTCCCACTCTCTATGAATAGGACACCTTACTGTATGTTCCCTTTATCTATGGACCCACTAGGCAAATCGGGGTGTCCTTCTCTCATGCTTGGTAGACTTGTTCCAGATTTCTACCTCTGTTGTCCCTTTGGCTTGACTGGCCCTATGGAACTCGTTACTGGCCTAGATGGACCTGGTTAAATTCATCATCACTTGGTAGGAATTCAATTGGTCTGAATCATTTAAATTGGTTCCCGACTGGGTATTCCCTCTTGTGGTGCTTCACTATCACCGTTTAATCCAGTAATGCTCTTCGACTAGATTCTTCAACCCCCTTGGATCCCCTCTCATGGAAGCGTTGATTAATTCATGTAAGCATACGACCCTGACGACGTCAATACTAATCATTCTAGCCGTATCTCCCAACCAGGCTTGTATATTCTACTCGCAAGTCTATTATCAATTTAAATAACCGTTATTTTCTTCATATTCCCCTTCGTCGAGTACGAAGTTCCCTCAACAAGTCAGCTCCTTTATCACAATCGGCCTATAACTCGCTCACTTGTGATAAGTTTTGAAACCCAATTCGCATCTATGTTTGAACAACAGATAAAATATATATCAATCAAATTCACTCAAAATTCTCGTTTAATCCCATATACTCCTTATATGTGGAGACTGACTCTCATCACTTTATGCTGACCCTAAGAGCTCAAAAATTTCCGCTCGAAATATTAATCATGGGTGTCGCTACACTCCACCCTACACAATTTCCTTTGGATTTTATCCTTCCATTGGCCTATTACTCTCCCTTTTTTTAATCCTTACAAATGACTCTCCAAAAGAGTCCCTTCATTTTCCCCCACCTCTTACCGACAACACTGGGTGAGTCTAAAATTTGCACCAACATTATCTACCAAAGTTCTTGGGAAAACTTATGCCCCTGAGTGATTTTCCTATTGTCAACATCCTGAACAATAATCATAGTGACTTCCATCACAATCACCATTCCCAGAATACTACAAGTCTTCTGCTGAGCCTCTCCTCCTGCAGTCCTTCTAACGACCCTCACTGGTCGTCTAATAATGTTTTGTATATGAAGCCCAACCAAACTCGTATATGAATCACATCAACTATATATAATAGCAGGAGAACGTAAGTCGCATACTTCGAGGAATACAACAATCCTATCATAAGGCTCTATATCAAAGAACATTATGCTAAAATGTGAAAAGCCACACAGATACTAAGGACACTACAACCTGATGCTCTGATACCATCTGTGACACCCCGCCTAATTAAATACCGGGTGATCAGTGCTATATCCAATTAAAATAGGTTTCTCATCTGGTTCATTCTTAACATCTGTGTCGAATTTTTTTTAAAACATTACTAACCACCTAATATTCAAAAAGTCGATGTCAAAATTTTAATCTTTTTATTTAATAATCAACAACAACATAACATTATTACATAAATACATCCCATGCAATAGTAATATAAATCCATCCACAATATAAAAGATTGAAACGAAATAACACCGAATAAACCATCAGTTACAAAATCCAATATAAATTCCAACCTGAATAAAAGTCTGAATACAAGGTCTGACTGTCATAAATGACATAACTGTGGGCAACATGCCCGAATAAAATACTGCCCTGCACCCTACACTAGGAGTGAAATAATCGAATCGTCTAAGTCCAAATCCTACAAGCCTCCACTAGTGCTGCCGCTATGTATCCCTAGAATAGATCATCATGTTTGGCGTCCCTGTGGCTGAACACCTAAAAGATTTTGAAAAAAAGGTTTTGCAAGTACGGGTTAAAGCCCACGTAAAAATCATTTTAAAAAACTTAGTAAGTACTTAAATAACAGTTTAAATGAACAGTTACTAGATACACATTTTAGGTTGTGAACACTCCCTTGAGTTCCTCATCTCTCATCTATAATCCGCACCTAACATTTTCTACTTAACCCCACCTAGTCAATTCTAGCCAATCAAACTAGGCAGCCAGTATCTAATAAACCCAAATCAATCTAGCTCCTCCGTACTTCCCATGCAGTACGCTATCGAATACCCTTAATAAATAACAACTCTCTTATGTTATTATTGAACCCCAGTTACCCTTTCTACGTAGGTTATTGTTCAAGCTTTACCATTTAAGTTTCTCTACTTAAACTTTATTTTATATATTCACTAACTATCTACCAACTATCACACATTAGTAGATTCATCATTATATAGATATACCCTATCTAAGCTCCCTACTAATTACTCTTTAGTAGATTAATCGTTCTTTAGATACATACTATCTCGTCTCTCTACTAGCACACATGAGTAGATTATTCGTGTTGTATATATTTTACACACCATATATACTATAATTACGCAATCTACTATTATATCCATGTATCACACATTAAGGGACATTGCTTCGTAATATTACCCCGATCCCAATAGTTATTCCATATACATTGGTTCCAGATGTTACCTCGACCCCAATATTCAGATTAATTTTAATTTAGATACGCACAACGAACTAGTTTGAAATCATAAGTCCTCTACCCATAACTCATAGCATCCACCCGTATTTCCACGCAAATACATTTTTTAAATATATATCCATTTCTCTTTAAGATGGGCAAGGATTTTCAAATTTTAGGATTAAGTGTCCACATACTTAAGTCAAATAAGATTTCCCAATCTTTCTCGTCCACTAATTTCACATAGTAGATAATATCACAAGTATATATATATATATATATATATATATATAACACGGCACCTCCCAGACTCAACTTCGGTGCATACTGTAAAACATATCAAAGGTATATATATTTATCATCCATTATATATATATATATATATATATACACACTAGTACGGAACCCCTAGGCACAGCTACAGTGCATGCATACTCTGCTATCATGTCCAGGTACATCTCTCGTTGTACATGGGACTATTGGTTCGGCTTCTCTCACGAACCATATATATAAAATCACACATATTGGAGGTGAACATAGTTCCAAGTAAATGGGCTACGCACATACCAACGCACACATATGACCATCAGCACTATCGTGCTCACTGATAGCCCGTACCTTGGTTCTATATTCTAGTGGTTCGAATCAAAATCCCACCAAGGCTCCTCAAGATATGATCGTCTACAACGCGCAACCTCCACTCGATAGGAAGCAGCATAGGTATTTCATACACACAATAAATCAAATTGTAGATATTTTCTCCACGTATATATCAATAATATCAATAGGGCATATGCACATCACATATCACAAGTCTAATACTTACTATATTTATATCCCGAATATCCCACGTATTAATGTATTATTAATTTAATCAAATTATAGGTATTCACTCTACCTATGTATATATAACAACAATAGGGCATACACACATCCCATATCACAAGCCTTATACGAAGTATATTTATATCCCGAATATTCTACGTATTCCATAATTTATAACTTTGTTTATTACCGTATGTTCCCGAGTATTTCTCACCACTCGAAGGGTATCCTTTATTCCATATATAATATCAGAAGGTAAACTCTCTATCCCTTACTGGTCTAAGTTCTCGTTCCTCTCAATTCTCTTAACTCGAATTATCCTACAATTTAGATTTTTTCTCTATATTAATCCAAATTAATTTAGCCCTTAAACTTCCCTCGTAGGCCACGCCTAAAACCAAAACTAGGCCTATTGGTGTTGTAATATAATTCTCTTATATTAGAAATTAAATCCCACAAATCAATTCTGAATGATTTCCAAAGGTCCTAAACAAAAAGGAAATTATTGGCCAAAACTGGGCAACCGAATCGATTTGAAAATTTTCTGGCAAATTAAACACCCTGTAGTAAAATATAAATTACTCCCTCTACAGAACTCCGATTGACCTGATTCAAAATTCATTTTAAAGCTAGGATATAGATATTTCCAGAAATGTTTGGATATCACTCTAATTGTAAATATAATTGAAATGGCATACGTTTAAAGTTACATAAAAAATTCTGGCAGATTACTATGCTGGCAAATCAAACACCCTATAGTAAAACATCAATTACTCCCTCTACAGAACTCCGATTGACCTGATTCAAAGCTCATTAGAAAGATAAGACATATAAATTTCCAGGTATGTATGGAACTCACTCTAATTAGAAGTAAAATGGAAATACGTTTGAAGTTACGTTAAGAATTATGTCTTATTGACATCTTGTGTTCATCAATTAAACCCTAAGTCATTCAACATTCATGTTCTTCAATCAATAGCCCATCAAGATTCAATAATAATCATCAAATATACTCTAATATCATTTTATCTTCACATAGAGATAAATTTTCAATGAAATGTTTACACAAAAATATCAAAGATTCAACCCAAGAATCAAATTCTCCTCTAATTAACATAAAACCCTAATTTTCTCATGTTCATAAACTTTATAAACCATGAACTCATATTTATCTCTTATTAATCAACCCAAATCCACTAATTTAGTATTATCATCATTAAGGAACATCTCAACATGCATTCCTACTTTAGTTTATGAATTAACCCCCCCCCCCCCCCCCCCCCCCCGAATTCATATAAAACTTCCAAAAACATGAAATCAAACCTTATCCCACATGGGTATTATAACATGATTGATATAAATTGCCATTTAAATACTTGCCTATTAATAGCAGGTCTGAAATTTGTTGATAAGATGGTGTCATGGTTCTCCCCTCGCTCCGTTCTCGATTTCGTTGCGTTCGGGGCACAACACTGTGTAGGAAGCTTGGTTCTCCCCTCCTCTTCGTCTCCTATGGCTTCTATCCATTTTGATTTGTGTTCACCCTAGTTCTTCTCTCAAATGGGAAGATATAAACTTAAAATTTTCGGAGTTTCCTAAATCCCAAACTCCCGAATGACCAAAATGCCCTTAAACGGTGTCGGGATGGTCTAAAATCGTTCCAGGACCCAAGCTATACATCCGAGTACACTTTTTCGAATATTTCGACCCTTACGGAACCAACCATGACCTCAAAATTACCGTTCGAGTCACTTTATCCTCTTATTTTACCTCCAAATATGTCAGGTGTGAAATTAAGCTTAGACTAACTAATTAAATCTGAATCATCGAATTAAATAATTTCTGCCAATTAAATAAATTCTTAGATCACCAATTTAATTAATTTTCATTTTTCCAAAAATACAGGGTGTTACAATTATGTTGCAAATATTTTCCTTAAGAGATTTAAATCTTTTGTTATCTCTAAAAAAGTACTTAATGAGATTATTTGAGTATCCCGATCACTTTAAATACTCGCACAAACATATTGGACATCTCACATCATAGAATGTGGGAATACAATTTGTGGTTTATCTTGGTTATTTTTTGTTAAAAACGTGCATGTGTAGATATGGGATCGAAAGGCCAGAGAAAAGGACGACTATGAGAAATTACCCAAATTAATATGTATTACCAAGTTTTAGGTAATATTTTCTTATAATTAATTTTATCCGAAAAAAAAACAATCATGTGTCATGTAATAAAGTTTACCAAAACAATTAAAAATACCATTTTGTGTTTTTAATGTTACAGTGAAGAATAAATATTTGGAAATGATTAACAACCATACAACACAAAGATATGCGAGGTAAAAAAGCCACAACAAGAAAATGCGGAATAAACAACGAATGAAATATCATAGCACTTACAAAGTTAGAACTATGCCCTATAATTTTTATGCATAAATTCCACTAAATCTCTTTCACCCATATCTTGCGCAACGGGAAGGCTCCAATAGACATAGAACACTTTGCAACCATCATAAATTTTGTTTCGCAACTAATGTCTTTGTAATACAAATCAAAGTCTTTCTTATAGTTGAAGATCCCAACTTTTTTCTCCAATGATATTGGAACCAATTGTTGTAATAATCCTAAAGGTTAAATGAAGTGGTTAAAAGTGTTTTTCTAATCAAAATGAACTAATAAGTATTTTTTTATATAAAAAATTTAAAGTCTGTCAAGAACAAAATAAGAAGGCATTTGTTCAATGATTAAAATGAATAAATTAAACTTCAATCAAACTTTAGATCAAAGTTTAAAACACAAGTGTATACAAAATACAAAGAAGGTTCTCCCCTCTAAAAAATAAGATGACTAAATGGTTGAGGGAAATATTCCTTCAAAATGCTTAACTTAATTAGGGAGAGAAGAAGCACATATAAAGCCAATTCAAACTTCTGGACACAAGATCTCAAGGACCTTATGTGATTCTAGTCCTGATTCCAACTAATCTCCTGAAACGATATGAGTACAAAAGAGAATACACACATTTTAAAATCCAATCTCCCAAAAGAATCTCCCTTTTTCTACGGAGACTGGGACAAAAAAGAGAAGATAAAAATAGTTTTTTATTAAAATAATATTTATTTTTATAATTGAAAACCACAAAAAAAATTTATTTATTTATTTAAAAAATAATTTAATAAAGTGTCTTATTTAATATATATTTTAATTTATTAATGTGTCTTAGCATAAAGAAATAAAAATTTATATATATATATTCAATTAAGTCAACATAATATATGGAAAACAAATTTTATATATATAAAAAAAGATAGTGGTTAGAATGTGGTTGTTAGCCGAACATTAAGTTTAAAATGAGTTATTTAATGGTCAATCCATGAAATCTATCAAAATGAGGGCTAAACCTCAAAGAATTAAAATTATGAAAGATTGAATTAATAATGAAGATTTCGTTGGAATTTATTGGTTCATTTCGGTTGACGAAATCATATTTTGGCAATTTAGGATTCAAATTAATACAGGACTCACACGTCTTTCGAGACAGTTTCGAGTTAGAATGAGTTCTTATTTGTGAGAATTATGGCTTGGTATACTCACATGTCCAAAATCATAAATTAATGAATGATAAATTATTGTTCAAGGTATCCATTTGTAACGTGGAACTTGGTTGAAGTTTAATAAAAAAGCTAAAGTCCCACATAGATAAATTATGAGAAATGAGTGGAGTATATTATGACCCAATTTAACCTATGGATTTGGTGCCCATTGAGAAACCCAACTATTTAAAGAAGAGAGGACCTACGAGGGCTTGGATTGACTTCCAAGTCCATACATACGCACTGCCACCCGCTAGATTTAGCATGATACAGCTCAGGCTCAGGCCTTGGATTCACCTAAGTATTAACTTTTTGGACTAAATTCTTTTGGGCTTTTTAGATTTTAGTTTGGTTTGTCTTTTAATTTTTAGTGTAATTTAACTCATTTTTGTTAGTTTATCTTATCCAAATGTTGTGACAATTATGAACCGTTTTAAGTGCTCTTAACTACCATTTGAACAACTATAAATTGGCCATGCATTTGTTTTTTCAGTTGATTTTTTTACGACATATTTTTCTAACTAAGTCAATCTTATTTCTTCATAAAGAAGAGAGTTCCTCCATAGTTGGTTCATCTGTTTCTTACACTTTGCAGTGTTGCTATTGCAAGAAGTTTATTTTTGTATCCAGATGATCGCCATTAAGTCCGTGGACACCGTTATCGGAAAAATGTCGTCTTAAGGACAAAGGGTTGAACACTTGCTTCAATCGTTTCAATATTTAATCCAATCATTATAGGTATATTTATTTCATATTTATTATGTTTATATTTCTGCCTAATTTTTGTAATTAATATAATCATTTTTGGATAATAATATTATGACACAATATTTATTATATTATTCTCAATAATGATTTTGTGTTAAAAAATAATTGTAGATTATATATAACAATAATCCGTGTTCTAAATTTTTTTTCAAATTCAATCAGAAAAGTATTTATTTATATTGATGTCTGTTTATAAATAATCGTTTAAATACAATATTTCAATATTATTTTTATTGATATTCATATTCTTTACTATTCTGTAATATGTCCAATTATATATCCTTTGATAAATACGTATTTACTAGTATTTCTATTCAAAACATAAATGACTTTTACTTCTACTTTGCATGATCTATTATACCTACAAATGTTAGTCATGGTGAAAAGCTTGAAAATTCAAAATGACAAATTTCAAACATTGGAAACATCCAATGTTGGTTTATCAAAAATTCCTTCATAAAGAGGCACCAACTCTGAAAGAAGACGAGACAAACCGACATGTTATTATTGTCGTGGATGCATGGAAACATGTTGATTTTCTATGAAAGAAAAATATCATCAATAATCTGGAAAAAAAACATTGTATAATTTGTATATCCCTTGTAAGACAGATAAAGAGGTACGTAAGTATTTAAACCAAATATACAAAATAGAATATGCCGATATGAAGAAATTCATTGTCGGTAGATTATTAGATTTTAAAATAGTTGATTCAAAGACTGTCATGACTCAAATGCAAGATCTCCAATTAATTTATCATGCAATTTTGGCTAAAAAATGGAATTGAGTGAATCATTTCGAGTGGATGCATAAAAAAATATTTAAAACATAAATGTAAAGAAATGGGGATCGGGGACTTGATTGTGAGATTGAGGATAAACAAGGATAATTGTGCATTCAAAAAGGTAATTGGAAATCTTTTGGAATATAAAGCACATGGTGTGGAAGAAGGTAAATACAACGAGAATAATAAAAGAAAGCATGTAAACCAAGGTGGTCCTTTCAAAGGACCAGAAGTTGGAAACTTTAAGAAGTTCAATAGAAGATGCTTTATGTGTCACAAGCAGGAACATTGTGCTAAAGATTATAGTGAGCTCAAAAACCAAGATAATAAGAAATAAAATCCCGCACATGATAATATCACTGAGGTGGAGAAAATTTCAGATGATATCACTGATTTGAGACTTTTAGTCGTGGTTAATAATAAAAAATAATGGGTGGACGTTGGGGCCACTCACTGCATTTATTTTGACAAGAACGTGTTTACTTCCTACCAAGACTCTGATCATGAGGAACAACTTTTCATGGGAAACTCATCTACTTCAAAGATTTAAGGGAAAAGAAAAGTTAAACTCAAATTGACTTCGAAAAAGGAACTTACACTCAATGACGTGCTTCATGTCTTATACATTTCAAAGAACTTGTTTTTTGGTCTCTTTCTTAGCAAGAAGGGATTTAAACTAGTGTTTGAATCTGATAAATTTGTACGTACTAAGAGTGGAATGTATGTGGGAAAAGGATATATGAGCGATGGGCTATTTAAACCTAATGTAATGATTGTGATGCCTATTAATAAGTATGTATCTTTTGTTTATTTTCTTGAGTCTTGTAATGTGTGGCATGGTTGATTAGGTTATTTTACTTATAATACTATTTGTAGATTATTAATTTAGTCTTAATATCTACATTTAGTATTGACTAAAATCACAAGTGCGAAACCTGTGTGGAATCAAAATTAACAAGGACTCTTTTTTAGTCGATTGAAAGAATTTCTAATCCTCTTAAATTAATTCATAGTGATATATAAGACTTGAATTTTGTACAAAGATGAGGAGACAAAAAGTATTTTATTACATTTATTGATAATTGCACAACATATTTTTAAGTTTATTTGCTAAGAAGCAAAGATGAGGCTGTAAATGACTTCAAAAATTATAGAACTGAAGTTGGAAATCAACTTAGTAAAAAGATTAAAGTGGTTCGAAACAATAAAGGTGAATATGATTACCCTTTAGAAATTTTTTGTTCCAAACGCTGGATTATTCATCAAACTACCCCTTTACTCACCTTAACCTAACGATATTGCTAAACATATAAATCGAATAGTAAAGGAGATGATGGTTACTATATTGATAAGTTTGGGTTTACCTAAAATCTCGGGGGGGGGGGGGGGGGGGAGGGATCTTTGCTTTCTTCCAACTACCTTCTTAATAAAATGACTCATAATATAACTAATAAGGTACCATATAAATTATGGAAACATCAAAGACCTTCTTAAAGTGTGGAGGTGTCTTACAAAGGTAGTGGTTCCTAATCCCAAAAAGGTTAAAATAGGACCAAAAATTATTGATTGCACTTTCTTTGGCTATAATTTTAATAGTAGTGCATACCGATTTCTTATTCATAAATAATAGTTTCTTGATATACACGTAAACACAATCATTGAATCTAGAAATGCATATTTCTTAGAAGATATATCCCCTCATATTAAGGCACTTGTTTCAATCCCTTTTAAAAGAACTTATGACACCGCCTCTAGTACACATCAAGAGAATATAAATATATAATCTATTAATAAAGATTATGGCATCGAACCTAGACGCAGTAAAAGTACAAAAACTGAAAAGTCTTTTGGTCCATATTTTCTAACTTATATATTAGAAGGTATGCCTCGAAGCTTTAATGAAGCAATGTCAACTTCAAAAAATCATTTTTGGAAAGAGGCTATCAATAGATAAATTGAATACATCATGCAAAATCATACTTGAGAATCAATGGACCTACCACAGTGAAATAAACCTAATACATTCAAGTGGATATTTAAGAGAAAATTGAAGGTAAATGTATCAATTAAGTAATACAAATAAAGACTTGTGGCAAAATGATATAATTAAAAGGAAGGATTGGATTATTTTGATATTTACTCACCTGTTATGAGAATAAGATTCATTTGAATATTAATAGATATTGTAGCATTATATAATTTTGAGATACATCAAATGGATTTTAAAACCACGTTCTTAAATGACAAACTAAATGATGAGATATACATAAAATAACCAAAAGGGTTTAAAGTTCCAGGGCGATAAAGGAAAGTCTATAGGTTTATTAATCTCTTAGCTCCCTCAAGTTTGATTTTGATCTCTTAGCTCCCTCATCTCCACAAGAGCCATACGATAAGGAGTTCACGCAATTGGTCGAGCTCCCGGTGCTAAGTCAATCACAAACTCAATCTCTCTACTAGGAGGCAAACCCGGTATCTCCCGGAAAACGTCCTCAAAATCTCGAACAACTGGAATAGAATCTAAGGGAACAACTACATCCCGAGAATTCTCTTCCGCAACACAATATAAATAAGTACCAGAATCTCCCTCTAAACGAGGCATAGCCACCAGGAACATATCTTGTCCCGGAACGGCGAACACTATACTATTCCCGTAACAATTAACCATAGCATGATATTTAACAAGCCAATCCATGCCCAAAATAACATCATACCCGACCATGTCTAGTACGAGTAAGTCGGCCTCAAAACACAAATTACCAAGAGTGATCCCTATGCATTTACAAACAAAGAAAATAAGGGAACCGTCACCCATAGAGGACTCCACACTAGTAAAGGTACTCTCCGCAGATTTTATCAACTCTGTGGACTGAGCAAAACTTCTGGAAATAAAGGAATGTGTCGCACCCGTATCAAACAGAACGCGACCCAAGTGTCCCTGAATAAGGAACTTACCCTCTATAGCTGGCGGCGCTGGCTGAATAGGAGGTAGCATCCTGAAAGTGGTAGACTCTCCCATACTGTAGTTGGCCCTGCTGCAGAGGGAAAACTGGATTCGGTGCTTGTGGAGGGAACTGCACATAAGGCTGCTGAGGAACTCGTGGAGGTTGTCCCCCGATCACTTGAGGATAATCTCTCTTAAAATGACCAGCTTCTCCACATTGGAAACATTTCCCCACCATATTATCCTGACCTCGACCTCTGTTATTCCTGAACTGCCCGAAACCTTGGCCCGGTTGGCCTCTACCTCCTTGGCCACCTCGACCCGCTTGCTATGGTACGGCACCCTGACCTTGCCTGTTAGCATTGCCACTAACATTAAACCCGCCAGAGCGTTGCCTTTTCAATCCATCCCTTTGCTGGGGATCCCTATCTCGTTGCTTATTACCCGCAGGCTGGGATGAAGGAAAGGCTCCTCCTCCATTACCACTCACCCCGGGCTTCCCCACTTGCCCAATTCCTGAAGCTTTCTTGCTATTCTGAATAAACAACCGATGCTCCTGACAATGAAGCAATGCATCATTCATCACTTCACCAAAAGTTTGTAAAGCCGGATTACCCAGTAAATGCTGTCGGATTCTCCAGTTTAGACCTCCCATAAATTTTGAGACTTTCCTTTCCTCCGGGGTTACCTCTTCCGGTATAAAACTAGCTAGCCGGGTAAACTCCTCCTCATATTCGGCAACCGATCGTTCTCTCTGAACTAGATCTTGAATTTTCCTCCTCATCTCCCTCTGAATCGGAGGAAAATATTTCCGGTCATACAAGACCCAGAAATCATTAATGGACATAGTATCCCTCTGTTATGGCGTAGTCATCGACTCCCACCAATGTAACGCTGCCCCAACCAACTTGAAAGTAGCAAGGACTTGCTTCCTCTCCTCACTACAGTCCACCATTCGTAAATGGCGTTGCATATCCTTCTTCCATTGATTTGCTCGAACGACATCAGAACCTCCGTCAAACTCTGGAGGATGGCCCTTTAAAAAGGACTCCCTTACTCTTTCCCACGGAGAAAGTCCCGTAGGTGCCTGAGCATCCTGTGCCCGCTGTTGAGCTTGTGGCATCTGTTGAGCTACTGCGGTCATGGAAGCATTAACTGCATGGGCCACAATATTGGCTACGTCCGCAGCATTAAAAGTTCCTTGGGTCGGTGGACGACCAACATCTTCTTCTACAACTCTATTACGTCTCGCAGGGCGACCTCTCTTAGGCGGCATCTGAGATGAAGGGACAATAGTATTAGAATACAAATCACAACAATCTAATTCCCAGAAGATCGTAATTATAAGCAGCAAAGCAGTCTTATTATTAGGCTCTACATCAAAGAACGCTACGGTAGATCGTGACAACCCACATATGCGGAGTACTCTAGATCCTAGTACTCTAGAACCCAGTGCTCTGATACCATCTGTGACAACCCGCACTCCGAAATAAGGGGTGGCCAGCCCGATACCCCCTACATATGCGGTAATCATGGACGGAAATCATTCTCAGCACCACAGATATAGTAAGAGTAACCGAGAAAACCACCCAATAATTCAGAAAACGGGTTGTCAAAACAATTTAAAATTTAAAATTTAAGTTAAGAAAACAATTTAAACAACCCATTCTAGAACAATAGTGGAATTCAAAGAAACATAATTAATATACATCTAAAACCACTATATACACAAAGAGAAGAACCGAATATGCTGTCGGTTCACAGCTACACAAACATAATCACAACAGTTAGATGATATACAATACATTCATTATACAATTACAAGTTTGGGCCACTAGCCCGAGTGACAGACCCGATCATAACTAGATATCAAAAGAATGACGGCGTCTAACAAAATATCCTGTAATCTCCGCAACTTCATACAGCTACTTAAAAGCAAAAGGGTAGGAATATCAACACGGGCG
The DNA here is from genome assembly GCA_949130495.1 of Sambucus nigra. NCBI lineage: Eukaryota > Viridiplantae > Streptophyta > Magnoliopsida > Dipsacales > Adoxaceae > Sambucus > Sambucus nigra. The sequence continues at coordinate 113,069,190 of OX422216.1, forward strand.
TCCTTGCGGAGGAGCACCTGGGCGGATACAATAACAAGCACAGCATAGAGGAAAAAGAACGGGTCAGGACCCGGTTTATATATAGTTCCCAGATGAACAAAAAGCATGCTTGATATGAATAGCAAAACATGGGTAGAAAATCAACACTCTAACAACCTAAGCATGGATCATAAGAAAACAAGTGAAAATGACGTAATTAAATGAGACTATGCAAGAAGATGAAATTATGCAAAATTAAATTTAGAACTAAATTACATGCTTGTATTACCCAATTTCCACTTTAATCCAGTTTTAGTTCCTTAACAGGAATATACTAACATTATCTTCTTATTTCATTCCAATTCCCATTCCTTAGCAGGAATGTAATTGTCATAATGTCATTTACTGGAATTATACAACCCTCAAGTCCCACTTGAGATTTAGAAAAGCTATATTCTTATGCATATAACGATTCTAAGACCGCCCCTCCGAGTTTCCCCACTGGGCGCGCCCCTAAATGACTATCATCTTCCAGGGGCCCATCAAACAAGGCAGCCTGGGTACCTAACGCACGTCGGGAAGTGGTCATATGCCTGCGAGTGAGTCATAACCACACCCGGAATTACTTCACTAGCGCAGAAAAAATACATATAATAAGCCCGCATATGGTCGAGGACTATAGTCTCCCTGCATTCACTAGTCAAGGAACATCACCTCATGCGCGAGCTTCCCTTATGATAGCATTTAGAGAGGTGTGTTTAAGTAAATTAGAATTTACATTAAAAACCATACTTTTCCTTTTCATTAGCATTTACATGTTTCATTTGTTTGAAACCGTCAAAATACGATAGTTCATTACTCATCCTAGGTTATGCCTTGAATAAATCTCCAAAGAGGTTATTTCGCTTCCCAAGATTAAGGTCTTATACCTTATTTCAAGCCCCTAAAGTCTCCAAGTATGGGCCTATAATTCCCATCCATATTTATTAGGATGCACAAAGAAAAGTGATTCCTTAACATCACTAGGACGACCCCTCCCCCGGACTTAACCCCAAGTGAAACCCATTCAGCACTAGGGCGACAACCAACTCAACTAGGACTCTAAAAGCCAAGGTTTACTTCATTCAAGAAGAGTCCTAAGTTCCTTAAGGGAAGAAACGGATTTAAAACAAAAATAGGAAATTTGGGTAAGAAAAAAAAACAGGGGACCGGTCGACCGGTCCCAAGACTGCGGTCGACCGCGTCTCAAGTTTTGTCTTTTGAAAGAAAGTCGAAAGTCCATTTCGGATGGACCGGTCGACCTGTGGTAGAACCGCGGTCGACCGCGCCCTTATTTTTGTGCCTTTGAAAGAAAGCAGTGTGCCCTCCTCCGAAGGCCCGGTCGACCGGTCTGAGAGGCGCGGTCGACCGGCCATAGCAGACCTAGATCTTTCTCTCTATTTTCCTTTCTAAACCCAAAAATCAATAACCAACCCAAAATCATCCAACTACGTTTAATGATACCAAACGTTCAAAAATGGTCCCAACAACATTTTTCTACCTCAATCAACAATCTAACTCTACCAAAGATGTTGATACCCATAAATCCAACCAAAAACCACAATTATATTATATCAAAACTATACATATCTACCCATACTAATTATTCATCTTAAACCATTTAATAGCAAGTAGAAACTTGCCTTGGGGCTTCAATTTCAGACTTGGTTGAAGAAGAAAGCAAGATCAAACCACCAATCTTCAAGATCTCTCTCTCTTTTCTCTCCAATCTTCCACTCTCACTCTCACTCTTAGGGCTAGAACACTTAGGGCAAATAAGAGGAAATGAAAGACTTGGGGAAAGACCAAAATGTGGCTTAAGATTAAAAGTGTCCAACCTTTAAGTAAAAATACCGCAATAGTTAAGTTCTAATACGCAATATACCAAAACCAGTCAAAAGTGCCCAAAGTCTTAAAATATAATATGGCACACATTTCGACTGTCTCGCACCTCCCGGAACTAACTACACCCTCCAAATTATCATTTGGAGATTTTATAAACCATTTAATTTTCGGTTCCATAATAATTCAAATTGCCATTTTAATTCTTCATGACAAAATAGAACACCACATGGTAACAACTACTTACACACATGGTAATTATGCAATTTAATTGTAAATATTAACTTATTTCATCAAATTAATACTTACCCACATGCAGCATTTTATATATGCAACTACTCAACATAGTAAATAAATATAAAATGGGCTCCCAAAAGCGAGGGTTGTTACATACTCCCTCCCTTATGAGGGAATTTTGTCCCCAAAATTCAGGCGTACCTTGGATAAAAAGATGCGGATACTTCTCCTGCATATCTTCCTCACGCTCCCAAGTAGATTCCTCGACACTGTGATGACTCCATTGTACTCTAACCAAGGGCACCACAAGAGATCTCAATCGACGTTCCCCATGCTCCAAAATGGCCACGGGTTGCTCTTCATAAGAAATATCGGGTTGTAACTCTATATCCTCGAAAGGAATGTGCCAAAGGGCACCATCACACCTCTTATACTTCTTCAAAGAGGAGATGGGGAAAACATCGTGAATCTGTTGCAATGGTTCTGGTAGGGCAATTTGATACACCACGGGGCCTACTTTAGCAAGTACAGGAAAAGGCCCAACGAAACGTTGTGCAAGCTTCCCTTTCTTTCCGAAACGCTTAACGCCTTTCATTGGCGACACCCGTACCAACACTTGGTCTCCAACTTCTAACTCCACATGCCTTCTCCCCGCATCGGCATAGCTCTTTTGTCTATCTTGGACTATCCGAATACGATCTCGAATAAGCTCGATCTTTGAAGAAGTATCTCGAATCATTTCAGGTCCGAGAAACTTGTTATCTCCCACTTCTAACCAACACGTGGGGGATCTACAAGGACTACCATACAAGGCTTCATAGGGCGCCATCCCAATAGTGAACTGATATGAGTTATTATAAGCAAATTCAACCAAAGGGAGATATGGTTCCCAACTACCCTTAAAATCAAGTATGCACATACGAAGCATATCCTCCAACATTTGGTTAACCCTTTCGGTTTGGCCATCTGTTTGAGGATGATAAGAAGTACTTAATTTCAATTCGGTTCCCATGGCCCCTTGGAAACTTTGCCAAAAGTGGGAAACAAAGATCTTGTCTCTGTCGGAAACAATATTCAAGGGCACCCCATGCAATCTAACAATCTCTTCAATGAATAACCGAGCGTAACGAGCGGTATTATAATCGGTACGGACGGGAAGGAAGTGCACCGACTTTGTCAAGCGATCCACAATAACCCAAATAGAATCGTGACCCTTGTGTGACGTTGGCAAGCCGGTGATGAAATCCATTGAAATGCTCTCCCATTTCCAAACAGGAATTTCCAACGGTTGCACCAAACCTGCCGGTAGTTGATGGTCAACCTCAAATAACTGACAAGTAGTGCATCGAGATACAAACTCCGAAATATCTTGTTTCATACCCGGCCACCAATATTGACGGCGCATATCTTGATAGATTTTATCATTTCCCGGATGTACCAAAAATTTTGAACCATAAGATTCTGCCATTACAGCCCGTCGCAAATCTCCATCCTCCGGCATAATAAGCCTTCCATGAAAGCGCAATCCACCCTCAGAACTTACCGAGTAGGACTCCGCTCCCCCAGTCAATAACTGGCGAATATGGTCTTAACATTCTTTATCTCTGCTTTGGGCTTCCACAACCCTTGCCACAATCGTCGGAGTAACGGTCATCACGGACATAAACGCCCTAGCAACCGCATCCCCATGACTGAGTTCCTTCCATTTAGCTTTCCACACATCAGCTAATTCTACCATGGGATTTCTACTCAGGGCATCCGCCACCACGTTCACCTTGCCTGGATGATAATGAATATCAAATTGGTAATCTTTCACGAACTCCAACCATCTTCACTGCCGCATATTCAAATCTTTCTGAGAAAATAAATATTACAACGACTTATGGTCCGTGAAAAGACTAAACTTTTCCCCAAGAAGATAGTGCCTCCAAATCTTTAAGGCAAAGACAACGGCGGCTAATTCCAAGTCATGCACCGGGTAATTTCTTTCATGGGGTTTGAGTTTTCTAGAAGCATATGCAATAGCTTGTCGCTCCTGCTGAAGCACACCTCCCAAACGTTGAAGAGATGCATCGGTGAAGACTAAATATTCCAACCCTGGCTTGGGTAAAGCGAGGACTGGAGCCGTAGTCAATCTATCTTTAAGCTCATCGAACGCAGCTTGATAGGCGTCATCCCACACAAATCTAACCCCTTTCCGGGTCAAATTTATCAAATGACTAGCAATCTTAGAAAATCCCTTAATAAATTGGCGGTAATAGCCCGCCAAACCCAGAAAACTGCGTATCTCGGTAGGCATCGTGGGATGACCCCACTCCCTCACCGCAACAACTTTACTTGTGTCCACCGATATACCTTGTGAAGTCACAACATGACCCAAAAATTGCACTTCCCGCAACCAAAAACCACACTTCTCAAACTTAGCGTACAATTGGTGATCCCTCAACCTTTGCAGGACCAACCCCAAATGAGTAGCATGATCATCTTCCATTTGAGAATACACAAGGATGTCATCAATAAACACGATAACAAATTGGTCCAGTAAGTCCCGAAATACCCTATTCATAAGATCCATGAATACTGCAGGGGCATTGGTTAGCCCAAAAGGCATAACTTGAAACTCATAAGACCCGTACCTCGTAAGAAAAGCAGTCTTGGATACATCTTGCTCCCGTATCCTCAACTGGTGATACCCCGTTCTCAAATCTATCTTAGAGAAGTAGGTCGCTCCCCTGAGCTGATCAAACAAGTCATCTATACGAGGCAAAGGGTACTTATTCCGGATGGTGACCTTATTCAACTCTCTATAGTCAACACACAACCAGAGAGAACCATCTCTTTTCTTCACGAATAACACAGGAGCACCCCACGGCGACGTGCTACGCCTGATAAACCCCTATTCCAACAACTGCTGAATCTGATCTCTTAGCTCCCTCATCTCCACAGGAGCCATACGATAAGGAGTTCGCGCAATCGGTCTAGCTCCCGGCGCTAAGTCAATCACAAACTCAATCTCTCTACTAGGAGGCAAACCTAGTATCTCCCAGAAAACGTCCTCAAAATCTCGAACAACTGGAATAGAATCTAAGGGAATAACTACATCCCGAGAATTCTCTTCCGCAACACAATATAAATAAGTACCAGAATCTCCCTCTAAACGAGGCATAACCACCAGGAACATATCTTGTCCCGGAACGGCGAAGACTATACTCTTCACATAACAATTAACCATAGCATGATATTTAACAAGCCAATCCATGCCCAAAATAACATCATACCCGACCATGTCTAGTACGAGTAAGTCGGCCTCAAAACACAAATTACCAAGAGTGATCCCTATGCGTTTACAAACAAAGAAAATAAGGGAATCGTCACCCAAAGAGGACTCCACACTAGTAAAGGTACTCTCCGCATATTTTATCAACTCTGTGGACTGAGCAAAACTTCTGGAAATAAAGGAATGTGTCGCACCCGTATCAAACAGAACGCGACCCAAGTGTCCCTGAATAAGGAACATACCCTCTATAGCTAGTGGCGCTAGCTGAATAGGAGGAAGCATAGCATCCTGAAAGTGGTAGACTCTCCCATACTGTAGTTGGCCCTGCTGCAGAGGGACAACTGGATTCGGTGCTTGTGGAGGGAACTGCACATAAGGCTGCTGAGGAACTCGTGGAGGTTGTCCCCTGATCACCTGAGAACAATCTCTCTTAAAATGACCAGCTTCTCCACATTGGAAACATTTCCCCACCATATTATCCTGAGCTCGACCTCTGTTATTCCTGAACTGCCCGAAACCTTGGCCCGGTTGGCCTCTACCTCCTTGGCCAGCTCGACCCGCTTGCCGTGGTACGGCACCCTGACCTTGCCTGTTAGCATTACCACTAACATTAAACCCGCCAGAGCGTTGCCTTTTCGATCCATCCCCTTGCTGGGGATCCCTATCTCGTTGCTTATTACCCGCAGGTTGGGATGAAGGAAAGGCTCCTCCTCCATTACCACTCACCCCGGGCTTCCCCACTTGCCCAATTCCTGAAGCTTTCTTGCTATTCTGAATAAACAACCGATGCTCCTGACAATGAAGCAATGCAGAATTCATCACTTCACCAAAAGTTTGTGAAGCAGGATTACCTAGCAAATGCTGCCGGATTCTCCAGTTTAGACCTCCCATAAATTTTGAGACTTTCCTTTCCTCCGGGGTTACCTCTTCCGGCACAAAACTAGCTAGTCGGGTAAACTCCTCCTCATATTCGGCAATCGATCGTTCTCCCTGAACTAGATCTTGAAGTTTCCTCCTCATCTACCTCTGAATCGCGGGAGGAAAATATTTCCGGTCGTACAAGACCCAGAAATCATTAATGGACATAGTATCCCTCTGTTCTGGCGTAGTCATCGACTCCCACCAATGTAACGTTGCCCCAACCAACTTGAAAGTAGAAAGGACTTGCTTCCTCTCCTCACTACAGTCCACCATTCGTAAATGGCGTTGCATATCCTTCTTCCATTGATTTGCTCGAATGACATCAGAACCTCCGTCAAACTCTGGAGGATGGCCCTTTAAAAAGGACTCCCTTACTCTTTCCCACAGAGAAGGTCCCGTAGGTGCCTGAGCATCCTGTGCCCGCTGTTGAGCTTGTGGCATCTGTTGAGCTACTGCGGTCATGGCAGCATTAACTGCATGGGCCATAATATTGGCTACGTCCGCAGCATTAAAAGTTCCTTGGGTCGGTGGAGGACCAACATCTTCTTGTACAACTCTATTACGTCTCGCAGGGCAACCTCTCTTAGGCGGCATCTGAGATGAAGGGATAATAGTATTAGAATACAAATCACAACAATCTAATTCCCAGAAGATCGTAATTATAAGCAGCAAAGTAGTCTTATTATTAGGATCTACATCAAAGAACGCTACGGTAGATCGTGACAAGTCCACATAGATCCTAGTACTCAAGAACCCAGTGCTCTGATACCATCTGTGACAACCCGCACTCCGAAATAAGGGGTGGCCAGCCCGATACCCCGACATATGCGGTAATTATGGACGGAAATCATTCTCAGCACCACAGATATAGTAAGAGTAACCGAGAAAACCACATAATAATTCAGAAAACGGGTTGTCAAAATAATTTGCAATTTAAAATTTAAGTTAAGAAAACAATTTAAACAACCCATTCTAGAACAATAGTGGAATTCAAAGAAACATAATTAATATACATCTAAAACCACTATATACACAAAGAGAAGAACCGAATATGTTGTCGGTTCACAGCTACACAAACATAATCACAACAGTTAGATGATATACAATACATTCATTATACAATTACAAGTTTGGGCCACTAACCCGAGTGATAGACCCGATCATAACTAGATATCAAAAGAATGCTGGCGTCTAACAAAATATCATGTAATATCCGCAACTTCATACAGCTCCTTAAAAGCAAAAGGGTAGGAATATCAACACGAGCGTCCTTGCGGAGGAGCACCTGGGCGGATATAATAACAAGCACAGCATAGAGGAAAAAGAACGGGTCAGGACCCGGTTTATATATAGTTCCCAGATGAACAAAAAGCATGCTAGATATGAATAGCAAAACATGGGTAGAAAATCAACACTCTAACAACCTAAGCATGGATCATAAGAAAACAAGTGAAATTGACGTAATTAAATGAGACTATGCAAGAAGATGAAATTATGCAAAATTAAATTTAGAACTAAATTACATGCTTGTATTCCCCAATTTCCACTTTAATCCAGTTTTAGTTCCTTAACAGGAATATACTAACATTATCTTCTTATTTCATTCCAATTCCCATTCCTTAGCAGGAATGTAATTGTCATAATGTCATTTACTGGAATTATACAACCCTCAAGTCCCACTTGAGATTTAGAAAAGCTATATTCTTATGCATATAACGATTCTAAGACCGCCCCTCCGAGTTTCCCCACTGGGCGCGCCCCTAAATGACTATCATCTTCCAGGGGCCCATCAAACAAGGCAGCCTGGGTACCTAACGCACGTCGGGAAGTGGCCATATGCCTGCGAGTGAGTCATAACCACACCCGGAATTACTTCACTAGCGCAGAAAAAATACATATAATAAACCCGCATATGGCCGAGGACTATAGTCTCCCTGCATTCACTAGTCAAGGAACATCACCTCATGCGCGAGCTTCCCTTATGATAGCATTTAGAGAGGTGTGTTTAAGTAAATTAGAATTTACATTAAAAACCATACTTTTCCTTTTCATTAGCATTTACATGTTTCATTTGTTTGAAACCGTCAAAATAGGATAGTTCATTACTCATCCAAGGTTATGCCTCTAATAAATCTCCAAAGAGGTTATTTCGTTTCCCAAGATTAAGGTCTTATACCTTATTTCAAGCCCCTAAAGTCTCCAAGTATGGGCCTATAATTCCCATCCATATTTATTAGGATGCACAAAGAAAAGTGATGCCTGAACATCACTAGGACGACCCCTCCCCCGGACTTAACCCCAAGTGAAACCCATTCAGCACTGGGGCGACAACCAACTCAACTAGGACTCTAAAAGCCAAGGTTTACTTCATTCAAGAAGAGTCCTAAGTTACTTAAGGGAAGAAGGGGATTTAAATCCAAAATAGGAAATTTGGGTAAGAAAAAAAAACAGGGGACCGGTCGACCGGTCCCAAGACCGCGGTCGACCGCGTCTCAAGTTTTGGCTTTTGAAAGAAAGCAGAAAGTCCATTTCGGATGGACCGGTCGACCTGTGGTAGAACCGCGGTCGACCGCGCCCTTATTTTTGTGCCTTTGAAAGAAAGCAGTGTGCCCTCCTCAGAAGGCCCGGTCGATCGGTCTGAGAGGCGCGGTCGACCGGCCATAGCAGACCTAGACCTTTCTCTCTATTTTCCTTTCTAAACCCAAAAATCAATAACCAACCCAAAATCATCCAACTACATTTAATGATACCAAACGATCAAAAATGCTCCCAACAACATTTTTCTACCTCAATCAACAATCTAACTCTACCAAAGATGTTGATACCCATAAATCCTACCAAAAACCACAATTATATTACATCAAAACTATACATATCTACCCATACTAATTATTCATCTTAAACCATATAAAAGCAAGTAGAAACTTGCCTTGGGGCTTCAATTTCAGACTTGGTTGAAGAAGAAAGCAAGATCAAACCACCAATCTTCAAGATCTCTCTCTCTTTTCTCTCCAATCTTCCACTCTCACTCTCACTCTTAGGGCTAGAACACTTAGGGCAAATAAGAGGAAATGAAAGACTTGGGGAAAGACTAAAACGTGGCTTAAGATTAAAAGTCTCCAACCTTTAAGTAAAAATACCGCAATAGTTAAGTTCTAATACGCAATATACCAAAACCAGTCAAAAGTGCCCAAAGTCTTAAAATATAATATGGCACACATTTCGACTGTCTCGCACCTCCCGGAACTAACTACACCCTCCAAATTATCATTTGGAGATTTTATAAACCATTTAAGTTCCGATTCCATAATAATTCAAATTGCCATTTTAATTCTTCATGACAAAATAGAACACCACATGGTAACAACTACTTACACACATGGTAATTATGCAATTTAATTGTAAATATTAACTTATTTCATCAAATTAATACTTACCCACATGCAACATTTTATATATGCAAATACTCAACATAGTAAATAAATATAAAATGGGCTCCCAAAAGCGAGGGTTGTTACAAAAAATAGTAAATTTCATGAATTAAAAGAAAAGTAAAGCTTTGTAAATAAGAAGGAAGAAAATGTGATGAAAGTAAAGATTTGTGTGAAAGTAAATTTTGAGTAAAGTAAAGATTTTAAAGAGAGTAAATCATAACAAATTTAAAGGCAAGAAACTTTAAAAAAATTAAAGAAAAGATTATAAATACCTTACAATCAATTTGCAAAATTCAAATAAATGTTGTAAATAAAGAAAAAAAATTATAAAAAAAAAAAGGAAAAATAGTAAGATTGTAATGTAAATGCATTTTTGGGGAGGGAGTCCTCTCTTTGTGCTGGGTTCGTTGCTTATTTATCACAAGATAAAGTTTTATAATTGATCAACTTAGTTTTTATTTGTCTTATCCCATTACACCCCACTACACCTTCATGACTACTTCCACGTATTCTAAGACAAGAAATTGATGACATTTGCAAGATTGAAAATCGTTCGTCATAACTTTAGCAGAGAAAAGTTATGAGGTAGTTTGGTAAAGACTTTAAATTTTTAGGGGTTATTTTTAAAGAGATTGCATTTAAAAGTTTTCAATTTTTTTTAAATATTTATTAAAAAGAATTTTTGAAATCTAGCTAACTCTTTAGAATGATTATCTTGTCGTTCGAACAAGTTACATAGTATCGTTAGAACAAGAGTCCTTCGTTCGAATGAAATTTGGGATGATGTCTTTTAGTTAGTTCTAGAATGTCGTTTGAAGTTTAGTTAGATTTATTTCAAAGGAGATAGGGTACGTCATTAGAACGAGTTTCCCACATCAAATGAGATCTAAATAGATGCCTTTTGGTCAGCTCTAGAATGTTGTTCAACGTTTCGTTGGAAACCTGTACGAACAAAAAAGGGCTTGCCGTTCAAACGAGGTATAAGGTCATTCAAATGAGTGCGCGAGTTTTTATTTTTTAAACAAATTTGATCGAGGCCTTTAATTCCTATCTCTTTGCAATAAACTTTCCTATAAACAGAGATACGAGTTTACACTCTTTTCTAAGCTATTTTAGAGTTATTTTTGTGATCCAACTCTAGAAAATTTTCATCCAAACCCCTTGGATTTTTAAAGATCACTTTACCAAACCAAGAAGAACACAATCCACATTCAATAACCCTTGTAGATATTTTCTCTACTCCTAATTTGTGGAGTTGAGACTCTACTACTGAAGAAGAAGGATGATAGGTGGAAACTGATGGAAGAACGCTTCCTGTGGACGGTGTTGGACTAGGCCGTATTTGTAGAAGACTTGAAGAACTGCGTGTTATACTTAGTGAGCTAAGTAGTCTATAAGTCGTCTAGTGTCTATCAATTCTAATACAGTGCTGATATAAAAGGTTTTGTCCGATAGGAATTTTCTTTACTTCCTCGCATGCTTGGTTTATTTATGTGATTTGACTTATTTAATTTTAGTTTGTGTGTGTCTGGCCTAAGATATGAATAAATTCATAGAATTTGCATCCTCAAATTCATATCAGATCAGATTGCACTAAAATATCGTGTGATCTTTATGGATTTTTTTGGGATACCAATTTTTTCAAATTAGTATCAGAGCAGTTGCACTAAAATAATGTATGATCCTTTAAAATTTGGATTTTATGGATAATTTGTATAATAGGCTTCCCATTTTCGATGGGTCGAATTATGTGTACTGGAAAACTAGGATGAGGTCTGCTTTATATTCGATGGATGAAAGAGTCTGACTTGTTTGTAAAAGAGGGTGGATACCACCCACTATGACCAACAACAATATCTAAAGTTTGAAACCTGTCACTTCTAGAAGGATGATGAATTTTAATGGAGTACTTACAACTCTCGCGGCTGAAGTTCTATTTCTGGAGCCATCACCCCTTACGAGTTTTGCCGTGTTATGACATGCAACACATCCAATGAAGCGTGGGATACCCTCGAACTCACTCATGAGGGTACCAATGCAATGAAAGTTTCTAAGCTTTAAAATCTCACAACCCAATTTTACACTATCACCATAACTGAGTCAGACATTTTTGATTAATTTTATGCACGTTTGTCGAACATAGACAATCATAGTTTTAATTTAGGTGAGAAAATTCTCGAGACGAGAGATGTAAAAAAGATTTTGAGATCAAATCCATCACGTTTTATCCCTAAAGCCTCCGTCCTAAATTCTTTGAGAATTTTAGATACTCTTAGGTTAGAAGAACTCATAGGAGACCTTCAAACTTATGAAATAGGGTTAAATTTGAAAGTCTGGGTCAAAAAGAAAAAGGAAATTTTTTTACTCTAACTCGGAATTTGATTTCGAACTTGATGATCTTACCTTATTCGCAAAACATTTCAAAAAAAATCTCCAATTTAACAAAATAAATTATTCCCAAGAAATTGTTTTGAGAAAAATAAAATTGGCAATGATGTGAGATATTTTAAATGTGAGGGAAAAGGACAAAAGGCCCATGATTGTCCTACTAGGCTAAAGAGACATATCAAAGGGAAAGCTACATATAAATCCACTCTTAGCGATAGTGACATCGAATCGATGAATGAATCACCACATGAACCGTATCTTACACGCATGGACAGTCACGTGAGTACTTCTAGCTTGTCCCATCCTGATGATGACATTCTTAAACATGAAAGCCTTGACAATGTTTCAAATAATTCTGGAGAGAGTGAGAGCGAGGGAGAAGGTGGACTCCAAAAATCCTTTCATGATCTTTACACCGAGACTTTAAAAATGAAAAATCTTAATAAAGATTTGTCTATTAGGGTGTTAGATTTAGAGAAGGAGGTGAATATTTTGAGAGAAATTGAGGTATCAGTGAGTCAACTTGAGAAGGTGAAAGTTTCTTTGTGTGAGCAGTTGATTGTTATCGATATGGAGAAGAACGATTTGACTAACACTATGGCAAGTCTTAAAAGAGATCTTCAAGCATCATTATAGACTCGTGGGAAATTTGAAGACCGTGTATCCTAACTCGAGATGGATCTCGAACGTGACCATGAGGTCAAGGTAACATTAGAGGACACATCTAAGAAGGCTAAAAAGATGCTCCCCGATCCCGCATTAGGTAATATTGAAAGGCACGAAATAGGTTATGACAGTGCATCCACTTCCTATACCGCATACGAGTCAGTTCTAAATTTTGTGTTGGGTCTATATGGCCCTCAACCTAACCCTTAAGAAGATCTAACCCACCAACAAGAGCTCGTCCTAGGAGTTTTGAGCAAGGTGGACCCAAGTCCTTTTATATTTGTTCCCATTACAAACGAAGATGTCACCTTAGAGAGTTTTATTTTAATCTAGGGAGAGTTCTCATACAAATATTCCCGAACGCACTCCCATATATGTTACTTGACATTCTTTCGCACATCACCATAGATATTTTTCTAGTTTTGAGAGCATGTAGAGTTTTTAGTCAAGACTTTGCAATGTTTGATGAGGAGTTTCATAGGATATCTTCTCCTTTTGAGAACTCCTTCAAGCCTAATGATTGAGGTTGAGACTTGTTTGAAGAATAGGGTGACTATTATGTTCATATCTTATATCCCTATTGTTAGATTGTATTATTATTGCATTCATATGTTTTTCTTTATGATATATTTTGAAACATTCAAAAAGATTTTTAGTTTTTAAAAAAGTTTGTAAAATTGAAAATGAATTTTTTTGATAAAATTTTTAAGAAAGACAATTTTTTTTTTGCATTTTCATTTTTCACCGTATATGGAAGAACATTTAAGATATTCAATCACCCTTACATTTAATCCATTTACATGACTTTTTCATAGTGTTTTCAGACATGACTTTATTTCATTTATGTGTTTAATAATGTGTGGATAACATTTCATTGATCATTCATGATTACTTTCTACATATTAGACTCCTTGTCACCTTTATTGCACAAGTGCACAAACTTTTTGAACATTGTACTTGATTATCATGTGTCGAATACGATGTTATCATCTCAATCCGACTTAAAAACAGAGAAAATGTAAAAAGAGATAAGTTGTACTTGTAAGAACCATTGCCCAAATTTTGTTTCCCAAAAAATATTGATATACGTTAAGCAATGGAAAGGTCTACGAAAGAGCAAAAATTCTCTTTGCATTAAAAGTCACCATTTCCAAAGAGAGTCTAAAAGATTAATAACGCACAAAAACAGAAGTTCCAAGGCCAATAATTTTATATTCATTGATGCTTCACTACAAATGACATTATGATTTTTTCAAAATATTTGAGAGTGAACTCTTATATATGTGAGATTATGAGGGAGTTATAAAGAGAAGATCAATGATTTTGCATAACGGACTCTCTTGAAAAGCATTAAATAGTTTGTCATTATTGTTTTGAGAATCATTTAAATTCATGGCATATTGCATAAGTCTAGTTAATTTCCGTTGAGTTCAACATTTTACACCTAAAGTAAAAATGGAGTTCCTTCTTTAGAAGTGTCTCATGACTTCCTGCACTTATGTTATGAATATTTATGTTGATTTGCCTATGGAAAATATTCACACAACTATATTTCATTTTCAAGATTTTGATATTTTAGTGTTATTCCATGGTGAGTACGTATTTTTTCACCCATATGTACTTTTTATTCCTTATACTTAAAAAAATTGCAAAACTTCAAAAATAGTTGTTTGATAGTGGGAGAACACATTATTCCTTTTGGATTATCGTTACACCTATTTTATTGATTATCTTTATAATGATATCTTTGATTCTTCATGTGATGATTATTATTCATGTTTAGTTTCTAACCCTTTGTCAATTATGGACAAAAAGAGGGAGAACAAATTGAAGAAAAGTTTTACATATTTAAAACTCATATGTGTCACGATATTTTTTTTGTCTCGTGTGTGTAGGTCATTACGCCTTGATGATCATTTTTTTTACTGCACAAGATGAAGACTTTTCAGTTGAAGACTCATACATTTATGCATTTTTATTTCTTGATTTGGGAGGGCATTAGTTGTATAAGTCTTAGTGGTCAATTTGGCTTTAGTTTGTATTTTGTACCAGAATATCCGAAGGAGGAGATTTATAAGAGAAAGTTTTATAATTGCTCAGCTTAGTTTTTATTTGGCTTATCTTTGTACACCCTAGTGCACCTTCATGACTACTTCCATGTATTCGAAGACAAGAAGTTTATGACAATTACAAGATTGCAGGTTGTTCGTCACAACTTTACCCGAGAAGAGTTATGAGGTAGTTTGGTAAAGACTTTAATTTTTCAGCGGTTATTTTTAAAGAGTTTGAATGTAAAAGATTTCAAAATATTTTTAAATGTTTTATAAAAATAATTTCTATAATTTTTCTAATTCATTAGAACGAGATTGTCATGTCGTTCGAATGAGTTGCAGATTGTAGTTAGAACGACACTCCTTCGTTCAAACGAAATTGGGATGACGCATTTTGGTCAGTTATGGAATTTCGTTCGAAGTTTCATTGGATGTTATTCAAATGAAATTGGATGTATCGTTAGAACGAGTTTTCCACGTTCGAACGAGAACTAAATCGATGCCTTTTGGTCGACTCTGGAATCTTGTTCGAAGTTTCGTTAGAAACCTGTTTGAATGAAAAAGGGTACGTTATTGGATCTTTAGAGATCACTTTACCAAATCAAGAAGAATACAATCCATATTCAATAACCCTTGTAGAGATTTTTTTGTACTGTTGATTTGTGGAGTTTATACTCTATTGCTAAATAAGAAGGTTGATTAGTGGATACCAAGAGAAGAATGCTTCCTCTCGACAGTGCTAGACTGTGTCGTATCTATAGAAGACTTGAAGAACTGTGCGTGATACTTAGTTAGATAAGTACTCTATAATTCATCTAATCTCTACCAATTCTGATACAGTACTAACATAAAAAATTTTGCTCGAAAGGGATTTTTCCTTACTTCTTCGCATGCTTGGTTTTTTTATGCGATTTGACTTATTTAGCTTGTAATTCATCATTGCATTCACACTAAAATTAAATCAAGATAAAAATTTGTTAAATTTTGAATTTATGAGTGCTTGGCCTAAGATACGAATAAATCCATTGAATCCGCATTCTCATTTATAGTGTTCCTTGCCCATACAATGTAACTACTATGGTAACTTTTAGGTGGTTACTTATCGGTTTGATTTTTTCCCACTTTGGTTCACTAACGCCTCAATTTAAATTGGAGTAAGTTCCCCCTTTGACTAACACGTCCCAACTTGTGACAAGAGTCACACATGTATGTTGCCCTTTATTTGTATTTTATAATATTACTATGCTATTTTTATCGATTTAATTATTATGTGACAATACCCCATTGGTTGGTATTAACATGGTGTAAACATGGCTGATGAGTACATTATTTTGTATATTTTATACCTAATTTTTTACTTTGTTAGACCCATTTTTTTAATAAGTTCTTAGGACAATTTTGTTAAATAAAGGAAAAAAATGCAAGAATGATTGAATTCAGATTCAAGACGGTAATTTTCAAGGCAAAAAGGTTCAATTTGATAATTTTATGATTTTCTCGAGCTAATTTGTGAAAATAAAAAAAATTCCTACAGAATTTTTTTCAAGTAATGATGGAATTTGGTGCATATTGATGATCAACTGGAGGAAAACGTGAAAAAATGATTTTTCGGGTCGTTCGAAAAAAACTCAAATTTGTTATTTTTGAAATTAAACAAAACTCAACAAGCGTGTTCGGTAAGTAAAAATAAGAGTCCCCGAGTGGGGGAAAATTAAGTACCTTATTCCGATCCAAATATCAAATGAAGTGGTGCATTTGCTTCCAAAACTGTTATTTAGGTGACTGCAAAACACTTTTCGACCCGTTAAAGAGAGTTTCACCCCCAAACCAAATACCTCACCCCTGGGCCTATAAAACGGATTACTTGGCTCACAATTTTGACAAAAATTTTAGAGAGAAAATTTTGGGTAATTGTATTCAATTTGAGGGCCATTTTTGTCATTTTAAGAGATTGAAGATTATTATGGGAGAACTTATTGTAAGTTTGATTTATTAATGAAAATTTCTATTCATTCTTGAAATTTGTTTTTCTTATTCATTATGATTGATTAGTTCTTCTATTAACATTATTGTGAATTTTATCATAGGTAACTAATATTGTCATATTAATTTAATTATTTGTTTATAACCTATTCGTTTTAATTATTATAAAAAAATCGGTACTCATTTTAAAACAATAAGAGGGTGCATTTTAAAACCTTCAAATTTATCTGTCAAATAAAGTTTTGAGATTTAAAAAATAGTATTTTTTGATGGATTATGCTTGCAGTTTGATTATTTTAATAGTCCATGCTTAAATACATTTTCGAACTTTAAAACTTGTATTTTCTAAGGGAATATGGATTTTAGTCGTCTATTAGAGATGTTAAAAATATTTTGAACATGGTCGTTATATTTTCTGAATTAAACACGATGACAGTCTTTTTAATTCGAGTTATATAAAGGTAATGACAATATTAAATTATTGTGCAATATTTGTTACGGGATAAATGGATCCCGGATCCTAATTCTTTCCATATTGTTTACAACTCTCATGTTTTGCTCTCATATTTATGTATTTACTTTGATTTTTTTTAGTTCATAATTATATTATTTATTATTGTGGGGGAGTATTTATTTTGGCCCAAAAGTATGTCCAACTAGCCCAACGTACAAAGTGGAATGATGGGCCCAAATCAATTATTTATTTGAACCTCTGTATTTGACATGTGCTTAAATACTTGGAGATATACTCAAATCGTTTGCCAACAATCTCTAAGGAGATATTCAGGGACACCACGAGTTATCTACAAGCTAATTGAGTTACTTATACAACACAATCACTTATTTTCTACAACTATAAATTATAAACTATGGCCCGGGGCAATGGGTTGTAACCTCGATTATTAAGAGACACTAATAAGAACATAGTAACCTCTTTGTGGACGTAGGCAAGTTACCAAACCACGTACATCTGTTATTGTGTGTGTGATTATTTTCTCTATAGTTCTTTCTAGATCTTTTTATTGTGATAATTCTTGCACTCATAATTGGCGTCATCGGTGGGAATCAATTATTTTTCTTACGAAAGAAGTTATCAATAGAAAGTTCGTGATGTCTCACCACAACAGCAATATACCTCAGGTTGGTGATGTGTAGGATGACCCAATCCCACCTAGGGTCAGGTGAGAGATTCTCCCTTAACAAAATCCTAGGTTTCGCCAAGAAAGGAAACCTTCTGAAGAAAGTCAAGGACCACCTAGGTCTACTCAGATCTCCAAGCTGGTCGATGCTTATGAAGCCGGACTTCGAAAGAAAGAGGAGGCCACACACCTCCAGGTGGAAGATAATGTTCGCGTGCAAAGGGGACTTGAAAGGATGAAAATAGATCTCCATGGAGATACCATGAAACATCGTGATCGGACTCCTAGTCCTCAGGCGAGCAGCACTCGCAGCTGAGGGAGGATCTCCAGGCATGACAAATATAGATATGAACGCAATAGATCTAAAAGTGATCGATCAGAGCGTGGACGATTAGAGAGGTTCCACATGAGTAATGATCATCAGGATAAGGACAACAGAACTTTTATCTGTAGAGAGAAGGGCCAACATCCAGCCCATTGATGAGCCATGTCTAATAGGGAGCTAGCTAGAAGAGCCATCAACACCCATATGAAATCCCCTTTTTCAAGGTCTATTGAATAAGAGTAACCCCCAAATAAGTTTTCTATTCCTAGGTTTAAGATCTATGATGGGAAGATGGATCCCATAAACCTCGTTCGGCAGTACATGCAGGCAATGAACCTTTGAACCATAACGACACTTTGATGTGTCGAATCTTCCCTTATATCCTACATGACGTAGCACAAAAGTGGTTCGAGAATCTTCCCTATAGGTCGGTCAAGAGATTCAAAGCCCTAGCAAAGGCTTTCACTGCTCACTTCATAACCAACAATTCCTACCTTAAGAGGATGGATTCACTGCTCACAATGAAGAATAAACCACAACAGAGCCTTTATGATTATGCCAAGAGGTACTGGGAGGTCTTCAATGAAGTGGAGGACTGCTTGGAGCAGGTTGTCATTGCATCCTACAAGACACCAATCCCTGACGAAGAAATAGGCTATCTCCATCGACGACCTCATATCCCGTATTAAAAAATACGCCAAGGTTGATGATGTGGTTCACTCTAATGCAGAGGACAACAGTCAAGAAAAAGTGAGCAAGGGAGGAGACAAGACTGACACTTCAAGGAAAGGGAATAAAAATGGGGGCAAGAACGGATCCAAGAATGGGAGTAAGGCTGATCCATCAAAGGCATTTCAGGCTGTTAACCTAGTCTTTAAAAAACCAATCTATAAATCTTGAGCAATATCAAGGATCAACCGTTCGTCAAGTGGCCCAAGAATATGGGTGGTGACCCAACGAAGAGGAATAATGAGCCTAGATGCACATTCCATAAGGAGGGAGACCACAGTACTGAGAATTGCAAATCTCTAAAATCTCACTTGGAAGAGTTGGCACCAGATGGACATCTCAACGAGTACATAGAAAACAAAGGTGATAAGGTCGCAGCTAATGGACACCAAAAATTGAATAATATCCTTAATGATGAAGTAAGGAAGTTTCTAGATGCAGGATTTATTAAGGAAGTTCAGTTACCCAAATGGCTATCTAACCCAGTGGAATTACGAAAGTGCAACGACAGTTGGAGGGTCTGCATTTACTTCACAGACCTCGACAGGACATGCCCCAAAGATAGTTTCTCATTGCCTAAGATTGATCAGCTGGTTGATGCTATGACAGCCCGTGATAGGATGAGTTTTCTAGATGCATATTCAGGGTACCATCAAACTTCATTATTCAGCCCCGACTAAGATAAAACATCCTTTATAACCCCAGTCGGTTTATATTGTTAATGGTTCCTGCCTTTAGGCTAAAGAACGCAGGGCCAACTTAGAAGAGGCTAGTCAAGAAGATGTTCAAGCTGCAGATGGGAGACACAATAGAAGTCTACATCGATGATATGTTAGTCAAGAGAAAAAATAGAGAAGATTGCCTCACGAACTTATCCAGAACCTATGAAATCCTTAGGAAATCCTGGATGAAACTTAACGCAATCAAGTGTTCATTCGATGTCCAATCAGGTAAATTGTTAGGCAATCTAGTCAGCAAAAGAGGGATTGAGGCCAATCCATATGATATTGATGCGGTTACCAAGGCCAGCCCCTAGGATGTTGCTGGATGTTCAAAATCTTACTGGTATGCTCCCAGCGCTCAATTGCTTCTTATCCAAGTCCTTGAAACGCTGCACGTGGAATGATGACTGCTCAAGACCTTCAGAGGAGATCAAGTCCTACTCAGCAAGATGCCCTATTGGTGATTCCTTATAATAGAAATCCTTTGTATCTCTATCTTCCAGTATCACACCACGCAGTTAGCTTGGCTCTAGTATGTAAGAAGGAAGGCGAACAGTACCTCGTTTATTATGCTAGCAAGACGCTTCTAGATGCAGATCAACACTACTTCCCCTTGGAAAAACTAGCCTATGAATTAATGGTTGCCTCAAAGAAGTTAAAACACTAATTTGATGATCACTCAATAACAGTGATCACTTCATATCCCCTCAAAGATGTTATTCAACAAGTCGACCTCTCTGGATGACTCTCAAAGTGGTCGCTCGAGATCGAGAGGTTTGATATCCACTTTCATCTAAGAAAAGAAATTAAGGGACAAGTCCTTGTCAATTTTATCGCCAAGTTCATGGGGGACCATCTTACCAACAAGAAATGGAGCAATCAATAAATGAAGAACCATTGTCCAGAGATTGGACCCTAACTGTTGATCGAGCCTCCAATTCCAAGGGGACATGAGTAGGGATCATTCTTGTCACACGAGAAGATGTTGTCAGTGAACAAGGAATCAGGTTGTGATTTGAAGCCTCTAATAATGGATCCAAATACGAAGCACTGATAATTGGTCTGTGTAAAGCCCAATTGCTGGGGGAAAGCACCTCAACGTTTTTAGCAATATTAAACTAGTCTCCAAGCAAGTAAGTGGAGAATTTAATGTGAAAGATGACTGGATGGTAGCCTACCTCGCCGTAGTGAGAGGTCTTATGGAAGGATTTGAAAAGGATAATATTTAGCAGTTCCATGAGGGGAAAAATAGTCACGTTGATGCCTTAGAATCACTAAGCTCAGCAATGGACTCTCATATCAAAATAACTATTTAGATCAAGTTCCTCGCCCAGCCAAGCATTGATCAGACGATGGTCACCAATGAGGCCCTCCTCACTAGATGGCCCCCTAGTTAGATGGACCCCATCATTGCCATCTATAGAGTGACACGCTGTCTATTGACAGAAGATTGTCCCATCTTGTAAGGGTAAAAGTAGCTTGTTTCTATCTTGCCCCAGGGGAAAGCTCAACAAAAGATCATTCACAATCCCTTACCTCTAGTGAGTTCACCCACATGACACCGATCAAATTCTTAGCAAACTTCATGATGGTATTTCTGGGAGTCGCACATGAGGGAGTTCACTGGCCTTTCTAGCAATCAAGTAAGGCTACTGGTGGACTCACATATAAAAGGATGCAAGTACTTATGTTCGCAGATGTGAAAAGCTATCTAGCGACCTGAAATCTTTGATAATTCCTAAGTCGTTCGCGCAATTGGGACTGAATATTATGGAACCACTACCTACCGTACCTAGAAATTGCAAGTATTTATTATTTGGCATAGACTACTTCACCAAGTGGGAAGAGGCAGAACCACTAGCAAACATTCGTGACACCGACTTGGCAAGTTTAATCTAGAAAAGCGCCATAACACACTTTGGGGTAATAAGAACTATAATCACCGAAAATAGCACGTAGTTTAAAAGAAGATTCTTTTAAGGCTTCAGTGATGAGCATGGAATCAAGAATTATTCTACTTCTGTGACATATCCCCACAGCAGTGGTCAGGCAGAAGATTTCAATATAACGATGCTCGATGGCCTAAAGAAGAGGCTGTAAAAGGTAAAGGGTGTCTGGGTGGATAAGCTCCCCCATATCCTGTGGACCTACCGCACTACCCCTAGGAGACAAACTAGAGAAACACACTTCCGTCTCACCTATTGAATGGAAGTTATTATCCCTCTTGAAGCAGGTATACCTACCATGAGAACCAACTTGGTTGACCACGAGCTAAACGATAATGCATTGAGCACTGAACTTCACTTAGTAGACGAGCGAAGAGAACATATTATGATCAAACTGGCTTCATATTAGTAACAACTGGCCAAACAGTATAACAAAAAAGCCAGTATGAGTAAATTCCAAGTGGGGGATTATGTCCTAAGTAAATTCCTCGGTAGTGTCGTAAAATCGTCAGATGGAAAGTTGGGACCAAACTGGGAAGGACCTGTCAAGGTAATCAGGGACGACCTTCAAGGAGCATATCACTTGGAAACGTTGGAGGGAATAAAGATACCAATAACATGGAACACATCCAATATCAAGTAGTTTTACTTTCAGTCTCTTTTATATATATCCACACATTTAGTTTATGCAAATTTTCATTTCAAACTTATGTGGCTTTCAAGATATTATTCAATGAATAAAGGCCCATTGGCTCTCGCATTTTGTTTTCCAATATTGTTTGCCTCAATTTTTTGTTACATATCTCAATATTATGAACTATTACCAAATGATAATTCCCTTAACACAAAGAAAAATCACCTTTAGTTACAGTAAGCTTCTCAGCTTATCTCAACTAAGGAGCTTCCTCACTCATGACAAAACTCTTGTGGATTTCAATAAGTTATTCAACATATTATCGCTTAAGGGATTTCATTATGCATAGCATGGTTCACATTAATTATAATAAGTTATTAGAGTTTATTTCAATTTCTACAACCCTCGGGTCTTTATCATAAATTACCGTAATAGACCCCACGAGTTTCCCTGGCAACAACAGAATCCCTATAGGGGATCCTTAAACAAAAAACCAACCTAGGTTGTTCGCCAACTGTGTTGGTCGTTAAAATCCTGATCGGGTGGATAGCCCATTGGCCAGGTACATTCTCGCCATCATCTCACTTAGGCCTAAGAGAGTGTGATGACACGAGCTAAATGGTAAAGCAGATAGAATGATATTTCTAAGGAATTTGGACTGGGTGAATGTTTGACATAAGTCATCAAACTCATTTAGTCGTCAGAGGCCCAAAATTGTGTAATTGGCTCTAATACCAATTTGAGAGTGCGCTTACGTTCAATGTCCAAACTTATTTATTTAAACTTCAGTTTTATCACCAGATTTAATTAAATCCTAAAGATGCATCTAATGTGATTGAAAATGATAAATTTATCTAGCATGCAATCGAACATAAATTCAGGAAAGATCCCCCAAAGGAGAAAATCATTTATTTCACTATATATTGTAAACCTCGATTTACATATACATAGAGAAATATAACGTGTTTGACAAACAAATACCCGCAGGCGTCGATTCGTTGTCGTCAATAAGAGATCACTCAAGAGCTCCAAGAGTTAGCAGTGGAGACAAGCTTCCCTCTCCACAAGATGTACTCCAGGAATGAGTAATATGATCAAAAGGGTTTAACAATGATTCACATATATGATTTGGAATATTTGGTGAATCAAAATAGGTTTTAACCTAAAATAATGAAGTCTTAAATCGCAGCAGTAATGTAGAAAACGGAGTTTTAAAATACTTGTGAAAACCTGATTTTCGAGCAGGTATTTATAGTAGCAAAAAAATAAATAAAAGGCGGCACTATGTCGTTTGAACGACATCCAGTAGGTCATTCGAATGACACTAGATGTCGTTAGATACCTCAAGGAACGACCTTAAAAATGAAGATTTAAAAACCAAAATAATATATGGTCGTTAGATGCATTTAAGAAACGAGGTATCGCGCGAGCTAAGAAACGACAAGTACTGTCATTTGATCAGGTCATTAGAACGACATGCAATGTCATTTGAACGACATAAATAAAAAAATTATTTTTAAAATAGTCAGACTTATTTTTCTAAAATATGAACAATTATAAAAAACATTCAACAATCTCCCAAATATAAATGCAAATATTATTAACTCCAATTAAACATTATAGGTTTAATGTGGAGATACTGGAGACCCGTCGAAGATGCACGGCGTACGTTGAGTAATGATGGGTGTGTGTTGAAGATGCATGTTGTTAGAGATTCGGATAATAGATGTCAAGTATGAACGTGTGAAGACGTGCCAACTGAAGTAGTATGTAACGGTATACGGCATATTAATTGTGATCTAGGACAACAAATAAATTCCAAGATTCTAGATGGAAATTTATAAAATTATGTCCTTACAAATCTCCCCCTTTGTCTATCCCGGAACAAACATCAAATATTCTAATTATCCATCCCAAAAAAAATCCTAAAACATACAATCTAATATTTCCCAAAACTCATAAATGGAAATATCAAAGTACGTGTATTTAAAATATTCAACATCTTCAAAGCTTCAATTCTCCAATGTTTCTTTGTCATGGTGTGCAACAAAAATGATCCTCAATTTGTACCTACACACATGAGAAAAGAAACAAACACCCGTGATGCGCAAAATTTTGAAATAGAATTATTGATGTAAAAAATTATCCACCTATTTGGATCAATCAGAAGTGAACACGTGTCCAACTATATGGCCAAAAACCTAGTCAACAAATAATAAATCTGCCAACCAACATGAAGAATGCCAACCAACACAAGGAATGCCGACCAACATAAAGAAGGCTGACCGCGAGACCAATGAAGAGTCATCATACAAAGGGTCAGACCGCACGTGGTTTATACAACCAATCGTCACATTCATTATGTAAGGATATAAATTCTTAATTGTATAAAATCGTTACATCCTTTGACATTTCGACCCTTAACCACCGGGTCACTATAAATATGTTGTATACATTTCATCAAGGGCATGGTCGAACGAATTCAGGGATATTCTTATCTACTAGAGTACCTAGCGTTCTGTAACCTCTTAAATCATTAAAACAATCGTGGGCGTAGGATTTATTACATAGCTGAACTACTTTAAAAACTCTCTCTCTCTTTATTTATCATTACATATTTTATCTGTGATTATAAAATTAAATCAAGTCTAGTTTTTTACATCAACAGATTGACGCCGTGTATGGGAATGTGTTTCTAAGTGCCGTTATGACTCTCATATACCTTTGTTCGAGACAATATGAATGACCCTGAGTCTAGAGAAAGAAATAAAGGTAACTCGCTTGTTTTATCTGCTCAGTCTATGGTGATCGACCTAACTGGAATCCTTACTAGTATTGCCAGAGGACAAGAGATCATGTAGGAAATGGTGAGGCAACTATACCAGTCTATTCAAGCCAGATCTTCAGCCTTATCTAAACAATAGGCAGTTCTATCACCACGGAGAGAAATTCTGCCTCCACCTATAAGATCCACCATGCATAGTTATTTCAGAACTTCACAAGATAGGTCTTATCATCCAGAGAAAGTTCATCACTTAGGTCCACAGAACCCTATGATATCGACTATTTTTCTCCTAAAAGTCCAAGTGTCTTGGAAAGGCTAAGCAGAGCTTCGCCCTTTGACCGCCTGGGACCCCAAGCAAATAAAAACCCTCCTGTAGCGTTATCCAGGAACACTCGACATACGAATAACCAATGAGAATCCTCAGTCAAATCAAGATCAAGCATCCGATAATGTGTACACGACAATCATACCTCTCAAGAGGAGAGTTCAATACAGACACATGGTCGGAATATTAGAGATGCTTCGCATAGATCTGATGTAGGTAATCCTTCATAGAAAGGATCATTCTAATGGTTGAAAGATTAGTTAGGGGAGATGGAAAAGGCAATAAATCCTTTACAATGGAGCCTCGTTAAAGGATCTCATTTTATTCAAGCAATTATGTATTTTCCTACTCCATCTAACGGTAAAAATGATCATGTTCTCCATATCAAGCAATATCAAGATGTAACTGATATTTATTCAATTAATGATGAAATGAGGTGCAGAGAATTTTCAAGTACCATTACGGGTTCAACCCAAATATGGTTTAATAACCTTCCCTAAGGATAAATTACCAACTTCAATTAGTTTGTCGAGCTATTCATTAGCAACTTCTGTTTCAAAGCTAAACCAGCGAAAAGAGTAGCTCATCTTTTGAGTGGAAGGCAGCAAGTGGGAGAAAGTATCAGGGAATACATTACACATTTTAATAATAAGAAATTAGAGGTAATTGATTGTGAGGAGAAAATAACCATCACTGCTCTTATGAGTGGCTTATTTACTGAGAAACTATATTATAATCTGGAAAAAGATACTCCTAAAACTTTGGCTGAACTCATGGAAAAAGAAGGAAAAATAATAAACGCCGAATAAGCAATGGTCGCAAAATAGAGTCCGGCCAAGAAGCCTGATACGAAGCTTGAGAAAAAGGAGCAAAAAGAGCAGAAGGAGCAGAAGTCAAAGAAAGAGGACAAACTCAAAAAATATGGAATATATACTCTATTGAGTTTTAGCATTCACCATATCCTGGAAGAAATCAAGCACAATGAGGATTTGTGATGACCTGAGAAGTTAAGGGCACCTCCTAACAAGAGAGATAGCTCTAAATATTATGAATTCCATAAGGATCATAGTCATACAATAGATAACTACCTCGCTTTGAAAAATGAGATATAATCCCTCATCCGTCGAGGAAAACTCAATAAATTTATTAATCGGCGTGATAGTAGAGAACCTAGAAGAAGGTCAAATTCTCCAATCAAGTATAGAGATAACATGAAGATAAATCATGAAGATGATTATGAAGATGATCCAGACCTACCGAAGAAGAGCAATAATTCAGAACATGAGGTAAATATGATCATTTTTGGTTCATTTGATTATCATAAGATTACATGTAGCGGTGCAAGAGGAGGTGATCAAACTGCCGAAAGGAAAGCTTACTTGAATAAAGCCCAGGCTTGATCTTATATCCAGAGAATTAATCTGAACGAATATGTTCATCCGGGGAAGGTCAACAAAGACAAATTGGTGATTGGTTTTTCAAAAAATGATCTCTCTGGGGTACTTTATCGCATGATGACCCATTGGTTGTCAAATTCAGAATCCAGGATATTATCATCGTAAGAGTTTTGATTGACAATGGGAGTTCAGTTGATATTATGTTTTATCCTTACTTTCAGAGTTTGACTTGAAGCTCAACCATATGGAACCCTATCATAGGCCATTAATAGGCTTTTCTGGTGAAAAAGTTTACCCTTTGGGAACAATCAAGATAGAATTATTGTTCGGCACCTAGCCAGTTAGTCACACAGAGAAAATACGCTTCTTTGTGATGGATAAGAACGTTCAATTTACCTATAATATGATCCTCGGTAGGATAGGGTTGAAAAAATTGAAGTCGGGCCATCAATAGTCCATCAAGAGGACATGATTGAATTGAGGAAGAAGACTACCACTTACAGGTGGATACCACTGAGTCTAACGGTGAATCTAAAGTTGAAATTTTATATCCCCGAGATGAAACATAGTTGGTTAAGGGAAATATTGTGCAAGCCACTGAAGGCATTATCCTAAACGACGACAAACCAGAGAGAACTACACAGATCGAATCAACACTAAATCCCGTCCTTAAATAGGAATTGATTGTGTTCCGGAGGCAGCGGAGAAATGTATTTTCTTGAAGCCATGAAGATATGATTGGGATTTATCCCAATTTCCTTTATCATGAGCTCAACATCAGTAAGGATGCCAAGCCGATCAAGTAGAGACGTAAGTTTTTAGTCCAGAGAAAAATAAAGTTATTCAAGAAGAAGTAGAGAAGCTAAAAAAGGCTCAGTTCATTGCAGATGTGAAGTATCCAGACTAGTTGGCCAACATTGTAATGGTCAAGAGAAATAATGATAAATGGAGAATGTGCGTGAATTTCACTGATTTAAATAAGGCGTGCCCAAAAGACCATTTTCCCTTGACTAGAATTGATCAGCTAGTGGATGCTACATCGGGACATAAGGTTTTAAGCTTTATGGATGCCTATTCTGGTTATAACTAGATAAAAATGAAACCTGAAGATAGGGAAAGTACAGCCTTCATCACCACCTGAGGAACTTATTGCTACAATGTAATGCCCTTTGGTCTAAAAATGCAGGAGAAACGTATCAAAGGTTGGCAAACAAGGTCTTTGAAGAGAATATAGGCAAAAACATGGAGGTTTATGTGGATGATATGTTAACAAAGAGTAAAAAAGCTTCAGATCATATCGCCGACCTCATTCAAATTTTTGATCAGTTGAAAAAGCATCAAATGAAGTTTGGAGTACAAGAAGGAATGTTCCTCAACTTCATAGTTAATCAAAGGGGAATTGAGGCAAATACAGCAAAGATATAAGCAGTAATTGAAATGCAGTCACCGGCATACAAGAAAGATGGGCATAAGCTCATTGGAAGAGTGGCAGCCTTAAACAGATTTATTTCCCAAACAACAGATAGGTGTTTACCATTTTTTAAGGTGTTAAAAAAACTTTTAAGTGGAATGAAGAATGTGAAGAATCATTCTAGGAGTTAAAAAAGTACCTGGGATCACCACCATTACACTCCCGACCAGTATTCGGAGAGAAATTGTACTTATACTTAGTTGTTTCTGAGTTAGCAGTGAGATCGGCCTTGGTCAGAAAGGATAATGAAATCCAAACACCAGTCTAATATACCAAAAAAACGTTCAGAGGAGTTGAAATCAGGTACCCATATTTGGAAAAATTAGCCCTGGCACTTATTGAGGCTTCTAGACTTATTAAACCTTATTTCCAAGTGCACACCATAGTTATGTATATTGATCCGCCTATTCGGCAAGGACTCTACAAGCCTGAGAAGTCAGAAAGATTGATGTATTAGGCGGTAGAATTGGGAGAGTATGACATTGTCTATGGACTAAGATCTTCATTGAAAGGCCAAGCTTTAAACGATTTTATTACTGAATTTACTTATTTGGAGGTTCTCGACCAACAAAACTTTCCTGCCGAGCAGACTTCAAAAGAAGAGAGCTCAGCTCAAAAGCAATCTAATATGGCAACCGATCAGACTGAGTCATCCAGAACTCAGGAAATGGCCCAGAAATATGCAGAGGAAAGTAGACGATATTCCAGCGTGGATCGTTGACAGTAAAAAGTTTCAGCAGTGATATCCCATTATGGAATTTATACCTAGATGGATGTTCATGTGCTACTAGCAGTGAATACTTAATACTCCTGATTATATTAATATTGAGTATGCTCTCAGGTTTCAGTTCAAAGAATTACACAACGAGGAAGATTACTAAGCCTTGATAGTCAGGACGGATTTAGCTCATTCATTAGACACCGAGCAAGTAGTGGCGCATAATGATTCACAGCTGGTCATTAACTAAGTGCTGAATTTGTATGGATTCAAATGAAATTGATGACCAAGTATCTTGCTAAGACCATATAAGTCATCGTAAAATTTTAGTCGTCCAAATGAACGGGATCCAAAGAATAGAGAACGCCTGAGCTGATGCACTTGCTTGGCTAGCATCAATAATAAGAATTGAGCTCAGAAGAACAATCCTAATTAAACTCTTGGCTAATCAGAGTATTGATGAGGACCTGATGGTTAGTTTCATTACTGTAGATCTGGGACCTTCGTGGATGGATCTTATCAAAGCTTATATTGAAGATGGAACCCTACCACCCGATCCTAAAGAGGCCAAGAATCTTCGATATAAAGAAGCGAGATATGTGTTAGATAAAGAAGTTTTATATAGAAGGGGATTGACGATTTCCTTACAGCACTGTGTTCATCAAATGGAGGTGGAAGATTTGATCAAAGAAGTGCGTGAAGGTTCTTATGGAGCTCATTCATCTTGAAGATCATTACTCCAACGCATCAACACTCAAGGATACTACTGGCCGACCATGAGGGTATATTATACAACCTTTACGAGAAGATGTGATAAGTGACAGAGATTCTCTATCGTTCACAGAACAC
Source organism: Sambucus nigra (assembly GCA_949130495.1). NCBI lineage: Eukaryota > Viridiplantae > Streptophyta > Magnoliopsida > Dipsacales > Adoxaceae > Sambucus > Sambucus nigra. The sequence goes on from OX422216.1 coordinate 113,099,047, forward strand.
GTAATACTACTTTAATGCCAATTACTTTGCCTTGGACATTCACTATATGGGGAATTGACTTGGTCGACCCACTAAAGACCACCAAAGGCAGGTTCAAATACTTAGTTATTGCTCTGGATTACTTCACCAAAGGGGTGGAGGCCGAGCCATTGATTGATATGCCTTATGGAAAAATGTATCAGTTCATCTGGAAGAACATAATCTATCGATATGGTTTACCATATGCTTTCATTGTAGATCATGGCACCCAATTCGACAACGAGGAGTTTGAAGCATACTACGTCCAGTCCAAAAACCATAAACTGCATTCTGCACCAGGCCATCCTCAAAGTAATGGTCAAACAGAAGTGACAAATAGAACTTTACTGAATGGGCTGAAGAAGAGACTTGATGCAGCCAATGGCAACTGGATTAATGATCTACACTATGTTCTTTGGGCTTACAGAATAACGTCAAGAATAAAAACTGTAGAAACACCATACACGCTTGTATTTGGGACTGAAGCTATGGTACCAGTCGAGTTCGTCCTACCAACCCACAGGGTACTGAATTTTAATTTCTTAGTTATTTGATGAGGCGATTAGATCTCGACATATTAGAGGAGGTACGAAAAGATGCACCTCTGAGAAATGCTTCCTACCAACACAGAACTTCTCGCTTTTATAATAAAAGGGTCAAGCCGACTAACCTTAAAGAGGGTGATTATGTTCTTAAAAAAGTTATCCAGAATAATAACAAGCTTGAGGCCAACTGGCATGGTCCATATCGAATATCAACTGTCATCCGACCAGGGACCTATCGGGACTTTGGATGGTAAAGAATTCAAAAATCCATCGAATGCCGAACATCTTCGAAAGTATTATCAGTAATTCATAGGATTTCCATTATTGTATTTCATTTGCTTTTATTTGAGTATCAATAAAAAAATAATTTCACTCTCTTCAATTTTTCAACTTTTTTCAGAGTACGGTGATGATATGCATCCCCCAAAACATAAATAATACAGTACATATATATCTTCAACTCCGGCCAAGTCAAAACAGGGTTAAAATATGTAAAAGTCCACAGCACTTGGTCGGTAAAGAAAATAACCAAGTCAAAATTGATTATAATCCTCAGTACTTGGTCGGCAACAACAATTTACTTCATGTATGACTTCGTAAAAACAAAATCACGAACAAGAGGTTGATTACTTCATGTATGATTTTTTTATAAACAAGTCAAGAACAAGAAGTGTAAAACTTCATATAAAACTAAAAAAGTTATAGACAAGTTTTACCCGAACTAAGTCAAATGCAGGAAGACATGTAAAAATTCCTAAATACAGGAATATAAACATATATTCATCATACGCTTGGTCACCATTGATAACTAATGCTGAATTTGGATTCATATATCTAAGTACATTATTAGAATCAATGGCATCACCACTGGTAACTAATACTAAATTTGGATTAATATATCTAAGTGTATTAGTAGAACCAAAGGTAGTACAATCACATGTTAATTGATTGATTAAAATAATCATAAGTTGACAAAAACAAACATATTTTATTCATACAAACTGTATTACATTCAAATGAATTAGGATAATCATTCAACTGGACGTTTTCCCTCAGCTTTGGAAGATGATTGCACTTTTTCCATACCAGTAGGAGGATCATCCAGCATATAAGGAGAATTGATAAAGTTAAAATCTTGAAGCATCCTTTTGTTGCTGCTGCTCGGTGTGTTAGTGAGATGAGGAGGTCAAACTATCTCAAGTTCATCGTATAACTCATAATCCCCTAAATATTTTGATATCAAGCATTGGGGAACCGATTAAACAGGAATCTAATTGACCTCCAACTTGAACAAAAGTTGCTGGTAGTATAAGAAACTAGGATCATGCCAATAACGGAGTTTGCTATTTTGATCAACCTTCATTACAGTCAAGCAATTGGTCCAACCTCATTTATAACCTTCACGATGAGTTTGAGAGAGGTGATCATCTATATGGCCTAAATATTTATTGTATCCATACATACATACCTCTCTGGGTTATTTGTAAAATTGGCAGGTTAACCTTTCAACTTGATATTGAAGTTTCTTCAAAACCTCGTCCTTCACCTTCAATTGAGAGGATTGGTTGGTTAGGGCTTTGTATTTAGTAACTAGTCTTGTGGAAAAATCAGTAATGTCTTGATTCTCTGCCTTCACCTGGGCAACTTGATTAGCTAAAGTTTTCTTAGTCCTAGTCTCTTTTACAGTTAGTCGACTAACTCTCTGTTTGGAAGATTATACAGGTTTGGGTTTTTGTAAAGCTTCAAGCTCTTCCCTCTATTTGGCATTTTCCTCCTTTAGAAAAGAGGCATCTTCATTGGCACCAGTATTAGAAGACAGTTTTATGGCCGTAAGTTCATCACTCGGTCTATTATTTTCTTCTTTCAGGAGTTTAGCAATATCTCTGGCTGCATCAAGCTCATGATTTAATAAAAACTCCTTTTTTCTAAAAGTAGAGGAATATTTTTCCAACTTCTCTTCAAATCCCCAAGCTTCACTCAAGGTCTTATACTTGGCTTCATAGCTAGTTTGCAACAATGCTTTGCTCTCATTATGATATGCCTGCAATTCTTCGATCATTTTATAGTATGAAACATTGTTGGACACAACCCGATCAAGAAGAAAATTGAGATAAGTGTATGCATCCTTGGCCTAATCAGAAGCATCTGCGCTGAGCAAGTTTGTTAATTCTTCATTAGTCAAGTCCAAATGATGAGCTTTAAACAAATTGTTGCTGCGTTTGAGTAGGTTAATATCAGTGGAGGCAATTTGTTCCATCTTAGCCATAAACTATAAAGATAAAGTAGCTATTGATCAATAATAAAATAAGACATAGCAACATTCGAGCAACAACAAACGACATGTCAATTGAAGAAAAAGTTCTTTCATTGATAAATAAGGAACGTTACAAGTACATTAGAGCAGAGACAAAAGGAAGACAAAAGAAAGGTGAAAAATATAAAGACCAAAATTCGAAGAAGTCTACACCTTCTTCTTATCCTTTTTAGCATTGGGTTTATACCCTGGTCGGTAGAAGGGGTAGCTGAGTCCACATGATTTGTATCTTGTTCGGTAGGAGGAATAATTGAGTTAATAGTAGTGTTGTCTTGGTCAGTAAAAGGGGAAGTAAACTTAACCACCAAAGAGGATTCCCCTAAACCAGCATCATCCTCAATTTCATCATCAAGGTTGGGGGAAGAGCCAGGGTCATGCCTAAGAAAAAGATCAGAATCCTCAGTAGTGCCAACCTCCTTCAAAGATGTCTACCAACCCTCCCAGAAATGGCTTTATCCCAACCCTTGTTGAAGGATTATTTCCTAGCCTTTTTTCTCTTATCCTTCTCAATAGAAAGGTCAGTGGATAGTTTGGCTCCTTGTCCTTCAGCAGCCTTTGCCCTACGCTCAGCTTCAGTAGCAGCCGAGTTAGCCACAAATAAAGCAGTATCAACCATCTGACGTGCTTCTTTAGCAATCTTAATTTTCTCCTCCCAATCCTTCTTATCTATCCCCAAAGCTTGTTGGGAATTCAGAACAGATTTCCTAAGACCTTCAAAGGCCTCCTCTACTTCTCTCTCAAAGAACGTAGCTGATCATCCTTCTCCAACATTTGGTTATAATCAACTAGAAACTGTAAGAAAAAGTCCAAGTCAGTACAAGTCAGAGAAGACATAAATAGTATCCGACCAACTTCAAATATGAAAACTTACCAAGGCTAAGCTTTAAGTAGATTTTTCTGATAGTTGTGATCGGGACATTGATGCAACAACCCTATGGTCTCCGAGGGTGCTAGACTTGATCAGTTTCCTAGCCAAACTAGGACTAAAGGCTACAGATGAGCCAATAACAGATGGGACCATGCCGACCAAACCCTGTTGATAGGCATCAATAACTTTCTTAACCTTCTTATCCTCAGTCTCTTAAAAGGAAACCCATCACCATTATTGACTGGGGGCTTCTTTCCAACATCAGTCTTCTTCTTTAGGACACCAGTATCAATAGGTTTCTTGACGCCAGCAGCAGAGTCATTTTCTAAAAGATTGGGGATTCTTCTTTTTCCCATACTGACTTATAGGGGAAGTTTGGAATCAAAGGAAGAAGAAGTGGCAGCGGTAGTAACTTCAATACCACCAGATTCAGTGGCAGAGGAGGTGGACAGTGAATCTCTCTCCAAATAGATTATGATTGAAGGAACAACAATTGTTGGTCAAATAATAAAAGAAGTTACAAAAATTCTATATTTTAATAATATAGAAGCTGATCGTGGATGATCTTCTCTTGTTCTCTCATTAAGACCCCACAAGAATTTTAGTTCCTACAAATTTACTTCAACAGGCTTAGGGCACTTTCTCTGACGATCTTATGCAACAAAGTAATAAGCAGAAATAGATTGTGCACATCAGAAAGGATATCGGTAAAGAAGGGAAAAAATTAAAATAACAACCTATCATATTCCCTGATTGAGGGCACCAAGGACCCTGATAGGCCACTCCACCCTCAATTGGGTCATGTTTCCAGGGCTTAACTATTAAAGCATGACTCCAATAATCTTTATTGGAGTCAGGAAAATTCAACACTAAATCCTTATTAGTCGCTCTAGTTTTTAAATAATATGTATTATCTCCTGCAATTGCACATTTATAACAGAACATGATCTCTAGAATCATAATATTGGTCCCATAGATTAAATTCAATTTGTTCACACCATTGGCAATTCTTCAGGTGTTGGGAGCCACTCGTGCTAGAACGACGTTAAGATATTGGCAAAAATGAAGAAGAAAAGGGTTTAGTGGAAATGAAAAACCACACTCTGTTATTAACAAAGTGGGGATCCAATGACCTACACCTAACGAATATACATCTAAAGGGCCATGAGAAACTTCTACGTCGACCCAAGAGGGAATTTTATGTTTTTCCCTACATTCCTCTAGAGAATCAGCATCAACTATATAAACCCTGGTTCAGAAAGAAAGAAATGAGGAAAAATAAAGAAAAAGAAAGAATTCTTACAAAAGATTAAGGATTGAGCAAGAATTGTCAAAAGAAAGGAGGAACGATGGCAAACGATCGCACAAAAACTCAGAGATGGATGCTACAGTTCGAAAAATAGCGAAGGTAATGATTAAATGTACCAACGATTGACATTCCAATGGATTCAAAAATCAGAAGGTGAAAAATACCCATTTACCCTTTGGCGGTATGCTAAAATTCAAATTATTTGAAAAAATGCCATCTTCAAATAGCGCAAGTAAAATTTTACAAGTGTGGGAGGTCGGCTGCCGACCAAGAATCATGAAAATACTCCGAGATATTTCCATAATCAAATGCTCCATACTTTTACGTAAGCATCAAGCATGGAACATTGGGGGCTTCTGTTGATGTAAAAAATTATCCACCTATGTGTACCAATTATAAGTGAACACGTGTCCTCCTACATGGCCAAAAACCTAGTCAGCGGATAATAAATCTGCTAACAAACATGAAGAATGCCGACCAACACAAGGAATGTCGACCAAAATAAAGAAGGCCGACCAGCTAGACCAATGAAGAGTCATCATAGTAAGGGTCATATCGCATGTGGTTTATATAACCAATCATCACATTCATTATATAAGGATGTAAATGCTTAATTGTATAAAAGCATTCCATCCCTTGACATTTCGACCCTTGGCCTTCGGGTCACTATAAATACGTTGTATACCTTTCATCAAGGGCACGGTCGAATGAATTCTGGGATATTCTTATCTACAAGAGTACCTAGCTTTTCGTAACCTCTAAAATCAATAAAACAGCAATGGACATAGGCTTTATTACATAACTGAAACACTTTAAACTCTCTCTCTCTCTCTCTCTATTTATCATTATATATTTTATCTATGATTATAAAATTAAATCAAGTCTAGTTTTTTACATCAATAAGAACGATAAGCATATAGATAATATCAATTAGGCATAATCAAATCATTAAATAAAAATCATTAAATCAAATAATTCTACTTCTCCATAATTCGTTCTCCCCCTTTTTATGATGTCCCCAAATAGACAAATAATAAGAAACATAACAATATATACAGAGAGTGTTACAAAGTAATAAACTGCTCTTTTTGAATTTTTCAAAATTTTTCTTACAAAAAAGATCTACAACACATAATCACACATTGAAAGAACACTAAGATAACCAAGTCGATGATAGCGTAAATGTAGGGTTGAGAACAAATTCGATAGGATAATCAATGCAAACATTCGTAACATATATGCACGATGAATTTTGGACACTCCTAACGATTGAACTCAAAATCATTCTAAGTATAAAATAACAAAATTCAAATGAAACTGACTTAATCTAAATAACAAATCAAAGTCGAAAATGATTTCCACACCAATAATGTCTAAAACTATGTAATGTTTTTTCAAGATTTTGTCAGGACATGCAAACGCGTTGATATCCAGCCAAACTCCTTCATAAATAATAATGATCATATTATTCTATTCTATTCTATTATTTCCTTTTGAATGATCAAATCAAACTAAAATAGTTTGGCCTTGGCTACTTTTTTCAATGCCACACTTTTTTAGGCCCGTTTTAAACTATGGCTTTCTGGCGAAGGATAATTGTGCATTTCGTAGCCCTTTTTCGTATATATTTATCATTTTTCATATTAAATAAATTCCTTACGGGCAACGGTTCTTACATGCACTACTTTCATTGTCAAGTTTTATCGCATTTTATTCCTTTGAAAGACAGGATTGAGATGAAAACATTTCGACCAACATGTGATAGACAAGTTCAATAATCACATAAATTCGTGCATGTGTGCCTTAAAGGAGATAAGGAGCCAAACATGTAGAAAAATATCACTAATCACATCGAAATGACTCCAAACATTATAAAGCACCTAGATGAAATGATGTAGCATCTCAAATCACTATTAAAAAGTCATGTGGAATAGGGAAATGATGGTGTAACTTTGGCCATCCTAAATGTTCATCCATAAAAGGTGTAAAAATAAATAAATAAATCTTTTAGTGTTTTTTAAAAAATTTATAAAACAAAATATTTTTGTCTTTTTCAAAAATTTGATCAAAAATAAAATATTCTTGTCTTTTTTAATTTTTACTCAAAAAATAGAAAATCTTTTTGCATTTTTCTAAAAATATGAAAAAAAATATAATACGCAAAAGAATGGTACAAGTGATATAGTCTAGTAATAGGAATTATATGATATGAGTATGAAAAATGTATCCTATACAAGACATGGTAACCACCCCTCAGTCAACTGTCCAGATTCCAAAGATTTCCTAAGACTCTCGAATATAAGGGCATCAAAAGGCTTTGTGAAAATATCAGCGAACTGGAGGTCGGTGGACACAAATTTCTCTTCTACCAACTTTTGGATTAAGTGCTCGCGTATCCTAATGTGCTTTGTGCATGAATGTTGGACTGGATTACGGTATATGTGTATCGCGCTCGTGTTATCACTGGAAATAGTCATGGTGTGCTGTGAAATCCCATAATCCTCTAGCATCTACTTCATCCACAAAAGTTATATGCAACAACTCCCGGCGACTATGTACTCAACCTCCGCAGTGGAAAAAGAGATAGAGTTTTTCTTCTTGCTCAACTAAGAGACAAGAGCAAAATTGAAATAGAAACACCCACCAGACGTGCTCCTACATCCATCTACTTAACGGGCCCAATCGACATTCAAATAGACGGATAAAAGGTCTTCATCATCAAAGGAAAACCAAATGCCATATGCGAGAGTCCCATTCACGTATTTAATCATACGTTTAAGAGAAAGTAAGTGTAACTCTTTCGGGGAAGCCTGATATTGCGTACAGACTCCAACACTGAAGGCAATGTTGGGCCGACTGGAAGTCAAGTAGATAAGACTACCTATCATACTCCGATATAAGGTTTTCTCTACGTCCTTGCCTGAAGTGTCCTTCTTAAGCTTAGTTGAGGTACTCACAGGGTACTTACGTGCTTAGAGGAGTCTAAACCAAAATTCTTCACAAGGTCTCTTGCATATTTTGATTGGGAGATGAATAGCCCATGCTCTAGCTGATGAACCTGGAGACCAAGGCAAAATGTAAGCTCACGAACCATGCTCATCTTGAACTCACTCTCCATGTCCTCCTCAAAGTCATGAGCATGTCGTGAGCAGATGGATCCAAAGACTATGTCATCCACATAGACCTGGGCAACCAAAATTAAAGTTTTTCCTCTCCAAATAAACAACTTCTTGTCTACTCCCCCTCTCCTGAAGCCACGGGTCAATAGATAGGAAGTAAGCCTCTCGTACCAAGCATGGGGTGCTTGCTTCAAATTATATAGGGCTTTTGTTAGATAATAGATGTGCTCAGGGTGATTAGGGTCTTCAAACCCTTTTGTTTGTTCCACGTAAACCTCCTCTTGTAGAATGCCATTCAGAATGGCACTCTTGACATCCATCTAATATAACTTGAAGCGCAGATGACATGCGATGGAGAGTAGTAAACGGATGGACTCGAGACTCGCAACACGAGCAAAAGTCTCCTCAATGTCTACACACTCAATATGTATGTAGCTTTGAACGACCAACCTAGGCTTATTGTGTATAATGGTATCATTCTCATATATCTTATTCGTATATATCCACTTCGTACCAATCATATTCTTCTCACTAGGTCGGGGAACAAGTTCCCAAACATCATCTTTCTAAACTGGAGTAACTCATCCTGCATAGTGGATATCCAATGTTCATCTTTAAGTGCTTCTTTGACGTTCTTGGGCTCGATTTTAGACAACACAAAAGTTAACCACGTTCTCTATCTGAGCACAAGTCTTGAACCCTAAAGTGGGATCTCTTAGGATGGTAAAAGGGTCATGACTCTTGCAAACCCAAGAAACTTCGTCCCCTAAATCAGGAGTAGGGTCCACCTTAGATGCGTGGGGAATAATGGGCTCATTACATGGAAGTGTGTCATCCTCACACAAAAGGCTAGGATAAACAAACGCTGGCGATTCATCATCTTGCATGGTGACTTTTATTGACTCCATAACCTTAGAGTTTCTCAAGTTAAAAACTTGGTATGTTGTACTTGTCGATGAATATCCTCACAAAATTCCCTCGTCACTCTGGGAGTCAAACTTTCCTAATTGCTCTCTATGCCTAAGAATGTATCACTTACTCCTAAAGACACAGAAATATGACAGGTTGGGCTTCTTACCTATCCACAACTCATACGGCATCTAAAGTGTTTGTGGATGAAGATGTACCCTATTCATCGTGTGACACGCGGTAGACACCGCCTCTACCCAAAACCTCCTAGGAACTCTATGACTGAGATGCATGGATCTATCCACCTCTTGAATCATCCGATTCTTCCTCTCAATAATCCCATTATGCTGAGGAGTTTTCACGATCGAAAATTCACTTTTTGATTCTAGGGCTATAACAGTAATATCCACTTTTGCTTCCTTAAATTTAGTTTCATTTTCACTATGCATTTTATTGATAGTGACGCCGTGTTAATTTTACAGGGCACGACACTTGATCGTAAAAAACTCTATAGAAGTGAATTTCTCTCTCAGGAAACTTACTATGGAATAGCGAGAGAAATCATCTACCATCACGAGGATATACCTCTTATCACCCAAACTCTTAGCGCGATTAAGACCCATAAGATCCATGTGAATCAACTCAAGCACACGTGTAGTGGTAATGGATTTCAACTTTCGATGGGGACTACGGACTTGTTTTCCTAGATGATAGGGTTCACAAAATGCGAAAGCTGGCTTCCTAGGTGATGGCAAGCCATGTACTAGGTCCTTATTAGCTAAACACTCCAACTCTCTAAAATTAATGTGACCTAGACATTGATGCCACAGATCCATAGAGGAAATCGTGGCGTTGTTGCAGACAAATGAGTACTTGGGCATAATGCCATAACAGTTATCTTTTATCCTCACCCCTTGCAATAGAAGTTTACCGGATTGATCATAAACGTTACATTACTTTCGGTCAAACTTTATTGCAAAGTAAGCAAAAGGTTTGCTTTTAAACCTTTAACGTATAAAACATTCTCTAGCTTAGGAAAATTGGGGATCTCTAGAGTACCTCATCCTACTAGGCCTGGAGTACCCACTATCAAAATACCACTGTGAGGTATTATGAGCTTAAGAGCAACATGAATAAGAAGGGCTTTTGCATCATGTTTAGGTACCCGAGAAGTGGTAACCTTGTGTTTGCCCTTCTCATTATTGGTTCTACATGGGACATTGGAAGTATCCACTAACGCCCAAGACATCCATCTAAACTCTTCTATCAAATTGTGATAAGTGAAAACTATAAACTCAACCTGCTCTTTAAGACTAGTAAGATCATTAGTGTAGTGTGACGGAGCATGTGTACTCGAGTCCACCGAAACTATAGTAATACTCTCTATAGTGTCCTTTTCTCTTACAATAAGTACAAAAGTACACGATCTTAGTCCGACCTTGGTTTGTTTTTCTTGGTTGTTCTCTTATTTGGGGTTTTGGTTGATGGCCATATGGATTTATTATAAACTCGGGAATTGGTTCTGGTGCAATATGAGATATGGACGCATCGTCAAAACCTATTCCTTACATTTCACCAAACCCTAAAGTAGGGATGAGGAGCATCTTTCCAAATTCATCCACAATATTTATCTTCACCTCTTGGGCTCTCTCAAGATCATGAGTGAGTTAGGATACAAGGGCTTTAAGTTTCTTTAAAGCCTCCACGGATGGAAGGATCTCACTCATAAGACTATCCACTTATTTGGTTAAGTCCCCATTTACTTTTTCAAAATTACTCTCTCTCCAAAATCTCTCTCTCTGTACACAAACTCCCTATCTCTCTCTCTCTCTCAAAGACATGCTAACCGTGGACTCTTTCTCTCTCGTCTCTTTTAAATCTTTCTCGAATGCGATGATCCTAAGAGCTAACCTTTTTTTTCTTTTCAGTTTTAAATGATTTAGCATATAATCGGCGTACGCACGTTGTAGTTCACACTGGCTCTCACTGGCATAACCCTCACCCTCACATCATTTTCACTGTCGAGGTGTCCTTGTGAGATAGAATCCTCATCAGCGTGAGACACACTAGACTTACTCGCATGACTATCCATGAATGCGGTGAAGTTGCATTCATGCGGTGATTCGTCTCCTGAATCCACCGACTCGACCTCATTTTCGTCACTAAGGGTGGCGTTTAAAGAAGCTTTGCCTTTGCCTTGACACTTTAATCTAGTTGCACACTCAAAGGATTTATGACCTCTCGCATCTCACTCGTAACACCTTTCCTCCTCTCTCTTAGGGATGTCCTCCAGATTTATTTTCTCAAAACTCTTGTTGTCTTTAAAATTGCCATTATTTTTTAGTTTGAGAAACTTCTTGAATTTTGGCAAACATAGCCAAATCGTCTAAATCAAAATCATATTCAAAATCTGACGTTTCTTCCTCTCTCCTTCTAGACGACTCTTCTCTCTTTCTAGATGACTCCTCACCTTTCCTAGACTGGGCTTTAAGTGCAATCTCTTCTCTTTAGGTTTAACTGTTTTAGGAAACATATCATTTTCATATGTCTGGAGGTCTCCTATAAGTTCTTCTAACATAAGAGAATCTAATATTCGTAAAGAGTTAAGCATAATGACTTTTGATATAAAACGGGCAAGCAATGATCTTAAATTATTTTAATTACTCTAGTGTCAGGAATTTTTTCACCATGATTAAAGCGTGAATTAACAATATCTGACAGATGTGCATAAAACTCATTAAAATATTCAGATAAAAGCATGGTCATGGTTTCAAATTTAGTAGATGAATTTTGCATTTTTTTTGTTTTAATCACATTAGTTCCTTCATGAGTAAGTTTTAAAACATCCCATGCCAATTTAGACGTGGTGCACATCATAATTCGACAGAACTCATCGAGAGTAACGGCTCCAGATATAGCACTTAAACCATGTGAATTAAAATTACTCCACTTAAACTCTTCTTAAGTTCATAAAGACACATGTTTGGGTAATGTTTCATTACTAACAACATGAGTGGGTGAAGTCCACCCTCTTTCACAAGTGATATAGACTCTTTCATCAATAGCTTTTAAAGTCGACCTCATACGGTCTTTTCAATTTACATAATTTGTCCCGTCAAAGACTGGCATTCGATTATATAAGTTTTCCATTGAACTTTAGCCTTTTCAAAAATTATTTTTTTCAGAAAATTGATATCCAGAATAATTTTGCGAAAAAAATTACATGGTAGAATTGTGTAATTGCCTGTGATACCAATTTAAGAGTGCGCTTACGTTTAATGTCCAAACTTATTTAATTAAACTTTAGTTTTATCACCAGATTTAATGAAATCCTGAACATGCATCTAATGTGATTGAACACGATAAATTTATCTAGCATGCAATCCAAGAAATCAAAAACACAAATTCAGGAAAAATCCACCAAATGGGTAAAACCATTTATTTCCCTATATATTGTAAACCTGGACTTACATATACATAGAGAAATACAGCGTGTTAGACAAACGAATACCCGCAAGCATTGGTTCGTTGTCGTCAGCAAGAGATCGCTTAAGAGCTCCAACAGTCAGCAATGGAGACATGCTTCCTTCTCCACAATATGTACTCCCGGATTGAGTAATATGATCAAAAGGGTTTAACAATGATTCACATATATAATTTGAGATATTTGGTGAATCAAAATAGGTTTTAACCTCAAAGAATGAAGTTTTAAATCATAGCAGTTCTGCAAAAAAGGAGTTGTAAAAGACTTGCAAAAGCAGGTATTTACAGCACTAAAAAAAAGGCAACACTATGTCGTTCGAACGACATCTAGTAGGTCGTACAAACGACACTAGATATCATTATATACCTCAAGTAATGACCTTAAAACAAAGCTTTAAAAACCAAAACAGTTCGTGAGCGTTAGATGCATTTGAGAAATCAGGTATCACGCAACCTAAGAAATAACAAGTACTGTCGTTATAACAACATACTAATATCGTTTGAACGACACTGTCATGTTGTTTGAACAACATAAATAAAAAATTTATTTTGAAAATAGCCAACCTTGTTTTTATAAAATAGGAAAAGTTATAAAAAAACATTTAGAAATCTCCCAAATGTAAGCGTGAATATTATTAACTCCAATTAAATATTATACCTTTAATGTGGAGATAGTGGGTACCGCTTGAAGATGTACGATGCACGTTGAATGATGATGGGTGCGTGTTGAAGATGCGTGCTACTAGAGATCCAAATAATGGACATTAAGAATGAACGTGTGAAGACGTTCCAACTGAAGTAGTATGTAATGGTATACGGCATATTAACTGTGATTTAGGATAACATAGGAATTTCTAGATTCTAGACTGACATTTATAAAATTATGTCCTTACAAAAGCCCAAACTAATTACTCTTAGATACTAGCTCATTTAATGATAGAAAATCCCAAAATGGTCAATAACATTACATGGTCAACAAAAGTCCTAGTAGGTCGGTAAATGTTAACTCTTCCTAGTCGACAGTCAAAATACAAAGGCAATAATTAACTCATATTTAGTCACCACATGCTCAAAATATGGAACAAGTTGATAATTAAACTTTATACATTTTGGCAAAAAACTGGAAGAATATAATTAAAAGAATATAAGATACACCAAATATCATACAAGGACCTAAGCTAACTACGGATGGCGAGCAAGATAGTGAGCCACGCATGCTCTTCGGCCATCATCTAGATTAGGAGAGAACATATCCTCGTCGTCTTCAAGATAATAATTTAGAAATTGGGCAGGAACGGCATCAATTGGGATCCATTTATCCTTCTTTCAGAAAGGAGGCTGGCGATAAGCTAGGCAATCTACTTGGTACTTGTACCATAGGTCTGATTCTTTTGGAGTTATAAGCTCCCTGAGGGTAGTCAACCACCCTATCTTAAACGTAACCTCCTTGGCTTCTTTCGGCCTTACTGGTGCATCTGTCTAGCCTTCATCATAACCCACTACTCACGCTTCTCGAGGTCCCATTCTGAAGAGATGCCTCAACCTTGTAACACCCCTTTGAAGACAAATTGTGATGACATATCCTCTTTGGACGTCCTTTTTTAGCTCGATGATCTCCTTCTTTAAGGCATCATTTTCGGCCAGAATTAGCTTCCCTACTTAGCCCATATCCTTGCTCTCCAAGAGTTGGGCTCCCAAACCATTTATCTCCTCTTTCACTTCTAATTTCCTCTATAATATGGAGGTCATCCTTCAGTTTGGTTACTAGCTTGGACTGATCCTTGTACTATTTAGTCCTCGCTTTAGTTGCTTACAAAGCTTCACGAATTCCTTGCATACTTAGCTGCTAACGTTTGAACCCAAAATCCTCCCTAAGTTTGAGATAGGAGGGATGTAGTCCTCTAGGACAACAGGCTACGAGAAGCATAATAAATAAATAAAATACAACCTACATTAGCATAATTAAAAGAACAAGGAGCATTAACAAAAGAAGAAGTCTTTCTATTGATCAACAGGGGGAGGTAGAAATCCAATACAACTAGAGAAAGGAAAAATTTCAAGGCATGGGAAAAGAAAAAGAAAAATACCTAAAACTATGGAACTTTACTTCTTCACCTGCTCGGAGATTTCTTGTGCATTCCCTTTCTCAGCAGCCCTCCTCTCTTGGTCAACAACTGCTTCAACCTCAGCATAATCCTTCTCACTATAGTCAGTAGGCTGACCAACTAGAGACTCTACATCAGCAAGTGGAGAGGGTCCTTGAGAGTGGATCTAGAACATGTAAGATTTTGGAGGGAATATCACTACCCACAAATCTTGATCCCATCCTTTCTTGAAGGACACTTTTTTGGCATACATGATTTGGATCTCAGCATCATCGTAGGTTGCATCCTGGCCTTTCATGTAGTTGATGTCCTTCACGCTAGGTATATCCTCCGCTAACTTATGAACCTTACCGACCACGGCCAGATTTTCTTAAGAAGCTACTCCTTCTTTACGACCACCCTATTATTGGTCGTCTGGAGATTGGCATAGTCCTTTGACAAGTTCTCTCTCTCCCGTTCAGGTGAAACTTGGGTGTTAACTAAGTCCTTTTTTAACTTCTACATGGTTCTTTCACCTCTTGGTTATTTGGTTGGTATGACCATCCAGAAGGTTAGTAAAGACAAACAAAAACTGTAAAAATTGAAAAAAATGGATTAGTGCGCAGAAGATGAACACAGAGAAAATATAAGAGAAAAAGAGGAAATTTACCAGAGTAAGTCCTTAGGTAGACTTGAGTGACAACTGGGTTGACCACAGCCATAAAGAACGTTCACGATCAGTAGCGAGCACAACCCCTTTTAATAAATTAAGAGCAAGCATGGGAGTGTTGGCTACTGACTAAGGGTGAAAAGTAGCATCGCGTCAAAACGCTAATCGTTGAATTCGTTTCACCGCATTAATACAAAAACCTAAATTACGATTGCACTTACGATACAAGTATAGCGGTAAGTCGGGTATCAAAAATCCACAGAGACGAGTTGCTAGAATTTATAGGATTTAATACTCCTAAAATAAAAGTGTAAAAGGTGATAGGTTGAAAATAAAGAAAAGGGAAAAATTAAGAAGTTAAGTCTAAACTAGAATTAATAAAACGAGAGTCGGGATCGTGTCCCCACCATGGGCTAAACAACTAATAATTAGAATTTCGGTTCGAAAACATTTAATCGAGTATTTTCAATTAAGTATAAACATCACACAATAAGGAATTTAACCCAAAGTTGCGAGATTAAACATTTTATCAAAAATGGTCACACGCGGATTAAATTCGGATTATCGCTATAAACAATAACGTTGCATGACAAAGAAAGTTAAACGCATAATAATCCCACTTTAATACCTGAGGTTTCAATTAAATGCAATTTTCCCCAAAACCTAACTTTCGGAGCTCGACGCCCATTAATGGCGAAAACGCAATCCCAACCCCTAAAACTACTCACTACACATGATTAAACTAAGTAAAATAACTAATTAACAAAAGCAAACAAGAATTAACAAACTATAACTAACTATCTAAGCAATAAAAGTAATTACAAAGCAAGAAATCAAGTAAATAAGCATTAAACAAAGGAAAGTGACAATGAATAGTAACATACTTACATAAATGGGATGAACCCAAAGAGAAAGGAGGAGAGGGAAGCTCCAACAAAAATCCCCACAGTTCTCTAACCTAAAATGAAATATATCCCCAAAGAAAAGCCCCTAACACTCTATTTATACCCCAAAACAAACCCCCAACAAAACCAAGCCAAAAAACCCAAAATAAGTCAATTTTCGTCCATATCTGATGGGACCGGTCGACCTCATGTTTGGGACCGATCGACCGCACTTTTGGAATTTGCCTTGGGCTGGAGACAGCCCACTTTTCCTCTTTGAACCAATTTTAACGCGTTGCACGAAAACGGCTATAACTCCCTCATACGGAATCGAAATGAGGCGTGGTCAGAACCGACGCGAAGAAAAATCAATTCTATACATGATTCTGTTTTGAAACCCTCCAAATTATGCAGTATGAAATTACCAAAATTCCCTTGAAGTAGAAGAAAATACTGAAACCTTTCGGAAATGGGCATAACTTCCACATACGGAGTAAGAATCACGCACGGTCAGTGGCCACGGAAAGATAATTTGATGATATACATGTTGGTAACTTCATTCCATAAAAAATAGTGAGTTTGAAAAGACCAAATTTCCCTTGAAGTAGCATTCGAAGAAGAAACTTCTCTGAAATGCAACCGAACCTCACTTTTAGCGTTCCAATACCTACAAAAGCACAATTAACCCCTGCAAAATATATATATGTCCAAATCTGAGGTTGTCTGGTAAACGAGCATAAATATAGATATTAAGAACGTAAAAGCGCTAGAATGCATAAAGATAAAGGGCGCAAATATACAATATTCGTGATGTATCACACCCCCTAATTTATACATTGCTAGTCCCTAGTGATGAAACAAACAAAACCAGTCCACAGAAGGAAATACAAAACGTATATATGCATCAAAATATAATTGCCACTTTCATAAGGAACACGATTGCATTTAGCATGTGCAATATGCCGTTAAACCCCTAGGTTACCCTAGTGGACGAGTGTCGTCTCGTGAGGGTTTTCAGGGATGGTACCCACAAACATCACATGGTTTCCTCAAAATATGCCCAACCCAACATGCGACAAGCCCAAAAATGGCGAAAAGGATTTCATACGCATTATTAGCAAAGTGAATGAATTCAAACAAAAGTCCAAAGCATTAGCATTATAGAATGCACCTCATAGAATTGAAACTTTAAAATGTGGGAGGGGAGCGAGCACATGCAAAGTGTGATTTAGCAAAAACTTAAATAAACCGGATACTAAATTAACGCAAGCATATATTCAATCCTTACGGGCATTACACTCATCAAGAGAATTCACTCGAAGCAGGGAGGTAACACACGAAACATGCGGGCATAAGGAGTAAATGTAAATGGAAACAAGGACGCACACATGTCACAGATGAAGAACGCTATATATAAAATGAAAAATATAATCTCAATGAAAGGATACCGCTCATTAAAGGGGGTAGAATGTATTTTCATAGATTATCAAAACTATTTAAACCTTTTAATAACATCTAGTTAAGATCACATAGGACTTTAATAGGATTATAATGTAGGTATGGCTAGGGTATGAAATGAAAGGAATGTATGTACGGATTCAAAGTGTTCAGGATGAAAACTCGGGATAATAGAAAAATGCGGGCAATATCAAAATTGGAAAACGAGTTCCAAAACGGCATTAGATATATCATCGGGGAGAGTAATCAAAGCTTATTGAACTATATACAACATTTACAACTTTTTATTTCTTTTTCTTTTCTTCTTTTTCTCATTTTTTCTTTTGTTTTCTTTTGCTTTTTGCTTTCTCTTTTTCATCTCTTTTTTCACATCTCTTTTCTTTTCTCACTCTCATATGCCTAAATTGCAACCGACATCATAACAACATCATTCAATCCCAAGTAACATTCCAAACAAAGGTATGGAAACGTAAGTATGGGCTAAAACTCCAATTTAGAGTTGGTTATGGGAATGGGGTTATGAAATGAAAGGCTATATTTAGGCCCAAAGGGGTTAACGAGGGTAAACATATTAGGTGAGGTCAAGGCTAATATGGGAGGTATAACAAAGAGGGACTATGATCATTTCACAAAGTTTACGCAATTCTCCAATCAAAACAAAATATGAAAATCATGCTCAAGTAACACATTTAAAATATGAACCCAATTAATGAACGGTCAAATGAAAGAATAGAGAGATTACCGACGAATTCAACATTTTCAATGAGGAAAGAACAGTGTATACACTCACAAACGATGAAAGGTACAAAGCTTACTTGGTGTAAGTATATACAATGCAACAAAAGATTACCGAGTTATAAAAATCTTAAACCAAATCAATAGAACAATAAAAGTGCATGTGCTCAAGGGGTTAAAGTTTAATTCATGAAGTTATTCATAATATCAATAAGTGAGACTAAAGACTAACAACTTTTAAAATAAAGAACATGCATCATTAGGTTGTCAATTGGATCGGGAAATTATTGAAATTTATCATCGAAAACAAAGGCAAAATGCCCAACAAAGAAGAAAAAAGAAAGAAAATATTTTTGAAATTTTCAATTTTCTAAGAAAAGCATACTAAGTAACTAACATGTGAGCAAAAACATGGACTAAATAAAGAAATGGATAGAATATCCCACACCCCCTAACTTGAAACTTGACATTGTCCTCAATGTAAATTAATAACCAAGTCAAAGAGAGGAAAATAGCAATATTACCCAAAAGTGGAGCGACCCCCATAAGAATAAGTCCAAAGAATCTACAAAACAAGTTAGTACCGAGCATAGCAAAAACAAATAACAAAAAGTTAACTAATTACACTAAACTAAATTAAAAAGGAAAGAAAAAAAAATAACGAAAGAAAGCTAACTATATACAACCTACTATTTAGACTTCACACTAACTATACACTAGAAGTCTAAATAGCCGAGGGTCCACCGAAAAAAAAGATTTGACTTTGGAGGATAACCAGTGTACCCTCACATACAAGCATGCCCTCCGAAAAATATAAATTTCGTTTGAACAATGGAAGGCATGTGTAAGGCGGAAGAAATGAACCATCGCCAATTAAAAGTTTTGGAGGGACGATGGGGGGTTTGGATTGAACGGGTGACAAAAACATGTTAGGACCGAGAAAAGCCGAATATCCTTTCAATGATTTTGAAATTGGAATAGGAGGTGGCGCACACGAAGGCACGAATGCGATCGTGGAAGGCGACTCGAGCAAGTACTCCTCATCGGCAATAGGGTTTAAAATATTAAAGTTTGAAACCGAATCATCGGGTACTTATTCCGGTGGGATAATAGAGAATGAAAATGGGGATGAATGAAATTCAAACTCATGAGATGAATCATCATCGCATGAAGTTTGAGTTTCAAATGAAATAATATCATTTTCAATGAAATATTCTTCTTTGGGAGCCAAAGAAGAAATCATTTCATTGCAAATAGATATTACGTCATTTTCATCCTCTCTTTCAATATCTATTACGCGATGGGCAAAGTCCAGAATGGTTTGTTCCAAAGTAGGCATAAGTACCTCATTTGGTTCAAAACATTCCTCGACTTCGAAAGTCTCGGAAGAAAAATCGTCGTCGGACTCAAATAATAAATCCAATTCATGTTCCCAAAGATGATTTTCTTCCCGATAACGATTTTCAATTTTCTCATTTTCATACATACACAAACCCTCACCGAATGTCATAGGTCGAGGTGCGGATGCATGAAAATGGGAACTTTGAAAATTACCATCGGACTTAAACGAAAACTCATTGTTATAGGAATTTTGAAAACTATTCGAATTCGTTTCAAAATTCCTATTATGAGGAGGTAAAGGCCCAAAATCATTATCATCATCATCATCGAAATTCCAATAATCCAAATTTTGACTTTCGTTATACTCGCCTAAAGTAATATGTGAATTTGCAAATTTTTGGGATTCTAAGTATTCACAGAAAGTCATAGGTTTGCGAGAATTTTGAGAATTATAAAACTGATTACCGAAAGAATTGGAATAAGACATGTTTACCCCCAAAATGGCTCGAAATGGCGAATTTCACAAAGTAAGTGGGCGCGGGAAATTCAAGCGTTTATTGGCACTCAAATGTAGAAGTCCTACAAAAATGTAAGGCAAACAAATACAAATAGAAAAAAAATACTACAAAATACTAAATCAAATAAATTCTAAAACAAACAAGTCCCCGGCAACGGCGCCATTTTGATTAAGGGTGAAAAGTTGCGTCGCGTCAAAACGCTAATCGTTGAATTCGTTTCACCGCACTAATATAAAAACCTAAATTACGACTGCACTTGCGATACAAGTATAGCGGTAAGTCGGGTATCGAAAATCCACAGAGACGAGTTGCTAGAATTTATAGGATTTAATACTCCTAAAATAAAAGTTTAAAAGGTGATAGGTTGGAAATAAAGAAAAGGGAAAAATTAAGAAGTTAAGTCTAAACTAGAATTAATAAAATGAGAGTCGGGATCGTGTCCCCACCATAGGCTAAACAACTA
This sequence comes from Sambucus nigra, assembly GCA_949130495.1. NCBI lineage: Eukaryota > Viridiplantae > Streptophyta > Magnoliopsida > Dipsacales > Adoxaceae > Sambucus > Sambucus nigra. Next base: position 113,119,765 of record OX422216.1, read on the forward strand.
ATAATTAGAATTTCGATTCGAAAACATTTAATCGAGCATTTTCAATTAAGTATAAACATCACACAATAAGGAATTTAACCCAAAGTTGTGAGATTAAACATTTAATCAAAAATGGTCACACGCGGATTAAATTCGGATTATCGCTATAAACACTAACGTTGCGTGACAAAGAAAGTTAAACGCATAATAATTCGACTTTAATACCCGAGGTTTCAATTAAATGCAATTTTCCCCAAAACCTAACTTTCGGAGCTCGACTCCCATTAATGGCGAAAACGCAATCCCAACCGGTAAAACTACTCACTACACATGATGAAACTAAGTAAAACAACTAATTAACAAAAGCAAACAAGAATTAACAAACTATAACTAACTATCTAAGCAATAAAAGTAACTACAAAGCAAGAAATCAAGTAAATAAGCATTAAACAAAGGAAAGTGACAATGAATAGTAACATACTTACATAAATGGGATGAACCCAAAGAGAAAGGAGGAGAGGGAAGCTCCAACAAAAATCCCCACAGTTCTCTAACCTAAAATGAAATATATACCCAAAGAAAAGCCCCTAACACTCTATTTATACCCCAAAACAAACCCCCAACAAAACCAAGCCAAAAAACCCAAAATATGTCAATTTTCGTCCATATCTGATAGGATCGATCGACCTCATGTTTGGGACCGGTCGACCGCACTTTTGGAATTTGCCTTGGGCTGGAGACAACCCATTTTTCCTCTTTGAACCAATTTTGACCCGTTGCACGGAAATGGCTATAACTCCCTCATACGGAATCGAAATGAGGCGTGGTCAAAACCGACGCGAAGCTAATTAAATTCTATACATGATTCTGTTTTGAAACCCTCCAAATTATTCAGTATGTAATTACCAAAATGTCCTTGAAGTAGAAGAAAATACCAAAACCTTCCGAAAATGGGCATAACTTCCACATACGGAGTCAGAATGACGCACGGTCAGTGGCCACGGTCAGATAATTCGATGATCTACATGTTGGTAACTTCATTCCATAAAAAATAGTGAGTTTGAAAAGACCAAATTGCCCTTGAAGTAGCATTCGATGATGAAACTTCTCCGAAATGCAACCGAACCTCACTTTTAGCGTTCCAATACCTACAAAAGCACAATTAACCCCTGCAAAACATATATATGTCCAAATACGATGTGGTATGGTTAACGAGCATAAATATAGATATTAAGAACGTAAAAGTGCTAGAATGCGTAAAGATAAAGGGCGCAAATATGGAATATTCGTGATGTATCAGCTACACTGGACCCTTCAGCATCCATAATAAAGAAGGGCTCAACAGGGGCCTTCAATGACAACCTCTTCTTGGCCTCCTCTTTGTTTCCCTTTTCTTCTTTCTTTCTTTCTCTCTCTCTCTGCCTATTCCATTTTCCTCTTCTTCTTCTCTATCTCCTTCTCCTTCCCCTTAGCCCCCAAGATGGAGCCATTAACCTTAGAGGAATTCCCCTCTACTCTCTTTAGATATTTCATTAGATCAAACAGTACAACCTATTCATTATCATCTATGTTTAACACTCTCCTCTTCACATGAGGTGTTTTCTCTTCTTCTTCTTCTTCTTCCTCCTCTTTTTCTTCCTCTTTATTTACCTCAATTGGTTCAGGGGCCCTTCTTCAAGAATTTCCAATACAAGGACCTTATCAACTGATCGAGAGATGAAACTACTGGTAGTGGTTTTATACTCTAATAAATAAGCAGCAACACGAGGGTGCTCATCGTCAGGAAGTCTATCTCAAACTCTCCAATCTTCGAGTAGATTAGTAACTTTTAGCTTATGAAGGGAAGATTTTCGATATTTTTCACGAGCTACAAAAATAGAGGAAGAATATACATATCAGAAGACAGGAAACATAAGTAGCAAGTATGAAAACAGATGTAAAAGAAATATAAATCAAACAGAAGAAGAAAGGAAATGACCTATATGATCCTCCCCCCAATTAGGGATCCAAGGACCTCGGTTCCTCTCGCCCTTAAGTAAGGGAGGATGTTGACAATTTCGGGCAATAAAGCCTTGCCCCAAATAATCCTTATGGGAGTCAGGAAGATTCATGACTAAGACCCTATCATCTTTTCTCATTTTTAATTATAAAATATCTTTATTAGTGCACGACCAGACATAGCAATAAGAAAGCTCAGCAAGCCCCAAGTTGGTCCCATACACTTCATTTATCCTATGGACCCCATTCATAATTTTCTAGACATTTGGGGTGTATTAGGAAGGGATGACATCAAAGTACTTGAAGAATCTCAAAAAATGGGGTTTGGGGGAAAAGTTAAACCCCCCTGTGTAATCAAGAGGGTATGAATCCAGTGCCCCCCTCTATGTCACGAAAATCTTTGGGGGTGGGGGCAAAGTCGATTTCCACCCATTTTGGGATATTATAAGACTTCCTAAACTCTGTTGCAGTTTTGTTATCAATAAGAGCCATGGATGATAAAAGACCTCTAACAATAGAAGAAGACTAGTCAAAATAGTTAAAGCAAAAAGAAGATTAGAAAGACTTACAGAAGTGTATAGAAAGCTATGAGAATATGAAAAACTGAAGAAGAGAACACACTAGAAGTTTTGTGGATGAGGAACGTTTGAAGGATAACGGTTGGAGGTGATGTATCTGGGTTTGAAACTCGTGCTAATGATGGAGCACTAGTCTCGATGAGGATTCTCGTGCTCCAATTCAAACCAACACACCCTTACATCTTCAATGAAATCACAAGTCTACCCTAATATTTGACCTCGAAAGAGCGTACCCTCACAAGTTCACAAATATTACAAGCATGCCACGCTGGTTTTAAAATAGTTTTACTTCTTCGGACTTAAACTTTCTTAAAATCTGTTGGCCCAAATGTTTAGCTCAAAGATTTTAGGGGCAATTATGGGGGCTTATTTATTTCATCCCAAAAGTGCAGTCGACCAGCCCAGCATACATAGTGGATTGTTTGGCCGAAGATAGTTATTTATTTGAACCTGTGTATTTGACCTGTGCTTAAATACATAGAGATATACTCAAATCGGTTACCAACAATCTCGGAGGATATATTCAGGGACACCACGAGTTATTTACAAGCTAATTGAGTTAGTTGTACAACTCAATCACTTATTTTCAACAATTATAAATTGTAAACCCTGGCTCGAGGCAATGGGATGTAACCTTGATTATTAAGAGACACTAATAAGAACATAGTAACATCTCCGTGGATGTAGGTATGTTTTTTAACCACGCATATTTGTTGTTGTGTGTGTGATTATTTTCTTTCATCTCTATATTGCTTTCTGGATATTTTTATTGTTATAATTCTTGCACTCATAATTATCTACCCCATTTAGTCTAGTTGGACAGTTACAGTAATTTTAAAAGTTAAAATTGACAAATCTCAGTGGATTTGACCCGTATTTACCGTAAGTTATACTATTAATAGGCTATGCACTTACGGTAATTTCATAATTTGACAACTTGTTTTTGGCTCCATTGTCGGGGACTTGCTTTTGATTTAAAGTTATTGACTTTTGGATTAGTTCACTTAGTGTTAACATAAAACCTCATAAAATACAAAAAAATAGAAAACCCCCAAAATATTACTGGGTCAAGCACAAATTAGGATGTTCTTATCACCCACAAATCAGTGGTCAAGTAGAAATTTTCAATAGGCAAATGGGGAAAATAATCGAAAAGACAATGACTCTGAACCGATAAGATTGATCCTTAAGGTTGCTAGATGCATTGTTGGCTTATTGCACTGCCTATAAAATGCCACTTGGTACGTCCCCATATAGGTTTGTCTACGAAAAATCCAGTCATCTTTCGATAGATTTAGATCACAAGGCCTATTGGGACATCAAGACCTTCAATTTCGATTTATCTTCTTTGGGTGAGGTTCAAAACTCAAACTCAATGAGTTGCAAGAGATTAGGAACGATGCGTACGAGAACGCAAAATTGTATAAAGAGAAAGTGAAAATGTTCTATGGCAATTCCATCCTATGGAAGTCATTCGAACTTGGACACAAATTTCTCCTGTACAAATCTAGGTTGCATATCTTTCTTAGTAAGTTGAGGTTTAGGTCGTCTAGTCCCTCTGTCAATAAAATAGTGTACCGGGTGGTTGAGATAGAGAATATAAAAAATAGAGAAATTTTTAAAGTTAAGGGTCAAAAGTTGAAGCCATATCTGGAACTAAAAGATCGGGAAATGAAGGACATTCTCCTCCAGGACCCTATTTACCAAGAGTAAAAATTAATTGGGTTATTATTATTGTATCATAATTTTTGTTTTGCATTTGTCAAGAAATATGCGATGGAATTTTTTTTTCATTAATGTAATATCTTTCATATCTTCCTGCCTTTTTTAATTTTTATCTTTTACATTGAGGACAATGTAGAAATTAGGTTTAAGGTTATTAAGGTTATTTTTCTCCCCTTTGAATAAAACGGAAAAAAATTTCAAAAATTCAATATAATTGAGTTTTGGAATAATTTCTTTATATATAATTAATTCGGGGATCTCTCAACGTATAAAAAATTTATACATTTTGCAAATAATATTATTGAAAATGGATATTGAGGTGAAAGTTAATCTGCTTAACGAATAAATGTAGAGATTTTAACCCAGTGAGAATTTGTGTCAATCGTTTTCAAGAAATTCAAATCAATCCATGTTAAAACAAATCAAACTTTCTTTCATTGATAAATCCATTGATGATCTTAAATTCTTTGTTTTATTCAGTTACTGAAGAAAAAAGTTAAAATATGAATCTTAAGCATTATGAGTCTTAGTAAGTTGACTTGAGACATATACTAACTCAGCGTAACTTGATAAGTGAGATTAGGCCATCATTATGACCTCTCTATATTATTTCGTTACAATCCCATTTCAGTCGAAATGAAAAATAAGCCCTTTATTAAAAACCCAAAGACCTACCTAACTCCAACATGGAGTTTAAGAGCCCATAAAAGAAGCCATACCCATTTTTTCATAATGCAAGGGTAATATTACGGTAGGAAAAAGGTCAAAAAGAAAAAAAAAGTTTGCAAGAATAATGCTTAAAAAGAAAACAAGAAAAAAGGCGAAGAAAGAGAGAAATAATGAGAAAATGAAATGAAAAAAAAGTGAGTTTGAAAAAAGAAAAGAAAAATGGAGGATTAGAAAAAGTGCCTAAAAGTAAAAATACCCCCCAAAACTATATTCTCAGAAAATTTTTTAACTTCAAAAAACTATTATTAAAGAAAAAACCAAGCCTACAATACAACCGAGGAATTTGGTTTGGAGTAAAACTTTCTTTAATGTTGAACTGAATACTTCACCTCATTTAATCTTTGGAAAAAATAAGGTACTAAATTTTTTCCCACCCGGGGACTCTTATTTTTATTTTCTGAACATGCTTGCTGAATTTCGTCCAATTCGGAGAATAAAAATAACTTTTCGAACGACCATGAAAATCAACTTCTTTGCTATTTACTCCAGTGGACTGCCTATTTGCATTAAATTCCACCATTACCTGCAAAATCTTCACTAGGTAATTTTTTCACAAATTATCTCAAGAAAATTATAAAACTATCGAAATGCACCTTTTTACCTTTAAAATTATTGTCGTGAATCTAAATTAAATCATTCTTGCATTTTTCATTTATATAACAAAATGGTCCTAAGAACTTATTTTAAAAACAAAAAATGGGTCTAAAAAAGTATAAATTTTTCAATATACACAATAATTCACTCATTAATATGCCCGCACTATTTAATTTTCTACATAAATACACGTTTTGTGGCTGAGAGGCTGTTATCGCTCTAATCAACCGTCATTTTTCCCACTAGCTCTGAACTCCATCATATTCTTAACTCTCATCCATCCTTCTGAAAAATGGATCCTCAAAGTAGATACAATATTATCTTTAAGCGTCTAATATGCCCTCTTCTAAATCCTCTAGTGATGATCTATACGCCCTTAGTCGTTACGATGATGACATTTTATTTCTTCCAGGGGAAGGCCAAGATGTGATCGTTTTGAATATTCTTCCCCCTCAGCTTATGGTGGATCTGATCTATGCATCATCCAATATGGTAATCAAGTTTTTTTACCTGAAGAATATCATGAAATGCCTGGGGACGTAATGGATCTTGACCTCAATACCCTAGTTGAGAAGTTTGAGTAATCACTGGCAGAAGACATTGGTAGAGGAGAGTTTTGGAAAAGGCTCTCTAAATCCATGAAGGGATCCCCTGATAGGTTGTAAGGAAAAAAATAATTTGTGAAAGGACATCATTGGAGAACCGAATCTCCACAATGTGCCTTTCAAACTTCAAAGTGACAAAATGTGCCCCAGCCAAAATGTAAGAAGAATGAATATCATTACAGAAGTGGTATTCAAAAACTTGATGAACTGGAAACACCTTCCACTTTTAGGTTTAGATTTTAGTCCACATTATTGGATAAGAATTGGCTCACATGGGTAAATAGGATGGTTGCGCTGAGACGGAAAGACATGGAGATTTTTGACATCACTGATTCCGTCAAGTTGAGCTTGCTAAACATTAAGTGACACATTTTTTTGGAATGAGGGGTTCAATTGCTTTGAATTAAATTTCGAAATTACAGGTAACACTATTTTGGATATCTTCCAGTTGACTGGCTTTAAGCTTTTAGGAGAAAAAGTTCACCCATTTATGTCGTCTATTGATGTTCCCATGAATTTGAAGCCTAAGAATTCTGATTTGGCTTACTCTACCTTCATGCATTCCCATAAGAAAGATACCCATGTTGTAACTGATTTGGAATATTGTTATTTTATTTTGTTTTGGCTATCAAGACACATTTTCATCATTAAATCTCAAATACTAGTGTTGGTAATATTTTCTTGTCTCCCAACCTCATGAAGGGTAAGGAGGTTACTCTTGCTTCTTATCTTTTGGTCTATCTTTATAAGGGTTGTACTAAACTTTTTGGGGACCATTTTAATGTCAAATATGATGGGCCAATATGGGTTCTTTAGATGTGGCTACATGTATATTTTCTAGAGATTGGTCATAAAAAATATGACTTTAATCTTAACCATTGAATGCTTATTATCGCACTAGGCCAGAGAATAAAAGTTTTGAAGCTCTTATTACCATGTTTAGAAGTATGTCTATTGATAGGCTAAGAACTTATTTAAAACCTTTGTTAGAACCCATTAAGTCACCACTTTGGTTAGTCCAAATTCTAAAAGATCACTGTAAAGCATTACACGATGATCTTAGTTGGGAAATATTTTTAATCCCTATAGATTTGTATTATGGAACCCTCCTCCCACTCTCCCCAATTCCAAGTCATTTGGGGAAACATTTTTGCCTGCTCATTTTACAAAGCAATTTGTTTTTTACCAATCTATTTCCATTCCTATGAGGAGTCAAGTCAATCACCATAAATTTCACAAAAGACTTTTCGGCTCCCTCAAGAAACCATTTTGCATGGCATAGCCAATTATCACAGGGTTCGAAGCACTATTAGCATTACAAAGGCTGAGTTTAATGTTGGGGTAACTCGATATTTTAAGTACTGGTGGTCTAGGTACATCGAGTTATTCTTGAGACCATCATCAGCAGATATTGAGCCTTCGAATCCTTCTTCCTCTATTAAGGCTTTGGCTAGTCTTGACTAAACCATTTTATTGACTTATAGAAGCTCCTTTTATTGACGATTATCTGTCTTTCAAAAATAGGAAACTTACTCCCAAAGTGAAGGAAGCTTTAGAAGAAGAGATCTCTAGAGAAGATAGGGAAGAGGAGGCACAATTACATATTCCTTTTATGAGAATAAAGAAAAAAAATCTTTTTTGACAATCCTACTAATACATCTTCGAGTATAAATAACCCTCCTATTGATGCTATGTTTATTATCCCCATAGGAAAACGAATGAAAAAAATGAGTTATAAGGACTATTTTTGCAGCATAATTAGCAGATAGGCCATTCTTTTACCTTTATAATGCTCTCACGATCCTTTGGTGTTGGTCTATCCATTAACCTAAAATTAAAAATGCATTTTTTTATTATATACCTTATTGATTACTCGACAGAGGAGGGGGATGCAAACCATCCTAGAGATCATATGACACCACCACCAACGTCCCCAAATAAATGAGCCTATTGATATCTCTAATGCTCCACTTAGGTTTTTTTTAATCCAATTATGGGTGACGAAATAGATTATGAGGTAGTGGATATCTCCATGTACTTGATTTTGAATCAAGGTGAGGTAAATGCAACCTTAATTCCAAAAGATACAACATTGTTAGAGAATCTCTAAATATGCCATTAATTCAACAACTCCTATCGAGTCTTACTTTTATGGAGTTGTTTTTTCCTTAAAGACTTCTTCATTGATAAAGTCACCCCATATAGTAAAGAAATATCCCATAACTGAGGAAATTCCATGCTTGATGATCCAAGATGAAGTGTTTGCTTTCCATGGGCAGCTGGAGAAGATTATGGCTAAAGCTCCAGTTTATACATTGAAAATTCAGGATAGCAGTGTGGAATATCAACTGGAAAGTTTCATCCAAGCCCAAACCAATCCCCCTTCTTAGCAATTAAAAACTTTACAAGATTTAATGTTTCGAAGCTTTATTAGACTACCATTTGAGGAGCTAATAGATTTTACTTTTATTAGTCGGCTTAGAGCAACCAGTTCATGTTTCTCAAACGGAAGGCTTGAGGAGATATTAGGAATAATATACTTATTGGGATTCATTCACTTACATACCACCTATAACTATGGCTCATGTAGAGGGTTTATTATGGTAACTTTTGGTAATTTAGGTCTAAACTATTTGAACATTTCCACAATATGTAACTTTGACAATATCTTAATGAAATTATGAATTTTATTCATGTTGTCTTACTTCCCAAATGGTTGGATAATAAGGCTTTAAAATTCTAACATTTGTCTTTCTCATGTGAACATAACCATTAGTATTTCTTAAATGTTATGATTCTACTTTAAATACTCTATGAATCTGGAATGACCCTTCCTAATTTGGGAACCATTTTCCATAAGCATGATCCTTCGAACCTATAAGAAGGATAGTTTTCCAAACCAAACCCCTATCTTTAAAGGCTCTTTGTTTCACTTTATTTTTATAGATGTTAACTATTTTTTCTTTAAGATGTTATTCAGGGCTCTAACCCTATTTTCATCTATGTTTTCCAATTCCATGTACATTGTTGGATCATAGCCTTCAACTATTATATCATTTTGGGCTACCTCTTTCAATGAATTTAGAGTGATATCCATTAGTAGTACATTATCATGACGATAAGTTAAGGCATATAGGGGTATCCTAGCATTTGACCTTTTAGAAGTCCTATAAGCCCATTAAACCTCTGGCAATAAATTGTGCAAATATCTTTAATTCTGCGCAATTAATTTTCTCAAATTATCTTTAATTACTTTATTGTTGGCCTCAACTTGGCCATTTGATTGAAAAGATATGGTGTTGATTTTGTTAGGGTTATGCCTAACCTTAAAGTGAATTCTAACACCATTTCTGATTCGAAAATAGTTTTATTGTCTAAGGTTATGGTTTCTGGAATCCCAAACCTATATATAATGTCTTGTAAGAAGTATATTAATTCATTTCAGGTGACTGACATCAAACATTTAGCGCCTAACTGTAACACCCCATATTTTTAGAGTATTTTAAATTACATGTGTGTACGTAATTTAATTAAATTTAGAAATAAAGTTATTGGAATAAATACTAATTAGCGAATAAAAGGATTAATATTTATGTGAAATTATATTTACTTATGTGATAAGTAAATAAAAACGAGTTAAATTACATTACGTCGTAAGTGATTAAAATCGACAGGTTTGAAGGTATTTCACTCGGGACACGCGGTTAGGGTCATGTTGGGCATGAGATGGGAAAATAATATTTGATAACTCAGATGATAATTTCGAGTGCACTAATGATCCGGAATTGGTCTAGATTGTCAAAATTAGGTAACCAACCGGGGGTTGTAACTGGGTTCGGGGAGCTTTTTAGGATAAACGAGGCCAGTATAAGGATATTAGGGTCATTTTACACATGGGGCTTAACTTATTTCAGAATTTATGAATTATAGGGTTATATGTAGGGAAGGTGGATGGAGTGGGCAGCCATTCCACCACCCAAAAAAAGGCTTTGAGAGAGGTGAGAAAAATGAAGGAGAAATCAAAGAAGAGTGAATAGAAATGATCCGGGAAGGGAATCGAATCATTTCAGGAACAAGTTCATTACGTAAAGAGGATCTAAGAGGGAAGAATTCACAATATATACGATTATAAAGCAAGTGTTTATCTTACTATAATTATTATTGTGGTTTGAATCATTCATGTATAAATTTGTTATAGGAACACAAATCTTTAGGTAGGATTAACATGTAAAATGGGGATTTTATGAATGAATTCATCGAGAAATAATTTGAATGTAATTACATATCAAATATTATATTATTGAATTTATAAAGATACGATCTTGGATTATTAAAATGATAGTTGATGAAAGCTTGAATTAGGGTTGAGATATTATATAATTCTTGATAAAAAAAAAGTATAATCCCATTAATCGAAAGGTTTATAGAAATGTGTGTAAATACATTTGGGATTGATGGGGAATCCATGTTAAAGGTTTTATTGATGTTGGGGATTCATATGGTTGAAGGGAAGATGATGAATCCTGATTGGGCAGAAATATTGTATATTTATCCCCCTAATTCCAGTACTTTTGTGAACCCGAATGATGTAACATATATGGATTTGATTCACTTTTATGCTTCTAACCTTCTTGGCGAGTATTGCGTGTTTCATGCTTCTCCTATTGGTTTTACAGGTTAATTATGCAAGCAGTGCAAAGGAGGAAACAAGACTGTGCAAGAAAAGCTAAGAAGGCAAGTTCAAGGGCATGTCGGTAATTTTGCAGCCCGATCCGGAAGAAGAAGTCAACTGGGAAGTTGAAGAGCTCGGAACAACGAGAACACTGGAAGAAACGGCACCCAAATCCGAGCTACGGTTGAAAAGTTATGCTCAGTTGAAGTTGAAGAAAAATCCAAGAAAAGAAGAGAAAAACCAGAAAAAATCTAAGTGTTGAGAGCAAGACCAGGCTGGTACATGCGAACCCCACCCCGAACTGGTTCGGAGGGGCGAACCGGTTCGCTGTACCTCCGAACCGGTTCGCATGTACCTGACACGCGAATTTTGTATTTTATTTTGATTGGTCTCCAAGTCTTCTATTAGGTTTACAACACTCAAAAACTTGTGGGTAACGGAGGCATTAACCTAGGAGCAGCTTTTAGGGCTATTTTTAGAGAGTTTTTGAGAGAACAAAAGGGGAGAAATATCTAGGAACATCAAGGGCACAAATTACTTCAAGAATTCATTGTTTCGGGTTTGTTTTTGCAAGTTTTAATTCAAAATTCTTGTTCTTTATTATTGTTCTTGCATGCTTTGTTTTCCCATTAGATTCAACTTGTTTTCGCATTCATAATACGTAGTTACATGTTTCTAGTCAGTTTCATCATGAATTCCTACACATGCAACGTCATTATTTCATGCATTAGTCAATTTAACATGTCCGGCTAGGTTTTTCAAGGTTGGGATGCATACACCCAACCTGATGTGTTAGTGCATGCGTATAACGTCGATCCGCTGAATTTAATGATTAATTTAAATCGTATCGCGTAATTTCATAAGAATTGTAGATCTTTATATCTCGTTTGCCCATGGGTACTCGTGATGATTTAGAGTACAATTTGAGTGTAATTACCGCGATGCCGATTTACTCATCCTCAGATTAGGTATGACGCGGGCTTGAACCTCGTATACATAATGCTTGGGAGTACTAAATTCCGGGTTTGAATTAATCGGATAAATTTATGATTGACGTTGTCACTGCATTACACTAGGGTTGGGGGATTGTATTCCCATCCCGTTTTCTCATCATTTAGTTAAAAGTTTCAATTTAATCCTTCATTCTTAATCTAGATAATTTAGTTAGTTGCATATTTCACCATAATTCCATAATTGCATTTAGTTTAACCAATCCCAAAAAGCCAAATCAATCTTTTTCTTTTCTTCTTAGAGTCATCGCTAGGATTCCTCAATCTTATCCCGTCGTCACAACTCCGTTGTCCTTTTTCCCTGAGGATCGATACCCGACTTGTCGGATTATTACTTGAACGACAGGCTTGCACTTGAGCCTAGAGAGTACACACTTTAGAGACACATTCTGAGTCGTGTCAAGTTTTTGGCGCCGTTGCCGGGAAATTAGGTAGACTTAGGATTAGATCGAGTTAATCCAAAACTTTGACCAAAAATTCAAAAAATAAAATAAAATAAAATAAAAAAATAAAATTCCAAAAAGATTCACAATCATCATCTCTCCTGAACTTAATGCAACATTCTGAAACCACTCCCACACCCCATAATACTCCAACCAGCATTCACGAAAATCCACTTGTTGAGTATAATCCTGATAGTCCCCACACTCCACAAGCCCCACAATTCTGGATCCCACCTCCCACACCGTCACATTCAATCTCTAGCAACACTCCCTTCTCCTTCGTAGGACACACGTCGTGCACACCCAGTGAGAACGCCGAATCGTCGAGTGAGAGAGAGATGTCGCAGCACAGTAATGCAACTACCGGTGAGGAAGAGCCTCCGTACCGCCCGTTGAGAGAATTCTTATATCCCTAGCGCACTGTCACTCCGGGATGCATTATACTCCCGTATAATGCCGGGCAGTTCCGATTCAAAAATGGGATGATCCAGATGCTACCACACTATCACGGTATGGATTCAGAAAAGGCATACCTGCATATACGGGAATTTGAGGATGTGTGTGATACCCTCAACGATCAAACTTGCACACAGGAGGTGATTCGCCTCAAACTCTTCCCGTTCTCGCTAAAAGATAAAGCTAAGACCTGGCTATGGTCTTTACCTCCGAGCTCGATTCCATCTTGGAACGAGTTACAATCCAGATTTCTCAAGAAGTTCTTTCCACCACATCGAACAATCTCCATAAAGGCTCAAATTCAATCGTTCAGGCAATTGGATAATGAGCCATTCCATCGATGTTATGAGCGTTTCAATGAGTTAACTGCTTCATGCCCCCATCATGGATTTGATACTGCCCAAATCATTTCCTTCCTCTATAATGGGTTGAACCTTAACTCCAAGCAACTCATTGAAACCATGGGTAGTGGTCCGTTTATCGAGCTGATTGCCACGATGCTGAGCTTCACCTGAGGTATGTCGCCGAGACTACCCAATCCTGGGATATTTCTGATCCTAATGCTCAGAATCGAAATCGTCAAGCGACCACCACTCCATCGGCGTCCGGCCTACACCAAATAGATAAGACCTCTATGTCGGACTGTCGGTTGGACTGCCTTGAGAAAGGATTTCGAGATTTATGCGAGGTAGTAGGATCTATCAAGAATCCCGTCGAAAAGGTGTGTGCGATTTGTGAGGCGGGACATTCAACTGAGGAATGCCCGACGATACCCGCCTGCAAAGTAATGTTGCAGGAGCAAGTTAGTGGTATAGGAGGCTTTAAGGGAAATTTCGGTGCCCCGCACGGGAATTCATACAACCCTTCGTGGAAAAATCATCCCGGATTTAGCTACGGGCAACAACATGCCGCAATGAACCCTCCTTCGCATGTTGCCCCTCCTCCTCCACAACAATTTCAACAAGCTCCACACATGCAAGGACATGTGCAAGCACCACCACCTCATGGAAATTATATCCCGCCACAGCGGAGAACTCTCGAGGATACTGTGAATCAATTCATCGCAAGCCAGGCCGCAACCAATGCCAAGTATGATCGTCTCATTGGCGACCTAAATGCAAACCTGTCTAAGATACAATCCTCGTTGAGTGTCCAAGAGAAGGGCAAATTCCCTGCCCAAGGCCAACGACCTCCCCAAGGTCAAACTAGTGTTAGCGCCACATCCACTGAACATCAGGAGCAATGTCAAGCAGTGACCACTCTTCGTAGTGTAAGAGTCATTGATTTATCACCTCCTCCACACGACACAACAAAAGACAAGGAGATTTCGCCCGGCACGAAAGAGGCCGAAGATGTCCCCTTGAACGAGAGTGATAAGGAAGACGCTAGTGAGCCTGAGGTGGTAGTGAAACCACCCTCCGCAGCACCATTTCCTCGAAGATTGATTCCTACTCAAAAAGGGACTCCCCGTGATGAAGTGCTAGAAGTACTAAAGCAAGTGAAGCTGAATCTACCCTTCCTTGATGCCATCAAACAAATTCCAGCCTACGGCAAAGTTATCAAAGACTTGTTGACGGTAAAAAGGAGGATGAAAGTTAAAAAGAACGTCTTTCTAGCTCAGAACGTGAGTTCCATTCTGCTAAATAATCTCCCGCCTAAATTTAAAGATCCCGGTGCACCCACCATATCATGCATCATTGGAGATAATAAAATTGAGAAAGCCTTACTTGACTTGGGAGCAAGTGTAAACATACTTCCTTACTCCATTTATAGGCAACTTGACTTGGGCGACCTCAAGCCCACAAAGGTCACTCTCCAATTGGCGGATCGATCAGTGAAGATTCCACGAGGCATAGTCGAGGACGTGATCGTCCAAGTGGACACTTTCTACTTCCCGGTAGACTTTGTCATTTGGGACACGGAGCCCTCCTTTAACTCAAGCAATCATGTTCCCATAATCCTTGGTCGCCCTTTCTTAGCTACAGCTAATGCAATCATCAACACAAGAAATGGGCGAATGCAGCTCACCTTTGGGAACATGACCTTGGAAACCAACATTTTCCACGTAGCCCAAAATACAGGGGAGGAAGATGATCTTCACGCGGTGAGCCTCATAGATGAGGTAGTAGAAGAGTACTTCGAAGAAACTTTTTATGGCGACGCCTTAGAGTCATGTTTAGCGACGAGCTATGAGTGTGAGGGGACGTCTACCCACTTCGAGAGGGATGTTGGAAGGTTGAGAGAATTACTCGATGAGAGTGCGTCGGACGAGGACGTGAGAGAGATTGATTGGGTTTCTAGATTCGAGGAACTACCTCCGAGGGATACACATATGGCTCCTTCCAGTGAAAAATTTCCAACCCTCGAATTAAAGAAACTCCCCTCCCATATCAAATATGCATACCTAGGAGAGGATGAGACATTTCCTGTTGTTATCTCCTCTAGCCTAGACGAAGGGCAGGAGGGAAAATTGATGAGAATTCTGAGGAAGCACCAGGGTGATTTTGGTTGGTGTATAGCTGATTTGAAGGGGATAAGTCCTTTGATTTGCACCCATAAGATTCATCTCGAAGAGGATGTCAAGCCCTCTAGAGAAATGCAAAGAAGACTGAATCCCAATATGAAAGAAGTTGTGAGAACCGAGATCATCAAACTATTGGATGCCGGGATTATCTACCCAATCTCGGATAGCAAATGGGTGAGCCCTATTCAAGTCGTTCCGAAGAAGTCGGGTATGACTGTGATTGAGAATACCAAGGGAGAGCTTGTTCCCCAACGCACCACCACCGGTTGGCGTGTTTGCATTGATTACCGGAAACTCAGTGCGGGAACAAGAAAAGACCATTTCCCCTTGCCATTCATTGATCAAATGCTTGAGAGAGTTGCGGGCCACCCTTATTATTGCTTCCTTGATGGTTATTCTGGATATAACCAAATTGAGGTAGATGTACTGACCAAGAGAAGACGACTTTCACTTGCCCTTTTGGTACGTTTGCCTACAAACGTATGCCATTTGGCTTGTGTAATGCACCCGCGACCTTTCAAAGGTGCATGTTGAGCTTATTTAGCGACATGGTCGAGAGAGGACTCGAGGTGTTCATGGACGATTTCAGCGTTTTTGGCACCTCTTTCGATCATTGTTTAGAAAAATTGGAAAAAGTACTTACCCGGTGTGTGGATAAGAACTTAGTGCTGAATTGGGAGAAGTGCCATTTCATGGTCACTGAGGGAATAGTTCTTGGTCACATAGTATCATCCAAGGGCATAGAGGTTGATAGGGCTAAGATAGATGTCATAGCTGACCTTCCCCCACCAAAATCGCTTAAAGACGTGCGCTCATTCTTGGGTCACGCCGGGTTTTATCGAAGGTTCATTAAGGACTTTAGCGCTATCGCTAGACCCTTAAGCAACCTTCTCATGAAAGATAACCCGTTTGAGTGGACCGAGGCATGCCAGAGCTCCTTTGATAAATTAAAGAACATGCTCGTGTCCTCTCCCATCATGCAAGTTCCGGATTGGTCCCTACCGTTCGAACTTATGTGTGATGCAAGCAATTACGCAATTGGGGCCGTTTTGGGCCAACGTAAAGATAAGCAAGCTCATGTCATCTACTACGCTAGCCGGACCCTTGCCGGACCTCAACTCAACTACTCTACCACGGAGAAGGAGTTGCTAGCGGTAGTCTTTGCCCTTGATAAGTTCAGATCGTATCTCATTGGTTCTCCTATCACTGTCTTCACCAACCACGCGGCGTTAAAATATCTACTCGCGAAGAAAGACGCCAAGCCGCGCCTCATAAGGTGGATCCTACTCCTACAAGAGTTTAATCTATCCATCAAGGACAAGAAAGGAGTAGAAAACGTCGTGGCCGACCACTTATCTCGGCTCTCGTCCGACGTACCTAGTGATCCCATACCCATAGACGAGCACTTTCCGGATGAGCAACTATTTGCCACCTCTTCCTATCCCTGGTTTGCGGACATAGTAAACTATCTAGTCACGGGAGCCGTCCCTCCCGATTGGACACCGCAAGATAAGAAGAGGTTCCTTAATTGGTCGCGCATGTTCTTTTACGATGATCCCTTCCTTTTTAAATATTGCGCCGACCAAATCATCCAACGATGTGTACCGGATGACGAGATTCCAAAGGTCATCCAGTTTTGTCATTCGGAAGCATGTGGAGGCCACTTCTCGGCGAAAAAGACGGCCGCTAAAATTCTGCAATGCGGCCTCTATTGGCCCACAATCTTCCGGGATGCAAATGACGCTTGCAAGTCATGTAATAGGTTCCAACGAATGGGAGCCATTTCTCGACGCGACATGATGCCCCTTACCCCCATACTCATCATTGAGATATTCGATTGTTGGGGTATTGACTTCATGGGTCCCTTCCCCCCATCCTTTGGTTTCCTATACATCCTAGTCGCGGTAGACTATGGTTCTAAATGGGTAGAAGCTATAGCTACTAGGACTAATGACAACAAAGTGGTGATAAAGTTTCTATAGGAACACATACTTTCTCGCTTCGGAGCACCGAAAGCGATAATTAGCGATAATGGCACGCACTTTTGCAATAGGCCATTTGAGAAGCTCATGAGAAAGTATGGGGTCGTCCACAAGGTTGGGACGACATATCACCCACAAACAAATGGGCAGGCCGAGCTAGCGAATCGGGAGATCAAGAACATTCTTGAAAAGACCGTCAATCCTACCCGGAAAGATTGGTCCCTTAGATTGATCGATGCACTTTGGGCCTATCGTACCGCGTTTAAAAATCAACTTCGAATGTCCCCTTTCCGTTTTGTGTATGGCAAACCTTGTCATCTTCCTGTTGAGCTCGAACGCAAAGCGTATTGGGCAATTAAGCAATTGAACTATGCCTTGGACAAGGCCGGTGAAGCCCGTAAGCTACAATTGATTGAGTTAGAAGAACTACGCAATGATGCGTATGAGAATGCTAAAATTTCAAAAGAGAGGATGAAACTTGCTCATGATAGCATCATTCGACGAAAAGAGTTTCATCCCGGGCAAAAAGTGCTTCTATACAACTCTCGGCTCCACCTCTTTCCAGGCAAGCTGCGGTCACGATGGTCTGGCCCGTTCGTCGTAAAGAACATTTTTCCCCATGGAGCTGTTGAACTAAACGATTTAAAGGGGGAAAACACGTTCAAGGTAAATGGACAACGCCTAAAGCCATACCTAGAGGCGTTTGTGGATGAGACACGATTTGGATGTCGGACCCTGTTTACGGGGTCAATTGAGCTAAGCGAATGAGGTCGTCGCACCCCCGACGCATATGGGGTGATTTTGTGTGTAAAATAGACGGGTGTAAATAGGTTAGTTAGGAGTTAGGAGCCTGCGTTGCATGAGAGATAGGTTAGCACTTTTTTCGAGGGTGCTAGTACGCTTTTCGAGGTCGTATTCGAGGAAGTTTTTGAGAGCCCGAGGGTCTAGAAGGTTTTTAGGGGCATTATGCACAAGTTAGGGGATGAGAGAGCACTTAGAAATGGAGAGAAGAGTGAATTTCAGCGATTGGACCAGCCTGGTACCCCCGAACCGATTCGCTGTACCTCCGAACCGGTTCGGAGGGGCGAACCGTTCGCTGTACCTCCGAACCGGTTCGCATATACCTGTCAGGTTCTTCTCCCCTTTTCTACAAGTTCATTCCCTTTCCCTCCATTCTTTTCCCCTTCTTCCCCCTTCGTTTTTTTTCCCTCCAAATCCTTCCCTCCTTCCCAAATTCATCCCAATTCATTCCCTCCACCCTCTCCTTCCCAACCTTTCATATTTCCCACCAAAAACACACCCCTTCACACCTATAAATACATCCCACCCCTCCTCCATTTTTCACACCAAAACATTCTCCCTCACTCTCTTCTCTCCCATATTTTCTCCCATAATTTCTCCCTCTCTCTCCCTCTTTTCCATCAAAATGCCGCGCCGCCCCGCTCCCCGCCCAAAGAAATATGATGAGACCACCATACTTGATGACCCGGGCAGGGGGGTATTCCGATGCGTCCAAGAACGCCATTGGTCCGAGATCTACTTCTCCTCCACGCGCGCCATTCACATCGAGCGCTTCGTGGATTGGAACACCCTTCCGGGCGAAGTCACCGCCCTTTTTGACCGCCGTGGGTGGTGCTCGTTCCTCGCCCCTACGTTCAATAACGTTTTTGATACCGCCATTCGTCAATTCTATGCGACCTTGGTTCGCAAATCTTCCACACTTCACGAGGCTTATCTCGACGGTATCACTATTCCCTTCTCGGCAGCTCTTATTGCACGCAAAATGCGTGCCAAAGGGGTGATCCTCCCCGTGCCCTTCCAATACCCCAACAATGGTGCCCCACACACAAAAGACGAATGCGTTGCCCGCATGGCACCCGGGGCGAAATGGACACGTGAAACCTTCCCCATTGGTGGATTGGCCGCCACGGTCCGCTTCACTCACATCATTGTTTGTGGTGCCATTCACCAAACCACCAATGACTCGGTGGTCCGGTCCCGTCACGCCAATTTCCTCTACTATTTTTTGGACCCCGAGAGCACCATCAACCTTGCCCAAGTCTTCTACGCGGATATCCTCATTGCCGCCTATGACGAAACTGGCAAGGTGGCACTCCCATACGCCCGTTTCATTACGAAGATCTTGATGGATGCAGGAGTGGATGAACCCGGAAACCAAATTCGACTTCCTCGCCCCGTAGGCGGCACGTCCACAACTCGAAGTGAGCGCCAAATGCGCGTGGCTCACCCCGACCGTCCTATTCACGAGGAGGACGTGGCCGAGGAAGCTCCCGATGACCCGATGATGGATGTAGACGCGGAAGAAATTGAGGATGATGAGGAGGATTCCGATTTCGAGCTCCCGGGGGCAAACTTCGATAGGCGCCTTTCAGCGGTTGAGTCCCGTCTCGACGGGTTCATCAACCAATACAATCAAGATCAAGCGGCTTACCGGAGGGACACCCGGATGATGTATCAACTCCAAGTCCACCTTCACCAGCTCAACTTTGGTGGTCCTCCCCACCCCCCCCCTTCTTTTATGACCCATATGACCCGAATGCACCGAGCTCCTCCCACCCACCTCCCCCATGAGCTTTTATTGTCTTTATCTTTTGGTTTAATTGTTAGTGGTGGTAGGGCTTTCACATTGTTCACAGTTGTTTTTTTTCCTTTTTTTTATGTAACACAGGCTTCTATTTGTTATTATACAATCTTGCATTTTTTCATATTTGTTTGTTTTATTTTTTCGCACTTTTTATTCGCCTTAAGTTAGATTTTAGTCCTTTTTGCTTGAGGACAATGCAAAAGTCTAAGTTAGGGGGGGTCACAGGTGCGTATTTCTAAAACTTCACAAATTTTCAAAAATGCCCAAAATTTCCAAAAAAATCATAAAATTTTGAAAAATCCAAAAATATTTTTGTTCAAAATAAATAAAAAAATTGGAATTCAAATTTTTCAAAAATATCATTAAAAGTCAAATTGGAGTCTCAAATTGTAAATACCCAACATACACAAAGCCGAAATTGACCAAAGATGGAAATTGTGCGAAAATTGGCGACTTAACGAATAAATGTGGAGATTAACAAACCCGGTGAGATTCGAGCCTATCACGTTTTGCGAGATTTTAAATCAATCCGAGTTAATTGTTAACTCAAAGTTCTTTTTAGCGCTTAATAAGTTGTCAAGGATCTCAATCCTTTCATTTTGATCGGTTTTGAAAAATGTGTGCAATGTTGCCTTGAAAATCGTGCCAAATTAGTCTCTAAACTTAAATTCACCTCGAAACGCATATGGTAATGCAATTGACATTTTGGACAATGAAGTAGGCCCTCGTTTGTCACCCCAAAAATACTGGCCAGAAAAAGTAGCGAAAAATTACCCTTTGCAACCCAAATTGAGCCAAATAATTTTCCCTTTCGTTTGACAACCCGAAAAACCCAAAATAGCCCGGAATTGTGAAAAATGAAAAAAAAATTCAGAATTTAAGTCCGAAAAGTGCAACAAAAAGGGGCAAGAAAAAAATAGAAGAATGCTCAACAAAAATAGCAAAAAAAAAAAATATATATATATATATATATATATAGAAAAAGAAGAAAAAATGAGCAATAGCCCGGAAAATGTACAAACGGACATCACGAATGAATTTTCCAATTCCAACCTTCCATACCTCCTTCATTTTACCCTATACACCCTATAACCCGAAAAAGTCCTAACCGAGTCCAAATTGCGTAAATTGAGTACCGCGTGGAGAGTTAATACACCAAAAGATAATATAAGAGGTTAAATGCGCGAAATAGAGGCGATGTTCCCGTTTTTAAAACCGTAATCCGTTGAAGAGATCCCTTCACCATAAAATTTCCGTTTTTCTAATTGCATGCGTGTATTTGCTTCCATTACATTTACTCCTTATATCACGCATGCCGAGAGAATAGCCATAATCCAAGTGATTCGTTTGAGAGAGCATTCTATGAGGACTTGAAATCAAAATGAATTTTCGGATAAGTAACGTAATGATCAATCGATGGAAATTGGCGGTTATATTTCCGGCTTCGCACACACCCACTACGGTTTGAGACTTGTAAATATGACTTGATGATGACTATTTTATGGAAAAGTTTGAATTGTACAATTTTTGCATATTTTGAATTTTCTTTGAGTCGAATTTTGTGGGTATATTCACTGCAAACCCTCACGAGACACAACTCGTCCTACTAGGGTAACCTAGAGGTTTAAAGGCTTGTGGCATACGCTAAATGCAATCGCTTGCCCGCGAAAGTGGTATTCTATCCCAATAAAGTCCTTGAAGTGTCCTTAACTCTTACTCTCATTCTTTTACATTGCTCGGGACGCGCAAAGTTCTAAGTTAGGGGGGTTTGATTGGGCAGAAATATTGTATATTTATCCCCCTAATTCCAGTACTTTTGTGAACCCAAATGATGTAACATATATGGATTTGATTCACTTTTATGCTTCTAACCTTCTTGGTGAGTATTGCGTGTTTCATGCTTCTCCTATTGGTTTTACAGGTTAATTATGCAAGCAGTGCAAAGGAGGAAACAAGACTGTGCAAGAAAAGCTAAGAAGGCAAGTTCAAGGGCATGTCGGTAATTTTGCAGCCCGATCCGGAAGAAGAAGTCAACTGGGAAGTTGAAGAGCTCGGAACAACGAGAACACTGGAAGAAACGGCACCCAAATCCGAGCTACGGTTGAAAAGTTATGCTCAGTTGAAGTTGAAGAAAAATCCAAGAAAAGAAGAGAAAAACCAGAAAAAATCTAAGTGTTGAGAGCAAGACCAGGCTGGTACATGCGAACCCCACCCCGAACCGGTTCGGAGGGGCGAACCGGTTCGCTGTACCTCCGAACCGGTTCGCATGTACCTGACACGCGAATTTTGTATTTTATTTTGATTGGTCTCCAAGTCTTCTATTAGGTTTACAACACTCAAAAACTTGTGGGTAACGGAGGCATTAACCTAGGAGCAGCTTTTAGGGCTATTTTTAGAGAGTTTTTGAGAGAACAAAAGGGGAGAAATATCTAGGAACATCAAGGGCACAAATTACTTCAAGAATTCATTGTTTCGGGTTTGTTTTTGCAAGTTTTAATTCAAAATTCTTGTTCTTTATTATTGTTCTTGCATGCTTTGTTTTCCCATTAGATTCAACTTGTTTTCGCATTCATAATACGTAGTTACATGTTTCTAGTCAGTTTCATCATGAATTCCTACACATGCAACGTCATTATTTCATGCATTAGTCAATTTAACATGTCCGGCTAGGTTTTTCAAGGTTGGGATGCATACACCCAACCTGATGTGTTAGTGCATGCGTATAACGTCGATCCGCTGAATTTAATGATTAATTTAAATCGTATCGCGTAATTTCATAAGAATTGTAGATCTTTATATCTCGTTTGCCCATGGGTACTCGTGATGATTTAGAGTACAATTTGAGTGTAATTACCGCGATGCCGATTTACTCATCCTCAGATTAGGTATGACGCGGGCTTGAACCTCGTATACATAATGCTTGGGAGTACTAAATTCCGGGTTTGAATTAATCGGATAAATTTATGATTGACGTTGTCACTGCATTACACTAGGGTTGGGGGATTGTATTCCCATCCTGTTTTCTCATCATTTAGTTAAAAGTTTCAATTTAATCCTTCATTCTTAATCTAGATAATTTAGTTAGTTGCATATTTCACCATAATTCCATAATTGCATTTAGTTTAACCAATCCCAAAAAGCCAAATCAATCTTTTTCTTTTCTTCTTAGAGTCATCGCTAGGATTCCTCAATCTTATCCCGTCGTCACAACTCCGTTGTCCTTTTTCCCTGAGGATCGATACCCGACTTGTCGGATTATTACTTGAACGACAGGCTTGCACTTGAGCCTAGAGAGTACACACTTTAGAGACACATTCTGAGTCGTGTCAAATCCCATCAAAAGTTGGTTTGCTGCCCAGGTGAACCGAACCGGTTTGTTGGGTGGGGAGCGAACCGATTCGATGAGCTTTGCTGCCTCCCCTTGTGTAATGTGGTTTTTCATGGGCGATTGAGGGTTTGGATTATTTTACGGAGATCTATAGGTGACATATGACTCCTCAGAATATATAGTAGAGATTAAAAACTACCTTGGGTTAAACGGGATTAAATCCGTGTAAGAAATCACGGGTGTAATAGTGTGAATAGCACTCGCGTTATGATTATAAAATCAGGTTAGGATTTCGAGAAGAGTTAGGCTACAGTCTTGAGTAGAATAGCATGGTGGAGAGAATTGTGAAATTAAATAATTTATAATAAGTGAATAGTTGATAAATCGGGAGTCGAGATAGACTCAGGATTTGTGCGCGAGTGCTACGAGATGTATATGCACGATTAACCGGTTATATATATATATATATATATATATATATAAATATATATATATGTGTGTGTGTGTGTGTGTGTATGTGTGTGTGTGTGTGTTAACATACCTACTCTAGATATACTATCTTTGGAGGTTGCATGTAGTGGGCGATCCACCTTGGCGTGGCTAGCAGGTGTTGGGTCATTTTCCCAAGTCATAGGACTGTTACATAACCATTGTATGTGAGTGTAGAGTTTGATGGGGTAATGTGGTACGGTTATGACCAATGGATGTATGTTTATGATCGCCTCTAGTTTATGTATTTACGATTTAGGATCGGTGGAGAGATTTCGATCCCGTGGGCCATGAGCAGTAAATGACGTACCTGGAGATGGATAGCATACTAGGGATTTCATTCGGGAGGACCTCTCAAGGATGCAATGTATATATGTATAAAAGAGTGTTATATGTATATGTGTGAATAAAACGAATGTGTGAACATTAAAATTATAACCAGTCTACATTTATTTAAATTGTTTAACGATAAGATTATGATTGAGAATTATAATGATATAGCTTACGTGATAACTATGTGAGAAACAATGTAAAGTATAATATGTGTAGCATGGTTGGGATAGAGGTTTTGCATATTAGGATATGTTAAGGGACTAAACTACTATAAACTAATAATAAGAACTGGGTTGTGTAACTTCATTCAAAAATAAAACCCTTTGTTGAATCATTATGGAATAAAATTCGGAAAAAAATTCGATTCTCTTTTCCTTTATAGATTCTGATTATCAATTTTTTCTTTCCATATTATAAAGCCTCATCCTTATATGTAGTTAGGTCAAGAAAGAACCTTTGGATCTCGATCTAATAGAACAATTCATGCCTCACAACAAGTGATTACAATTAGTTTATTCTTTGTTCTCTTTCTTTCATCGAATACGATTGACTCCGACGACTCATAGGCAGTGGCATGGTTAAGGGAACCCACCGGAGCCGTAGCGAAAGCGAGTCTTAATAGGGCAATTGTCACTGCTTATGGACCCGAACCTGGGTGATCTATCCATGACCAGGATGAAGCTTGGGTGAAACTAAGTGGAGGTCCGAACCGACTGATGTTGAAGAATCAGCGGATGAGTTGTGGTTAGGGGTGAAATGCCACTCGAACCCAGAGCTAGCTGGTTCTCCCCGAAATGCATTGAGGCACAGAAGTTGACTGAACATCTAGGGGTAAAGCACTATTTCGGTGCGGGCCGCGAGAGCGGTACCAAATCAAGGCAAACTCTGAATACTAGATATGACCTCAAAATAACAGGGGTCAAGGTCGGCCAGTGAGACGATGGGGGAGATAGAGACAGACCGATTCCCGAAATGCCTTTCTGGGTATTCCTCAATGTCCTGGCTATTCACGGAACGTGAGAAGCAGATGATTAATCATCCGGGTAGCATAACTAGAAAATTAAAATCCATACGTTAGATGCGCACAATAGATGAGGGGCGAGGATGATCTCATGCGAGTGCAACACCAGATGGACATAAATAATTATACTGCATATTAATTATTGCATTTTAAATACTTGTAAATATTTTTATAATGGTTATGGGCTGTGGCTTGTATCAAACATTATTTTCCAAAACCTTTTATGTGTTCAGCCACAGGGATGCTAGGTTTAGCTATCCTTCTAGTCATATGATGCTGCTGGAGTTGTGGATGCCTTCAAGGTTCGGCTAGACGCTCCCATCCTTGCTACCTAGATATGATGTTATTAAAGTTTTTTTTTTACTCTGGGCATATTGCCCGTTATTGGACAACTTTTCCTTTAGACTTTACAACTTTATTTCCTTATCAGTTGGATAATTGTATTTGGAGTTAGCGAGAGTTATTCAGTTATTTTATTTTATTTCGCGTCATCAATATTCGTTTTTATTCTTGTGGTGAATGGTTAAGTTTGAAAAGTTGACACCGTGCTTAATTGGTTATTAGTAATTAATTTAGTTTTCGACAGTAATGCTAAGAATGAGCCAAACTGAGATTCCTATTTTATTTTAGTAGATAATTGATCACCCATTATTTGAATAAATGGGGTGTCACACTAACCACTTTGTGAAATAATCAATTGCAATCAAAACAAAACTGTGTAGCTCCGAAGATGAGGGAAAAATCTTACCAATCACATCAATTGTCCATCCTCGAAATGTCTAAAGTTTGACCACATGTTGTAAGTCGACTGTAGGCAAATGTTTTAAACGAGAATGTTGTCACTTTTGACATCCTCTTGCAAATTTAATGAAATTGTTTAAAATGGATGACCAATCAAATCCATGCCTCCTTAACAAGCATATCATATTTGGCCCCACCTGGTGATCTCCACAAATGCCCTCATGGACTTATGCTTGGTGGTTAAGCCTTCACTTTTACTTGGGCACTCTAGGATTATTCTATCGACACCTCTTTTGAACAATTTATTAGCATACATAACATAGTTGGTTAATCTCAACCTCACAAGCTTATCTGTTTTAATATTTAGATCATTTAAATATTCCATAATTGGTTTTCTCCATTCTTCCTGGATAACAAAATTTCCATTTTTCACTATGGGCCATGTGTTATGTAGTAGATGTAAGAAGCCATCAATAACACTTATTTTTAATTTGGCTTCAAAGTCATTATCAAGTATGAAACTTGATGACTTTTGATCCATTTCATTAAATTCCTCAATTAAAAACATAGCAATATGATTTAAAGTCCAAATTTGGATAACAAATTTAATATCACTTGGTTATATAGAGTCAAATCCTCATGGACACATTTATATTCGCCAGTTAACTGTCTTATAATCAGTTGAGAATCACCAAAAACTTCTATAACCAAAGCATTGCACCTTGGAAGGATTTCCAATCCCATTATTACTTCCGCATATTCCACTTAGTTATTCGAATATGTGTTTTAATCTAACTTGTAACCATGTTTTGTTTTAATGTGTTTATGGGATTTAATAATTACCCATACACCTGAAATTATTTCATTCTTCGAACCATCAAACCACAGTTTCCAAAGGCTTAGATATACATATCATGTCTCATATTCCCTATCGAGTTCATTCTCACATGAATAATCTCCTAGGAAATCAGCTAAGGCTTGGCATTTACTTCCTTTTGAGGCACATAATACAAACATAATTTAGACAGAACTAACACCCATTTGTCAATTATATTTCTTAAAATAGGCCTTGTTAGAATGTATTTAATCAGACCAAACTTTAAAATGACAAAAACTTCTTTAGGTAACAAATAGCACCTTAATTTCGTGTCAGCAAAGTACAAGGTTAAACATAGTTTTTTCATTATAGAATATCTAAACATAGTTTTTCTATTAAATAATATCTATATTTACAGTCATTTAAAAACCTACTAAGGTAATAAATAGCTTATTCCTTGTGATATTAAGAGTCTTGAGCCAATAAAACTCCAATGGAAACATTAGAGGCTGAAATGTATAATTACAATGGTTGTCTTCTATTGAAGGATCCAAACTAGGTGTCTTGACTAGGTACTAATTTAGTGTTTGGAAAACATGCTCCTGATCATCCTTCAA
Source organism: Sambucus nigra (assembly GCA_949130495.1). Taxonomy (NCBI): domain Eukaryota; kingdom Viridiplantae; phylum Streptophyta; class Magnoliopsida; order Dipsacales; family Adoxaceae; genus Sambucus; species Sambucus nigra. The sequence goes on from OX422216.1 coordinate 113,147,011, forward strand.
ATCCATATCTTCTTGTTCTTTTCACTTCAATAAAGGGGAAAACACTTTAGTCTTTCCTATTGCATTAGAAATAAATCTTTTAAGAAAATTAACTTGATGTAAAACCACGTGTGATTATTTTTTATTTCTGGAGGATTTTTTATCAGTGATAACTTTATCTTTGTCCTAATCAACTTGAATTCCTTATTGATTCACCAAATATCCAAGTAAATTTCCAACGAAAACTCCAAAAGACACATTTTAAAGGGTTAATTTTAAGTTGATACAATGTCAGTCTTTCGAAAGATTTCTTTAGATGTGTTATATGATCCGATGTTGATCTTGACTTTACAATGATGTCATTAATATAACACTCTAAAAAGGTGCCAACTGTGTCATGAAAAATGATGTTTATTCCCCTTCAGTATGTTGCCCCTGCATTCATTAACCCAAATGGTATTTTAACCTATTCGAAGGTCCCTAAATTACCAAGACACCTGAATGCAGTCTTATGAACATCTTCTTAAGCAATGCAACTCTGGAAATAACTAGAGTGACCATCCATCATAGACATTATAATATAACTTATTGACTTATCAATTAATAGATCTACTATTGGTATTGGATATTCATTCGTTGGAGTAACTGGATTTAGGTTTCTAAAATCAAAGAACACTCTTAATTTTCCATAATTTTAACTACTAACACTATATTAGAGAGCCATTCTACATACATGGTTGTTCGAATGAATCCATAATTTAACATCCTTTCTATTTATTCTGGAGTCATTTCCTTGGCAACTGTGATCAGTTTTTTTATCTAGGCTAGGTGGTTGTTCATACTCTCATACAAAGCAATCCTCATACTCATATAGAAGGTCTATGAACAATTTTTGGTCTTCTTTGCCGAGATTTGTACTGATATAAATGATTATCTTGTTTTGCTTTATCCCTAAATTGACTTCAATAAAGGGATTTCATTGATTCACCATTAGTTCTACATACTCTATTGGTGAACTTGCTAATTCACAATTGTCCTGAGCAATTTCATTCTTCACATCCTCTTCGAAGACATAGTCAATCGAATTGATGGTATTTTTTTTCACCAAGATTGGTGGTTAATTCTAAATCATTAAGCTTATACAAAACTATAGCCAAGCTTTCATTGTCCTCTTGAATGTCAATGGGTGTATAAACTATTAAACAATAATTTTATCTTCTATCTTGTCCCCGTTAGGCTAAAAACCAGATCCTTCTAACTTTCCTCAGAGACTAACCCTTCTATTGCCTCTGTAACCAAACCCTTTACCTTTACTGGCCCCAGATTCTCTTGGTAGAACCCTACTTCGAAACAATTAGAACTATCATAGAAAGGTAGTAGCTTCCACTTCTTGTACAAGACCATCTTCCTTCATCAAAAGTAATTTTCGATGCATAGAAGAAAGAATGAATTGATTATAATGGATCCAATATCTACCTAGTAATACATTAAAGCTAGGTTTGCCTTTAATAATAAAGAAATAAGTTTTATAATTTTGGTGCCTACTGCAATGTCATCCGGTAATACACCCTAGGTAGAATTCTTATCTCCAGCAACACTTGAGATAATAATACGAGTTTGTACCAATTTAGTTTTTATTTGTTAATTTTAGATAACATAGAAAGTGACATTAGGTTAATAGTTGCTCCACTGTCTACTAATATTTTATTAACAAGGACACAATTTATCCAAGATTTTATAAATAAAGGATTTATATTATGAGTCATATGTTTAGTAGGTTCTTTAAACCCATACACAATGTCAAGTGCAAAGATAAATATATTAAAATTATCTACCTGTGATTCACCTTCTTTATCCACTTCCATGGTAGCTTCACCTTGATCTTCTTATGCTTCGAACCTCTTGGGAAGGATTACAACCATATTAATGGGCACTTGCTGAGGTGGGGAGATAAACTGGATGAATTATTTTTTTTTAACCTCTTTAATAGGTGTTGTGGCATCAACTTCCATCATTTTTTTGTTCTCTTATTCATTCGAAGAGCCTTTCTCATATTAACTCTCTTCATCCATGATTATAGACTTCTCCAAAGCCTTCAGTCTTTCTGCACATAGGTCAGAAGAGGTCTGACTCCCCTCTACTTCCTCGTGAAACCTTAGGTTTAGCTTTAAGGATGAAGAAGTAAAACCTCTTGATCCATTATTTCGAACCAGTTCAGAGCCCTTTTTCCATGCCCTTTATTTTTTAGATCCTTCTTTACTGAGGGAGAAATCATAATTTTTGAATATCTTCTTTTTAATTTAGGCTGCTGTACCACATGCCACATGACAGGGGCCACTTGCATAGGTTTGACAGCCTTTGGTTTCCTTGGCATATCACTGAATTGCTGAGCAACCAATGGATCTTGAGCCCAAACTAGTCTTATACACCTTTAACCATTAAAATATATTTTGAAACCATAATTGTGGCAACCCAGATATAATTATGATAAATTATATTTAAATCATGCTCATCTTATGTAACATGAATAATGTGTTATTAATATATCTAATGTTAAGTGATTATGTTTAGTCTAATCCTACTTTCATAAATCGTGAAATGTCGAGTTATGTACGAACACAAAATTTTGTTATTTTTGATAGACATGTTCATGTTTAAGACTAGTTTTGACCCTTATAACATTACAATTGACTTGAGGTGAAAACTAGATAGTTGTAGATATGTGAGTTAGGGTTGTAACATAACAAATGGTGCATCAAACGGATATTCTAGTAAGAAGTTATGCCAAATTTACGAACAAGGGGAAAATTTGTCCATTTCCTTTAAGTGGTAAATTGTCTTTTAGTAAGCCAAATAGTTTATTTTGATTAGATGGAAAGGAGGCATGCCTTTGCCGACCTAAAACTCTTCTTCTAACCTAGTTCTTCAGCAAATAAGTCCCTAGGTTCAGTTTTAAGTGTTATTAGCTTGACGAAAGAGAAGTAGAAGTTAAGGAAGAAAGGGTTGCAAGGAAAAGCTAGGAAAAAATTTCCAAGAAAATCCTTAAGGTGTTTCCAAGGTAAAATTATGTGTTAATATTGTTTTAATCTTATATTATACTTATTTCCAAGTATATAAATCGTTAATTATTGATTAACATTCCATCATCCTTTGTGATAATATGTATCGGTCCATATGTGAGATAAGTGGTGTTTATAGGTCATATTGCTTTGTATTGAAACCCCTTGTATTCAAACTTTCATATCTATTTGTGTGCTTACTTAAATTGAGACATTTCAATTGGATATGAAACTAGACTCATATATTCATATCATATCCGGAAATTAGAATTTATCTCCCCGTGGTTAGTCCTTAATGACGATTTCAAGTTGGTACATAATTGCTGTTTGTATATTTCATTTCGGTATGCCTTGAGTTTGGTCAAAATTTTGACATAGCAAATGAAGTAAAAAAATTATAAAACTTTAATTCTATACTATTTAGTATGTGTACTAAAAATGGGTTGAAAATCATGGAAAGTTATGCTGGATAAAAATTATAAAAATTCTTGGAAGTTGAAGGAACAATAAAGGAGCTTGTAGGGCAGATTTCTTGTGTTGTAAAGAAATGGTCATAACTTGGTCTAGGAAGCTTGAAAAATTACACTGTCACTTGTACTGGAAAGTATATTCATATATGTTTCCATATTGATAAAGTTGGACACCTGTATTTATATAATTCAGGAATATAGGATGGTTGAGTATAGAGGACAATAAATTGAGGCCACACTGGATAACCCATAAAAGAATATTGTTATCTCCTCTTTCCAAAGAGTATTTTGAGTACATGTTTCATGTGTGTATACATTGAGAATTATGCTTTCATATTTACTTGAGTTTAGTTATAAATCCCTTATGAGGTATTTTCTATGGTTGAATGTTCATAACTTTATCAACATGTGTACCATTGTTTTGTCTTTACTCATTTTCATTGGAATTTGACTTAAGTGGAATTATATTGTTGTTGTATAGTCATGGAAAGTTACATAATTATGTTAGGATAATACTTATGATTGAGATTCAATACTGATTTAGTTGGATTGATAGGTGTAAGGTCTAATCAACCCAGTTCAGCTCCTCCCGAAGGAAACGTGAATACGTAGTTGACAACCCAAGGTGAGTGTACTCACTAGAAAGAGATATTTGTATCGTGTTATTGATATGATCAGAATATAATGAATATAAATTGTTCATTTCAGTTTACCTAAATGGGAGGTTACTCCCCGACCCGAAATGGGGGAGATTTGTCTATTAATGACGAGGGATTACTCCTCGACCAGGAATGGGGGAGAATTGTTTATTATAGACATGATACGTGAATCGTGATTCTGAAAGTTAGGTCATTCATTATGAATGAGACGGATAAGTTAATACATAATTGTATGGACATGATATATTGCATTTAAATTCATGCAGTAGTATATTAGTAATGCATTCACTGGGCTACTTTGCTCACGTTCCTATGTTCACATTTTTTTCAGGTAATGCGATGTCACTGCCAAATCTAGGAGGTCAGGTTAGGTTAGCCAGGAATGGGAGAAACAATGATTTGTGTTAATATAAATGATGTAATTAAGTTAACTTATCCTTCAAGAAGTTTGTAAATGCATAACTACTTTAATGTTGTAAAATTTTTTTAAAAGTATGGATTTATGTTGATGACTCTGAAATTAAAACTCGTGTTTATGATTTGGTTAAATTAATCATGGTTTGACTCACTTTGACTTTCAAACTTAATTATAAGTAACTGGGTTGGGGTGTATCAACTTTTGGTATCAGAGCCTAGGTTTTAGAGGTTCTGGAGGGAAAAGAGTCTAGAATTGGCAGTGAATGTTAAAAATGTGTTTTGTTTGATACTAACAATTATGTTAGGAAAGATATGTATATATGTATGTTGTTATATCTTTGATCCATTTCATATATAAAAGAATGGAAGGAGGGAATGTGAATGTGGGAATAGAATATGAGGCTTTAAATATGGAGCAGAGGCGGAGGTTGAGCAACCTGTTCAAAGAAATGTAGAGCCCGACCTGGAACAATTGACAGACAGACAAAAAATGGCACACGCTTTGACATTAATAGCAGAAAAGCAATATAGATTTATGGATCAGATGGAAGAACAACATGCCAGACAACTGGAGGCATAAGCATTGTCCAGGGCTGAGGAGGTGATACACCAGGAAGAAAGGAGTACTTCACACGAGAAATTTATTAAAATTAATCCACCCTCATTTGAAGGAGCAATTCATTAAATCACGTTTGTCGGCTTTAGAGACTGTTAATTATTCAGCCTTGGTGAATAAAGCCATGTTGGTAGAAAAGGACATGAATGAAGCTAGAGGGAATCGAGAACGAGGTGTAAAGAGAAAAAGATTTGATCCGAATTATCAAAAAGGTAGTGGTATAGAATATTCGAGACTTGGAGGGCAAAAATTTCAGCATGGTAGAGGTATGGGAGTTAGTTCCCAAAAGGGAGAAGCTAGTGGTGGGAGAGGTTCAAGAGTTTCAACACAAGGAGATCCAAATGTTTGTTTCTTTTGTGGGACATCAGGTCATATAAAGAGAAATTTCCTAAAGTTACTGAATATATAATGTTTTAACAGTGCGAAACTGCAGAATCCTTTTGACTTCTTCTTTTAGGGTTTAATCCCATTTTGTTTTCAATTCACAAAAATTCCATATGCTTTAGTGAATTATTTTGGTGTTCAAGAACAATACTTTGCTTTTGTTCAACCTCTGTGGAGAAGGCATCTCCATATTTGATTGGTGGATACCGAGCGTAGTCATTCTGCGTGTGGACGAGCCGAAGACAACGAACCGACACCTGGAGGGTATTTCGCTGTCTCTCGTGTCTTTGAAGGTTTGCTGAAGGCACAGTGCATTACACACTTGTGAGCGATTATCAGGTTGTATGTAAGTCAAAGGTCTTGTGAATTCTTCAAAGTGTTATAAAAGGTTTTACCCGGAAGGGGTTTTTTCCTAAATCGGTCGTCTTTATTTTTTCATGCATGGTTGGAATGATTTATGACATTTAGATGCATGTTTAGGGGCTGAATTTATTTTGTTTAAAAATAGACTCTAATTAAATAAGGTTTACTTGGAAACTTGCGAATTAATTTAAATCGGTATCACACATCGCATTTATACGTTTTACAAATTGGTATCAGAGCAGATTGCGCTAATCTATCGCGTATTCCTATTTTCCACAAAATCCTGTGATATTGATTTTTTTTTTAAATTAGTTTTGTGAAAAAATCGCAATTTTTCCTATGGAGCACTTATATAATCAGATGCCTATTTTTGATGGGTCTAATTATGCTTATTGAAAATCTCGCATGAAATCTAGTTTAAAAGACATTAATGAGCGTGTTTGGTTACTTTTCCAAAATGGGTGGACTCCTCGCACGATCAGCGTTAAAAATATCACCTCTTTAAAACCCGTGTCGGCCTGGACTGAAGATAATTTTAAAATGTCTATATTTAATTCATGTGGTTTGAGTGCTATTTCTTGAGCCATCACTCCCGACGAGCCCCGTCAAATTATGACGTGCACCACGTCTAAAGAGACATGGGATGTTTTAAAATTGACACATGAGGGTTCGAATGCGGTTAAAGAATCAAAATAATAAAATTTGGCCACCCAATTTGAGACTATCACCATGTCCGAGTCTAAATGCTTTGATGATTTTTATGCACGTTTGTCGGACATTGTTAACACCAGTTTTAATTTGGGTGAGGTGATTGATAACACGCGTGTCGTTAAAAAGATTTTGAGATCTCTCCCAAAATGCTTTAATGCTAAAGTCACTGTTTTGAACTCTTTGGGAAATTTTAAATCACTTAAGTTGGAACAACTTGTAGGAGATATTCAAACCTATGAGATAGACATGTTTTCCCAAATCATTAAGGCTAAGGACAGAGGCGTTGCTTTAAAGACTTATTTTAAGAAAAAGAAAGAAAAAGTTTGTGAGTCCGATTCTGAGGGTGAGTTTGATTTTGATGATGTGGCCATGCTTGTGAAATTTTTTAAAAAGTTTCTCAAAATGAAAAAAGAAAATTCTTCCAATAAAAAGAGATCTTTTGAGTCAAATAAAAAGAAAGTGGAGGCCAAAGATAGTGATGAGGATGAGATCAGGTGCTTTGAGTGTGAGGGCAAATGGCACATAGCAAAAGAGTGTCCTACTAGGATAAGGAGAAAGGGCAAAGAGACTGCTATGCTCGCCACACTTACTTATAATGAGGATGATGAGGGTGATGCGGGAGATGAGTCCGATAAAGGTTTAGCACATGGGATGTGTACAGCTTTTTCGAGTCGTGTGAGCACACCCACTTTGTCTCACATTGATAGAGGTCATGAGAGCACCGGTGATGACTCGAGTGTTTCTAGTGGAGATGAGAGCGAATTTGAGAGTGGAGATAAAAGTGAGCTCCAAAAGGCCTTTAGAGATTTGTACACCCAGACCTTGAAAACAAAGACAATATATATGCGGGAGTTTGGATGGAGAATTAAAATGGGTTTGCACGTCCTTAAAAGTCTTGAAAAAGCACTACATAGTTTTGGACGTTATTGGTGTGGAAATATCATTGACTTTGATTTGTTGATTTGCATAAGACGATGTCATCTAAATTCAACAAATTTTTACATCTAAGGATACTTTTGATATTCATTCATTAGGGGTACACGTATGCATCGTGCACATATGATTGATTGAGTTTATTTACCTATCGAATATGTGTAACACCCCACCTAATTAAATACTAGGTGATCAGTCCTTTATTAAATTAACATCAAGGTGAACGGTTGGTTCATTCTCAGCATCATTGTCGTAAAATAATATTTCCAATTTGAACACCCTAAATAATTAAGCTAAGTGTCAAAACCATTTAAAACCTCATTTTTCCCTTATTAAAAACCAATAAAAACTTTTTAATACCCAACAGTTAAGAATTACAAAAATACTAAGGATGGAAATTAACACACAAGAATTAAACCATCTATATAATCCAAACCAAGTTTAAGAACCATAAATGAAATCATCCTACAATCGTTAACTCCCGGGGAGTACCGAATACTGGAAATATCACAAATCTCTGACAAATGCAACTGGAATAGGAAATCGGGCAACACATGCCCTAACTATGAAGATCTAAAGTAAGAACTGATTCAATGACGAAGTCGTCTAAAGCAAGGGCTTGCAACTCTCACATAAGCTGCAGCACATCCAATCCAAAGAACCTAAGCATGATGCCCCTCTGGCTGGGCACCTGTAATACATACATATATATACAAGAGAGAAAGAAATGATAGAAAACGGGTCAGAGCCCGAGTGTAAAACAGTTTAAAAATAGTTTAGCAAGTATTTAAAATGCTTACCGGTTAATATCACAACCATGTTAGTGTGCGACACTCTCTTGAGAATCATCACCTCTCATCTAGTGTGCACTCCTACCGTACCTCTAGGACATCCTAGTTATACTTCCCACGCTAACTAGATTAACCACATGTATCCATTCTTTATGGCCCGAATTATTCCCATGTATTCACCTTATAATACATATAATGATGTTATAAACATATATATAGATATATCCATTTCGATTCAACATGGATCAGTCCCTTATTAATTCAATTCAACTAAGTGTTTTCATACAAAACTATCTTACATTTCTACTTTAGCCACATAGTAGATATCATCACATGTATATATATATATATATATATATATTCACTATATTATATATATACTATACTGCACCTCGAGACACAGTTGCGGTGCGGCATTACTCTGTTATCTTGTCCTGATACATCACGTCGTTGTATAGGGGATTATAGGTTCGGTAAAGATCCCTCGAACCACAAATATCAACACAAAAATTGGATCCGAACATAGTTCTCATACCCACGGGTCACGCACATTCCTACGTTCCCATAGTCAGCGAACTTATCAACTCACCGATAAGTCTTTCATAGTCCTATGTTCTCGAGCGACAAATCAAAAATCCCATGGATTCATCAGGATATGACTGCCCTCACGCGCAAACCTCCCATGGATAGCAAGTAAGCTAGGTATGTCATACACAGATACATAATACATGCACAATCACAAAGTTATACATATAAATATCCATATGTTCCGAATTAGGTTCACCCATGACCCATGATTATTGTCATCCGTGCTTAGCACAAATTTTACTTAATTATCTCGCATAACGGATTCGTCTCTTTTATTCTCATTTATTATTTACTTCATTCTTACTTCTCATCTCTCGAAGTATTCTCTCTCACTAAGTATAATTATCAGTAGGTATACTATCACTTACCTTCTAGTTTAAATCTTTCACGAGTCTCATTCTTTTAGTAAATGTACGCACAATTCCCAATATATAAATAACTCCCCATTAACCCAAAATTTCATCTCATATTAATTTCACTCAACTGAGTCTACTTAAACCCTATTGGTCATCTTCATAAACCATTATACTCTATCAATGATAATCAAGGGTTCCTAAACATTTTAACCGGACTAAACAAAAAGGGGGAAAATATGCCGTTTTCCAGGAGGGGTCGATCGATCGAGGAAGGGGGGTCGATCGATCGATCAAGCAGTTATTGCCCAATTTTCTGCAATATTCAACCTACGGGTTCAACCATTTTAACCCCTTCAAACCTCTATAATTTCATCCCAAACTCCCATCAAAGTAAACCAAGTGTATAAGCAATGTACATAAACAAGTTTTAACGTAACGACATCAATAAATCCTCAACGAATCAATCAAAAAGGGGTTCAATCTCAAATCTCTTTATAAAACCAAATTTTGCATGAATAATCAGCACCCTCTATTTTAATCAAGATTTTCTTCCCAAATATCATAATAAATTCATGGTTAGTCCTCTACATATGATCACGATTTCAGACTATATGGATTCTCCCTATAACACATATAAATTCACTTCCAAAATATCTAATTCTTCAATTAAAACATATGATTTTCATTCCTAGACTATCATGGAAGGTATATTAACTTGGAAATCAGCAAGATAGATGATTGTCTGCGATTAAAGGATATGATTTGTTGATGAAAAATATATGGTTGCGTTCCTCGTTGTGCGATTTACTTTTTGGTGGTGGTGGCGATGAAATCGGGTGAGTTCTAGGCCTTGGATTGCTTGAAGACTATTCACCTTCTTCTCAAATCTCTTCACCTTATTCTCTAATCACTTCACCTTCTTCTCTAATGGCTGGCTTAGGCTTTTTTTTTTTGTTAACCCCAAGAGACAACTCTAAATGGATAATAAATACTAAGAAAATTCATGGGTTTAATTATCCAAAAACATCAAATGTCTAAAATACCCTCCCGGGGTGTCAATTAGGCCTAAAAATGCCTCGAGTCCTAAACTAAACCCTCGAGTACACTTTTCTAACTATCTCGACCCTTCTGGACACTTTGACACACTCAAAACGACTATACTGACGACTTATAATTTATTCACTTTAATAATAAGAATAATTTAGTCCCGACACGACACAGGCGCGTCCCGAATTAAATTTCCATAATTGCCATATTATTCACTCGTCACAATTTTAATAAAATCAATCTCGTATATTACTTTACTCATCTAGTAATATTCAACAAATTTCCAATAATTACTAACTCACATCATGCTAGTAAATATTAAAAAAATAATTTCCGGATTAATATTAAATTAATACCTTAAATTAGCTTTAATAAATCCCCAATTTTAAAAGCCCTAAAAATACGGGGTATTACATACTTCCCCCCTAATAACGGAATTTCATCCTGAAATTCGAAAAAATAAAGCGTAACTGGTAAGGACAACTTCGGGTATTAATCTCGCATCTCATGTAATTTCCGTCGTACCACCCATATAATACATTACCGAATACCCCCACTAATGTTATACTCCAATCCTTACCATTTAGTTTAAATTATCTTGAGTTAAACTTTACCCAATCCGTACTATACCATCTTCATGGAAAATTTATGAGGAGTAACGATCCTAAGTCATCAAACAACTAAATCTGGAAGTCACAACTTCTACTTTCATTAACCTCAAGAATACTTACTGTGACACAAATATGGAAAATACTACAATCAAACCATCCAGGGCGCCCATACACCCAATGTGTGTACATTCCATCATAAGGTCTAAATGAATGTGAGTCCTCTGTAAGGTTACTCTTAATTAACTGACCACCTAGTGTATAATCCGTATTTCTATGATTTCCACATTCTCATTTGGCGATTCCATTTGCCTCAAATCATGCTACAACTCAAAACACTCTGATTAATATAAATATATACATATAATAGCAAAGGTTATAAACTCATATTCTAAAGGTCTAACTTACTTCGACTCCCAACGTTCTTTAGTTTCATGCGTGGGGTGTCTCGCAGAGCGAAATCTAAACAAGTAACCCTCCCCCCCCCCCCCCCTCGATACACTACTACCTAAAATAGCTGGTCATCAAAACTCCTTAGGTCCTTAGTCTATAGTATATAACATCCCAACAGGTCTTATCTATTTGTAAAAGTGTACATATTCACTCTCGTATCAAAGACAATACGTTGGCTATAACGATCAATCTTGGTCTCATATACAACAAGTCAATCCATGCCGATAATCACATCCTACTCGAATATGTCTATAACAAGTAAATTCCCGATAAAATTAAACTCACGTTTTGATATATACAAGAAAATAATAGGCGCCCCACTACCCACCGGTGAGTCTACATAAATAATAGTGCCAATGGCCAAGTCTAGTAACCCTATGGTCCACGCAATTCTCATAGGTACAAATGAATGTGAGGTCCTAATGACAATCATTATGCGGCCCATAACTCCATAGATAGAAAACGTACCCTTATTCGCGGGCGGTGGTTGTTGACTCCCACTATTATAACTTTGCTCCGATAAGTCAAGAAAAAAATTTACCCCAAATTTTCAGTTTTAGTTAACCACACTCCACTATATGTCCAAGCCTTTGAATATATTGCCTTCGTTGGGTAACACACCCAATTCCCGCATTTCTAGAACTTCTACTGATGACTCTCCTCGATTTTCCATTTGACCCTCTCCCAAGCGTACTACGTTGGGTGAGTCTAATTTGGCATCACCTTCGACTATAGCAGCACTTGGAATTTGTAGGTTGCGTCCTAACCGTCTTTATAGTCCTGGCCTCTCATGCCATAATAGGGGTGACCTCGACTACGGTCATCATCCTCGAACATACTTCATAACCTCCTAAGTACGACCTCCGCTATCCGTCCAATGTCCCTCATCTGCCATACTTCTTATACGAACACGTCCGAATGCAAATAAGATTCACTAATATATACATTATAGCAGGAGAACTGAATCTTACCATAGAAATCAACAATCCTAATCATAGGGATCTATATCAAACAATGTAACGCTCAGCTGAAAGTATAGTAAGACGTACAGACCCTAAAGGACACTAGAACCTGATGCTCTGATACCACCGTACCACCCCGCCTAATTAAATACCGGGTGATCAGTCCTTTATTAAATTAACATCAAGGTGAACGGTTGGTTCATTCTCAGCATCACTGTCGTAAAATAATATTTTCAATTTGAACACCCTAAATAATTAAGCTAAGTGTCAAAACCATTTAAAACCTCATTTTTCCTTTATTAAAAACCAATAAAAACTTTTTAATACCCAACAGTTAAGAATTACATAAATACTAAGGATGGAAATTAACACACAAGAATTAAACCATCTATATAATCCAAACCAAGTGTAAGAATCATAAATGAAATCATCCTGACAATCGTTAACTCCCGGGGAGTACCGAATACTGAAAATATCACAAATCTCTGACAAATGTAACTGGAATAGGAAATCGGGCAACACATGCCCTAACTATGAAGATCTAAAGTAGGAACTGATTCAATGACGAAGTCGTCTAAAGCAAGGGCCTGCAACTCCCACATAAGCTGCACCACGTCCAATCCAAAGAACCTAAGCATGACGCCCCTATGGCTGGGCACCTGTAATACATACATATATATACAAGAGAGAAAGAAATGACAGAAAACGGGTCAAAGCCCGAGTGTAAAACAGTTTTAAAAATAGTTTAGCAAGTATTTAAAATGCTTACCGATTAATATCACTACCATGTTAGTATGCGACACTCTCTTGAGAATCATCACCTCTAATCTAGTGTGAACTCCTACCGTACCTCTAGGACATCCTAATTATAGTTCCCACGCTAACTAGATTAACCACATGTATCCATTCTTTATAGCCCAAATTATTCCCACGTATTAACCTTATAATACATATAATGATGTTATAGACATTAATATATATATATCCATTTAGATTCAAAATGGATAAGTTCCTTATTAATTCAATTCAATAAGTTCCTTATTAATTCAATTCAACTAAATGTTTTCATACATAACTATCTTACATTTCTACTTTAGCCACATAGTAGATATCATCACATGTATACATATTTATATTCACTATATTATATTATATATATATATATATATATATATACTATACTGCACCCCGAGACACAGCTGCGGTGCGGCATTACTCTGTTATCTTGTCCTAATACATCACGCCGTTGTACAGGGGATTATAGGTTCGGTAAAGATTCCTCGAACCACAAATATCAACACAAAAATTGGAGGTGAACATAGTTCTCATACCCACGGGTCACGCACATACCTACGTTCCCATAGTCAGCGGACTTATCAACTCACCGATAAGTCTTTCATAGTCCTATGTTCTCGAGCGACAAATCAAAAATCCCATGGATTCATCAGGATATGACTGCCCTCACCCGCAAACCTCCCATCAATAGCAAGTAAGCTAGGTATGTCATACACAGATACATAATATATGCACAATCACAAAGTCATACATATAAATATTCATATGTCCCGAATTAGGTTCACCCACGACCCATGATTATTGTCATCCGTGCTTAGCACAAATTTTACTTAATTATCTCGCATAACGGATTCGTCTCTTTTATTCTCATTTATTTTTTACTTCATTCTTACTTCTCATCTCTCGAAGTATTCTCTATCACTAAGTATAATTATCAGAAGGTATACCCTCACTTACCTTCTAGTTTAAATATTTCACGAGTCTTAATCTTTTAGTAAATGTACGCACAATTCCCAATGTATAAATAACTCCTCGTTAACCCAAAATTTCATCTCATATTAATTTCACTCAACTGAGTCTACTTAGACCCTATTGGTCATCTTCATAAACCATTATACTCTATCAATGATAATCAAGGGTTCCTAAACATTTTAACCGGACTAAACAAAAAGGGAAAAAATATGCAGTTTTTCAGGAGGGGTCGATCGATCGAGGAAACGGGGTCGATCGATCGATCAAGCAGTTCTTGCCCAGTTTTCTGCAATATTCAACCTAAAGGTTCAACCATTTTAACCCCTCCAAACCTCTATAATTTCATCCCAAACTCCCATCAAAGTAATCCAAGTGTATAAGCAATGTACATAAACAAGTTCTAACGTAACGACATCAATAAATCCTCAACGAATCAATCAAAAAGGGGTTTAATCTCAAATCTCTTTATAAAACCAAATTTTGCATGAATAATCAGCACCCTCTATTTTAATCAAGATTTTCTTCCCAAATATCATAATAAATTCATGGGTAGTCCTCTACATATGATCACGATTTCAGACTATATGGATTCTCCCTATAACACATATAAATTCTCTTCCAAAATATATAATTCTTCAATTAAAACATATGATTTTCATTCCTAGACTATCATGGAAGGTATATTAACTTGGAAATCAGCAAGATAGATGCTTGCCTGCGATTCAAGGATATGATTTGTTGATGAAAAATATATGGTTGTGTTCCTCTTCGTGCGATCTACGTTTTGGTGGTGGTGGCGATGAAATCGGGTGAGTTCTAGGCCTTGGATTGCTTGAAGACTCTTCACCATCTTCTCAAATCTCTTCACCTTATTCTCTAATCACTTCACCTTCTTATCTAATGGTTGGCTTAGGTTTTTTGTTTGTTAACCCCAAGAGACAACTCTAAATGGCTAATAAATACTAAGAAAAATCATGGGTTTAATTACCCAAAAATACCAAATGTCTAAAATACCCTCACGGGATGTCAATTAGGCCTAAAAATACTCCAAGACCCAAACTAAACTCCCGAGTACACTTTTATGACTATCTCGACCCTTCCGAACACTTTAGCGCTCTCAAAACGACTATACGGGCGACTTATAATTTATTCACTTTAATAATAATAATAATTTAGTCCTGACACGACACAGGGGCGTCCCGAATTAAATTTTCATAATTGCCATATTATTCACTCGTCACAATTTTAATAAAATCAATCTCGTATATTACTTTACTCATCTAGTAATATTCAACAAATTTCCAATAATTACTAACTCACATCATGCTAGTAAATATTAAAAAAATAATTTTTGAATTAATATTAAATTAATACCTTAAATTAGCTTTAATAAATTCCCAATTTTAAAAGACATAAAAATACGAGGTATTAAAATATGTTCATGCCCATACATTCCATTTTCATGACTTGGTTGTTTTAGTTTAAATCCTTGGTGTGATTTTTAGTATCTTATTTTTGTGAAAAAATTCAAAAAATTCAAAAATAGTTTGTGGATGTTTTGGGGACATACCTTTGCATGCGCGTAGTTTGATCCATGTTTGCTATGCAATTTTTATCATGACACTCCATGTTTTGATTATTTCTTCTTATCTGTATATTTAGGTACATCATAAAAAGGGGTAGAA
Organism: Sambucus nigra; assembly: GCA_949130495.1. Taxonomy (NCBI): domain Eukaryota; kingdom Viridiplantae; phylum Streptophyta; class Magnoliopsida; order Dipsacales; family Adoxaceae; genus Sambucus; species Sambucus nigra. The sequence goes on from OX422216.1 coordinate 113,162,859, forward strand.
ATAATTATCTTGTTATGGGGGAGTTTTTTTTGCATTATGGGGGATATTTGATTTATTAATGATTTATTCTTATATCATTTCAAACTCGATGTGTCACGATGGTATTTTGTTTTATCTTATGTGTGTAGGTACAAAGATTAAAGATATTTATGTTTCACACCCTGATGATAAAAGCTTTGAGATTTGATGAAGACTTTTTGAAGAACAGTTTGAGATCTTGCAAATTTATTCATGGGAGGGTAGATTTGTATAGGCATTTTGGTATTTGATAATTTGGATGTTTTTATGTATGTACCGGCATAGACATAGGGGGAGATTTGTAAGGACATATTTTTATAAGTCCGTTATCAATTTATTATGTCATATTCCGCTACACCGCCGAAGAGCATTCAAGAACATTCAAGCATCAAAGACGGATCCGAATATCAAGTTCTTCATCAAAAAGACTCCGCGAAGTTTACTTTGGTAAGGATTTGTTTTAAATACCTTAACTTTCCACTTAGAGCTTTTGGAATATTTTTACAAAATATTTTCTAAGTGTTGGAGCGGACTTTTTCGTCAAAATTTGAGAATGAGTATTTTTTCTAAGTCATGAAGCGTACCTCAATTTTGATGCCCGTGTCATTCAAGAGAGATAGCTATCTCGTTCGAGCGACTTATGGATGTCGCGCGATGTCGTTTGAACGACATCTGTACGTCGTTCGCACGAGATCCTGATCTCGTTCGAACGAGCTCGTATACCGAAACGGTGCATTTTTGTATAAATACTCATTAAATGATTTCGTTTTGATTAAGAAGTCCCAGTATTTTGAAAGACAGAAAACTGCAAAACTGTAGAATCCTTTTGACTTCTTCTTTTAAGGTTTAATCCCTTTTTGTTTTCAATTCACAAAAATCCCATATGCTTTAGTGAATTGTTTTGGTGTTCAAGAATAATACTTTGCTTTTGTTGAACCTCTGTAGAGAAGGCATCTCCATATTTGATCGGTGGATACCGAGCGTAGTCATTTTGCGTGTGGATGAGCCGAAGATGATGAACCAACACCTGGAGGGTATTTTTCTATCTTTCGTATCTTTGAAGGTTTGTTGAAGGCACCATGCATTACACACTTGTGGGGAGATTATCAGGTTGTATGTAAGTCAAAGGTCTTGTGAATTCTTCAAAGTGTTACAAAAGGTTTTACCCGAAAGGAATTTTTTCGTAAATCGGTCGTCTTAATTTTTTCATGCGTGGTTGGAACGATTTATGACATTTAGATGCATGTTTAGGGGCTGAATTTATTTTGTTTAAAAATAGACTCTAATTAAATAAGGTTTACTTGGAAACTTGCGAATTAATTTAAATCGGTACACTACACCAAAATGATAAAATTGTCACCTTTCAGCCAGCCACCCTTGTCATGGTCATTGACCGTGATAAAAAAAAACAAGCGTTTTGTGTCACGGTCATTGACCTTGACACGATCGTAATAAAAAATTGTCACGGTCAGCGACCGTGACAATTCTTTAAATATTTGTCACGGTCAAGGACCTTGACACGACGGTGACAACTTCTTCAGCAAAAATCATTTCCCCTTCTTCCCCCTCCCCCCCCCCCCCCCCCCCCGTCGTTCCCTCCTTTTTACAACTCTCTCTCTCTAGTTTCAGGTTAATTTCTCTCTCTCTCTCTCTCTTCCATTTATATATATGTTTGTGTGTATATATATTTGTGTGTGTATATATATATGTGTATGTGTGTGTGTGTGTGTGTGTGTGTGTGTGTGTGTGTGTGTGTGTGTGTGTATGTGGTGGGTGAGTATGTGGAAAATAGGGGGTTGTTATATTAGAGGCAAAACATTGATGATTATGTATATAAAATTAGCCTTGTATGGGTATAAGCTAATTTAGATTAATATTGATGATTATGTATATAAATATTAACTCATTTTCATTCGAATTAGACAATTCACATGTTAATATGTTGTTGCTTAACCTATACTTTTGTCTTAGGTTAGATATCGTTCATGAACTTTAGAATATTAGTGTTATCGACTTAATTCCACATTGAAGATATTTGTACTTGTATATTTGTGTCTAATTTTAATTTCAAAGGGAAGATTACGATATTTTAACTATGGCTAAAGATAAAAAATAATTCGTTGTGATTTTATTTCTAAGTGATTCTAGAATTTTTATTCTTGGAGTTAAAGAAATCAATGCATTCTTTCTGTTGAAAGATATTTATTTTTTAATAATGCAGGTTATTTTCAACTTTCCTTCACCATTAAAACATTAAATTGCTAGCATTTTTCTCCTACCAATTTTTTTCATCGTGGATGTCGCCAAATTCTTAGTAGATTAGTATTTAACAAACAAAAGCGAAAGAACCATTATTGTTCACTAAATGTTGACAAAAGTCTTACTAAAAATGTAAACATTTATATTATATATAAATTGGCTCTCTCATGTATGAAAACATTTGAGTCTATCAAGTTAAATAGACTTGGTTCGTTATGAGTGAGACACAATCTAGTTTAGGTCAGATGAACCTCAAGGACTAAAGATTGAAGATCATGCACTATCTCTCATTGGAGCCTTCCATGATTGAATATAAGGACTATATCTTTTTGATAAGTTTGATATAATATTGGCTAATTGCACACACTAAGATGTTTTTTAAATTGAGAGAATTTTTTCATAAAATGTGTTTTAAAAACCTTTTGAAGTATTGAAGAATTTTTTTGAGTTGTGTATTTACCTTTTGAAGTATTGGGATCTGGGAACAAGTTTTAAAAATAATTTTAGAATTTTTTATTTTGAGGCATTCGAACGGACATAATATATAACATATATTCCATGCTTTACATCTATTCCGGCATATATAATATATATAATAATAAACAAAACCTCTTAAAAATAATATATAACATCATCCCATTGTAACATATATAACATACAATAATGGTAATAATAAGTTTTTCAAATATAAGTAAAATCTCTCTACACAATCAACAATTCTAACATCATCTCCACCAACATAAATCAAAGTTACTTCAATCAAAACATTAATGGTAATAATAAGTTTTTCAAATATTTCAATCGTCCCAATAGAAAAAATACATAAAAACCCATCTACTCCTAACATAAAATGATATCACCGAAGTAAACCTGCGATCTTGAAGCATATGACCTCCAACAAAATGATTTCAATGATTTTTTTTGTCCAAAAAATATTTTCACTTGCAATAAGATTTATTAAGTGTCAATTTCCTTAAACAAAGATGAATTTTTTTTAATAGTTCCAATAGATGACATAAAATCTTGATACATGTATCCACGTTAGATGTTTTCAACTAATTTAGACATATTTATGTGTGTATGTGTATATGTGTGTATATATGTGTGCGGTGGTGTGTGGTGGGGGAGGGGGGGTGTACGTGTACATGTGCGTGTGTGTGGTGGAGGTGGGGGGAGGGGGTTGGGGCAAGGATGGGGGGTGGGGTAGGGGTGTGTGTCTATGTGTACTAATAACATTTTTTTATCTGTACTAATAACATTTTTTTACAGCAAATGCCCCCTTCAGGTATTAAGGTGAAGATGATGATGCTATTTATGATGATGTCGTCTGGGCTCGGTGGTAGCGGAGGCGACGACGGCTCCTCGGCCCCTAGGCTCCCCAAATATGGCAAATTTGGGATTACCATCGAGAACAAATCGGAGTTATTAGCGAGATCCCTCGAGCTGCTAAAGACGGTCATCGAACAAATCGGAGCTATGAGTTGGAAGGAGGTGTCATATGAGCTCAAGTTAGCTATTTGGGCGGCACTACAGGTAATATATTTATATTTATATGAATATTTCAATTTCAATTTCAATTTCAATTTCGATTTCAATTTCATTTTATATTTATATTTATATTTATTCGCAACTAACATTGTATTTGTTGGACAGGAACAATTAAACTTGGATCCAAAGCTACGCGATTCCGTCTTGGAGCAGTTGAGGGAGCAACACAAGACGTGGAAGAAAAATATGCGGACACGGTACTTTGGAAAAACTCGAGAGTCCATTATCCAATGGTGTGGATCCGTCCCGCCTAAGGAACCGATCTCATTGGCACAATGGCAAAAGTTCATTGACAATGAGATCGAGGATTGACAATTGGCATCTCGCCAATCGGGGAGGGAAAATCGGGCAAAAAAGACGGACGTGCACTACTCCGGCCGGACGTCATACGCCGAGGTGGAGCATAGGATGAAGGTAAGATTTAATTTTTCTATAACTACAGAAATATATTATTCTTCATTATTTTACTTTGCGGGGCCGATACTAATTTTACTTTATTTTATTTCAGGGGGTAGGGAGTGGCCCAGGGGGTAAGCCACATAGGCTCGATACTTATGTGGCTATTCGGACGAAGAAGGGGAAGGACAAGGAGGTGTCCCCGAGCGTCACGGCAACGATTGTAAGTAATCCGACAGTTTAATTTTTGTTAATTACGTTATAATTTTTTAGTTTACTTATTTTACTAATCATGTGATTTTTGTCGTTTCAGGCAAAGCTTAAGGAAGTGCATGAGTCGCAGTCTGATGCCGACAAGGCGTCTTTGTCCACAGACGCACTCAGCCAAGTGCTTGGCTCTGATCGCAATGGGAGGACAAGGGGGTGAGCTCACGGGTGGCCAAATCTAGGATCATCGGATTGGAGACGAGCGACACCGGGTTGGCTTGAACGGGGGATTCACATGACGCGAAGCTGTCCCATTTGGAGGCGACGGTCCAAGATATGTACTCATTCATGAAGCGTACGTTGGGCGGAGACCGTAAGGGGAAAGGAGAGGAGGAGGAGGAGGTGAGGGAGAACGAGGCGGAGGATGACGAGGATGTGGACCTCGCTGCTTCATCACCGACACGTACGTACTTCGATGATCCACTTCCTTATTTGGCTCCCTTCCCAAGACCGATGTCGATAATTGGTTGGCTGAGCGTGTTCATATTGGACGTATTTGATGGCCAGCAGATAGGGCGGGGGTTGAGGGACCCTAATATCGTCCAGGGTGGAATAGTTCATGGACGTGTTCTTCAAGAGATCGAGTCCAAAGTGCTCGTCACGCATGTGATACCCGGGAAGGAGAACTCCCTATTGTGGTTGCGCGAACAATGCGGCACGATGTATATTAGTGGGTGTGTCAATTCGTATATCATGTGGCCTACTCACCTCCTCACATTTAACCCAGACATGTAGTGACATTATTTTTAAGTTGGTACATTTTAATTATATTTGGATTATATCGTCATGTATATTGTTTCTATTTTGAATATATATTTGCGTTATCTTTAGTTTGTTTGGATATATGATGTTTAAACAGGTACAACGTTGCTATAACAGGTACAAATATACTGCTGGGCAGTGGCAGTGGCAGTGGCCATAGTGCCCAGCATATTTTTTTTAAATTCTGCCCAGAATTATCACGGTCATTGACCGTGACAAGTCCTTGACAAATATGGTTGTCACGAACTTGTCAGGGTCAATGACCGTGACAATTTTTTTAAAAAAGGGTCAAGGCTTTGTCACGGTTATGAACCGTGACTAAACTTGTCATGGGCTATGACCGTGACACAACCGTGACATTTCTAACGAACTTCTCAAGGTCAATGACTGTGACACGTCCGTGACAAAAAAAGTTATCTCGCCCCGAATTGTTACGGCCATTGACCTTGACAAGTCCAACTTGTCAAGGTCAATGACCGTGACAATTAGGCAGATTTGGTGTAGTGGTATCACACATCGTATTTATACATTTTATAGGGGCCTCATAAAGGATCCTCGCCAAGCAGTGCAACTAGGGGAAGAGATACAGAATAAGGAAGTGGATCGTGGGAAGGAGGAAGAGTGTTTGCGATGACGCTGCAGGATGCCCATGCTATACCGGAAGTAGTTACAGATAAACTTTCTATTGCAAACAAAGATTTATATGCACTTATTGATCTTGGATCTACGCATTCATTTGTGGCATTACATATTATTTCATATATGGGTAGACCATGTTCATTTCTCAATTGTGCCTTATATATTTCTACCCCATTGGAAAGTGTAATTATGGTGGAGCATGTTTATAAAGATTGTGTCTTACGAATGGGGGAACGAGATTTATATGTTGATTTGATAACGTTGGCCATTCGAGAATTTGATACTATTTTGGGGATGGGTTGGTTATCATCGTATCATGCTTTCATTAATTATTTTCGAAAAGAAGTTAAATTTCATCTGCCTGGTGAACCCGAGTTCCAGTTTACAGGGGAAAGGAACGTTGTTCCTAATTGTCTTATAACAACAGTTAAGAGCAAGAGATTGTTGAGTAAAGGTTGTACAGGGTATTTAGCTTATGTTCTTTATACTAGTAAAGAGACAATTAAAATTCAAGATACACCAGTGGTTAGAGAATTTTCTGATGTCTTCCTAGAGGAATTGCCAGGATTGCCAGCCAATAGGGAAGTAGAGTTTTCCATTGAATTAATTCCAGGTACTGGTCCAATTTTCCTTGCTCTATATAGAATGGCACCGAAAGAGTTGAAAGAATTGAAAGTGCAATTACAAGCTCTGATAAGAAAAGGTTTCATTCGGCCTAGTGTTTCGCCATGGGGAGCCCCAGTGTTATTTGTGAAAAAGAAAGATGGGACAATGCGATTATGTATTGATTATCGACAATTGAATATGGTGACCATTGGAAACAAGTACCCTCTACCTCGTACCGATGATTTATTTGATCAATTAAAAGGGACACAGTATTTTCTAAGATTGATTTGAGATCGGGTTACCACTAATTAAAAGTAAAGGATAGTGATATTTCCAAAACAGCTTTTCGGACTCGATATGGGCACTATGAGTTTTTGGTGATGCCATTTGGATTGACTAATGCTCCAGCAGTTTTTATGGACTTGATGAACCAAGTATTCCACCCTTTCATTGATTCATTTGTGATTGTATTCATAGACGATGTGTTGATTTACTCGCATAGCATGGAGGAAAAAAAGGAAAAATTTGAGACTTGTATTGCAGATTTTGAGAGAGAAGAAATTATTTGCTAAATTCAGCAAGTGTCAGTTTTGGTTGAATAAAATTGTGTTTTTAGGGCACGTTGTCTCGGGAAATGGGATATATGTTGATCCAAAGAAGGTAGAAGCGATCATTGAATGGGAGAGTCCTAAGAATGTGACAGAATTTAGGAGTTTTCTAGGATTGACAGGTTACTATCGCAGATTCATTAAGAGATTTTCAGCAATAGCGTTACCATTGGCAAAGTTGACCCGTAAAGAAGGGAAGTTTGTGTGGGATGAAGAATGCGAAAGGAGTTTAAAAGAATTAAAAAAGCGGTTGGTTTCAGCTCCTATACTTACTATTCCGTGTAGGAATAAGTCTTTCGTAATTTATACAGATGCTTCATTTCAGGGGTTAGGATGTGTTCTTATGCAGAATGGGAAGGTAATAGAATATGCTTCCAAACAATTAAAGACACATAAACGAAACTACCCTACGCATGATTTGGAGTTAGCAGCTATTGTTTTTGCTTTGAAGTTATAGAGACATTACTTGTATGGAGAAACTTGTGAGATATATACGAATCATCAAAGCTTGAAATACTTGTTTACACAAAAAGAACTGAATTTGAGACAAAGATGTTGGATAGAGCTGATTAAAGACTATGATTTTACCATTCATCATCATCCTGGTAAGTTCAATGTAGTAGCAGATGCTTTGAGTCAAAAATCATCGGGGATTCTAGGTTGTATACAGTGTGCACGTGTGGTAAATATCCTTGACTTGGCATCGATGGGTGTTGAATTAAGGTTTTTAAAAAGGGGAGGCTTATTAGCACATATCACAGTGAGACCTTTATTGGCAGAACGCATAATAAATTTGCAGATCAGTGATCCATTCCTTGAAATGAAGAAACGAGATGTCCTGGATGGTAAAGAGAGTGACTTTGAGATTAAGAATGATGAATCATTGTGTTATAAAAATAGGATTTGTGTACCGAATGATCCACCCTTAAAGAAGGATATATTAAAAGAGGCACATAGTTCTATTTACTCTATGCATCCGGGAAGTACCAAAATGTACAGAGATTTGAAAGAGTATTACTGGTGGAATAATATGAAACGTGAGATTGCAGAGTTCATAGCCAAATGTTTAGTATGCCAGCAAGTAGGGGTGGCCATAGGCCCGAGGCCCACCAAGCCCGCCCAACCCGCCCAATAAAAAAATTGGGCTTGGGTAATGTGAATAGGCCCGCAAAGCGGGTTTGGTAAAATTTTATAGGCCCGATTTTTTTACGGGCGAGCTTGGGCATGAATTCTTAAGCCCATTAAGGTCCGGTCCGGTCCGAATCCCGATATATATATATATATATATATATATATATATATATATATATATATATATATATATATATATATATATATATATATATGTATGTATGTATTAATTTGTTATTAAAGTTTGAGATTACAATATTATAATTAAATATATAAAGTGGAAACTTTTACAAATATATAAACTTATGCCTAAGGCTAAGGCTAATGGGTTAAAAACACACGCCTCTCTCTCTCATTTATAAAAAACACACGCCTCTCTCATTTATCAAGCAAAAAACCCTAATGGGTTAGCGCAGTCGTCATCCCCTCTCTCTCTCTCTAATTCTTTTCTTCTTCGATCTCAACCCGCCTCTATCTTCGATCTCTACCCGCCATGGATACAATAAATACGCGAGAAGGAGTACAAATCGGCAAGCGTCGTAAGTCTTGTTGATTTATCTACCCGCCATCGATCTCTATCGCATTTATTTTTGTTGATTTATGTTTCATTTATGTACGATTTATGTACGATTTATGTACGATTTATGTTCGAATATTTGAGATTGAGGTTTTATTTATGTTTATTTATGGTCGATTGGGGTTTTATTTATGGTCGATTGGGGTTTGATTTTTGTACAAATTGTGGTTTGATTTTTGTACAGATTTTCGTTGATTTATGGTCGATTGGGGTTTGATTTTTGTACAGATTTTTTAGTTATACAAGTCTATTTTGTTAGTTATACAGATTTTTAGTTATACAGATTTTTGTTAGTTATACAGATTTTTAGATTTTTAGTTATACAAATTTTTGTACAGATGCTTTTTTAGTTACACAAGTCTTTGTGTTGTTAGTTATACAAGTCTCTGTGTTGTTATGTAAACGTATACAGATGCTTTTTTATTTGTTGTCATTTACAGATGATTTTTGTTGTCATATACAGATGATTTTTGTTATCATATACAGATGCTTATTTATTTATTTGTATGTTCTGTAATTGTTATGTTAACAGCTAGGGATGATGATGGAGGTAAAGACACGGAAAATAAATCGAAAACAACATCAAGAGTTTGGTTGCATTTTGATAAGCTACCTGCTGAAGACAAGAAGGATATTAAGGCGCAATGTAAGTATTGTAAAGCTCTTTTTGTTGCTGCTTCAAAAAATGGAACATCACACTTGATACGTCACATTGATAAAAAAAAGGTTTGGGTCGTGCTAATGAAGATATACGACAGTTAATGGTCGATACTGAACAATTACCTGATGGTAAGACTTCTATAGTAACCTGGAAATTTGATCAAGAAAAAATTCGTAGGGAAATTAGTTTGATGATTGTGTATGATGAACGTCCATTTAAAATTGTTGAATCGTATGGTTTTAGGCGTGCCATGGCTGCTGCGTGTCCCCAATTTAAGATGGTGGGTCGTAAAACCATTAAGAGGGATATCATGTCTTTATATGCTAAAGAGAAATTAAAAATTCATGATACTTTGTCAAAGGTAAAAAGTTGCATTTGCTTAACTTCGGATACATGGTCGTCCATTAGAGAGGATCATTTTGTATGTGTTACTGCCCATTTTATTGATTTTGATTAGAAGTTGCAAAAAAGAATTTTACGGTTTAAATATCTCCCGCCTCCATATGATGGTCTGTCCAATTGTGACTCAGTTGCATCATGCATCGTTAATTGGAATATAGAGAATAAGGTCTTTAGTATCACTTTAGATAATGCAAGTGCTAATGATGTTGTGGCATCAACTCTTAAAATCCGTTTGTTAGGAAAAAGATTTATTCCTTATGGTGGTTCATTTTTTCATGTCCGATGTTGTGCTCACATACTAAATCTTATTGTGCAAGCGGGTATGAATCTCATCGATGATTCTATTAGTAAACTTCGTCTTAGTATCAAGTATGTGAAGCGGTCCGGTTTGAGAAGGAAAAATTTTGAGAACATGGCTTCTAGTTTTAATTTAAATAGTGGAAGAAAATTGAAAACTGATTGTCCAACTACGTGGAATGCTATATATGACATGACTGATTGTGCTATTTATTATAAAGAAGTGTTTTTGCATTTGGGTAGGAGAGATTCTAATTTCACAACGAAATTATCTTAGGACGAATGGGAAAAGGTGAACGTGATGCACAAATTTTTGAAACCTTTTTATGAGGTTACATGCATGTTTTCAGGAATAAAATATCCTACTGCAAATATATATTTTAGATGTGTGTGGAGGATTCATTCCCGCTTGTTAGATGTTATAAGGGGTCCACACAACTTTATGACGGATATGGTGAAGGAAATGCAAGAAAAATTTGATAAATATTGGTACGAGTATAGCTTGATTTTGTCATGTGCTGCTATTTTAAATCCTCGATATAAGGTCAAATTTGTGGAGTATTGCTACACTAAGATATATGGTAGTGGCCCTAGTGGGGCTGAATATCATATTAATATAATTGTTAGCACTCTCTATATTTTGTTTAATGAGTACATACAAAAATCATCACCCAGCCATTCTATGACTAATCGATTGTCTAGTGATAGTATTGGCGGGGAAAGCGAAGGGTTTGAGGATTATGATTCGTTTCAAGGTACAAGGTGTAGGTTGCACACAGAGAAGTCTCAACTTGATCTTTATTTGGAAGAGCCAAGCTTTGATATTAATAATGAGTTAGATATTTTGGAGTATTGGCGTTCTTCTTCCCAAAGATACCCCGACCTTGCCAACATGGCCCGTGATATCCTGTTTATTCCGGTCACTTCTGTTGCATCTGAATCAGCTTTTAGCACGGGACGTCGAGTGTTAAGCCGTTTTCGAAGTTCTTTGCATTCAAACATGGTAGAAGCTTTGATATGTTTCCAAGATTGGATGAGAGCAAGAGACAAAAGTGGTATTTATTCTTTTTTTAATTCTGTTTTTATTAATTCTGCATTTAGTATTAAACTTATTTCTGTTTTTATTAATTATGTTTTAATTTATTGCATAGGAAAATCAATAAAGTTAAATGAAGATGAAGATGAAGATTCGAGCTCTGACGATGACGGTAATATGATTGATGAAGAAGATCTCTAACATTATTGGGTTTTTATTCTGGTAAGGAGCTTTAATTTTTTACGCACATGACAACGGCTTAATTTTTTAATATGTATTGATTTTATTTCACTTTTTCATGTTTCAGGTCGAAGGTTGTTTTCGGTCTTAGTTGGCTTGATGTGGAAGACCTGCTTTAATATGTAGTTGGCTTGATGTGGAAGACTTGCTTTTTTTTTAGTGTTGTTGTTTCCTGCTGTTAGTGTTGTTATTGTTGGTGGTGAATGATGTATGATATGAATATTGGTGAATGTTACAAAAGCAGATCTAGTGGGTTTTTCATTTATTCAAAGTAAGGTCTTTGATTTAACAAAAGAAAAAGTAGGTAGGTCTTTAACAAAAATAGATTTTTTTATTTAAATGTGATGAATTTAATTTTATAAAAAAAGATATAATTAATTAAACAGTTTTTTTAATTTAAAAAACAGATTTAATTAAAAAACAGATTTTTTAATTTAAAAAACAGATTTAATTAACAAAACAGATTTAAAACACAGATATTTTTATTTAAATGAAACAGCATCCGGGCTTGGCAAACGAGGCTGGTTAAAGTGCTTTCAAATTTTGGCGGGCTTGGGATTATATAGTAAGGTCCATTTCGGGCCTGGACGGGCTTGGGTTAGCTCGTATTTTAATAAGCCCGGCCCGAGCCCGATCGGGCCTGCCCAAGCCCGGACCATGGCCACCCCTACCAGCAAGTAAAGGCGGAGCATCAGAAGCCGACGGGATTATTACAGTCATTGCCTATTCCGAATTGGAAGTGGGAACATATAACGATGGACCCCGGTTACCAAAGGGGCATAATTCTATTTGGGTGATTGTAGACCATTTGACGAAGTCAGCACATTTTCTTCCAGTTAAGACCACCTACACTGTTGACAAGTATGCACGTATGTACGTTGATGAGATTATCCGTTTACATGGGGCACCAGTGTCAATTGTATTAGATAGAGATCTAACGTTCACTTCTAAGTTTTGGCCTCGTTTATAGAATGCCATGGGCACAAGTTTGAAGTTCAGCACTGCGTTTCATCCACAAATCGATGGGCAATCTGAAAGGACGATTCAAATATTAGAAAACATGTTACGAACTTGTGTATTTGACTTCAAAGGTAGTTGGGATGATTATTTTTTATTGATGGAATTCTCGTATAATAATAGTTATTAGTCCATCATTGGTATGGCTCCTTATGAAGCTTTATATGAGAGGAGATGTAGAACGCCTTTGTGTTGGGATGAAGTAGGTGAAAGGAAACTTTTGGGTCCTGAGTTGATAGATATGACAACAGAAAAGATTAAAATGATTCGAAAACGGATAAAGATAGCGCAAAGCAGGCAAAAATTTTATGCAGATAAAAGGAAGTATCCATTGAAATTTCAGAAGGGAGATTTTCTATTCCTACGTATTTCACCATGGAAAGGCGTCATGAGATTTGGAAAAAGGGAAAAACTAAGTCCAAGATACATTGGACCATACGAAGTGCTGGAAAGAATTGGGACCCTGGCATATAGATTAGCATTACCTCCAGATTTATCTTGTTTACATGATGTGTTTCACGTATCTATGCTTCGTAAGTATTTGGTGGATCCATCTCATCAGTTGAAAACTCAACCAATTGAACTGAAGGAAGACTTGTCGTACATCGAGGAACCATTGGAAATTATTAATCGTAAGGAGTATGTATTGAGGAATAAAGTTATTCCCTTTGTAAAAGTTATGTGGATGAGCCTTGTAGTTAAAGAAACAACTTGGAAAATGGAGGATCGCATGAAGAAACAGTATCCCCATTTGTTTGGTAAGTGACCTTTATATTAAATGTCGGGGATGAAATTTTCTAAGGGGGAGAAGTTGTGACAACCCGGATATAATTATGATAAATTATATTTAAATCATGCTTATCTTATGTGATATGAATAATGTGTTATCAGTATATCTAATGTTAAGTGATTATGTTTGGTCTAATCCTACTTTCATAAATCGTGAAATGTCGAGTTATGTACAAACACAAAATTTTGTTATTTTCGATAGACATGTTCATGTTTAAGACTAGTTTTGACCCTTATAACATTACAATTGACTTGAGGTGAAAACTAGATAGTTGTATACATGTGAGTTAGGGTTGTAAGACAATAAACGGTGCATCAAACTGATGTTCGAGTAAGAAGTTAGGTCAAATTTACGAATAAAGGGCAAATCTACACATTTCATTTAAGTGGTAAATTGTCTTTTAGTAAGCCAAATGGTTTAATTTGATTGGATGGAAAGGAGGCATGCCTTTTCCGACCTAAAACTCTTCTTCTAACCTATTTCTTCAACAAATAAGTCCCTAGGTTCAGTTTTAAATGTTATTAGCTTGAGGAAAGAGAAGTAGAGGTTAAGGAAGAAAGGGTTACAAGAAAAATCTAGGAAAAAATTTCCAAGAAAATCCTTAAGGTATTTCTAAGGTAAAATTATGTGTTAATATTGTTTTAATCTTGTATTATACTTATTTCCAAGTATATAAATCGTGAATTACTGATTAAAATTCCATCATCCTTTGTGATAATATGTATTGGTTCATATGTGAGATAAGTGTATTTATAGGTCATATTGAGTTGTAAAGAAATGGTCATAACTTGCTCTAGGAAGCTTGAAAAATTACACCGTCACTCGTACTGGAAAGTATATTCATATATGTTTTCATATTGATAAGGTTGGACACCTGTATTTATACAATTTAGGAATATAGTATGGTTGAGTATAGAGGATAATAAATTGAGGCCATACTGGATAACCCATAAAATAATATTGTTATCTCCTCTTTTCAGAGAGTATTTTGAGCACATGTTTCACGTGTGTATACATTGAGAAGTATGCTTTCATATTTACTTGGGTTTATTTAAAAATCCCTTATGAGGTATTTCCTACAGTTGAATGTTCATAACTTTATCAACATGTGTACCATTATTTTATCTTTACACATGTTTCATGGAATGTGACTTAAGTGGAATTATATTGTTGTTGTATAGTCATGGAAAGTTACACAATTATGTTAGGATAATACTTATGATTGAGATTCAATACCGATTTAGTTAGATTGACAGGTGTAAGATCTAATCAACCGAGTTCAGCTCCTCCTGAAGGAAACGTGAATACGTAGTTGACAACCCAAGGTGAGTGTACTCACTGGAAAGAGATATGTGTATCATGTTATTGATATGATCAGAATATAATGAATATGATTGTTCATTTCGATTTATCGAAATGGGAACGAGTTACTTAAACTACTTCTTTCACTAAAACAATAAAACAATAAAAGAATAGGTACGAGTTACAAACAACAAACTTAACAATTAAAGAAGAATGATCTAGCTATTATCCCACACGACCAAGTCTACACTGGTTGCTTATTCAGTTCTCTCTTTAACTTGTCCTCACTTGTTTTTGCGTTCTTCACTTCCACGCCTCCCCTCTAACTTCTTTAAGCGCAGGTTGGCTCATGGCCTATTATTTACTTTCTAGTGAAGTGTGTGTGATGCAACAGAATATATATCACCTATATCTTTGCAAGTCTTGTGTTATTCAAATCAAGTCATCTTGACTTTGAATACACTTTTGAAAAATTTCTTTTCTCTTTCTTTAAATCTCGAACACTAGACTTGTTCAGATATTACACAAACATGTGTCTACGTGAATACAAAGTGAGTGATATGTGAGTGATATGAGATGCAAACAATTTCAGAAAATCACTTAAACAATCAAGCAATCAAGTTCACACAGATATATTCTAGACTGAACAGAAATAAAACATATCAAGCATACAGTCAGAAATAATACAAATTGTTTATAACTATTTTAGATTAAAATGATTTAATCTAGTTTAGTTCAAGTTCCAATCAGTCTGAACAGTTCAGGTTCTTGATTAGGTCCAGTATGTTCTTGTTCTCAGTCCAAGTCCTTGGTCAAATACACAGGTATAAATTTGTTTAGTCCAAGGTCATATATCCAGTATCAGGTAGTTCTGTTCCGGTTCACAACTCGTATTAGGTTTAAATCTCTAAACCTAGAATCAGTTGTACTTTAGTGTAAATCAGATTTCCAGAAGAATCAATTTAAAACAAAGTGTTTTAAATGAAGTAAGATCACTACCAGTTCTAGTGTGTGTAGTGTTTATAAAGATAATCCAGCACAATACTTACATAAACACTTTAGATCTAGCACATAACAAATCTGAAATTACAAGAAAACAAGAACAATGATAGAGAGACTTACAAAACGATTTTTCAGAATGAAAAATCAACTGCTTTGGAAATGCAGAATTTCAGAGATTAGAAACCTTCCATTCTTGAATCCACAAAATGTCTTGAAGACTCAGCAATGTTTTGTAAAGAATACACAAAAGATTTCTTTAAAAATATTGGTGTTTAATCTCTCTCTCTCAGAATTAATTTTGGCAGAATTTATGCTCAAAAACGAATTTTCTCGGGTTGAAAAAATGAAGACACAATGTCTCTATTTATAGAGTGCACAGGTGTGTGCTGATAGGTGTAAAAAGATTCACACGGATTGACAAAGAATACACACCAGCCACTGATAAAAAATAGATCTAAGGGCTCACAAAGAAACACAAGGTGTAGTGTTAAAAATGTGACACGTATAAAGCAAGCTGTAACAAACTAACAGACTAATAAACAAAACGTTTATTAAAACACAATCGTTTTGATCAGATTGCAAAGCCAGCTGTATTAAACTGCGTAACAACAACGCTCCAAAATATTACCGTTACACCAACAATAAAACTGCGTCGTTTTAAATGAAAATCCAAAAACCATTTCCGGTTTTGCAGAATACCGTGGGCGGTAAAAAAATAGTCCGACGTCGTCGTTTCAAAAAAAATGAAACCAGTTTTGATTTTGAAAACAAAACCGTGAAGGGCATAGGATGCCACGTCGTCGTTTAACAAAAATTAAACCGAATTTATTCATTAAAAAAAAATACAAAATCGTGACAGCACAGAAAGGGTCAAATCTGCAACAGATTATGGGGAACACGCCATTGTCTAGGGGCTATAACCTGCCTGGGTCAAGTCGTGCACAGTAATTAAGCAAGCCAACAATTAAGGCTGTGTTGTCAATTCTGTAGCAGGCGCTACAGTGCCTTCTCGGCCAACTCAAACCGAAACAAGGGGTCAGGACTTATATATAAATATAATATATAAACATACTAACATATCTATATAATATCACACATGCATCAGGTATATATAAATAAACATACACGCATACAAACATATATAATATTATATACACGCACATTAATATTTAAAATAAAAAAAAATATCTTTAACTTCAAATATTTTATTCCGAAAATTTTATTAAAAGAAATATTTTGCGTCAAAATTTTATTTTCACAAAAATATTTATTTTTATAAAAGCTTCAAATTAAAATATTGAACTCAAAAAAACTTTAAAATGACGAAACAAAATATATTATCATAAGATATGATAAAAATGCAAAATGCAACGGTGTTGTGTCCTATGTGACAGAAATTCCTATGAGCCATAAGTTTACCTTTTTCTGAGATGGCGGACTGAATGGAGATCACATTTGATGTAGATGGACAAAGAGAGCTTGGAGTCGATATGGGGACACGCAATCCTAAATTACAAAAATATTTTGTCAAAATTCTAATCCAACTAGATGAAGTCCTATATAGCTAAAGCACGAAAAGGAAATCCTAGGTGTGCTCTATATAGGGCCTTCAAACTCCCCCATTGGACTAATTTTGACAAAACCCTTGAGTACATCAAATGATATACTAAGGAAAAATAAATCCTAATACGTCCTATACAAAAGAGTATCTAACTACCCACCCATCCTAGAAAAGAAAAGACACAACTCAATCGGATGCACGGTTAAGAAAACCTGCAAAACATAAATGCACAATCTGCCAAGAAATTAAGTTAGTAGCATATGTTCTACCAAAATATGAAAATGATAGAATTAACTGTGCAGAAATTATAAAACATGATACGTACGAAAAATATCAACAACAAAGGATTAAAATAGGTACTCAATTCTCCCCCATTTTGTCTAAATTAGACAATGGAAAATAAAGAAAAAAATAAGTGTTCATAATCTGCAAAATAAGCGTCTCCTACATTAAACATGGCTTTACGAGATACCGGTTATTAGTAGGTACCTTTATCCTAAAACCTCGGAGATCTAGTATACAGAAAGCAGATTAAACACAACTAATTGTCGAGTACTGTCATACCAATCATATGTCTCAATTTCTCAAACCGGGATTTATCTAACGGTTTAGTGAACAGATCAGCTAGTTGATTTTCAGTAGGAATATGTTCGATTACAAGTTCTTTTGTTTCAACCAATTCTCTAATAAAATGATGTCTTATGTTGATGTGCTTAGTCCTACTATGCTGGACAGGATTTTTGGCAATACAAATGGTACTTTCATTATCACAATAAAGGTGTACTTTGGACTGAATAATACCATAATTTGATAGCATTTGTTTAATCCAAATAAGTTGAGCACAACATGCACCAGCAGCAACATATTCAGATTCAGCAGTCGATAAAGTTACACTAGTTTGCTTTTTTACTAGACCATCCAACGAGATTCTGTCCTAAATAATAGCAACCACCCGAGGTGGAACGACAATCATCCGTGCTACCGCCCCAATCCGCATCCGAGTATCCAATTATCTCACAAGAAGAATCATTTGTATACCAAAGTCCAAACTCAATTGTGCCTTTAACATATTTTAAAATATTTTTAGCACAAGTGAGGTGAGACTCTTTCGGACTGGATTGAAACCGCGCACAAATACAAACAGCATACTGAATATCAGGTCTAGAAGCAGTTAAGTATAATAAACTACCAATTATGCTAGGGTATAATGTGGGATCTACATCCGGGACACTATCGGATTTAGATAATTTAGTTTTAAGGGCCATAGGTGTAAATGAAATTTTAGCATTTTCAAGTCCAAATTTAACAAGTAAATCCTTAGCATATTTGGATTGTGAAATAAAGAGGCCATCACTTTGTTGTTTTATTTGAAGTCCTAGAAAATACTGTAGCTCCCCCATAAGTGACATCTTAAATTCACTACTCATGTCTTTTGAAAACTGTTTAACTTCATTTGGTGAGGTTGACCCAAAAATGATGTCATCTACATAAATTTGAGCAATCAAAACGTCATTTTTATTAGACTTCTTAACAAAAAGAGTTTGGTCAACACCTCCTCTAACAAACCCATGTGAAGATAGAAAAGCAGTCAAACGTTCATACCAAGCACGAGGGGCCTGTTTTAAACCATATAAAGCTTTCTTAAGTCTATAAACATGATTAGGGAGTTTGGGATCTTGGAAACCTTTGGGCTGCTCAACATATACTTCTTCGGAAAGAATACCATTAAGAAAAGCAGATTTTACGTCCATTTGAAAAAGCTTAAATTGTAAGTGACAAGCAACAGCTAGAAGCAATCTCTCTGATTCAAGACGGGTAACCGGGGCAAACGTCTCGTCACAGTCTATTCCTTCTATTTGAGAATAACCCTGTGCTACAAGTCTAGCCTTATTTCGAATGACTATCCCTTTTTCATCGGTCTTGTTTTTTAAAATCCATTTTGTACCAATTACTTTGATATCCTTGGGCCTTGGAACTAAATACCATACGTCATGATCCGTGAATTGAGCTAGCTCCTCTTGCATCGCATCAATCCAATATGAATCATTAAGTGCCTCATTTACTGATTTTGGTTCCACAAGGGATACAAAAGCAGCCATATGAGCTACTTGACGTAATTATTTCTAGTTCTTACGGGCGCACGAATATCACCAACAACTTCGGCGGAGGGATGATCTTTTGAAACCCAGTTAGGCACGGCAAGGGTTGGTGCTGGTAAAGATTCATCTTCTGTCAAAACTGAATCATTTAAAATATTTACATCCAAATCAGTTTCTACAGGTGGATCTTTACTAACAGGTTCAATAGTGCTATCAATTACAACAACATTAATGGACTCTACAATGGATTTGGTTCTTAAGTTGAAAGCTCTTAAAGCTCTACTATTCTGAGAATAGCCAAGAAAAATGGATTTATCGCCTTTGGCTTCAAATTTTGAAAGATTATCACGATCATTGCAAACATAACAAATGGAGCCAAAAGTACGAAAATATTTAACATTGGGCTTTTTGTTGAACCAAAATTCGTAAGGGGTCATTTTGGTATTCTTCCTAAGATATACACGATTGATAATATGAACTGCAGTAAGACAAGCTTCTTCCCAAAAGTATAGAGGTAAATTTTTAGCATGGATAAGGACTCTAGCCATTTCTTGTACAACTCTGTTTTTCCTTTCAACAACTCCATTTTGCTGAGGAGTTTTTGGAGCACTAAACTCATGAGAATAACCATAGGCTCACAATACTCAATGATACCAGTTTCTTTAAACTCACCACCTCTATCACTTCGAATTCGAGTTACTTGGGTGTCTTTCTCATTTTCTATCCGAGTCAGAATTTTCAAGAAATTGTTAAATGTTTCTGACTTAGCTTTCATGAAAGCTACCCAAGTAAATCGAGAAAAATCATCCACAATAACTAGGATATAAGAATTTCCATTCAAACTAACAGTCCTAGTTGGACCCATTAAATCCATGTGAAGAAGTTCAAGAGGTGCCGAGGTGTTAATGTCTTTAACCTTTTTGTGAGGAGATTTGGTGATCTTACCCACTTGACATGGACCACAAACAGCAGAGGGGCATTTCTTTATTTTAGGTAGGCCTCTAACAATGTCTTGTGATGATAACCGATTTAAGGTATCAAAACTGATGTACCCCAACCTATTGTGCCATAGGTCAGTATCATCTAAAAGAGTTACATTACAAGACAAGGAGCCAGAAGCTTTGTAATAGTTATCCGTGGTACGATTGCCTTTTATGTAATTTTCTCCCATATTAGTCAAAACATCACAGGAGGTTTTGGAAAATTTAACTTGGCAACCATTATCACAAAAATGACTGATAGAAAGTAAATTAGCTCTCATTCCTTGAACTAATAACACATCACTAACATTGGGTAAACCTTCTTCATTAAGAGTACCTTTGCCAATGACATGGGAGGTCTTACCATCTCCAAAGGTCACGTTGCCACCTTTATAATGAACAACATCCTTAAGTTTGGTAATATCACCCATCATATGACGCGAGCATCCGCTGTCTAAGTACCAACCAGCACTATGCATCTCACAGCGTAGGGCTGTTAAGACTACAAAAGATTTTAAATTTGAATGTTTTAGCTGGGGTCTTAGATCATCAGATCTGATCCAAGTAGGCACCGTTTTAAATTTGTTTTGTGCAATAATTTTGGATCTGAGAAAGGATTTACCAAATGGTCTTGATTTGTGATTAGTCCAAGTTCTAGGCTTACTAAAATAGTGAAATGATCCATTGCGATTTGAGGTTTTATAACCAAATCTCCCACTTTTGGGGTTAAAGTAAAAATTATCATTTTTCTTTTGAAACTGTTGGCACTCAAAGTTTTGGTGTCCAAAAACATCACAAATAGTGCAGAATTTATTAGATGTAGGAAGGCCAGAATTACATTGTTTTCTAACAAAGCAAGTTTCAAATTTCCTACAAGAATTGGTCATAACATGTCTAGAAAGTCTCTTAGCAGGGGGACAGTATCTAGAAGAGAATGTATCAACAAAATTTTCAATGAAGTAATCAATGTCATTTTCAAAATCATTTTCAATTAAAACTTGCTTTCCTTTGGCCTTTTCATTTGACTTGCTTTCCAACGGAAGAGTAATTTCTTCTTTGGCTTTAACAAAGAGGACTGGTTTGGAAAAATCATTAATTTCCGTAATAGGACCATCATAACCAAACCCTCTTGTATCACCATGATAACGTTGGAAGCAATCAATTCTTCAAGGTCAAAGAATTTTATGTCACGACTACGACACATTATAAAGGCAGTTTCACAAACTTCTTTAGACTTTTCAACTTGCAAAAGTGCAACATTATATTTGTCTTCTAAAGAAGTCAGATTTTCATTTAAAGTCGTAATCTGAATTTTAAATTCAAGTGACTATTTTTCAAAATCAATTTTGACATTGCACATTTCCACAGAATTTTGTTGAGTTATCTTATATTGCTTCTCTAGGGATTCACTAAGCAATTTAACCAAATTCGATAATTCTTGTCTATTCTGCAAAGTCCTGACATACAATTCAGCATAATCATCATAGCCAACAAGATTTTCATGCCCATTAGTGTCCGTGTGTGAATTGTTGCTAACATCAAATTCAACATCATTAATGGCACGTTTAGCATCAAACGGAGCAGTTATTTCAAGCATAGATGGTTGATTAGCTAGTAAAGACTTAGCAGCAGCAATTAAATCAAACACTTCATCAGAATCAGAATTATCTTCAGAATCAGACATTCCAGCAAGATATACATCTCCACAACAGTCATACACTTCTCCTAAAAACGCAAGGTAATTTGATTCAGTTTCAGCTTGGTCTTCATCTGATTCAGAATCAGAGGAATCATCCTAAGTTTTTGTAATGTTTGCCTTGAGCTTTTTAGGATACTTTGACTGTGGTTTGGATCTACATTCAGCAATAAAATGTCCAAGTTTACCACAATTGTGACAAGCCATTTTCGATTTATCAACCTTACTAGTAGAACTATCATGATCAGCCTTTACTTTAGAATTTCTGTTGTGGGGTCGATTGGCCTGACGAGATTGATTATTCTCTTGCATATGTCTTTTAGCAATAGAGTTTCTATGCTTCAAGAGTTTCTTAAATTGAGAAGACATAAGTGCAAGTTGATTGTCAATCTTATCAATGTCATCCGACTCAACATCAGAATCATTATCAGACTCAGATTGTTGCTTAACTACCACATGTTTGTATTTATTAGGACAGGCAGTTTTAAATGCAACTTTAGAAGAATTAGTCAGATCATTCTTAGCATAAGAAGTAAGAGTCTTTCTAAAAGATGTTTCAAGTTCCATAGTTCTCAATTTAGAACTAAGCAATTCAGGCGTAAGAGAAGGATCATCCATTTCTTCAATGATATAACGTTTATGATCAAATCTAGGGGCAAGGGATCTCAAAATCTTAGCACATACTTCTTGATCAGTATACTCAACATCATTAGCATGCAATTGGGTAATAATATCAGTCAAACGCATATAGAAATCATCAAATGGTTCGTTATCTTTCATAACAAGCATATTGTACTGTTGGATAAGCATTTGAGCTTTGCATCTTTTTACCCTAGCATCGCCTTCATGTGCTATTACTAATGTATCCCAAGCATCCTTACTGGTAGTGCAGTGACAAATACGTTTCAGTTCATTTTCACTGACACTCATGAAAATGGCATTCTTACCCTTATTATTGAAATTGCTTATCTTTTTTTTATCAGCATTCAATTCAGTGGTTTTAAGTTTTCTAAAGATAGTGCTGCCTTCTGCTATAGGAGTGGTGGGGTGTTTATAACCATTTTCAATTAAATCCCACACGTCATCTCCTAGTGTGCCTTGAATAAATGCTACCATCCTAATTTTCCAGTATGAAAAATTTGAACCATCAAAAATAGGAGGTCTGCTAAAATTGCCAAGCCTAAGAAGTTGACTTGAATCATCCATTAAAACAAGGTGAAAAGTGTTTAACAAAAGTTTTGAAAACGATCTTTAAAAGTCTAGCTCTGATACCACTTGAGGTGACCCCGAAAATGCGGGTCGGTGCGCAAAGACTTTATATGCGGAAGTAAACTATTGTTGAGTAAACACCTTAAACCTACGAGTTTTTATGAATGATGCCAAGAGGGACCAAATTAAACTTTTACTTAATCTGATTAACTTTTATGAAAATAATTTTAATTTTCAAAGTTAATTAAAGTCCAAAACAGATTCAATTTTTAGGCGAGTTCCTAATTATTTAGTCCTACCTTTTCGTGTGAGGTGAGATGCAAGAAATGTACAACACACGGTATTTATTTAACGTCGCAAAAACCCTTCCCCGGGAAAAACGACGGACTCCCCTAGGAGTCACCTAAACTACTTTCACTAAAACAATAAAAGAATAGGTACGAGTTACAAACAACAAACTTAACAATTAAAGAAGAATGATCTAGCTATTATCCCACACGACCAAGTCTACACTGGTTGCTTATTCAGTTCTCTCTTTAACTTGTCCTCACTTGTTTTTGCGTTCTTCACTTCCACGCCTCCCCTCTAACTTCTTTAAGCGCAGGTTGGCTCAGTGCCTATTATTTACTTTCTAGTGAAGTGTGTGTGATGCAACAGAATATATATCACCTATATCTTTGCAAGTCTTGTGTTATTCAAATCAAGTCATCTTGACTTTGAATACACTTTTGAAAACTTTCTTTTCTCTTTCTTTAAATCTCGAACACTAGACTTGTTCAGATATTACACAAACATGTGTCTACGTGAATACAAAGTGAGTGATATGTGAGTGATATGAGATGCAAACAATTTCAGAAAATCACTTAAACAATCAAGCAATCAAGTTCACACAGATATATTCTAGACTGAACAGAAATAAAACATATCAAGCATACAGTCAGAAATAATACAAACTGTTTATAACTATTTTAGATTAAAATGATTTAATCCAGTTTAGTTCAAGTTCCAATCAGTCTGAACAGTTCAGGTTCTTGATTAGGTCCAGTATGTTCTTGTTCTCAGTCCAAGTCCTTGGTCAAATACACAGGTATAAATTTGTTTAGTCCAAGGTCATATATCCAGTATCAGGTAGTTCTGTTCCGGTTCACAACTCGTATTAGGTTTAAATCTCTAAACCTAGAATCAGTTGTACTTTAGTGTAAATCAGATTTCCAGAAGAATCAATTTAAAACAAAGTGTTTTAAATGAAGTAAGATCACTACCAGTTCTAGTGTGTGTAGTGTTTATAAAGATAATCCAGCACAATACTTACATAAACACTTTAGATCTAGCACATAACAAATCTGAAATTACAAGAAAACAAGAACAATGATAGAGAGACTTACAAAACGATTTTTCAGAATGAAAAATCAACTGCTTTGGAAATGCAGAATTTCAGAGATTAGAAACCTTCCATTCTTGAATCCACAAAATGTCTTGAAGACTCAGCAATGTTTTGTAAAGAATACACAAAAGATTTCTCTAAAAATACTGGTGTTTAATCTCTCTCTCTCAGAATTAATTTTGGCAGAATTTATGCTCAAAAATGAATTTTCTCGGGTTGAAAAAATGAAGACACAATGTCTCTATTTATAGAGTGCACAGGTGTGTGCTGATAGGTGTAAAAAGATTCACACGGATTGACAAAGAATACACACCAGCCACTGATAAAAAATAGATCTAAGGGCTCACAAAGAAACACAAGGTGTAGTGTTAAAAATGTGACACGTATAAAGCAAGCTGTAACAAACTAACAGACTAATAATCAAAACGTTTATTAAAACACAATCGTTTTGATCAGATTGCAAAGCCAGCTGTATTAAACTGCGTAACAACAACGCTCCAAAATATTACCGTTACACCAACAATAAAACTGCGTCGTTTTAAATGAAAATCCAAAAACCATTTCCTGTTTTGCAGAATACCGTGGGCGGTAAAAAACTAGTCCGACGTCGTCGTTTCAAAAAAAATGAAACCAGTTTTGATTTTGAAAACAAAACCGTGAAGGGCATAGGATGCCACGTCGTCGTTTAACAAAAATTAAACCGAATTTATTCATTAAAAAAAAATACAAAATCATGACAGCACAGAAGGGGTCAAATCTGCAACAGATTATGGGGAACACGCCATTGTCTAGGGGCTATAACCTGCCTGGGTCAAGTCGTGCACAGCAATTAAGCAAGTCAACAATTAAGGCTGTGATGTCAATTCTGTAGCAGGCGCTACAGTGCCTTCTCGGCCAACTCAAACAGAAACAAGGGGTCAGGACTTATATATAAATATAATATATAAACATACTAACATATCTATATAATATCACACATGCATCAGGTATATATAAATAAACATACACGCATACAAACATATATAATATTATATACACGCACATTAATATTTAAAATCAAAAAAAATATTTTTAACTTCAAATATTTTATTCCGAAAATTTTATTAAAAGAAATATTTTGCGTCAAAATTTTATTTTCACAAAAATATTTATTTTTATAAAAGCTTCAAATTAAAATATTGAACTCAAAAAAACTTTAAAATGACGAAACAAAATATATTATCATAAGATATGATAAAAATGCAAAATGCAACGGTGTTGTGTCCTATGTGACAGAAATTCCTATGAGCCATAAGTTTACCTTTTTCTGAGATGGCGGACTGAATGGAGATCACATTTGATGTAGATGGACAAAGAGAGCTTGGAGTCGATATGGGGACACGCAATCCTAAATTACAAAAATATTTTGTCAAAATTCTAATCCAACTAGATGAAGTCCTATATAGCTAAAGCACGAAAAGCAAATCCTAGGTGTGCTCTATATAGGGCCTTCAATTTTACCAACATTTCTAGTTATATATTCACTTCGACATGTCCTATCCATTTACAATATTCGTACAATACTTGTGTACCACCGAGCGTGCTGGAAATATGTTTGAGTTATTTTCACTAATTTGATAGTTAATTATGATTGAAAGCGTGCCAAACAAGATTTGTGGTCTTGCCAACTAAGGATTTCAGCTTGGTGAAAATTTACCAGGCGATTGTATTGCGTTTGATACATCAATTAAGAGAACGCGTGCTTCTCTTAGGGAATACTTTGAGGTGAGTGCTAAGTTGTAGTAATTAATAAGGACAAAAATTGTAAATTGCATGAATCAAACAAAGTAAAGCTTTGTAAATAAGATGAAAGAAAATGTGATGAAAGTAAAGATTTATGAGAAAGTAAATTGCGAGTAAAATAAAGATTTGCAAGAACATAACGAAGAACAAATATATAGACAGGAAATTTTAAATAAACTTTGAAAGACAAGATTACAATTACCCTGCAATCTACTTGCGGAATTGAAAGAAATGTTATAGATAAAGAATGAAAAATAAAAAGGAAAGGAAAAAAGAGGATAAATGTAATGTAAATACGTTTTTGGTGATGGAGTCATCTCTTCCTTGTTGGGTTCGTTGCTTATTTAAAGTGTTTCTTTCCCATGCAACATAACTGCTATGGTAACTGTTGGGTAGTTACTCATCCATTTGAGTTTTTTCCGCTTTAGTGCACTAACGCCCCAATTTAAATTGGAGTAAGTTACCACTTTGAGTAACACGTCCCAACTTGTGCCAAGTGTCACACATGTATGCTTCCCGTTATGTGTACTTTATAATATTTCTCGACTATTTTTGTCGATTTAATTATTACGTGAAAACACCCCATTGGTTTGCGTTGACATGGTGCAAACATGTGCTAACTGGATATCTGATTCGAAGGATTTTAAATCCACAAGTGGATATATATTTAGTCTTTGTAGTGATTTAGTCGCTTAAAAATCCTCAAAACAGACTCTTATTTCCAAATCTACCATGGAATTTGAATTTATAGCTTTAGATAAAGTTGGTGAAGAAGTAAAGTGGGTTAGACTTTTTTTAGAAGATATTCCAATGTGGTCAATACATGAGACAATAATCAATTGACAGATCACAAAGTAATATGTATACCAGTAAGTCTCGACATATACGTTAAAGACATAATATCGTAAAATAATTGCTCTCTAATGGAATTATTTTCATTTATTTATATTAACTTTAATGACAATATCGTGGATCCGTTAACTAAAGTTTTGAATAGAGGGCATGTATATCATTTGTCAAGGAGAATGGGATTAAAGCCTACAAAATTAACAGTTGTCTTGATGGTAATGTGATACCCCGACTAATTAAATATCGGGTAGCTACTCCTTTATTAAATCAATACAAAATGCCAAGTTGGTTCAGTTAATAGCATCACTGTCGAAAACATTTTAATGATTACTAACCACCTAGTATTTAAAAAGTAAGTTGTCAAATTTTAAATTAAATCTGATTAACATGCGATAAATGAAATGTAAAAGAATAACATCACCATACACCATAAAGTCTCAATAAAGTAACCAACAAATAATAATAAGTCCGGAGGAAAACTCCTCACAACAATCCCACAAACTGAAATAAATAAAACAGTGTATCCTGAATTAATTACATGCCAAAAATCTGAATAACTGAATTATGAAATGTCTCTAATAGAAATGGGCGACATGCCCTACAAATGATGAAACTGAATATGGAGTCAAGACTAGGAAATGAGGCGTCTACTGTCAAGGCCCTGTAACTTCCACAACAGCTACATCTCGTCACCTGAATAGAATTCCTATGCATGGTGTCCTTGTGGCTGGGCACCTAAAAAGGGTTTTTACAAAAAGTAGATTTGAAAGCAAACGGGTCAGAGCCCGAAAGTGGAGAGTATTTTAAAAACAGCAAGTGCTTTAATAACATTAAAACAATGAATGCAAAATACATGTTAGGACGTGCACTCACATGAAATTCTCACCTCTCGACTAATTGTGCACTCCTAACGTACCGTACCCATCTAAGTGATATACGTATCTAACTAAACCGTCATAAGTTCTAACCTTTCTACTCGATTCACAATATAAATTCCCAATGTTAGCACTTGAATAGATAACTTTACTTAAACTCGGATTCTCAATTATTATCATTACCATTTACTGGAGGTTATCCCCTTATTTATCTTCTCAAGGAGTTACTATAAATTATTCTCATAATTAAACATGACAAGTCTGTTCATTTAACCGTATATCATTCACATCATAAATATACAATACAAGCACCCCGAGACTAAGCTACGGTGCACACATACTCTTCTATCCATCCCGGTACATCACGTACATAAGGATCACGCATTCCGAATCTCTCAGGAATCGTTCTCAGATAACAACAATCACAATCAATGGAGGCGAACACAGTCACATCACATGGGTCACGCACATACCTACGCTCCCACGATCAGCAGTCTTATTAACTTCCCAATAAGTCCTTCTCTGACCTATGTCCTCGAGGTACCAATCTAAATCCGGGCACACAAAGATTAGATGGCCCTAAGCGAACGTAAACCTCCCGTGATAGCAAGTATGGTAGGTATGTCATACACATAAAATCATATACATATACTAAGCATGCACACATCTTAGTAATTACCATAATTTATTTGTGGTATAATTCTCATTCTTATACCAACTTATAATGTTACGCAATTCACATATCCCCGGTTAATACTAACATTTAAATCGTCAATTACTCTCACATCGTAATTAGTCACTCACGTCCTAATCCACAATTTTCATTTGGTTCAAATCACACTTCTATGTTTTACTCCTCAATATATCCCAAATATCCCAACTATCTCAATTAGTCATCAAGGAAATGTTATCTCTACAATTAAACCTGGTTACGGGACATTAGAAATCAAATTAGGCCAAAAAGGCCAAACTGTCAACTCGCTAGAAGTCTCGTTCGAACGAGGCCGTTCGAACGAGAGTTCGTTAGAACGAAGTGGGCATCTAACGAGATCTCGTTCAAATGAAAGGCATCGAACGAACATCCAACTCGTTAGAAGTCAAACTGTCAATTAGAAGCTCGTTCGAACGAGCTCGTTCGAACGACCTGGGCAGGCCTTCTAACGAGGTGACAGTTTCGAGCCCAGAATTCTCCTATCTCGTTTTTCCCAATTTTCTTCACCTCTAATCTCATCCAAACATCATTCCAACAGTAGTTCAAGGTTTCTAATCATTCTTAAACATACTTAGGTCGTATTTTAACACATTCATGGGATAAATCTTCCTATACAACACCTAATTATCAAATCTCCCAAAGTTTTTCCCCAAATCTTATGAGGAAGAACCCTAGAATATAAAATCATAAATTTCCATAAGTAAATCCGTTTTTTGTAACATAAAGAGTAGTAATTCTTTTAGTTCAATCACCCAATAACAATTCTACATGCAAACCTATATCAAAATCTGAATTTATAACTCCAATCTCATGGGTTTTTATAAATCTTCCAATACAATGCGATTATATAATTTTCTAATCATGGAAGAAACATTCGCTTGAAATTAACGTAATTAAACCACTTGCCTTGGATTATTCTCTAAATTTGGTGTTGAATTGATGAAGGTTGCTCTCTCTCCTTTTTCTCCCAAGGTTGAAGGTTGAAGATGAAGGTTAAGGTTTTCTCTTTTGGGAACCTCTCCTAACTTCTCATGAAACTCCCGTAGCCCATTAAGTCATTTAGTGTTGTTAGTGGGTTTAGTGGGTAAAGACTAAATCAGATTTTAACCTCTAATTTTCGTGGGTTTTAATTCCCAAAATTCTGAAATTACCAAACTACCCTTTTGTGTTGCCGGTATGGCCTAAAAATGCCCCGGGACCCAAACTAAACCCTCGGCTAGTGTTTTCTGACTATTTCGACCCTTCCGGACTCGTTGGCGCACTCAAAATGACCATACGATTGATAAAAATAAAATCCACTTTTTAATTAAAATATTTATATTCCTGACGCGACTGTCACACGCGTCCTAACAAAATTTCCAAATTGTCGTATTTCAATTTCACGACAAATTCAATATATTCAATATTCATTATAATCAAATAATACCCATTATAATCAAATACCAACTCACATCTCGTTAGTATTTTATCCAGATTAATTCTCAATTAATTTATATTTAATTTAATTAATCCCATAAATAAATATCGATAAAAATGCGGGGTATTACATACTTCCCCCCTAATAACAGAATTTCGTCCCGAAATTCGGAACTAGAAAGTACCTGGTAAAAACAACTCTGGATAACGTTCGCGCATCTCATCCTCGCTCTTCCAGGTGGACTCCTCGACATTATGATGTCGCCACTGAACACGCACTAACGGAACTATCTTTGACAGCAGTTTCTGCTCACTTCGGTCCAAAATAGTAATCGGCCCCTCCTTGTCGGAGCTATCAGACTGGAGATCGATGTCCTCCAAAGCAATGTGAGAATGATCCAAATCATCTCTAAGATATTTCCTTAGCGAGGAAATATGAAACACATCATGAATCCGATGCAAATGCTCCGATAATCCAAGTCTATAGGTAACAGACCCAATCCGCTCGATGATAGGGAATGGCCCCACATATCTCGGTGCCAACTTCCCCTTCTTCCCAAATCGCGTAATCCCCTTCATAGGAGATACTCTGAGTAAAACTTGGTCCCCACTTGTAACTCCCTGAAGAACCTCTTCGCATCAGCACAGCTCTTCTGTCGATCCTGAGCTACCCGAATGCGACTCCGTATCAATTCTATCCTCGCCGAAGTATCCTGAATCACTTCCGGTCCAAGTAGTTTGTTGTCCCCCACCTCCAACCAACATGCTGGGGAACGACAAGGTCTACCGTACAACGCCTCAAATGGAGCCATGCTAATGGTGAACTGGTAGGAGTTGTTGTAAGCAAACTCCACCAATGGAAAATACTGCTCCCATCCACCCCCAAAATCAATGATGCACATACGCAACATGTCCTCCAACATCTGGTTTGTATGCTCGGTTTGCCCATCGGTCTGCGGGTGATATGCCGTACTCAACCGCAAATTCGTGCCCATGGCCTCCTGAAAACTCTCCCAAAACCGTGAAACAAATATCTTGTCTCGGTCAGACACGATATTTAGGAGCACACCGTGAAGTCTCACTATTTCTGCAATAAAAAGCTAGGCATACTGTCCCGTAGTTTAGTCTGTCCTTACGGGTAGAAAATGAGAAACTTTGGTCAACCTGTCCACAATTACCCAAATGGAGTCGTGACCCCTCTGTGACGTAGGTAACCCCGTGATAAAGTCCATGGAGATGCTCTCCCACATCCACATCGGGACCTCTAATGGCTGTAGAAGTCCTGTCGGTCTCTGATGGTCCACTTTTACCAGCTGACAAGTGGCGCATTTAGAAACAAACACGGCAATATCTCTCTTCATCCCGCTCCACCAATACTGACGTTTCATGTCTTGGTACATTTTGTCCCCGCCGGGATGTACCGCGAACCGTGAGCCGTGCGACTCTGCCATCACTTCGTGTCGCAATTCCTCCCCTTCCGGAACTACCAGTCTCCCATTGAAGCGCAATCCCCCGTCTGAGCTAACGGTATAGGACTCGGCTCCCTCTGCTAGTAATCGAACTATATGTTCCTGACAGAATGAGTCATTTGCCTGTGCATGTACCACCTTCGTGACAATCTGCGGTGTAACAGTCATCACAGACATGAACGATCGGGCCACTGCATCCTGGTGTCCCAACTCCTTCCACTTTGCCTTCCACACCCCTGCCACCTCATCTACTGGCCTACGGCTCAACGCATCTGCTACCACGTTAGCCTTCCCCGGGTGGTATTGGATATCGAACTGATAATCCTTCACAAACTCAAGCCACCTTCGCTGCCGCATATTCAACTCCTTCTGCGTGAATAGGTACTGTAGGGACTTGTGGTCTGTGAACAATCGAAACTTCTCCCCCAAAAGGTAATGTCTCCAAATCCGAAGGGCAAATACAACTGCCGCTAACTCCAAGTCATGGGTGGGGTAATTCTTCTCGTGAGGCTTAAGCTTACGGGAAGCATAAGCTATGGCCTGACTCTCCTGCTGCAATACACCTCCAAGTCCTTGTAAGGACGCATCGGTGTAAACTAGATACTCAACTCCCGGTCTCGGCAATGCTAACACAGGTGATGAGGTCAATTTGTCCTTCAACTCATCGAATGCCAACTGACAGGCATCACTCCAAATAAACGGCACACCCTTACGAGTCAGATGTGTCAAAGGACTCGCTATCTTTGAAAATCCCCGAATAAACCTCATGTAGTATCCTGCTAGGCCCAAGAAACTACGGATCTCAGTCGGTGTCGTGGGATGTCCCCACTCCCTCACCGCGGATACCTTACCCGGATCAACAGATATCCCCCGGTCGGAAATAATATTCCCCAAAAACTGAACCTCCTTCAGCCAAAACCCGCACTTCTCATACTTTGCATACAGCTCGTTCTGGCGTAGCGTCTACAAAACCTGCCTCAAATGCTCGGCGTGCTCCTCCTCTGTCTGGGAGTAAACCAGTATATCATCAATGAAGACAATGACGAACTGATCTAGGAACTCTCTGAATACTCTATTCATCAAGTCCATAAACACGGCTGGAGCATTGGTCAAACCAAAAGGCATAACCCAAAACTCGTAGGAACCATATCTTGTTAAGAAAGCCATCTTCGAGACGTCCTCTTCCCTGATACGCAACAGATGGTATCCCGATCATAAATCAATCTTTGAGAAGAAAGAATCTCCTCTCAACTGGTCGAATAAGTCATCGATTCGGGGCAACGGATACTTATTCCGTATCGTGACCTTATTCAACTCCCGGTAATCCACACACAACCTCAACGATCCATCCCTCTTCTTTACGAATAACACAGGGGCAACCCACGGCGAAGTACTCCTCCGTATAAACCCCTGACCCAACAACTGCTCAATCTGATCCCGTAACTCTCTCATCTCAGCCGAAGCCATACGGTAAGGTGCACGGGCAATAGGTCGAGTGCCCGGCATCAAATCGATCACGAAATCTATCTCTCTACTCGGAGGTAATCCAGGTATATCCTGAAATACATCGGAAAACTCTCGAACAACCGGAATCGAATCAAGTGGTATCACCACTTCTTTAGAGGTCTCTTCCTCTATATAGTACAAATGAGTGGATGATCCTCCCTCAGGACGAGGCATCGCCACCAAAAACATCTCCTGCTCGGGAATGGCAAAGATAATACTCCTACTAAAACAGTCAATCATGGCTCGATACGCAACTAGCCAATCCATACCAATAATGGCATCATACTCGGTCATCTCTAATACTAACATATCAGCGGGTAAAGTAAACCTCCCGATATCTATACCCACACCTCTACAAATAAGGGAAATCACAGAACCCATACTCAACGGTGAATCTACACAAGTAGCGGTGCTCTCTGCGGTGTCTAATAACCCAATAGTGCGTGCAAATCTCATGGCAATGAAACAATGTGTGGCCCCCGTGTCAAATAAAATACGCCCCAGAGTCCCCTGAATAGAGAACATACCCTCAATAGCTGGCGGATTCTGTGGGGCTGCGGCATGCTGAAGCTGATACACTCTCCCATACTGAAGCTGTCCTTGCTGAACTGGGACCGCTGGCACGGGTGGTAGTGCTGCCATCTGTGGTGGTGCTGGGAGGGCGGCGGGAAACATAGTCCTCTGCGGCTCGTGTCGAGCACCCTCCTGCTGCTGCTGTGGGGCCCTGCCCCTATCAGGGCAATCCTGGCGTTTGTGGCCAGTCTTGCCACAAACATAACACTTCCCCGGGAAGTTTTCCCCTCGCTGTCCCTGCTTCCCTCGGCCTTGGTGGCCGTTACCATTCCTCCCCTGGCCATGCTGGCCCTGCTGAAACTGTTGCTGCTGACCGTTCTGACCCTGTTGGCCCTGATGGCCGTTCGGACCTTGATGGCCCTGCCTGAAACCTCCATGTCCACTTCTGAATCCCCCAGATCTGAATCTCTTAGGATCCCCCTGTTGGGAACCCTGGTCACCCTGCCTCTGTCCCTGAGCAGATTGTGCCCCACTGGCACCATTTCCCCCAGTCCTGCCCTGATGGCTGGACTCTCCTGACCTCTTGCTCTCAGCCATGTGAAAGCGATGATCCTGGCAGTGTAACAGTGCAGCGTTAACCACGTCAGAATAAGTGGCCAACGAAAGGTTCCCTAACAAATGCTGACGGATCCTCCATGTCAATCCATCGGTGAACTTCTGGATCTTCTTCTCTTCTGTCGGTATTTCATCCGGAACAATGTTCAGTAAATTAGTGAATTCGGCCTCATACTCGACCACAGTCCTTCCCTCCTGCCTGAGATTCATTAACTTCCTCCTCATTTCCGTGTGAACAGCTGACGGAAAATACTTGCGGTCGAACCGCACCCAAAACTCCTGTATCGTGAGAGTATCTCTCTCCTCCACGGTAGTAATAGACTCCTACCACTGCAATGCAGATCCCACTAGCTTGAAAGTAGCTAGTATCTGCCTCTGAACATCAGTGCACTCATACATCCTCAAGTGCCTCTGAATATCTTTCCTCCACTGACTAGATACCACAACATCGGAGCTACCTGCGAACTCCAGAGGGTGTGCTTTCTGAAAAGCATCACGAACGCGTTCCCAAACAGACGGAAATGCATGTGCCTGAACTGGCGCGGCTACTGGCGCCTGGGGTGGTGCCTGCTGTACAACGACGAGAGCGGTATTTACCGCTTGGGCTACAATGGTTGCAACCTCAACGGCATTCATGGTGCCCTGTACGGGAGCTGGCTGGGGCTCCGGCTGTGCATCCCTAGGAACTCGCTGCGCACGTCGTGGAGGCATCTGAAATGAGAGTAAGTCTATAAGTTCGCAGTTATAAACTTAAAATAGCTGAAGAGCGAAGCATATATAAAGGAATACAACAATCCTAAAATATAGGGCTCTACATCAAAGAAAGCTCAGCGGAAACATAACAAGTCGTACAGATACTAAAGGACACTAGAACATGATGCTCTGATACCACCTGTGACACCCCGACTAATTAAATACCGGGTAGCTACTCCTTTATTAAATCAATACAAAATGTCAAGTTGGTTCAGTTAATAGCATCACTGTCGAAAACATTTTAATGATTACTAACCACCTAGTATTTAAAAAGTAAGTTGTCAAATTTTAAATTAAATCTGATTAACATGCGATAAATGAAATGTAAAAGAATAACATCACCATACACCATAAAGTCTCAATAAAGTAACCAACAAATAATAATAAGTCCGGAGGAAAACTCCTCACAACAATCCCACAAACTGAAATAAATAAAACAGTGTATCCTGAATTAATTACATGCCAAAAATCTGAATAACTGAATTATGAAATGTCTCTAATAGAAATGGGCGACATGCCCTACAAATGATGAAACTGAATATGGAGTCAAGACTAGGAAATGAGGCGTCTACTGTCAAGGCCCTGTAACTTCCACAACAGCTACAGCTCGTCACGTGAATAGAATTCCTATGCATGGTGTCCTTGTGGCTGGGCACCTAAAAAGGGTTTTTACAAAAAGTAGATTTGAAAGCAAATGGGTCAGAGCCCGAAAGTGGAGAGTATTTTAAAAACAGCAAGTGCTTTAATAACATTAAAACAATGAATGCAAAATACATGTTAGGACGTGCACTCACATGAAATTCTCACCTCTCGACTAATTGTGCACTCCTAACGTACCGTACCCATCTAAGTGATATATGTATCTAACTAAACCGTCATAAGTTCTAACCTTTCTACTCGATTCACAATATAAATTCCCAATGTTAGCACTTGAATAGATAACTTTACTTAAACTCGGATTCTCAATTATTAGCATTACCATTTACTGGAGGTTATCCCCTTATTTATCTTCTCAAGGAGTTACTATAAATTATTCTCATAATTAAACATGACAAGTCTGTTCATTTAACCGTATATCATTCACATCATAAATATACAATACAAGCACCCCGAGACTAAGCTACGGTGCACACATACTCTGCTATCCATCCCGGTACATCACGTACATAAGGATCACGCATTCCGAATCTCTCAGGAATCGTTCTCAGATAACAACAATCACAATCAATGGAGGCGAACACAGTCACATCACATGGATCACGCACATACCTACGCTCCCACGATCAGCAGTCTTATTACCTTCCCAATAAGTCCCTCTCTGACCTATGTCCTCGAGGTACCAATCTAAATCCGGGCACACAAAGATTAGATGGCCCTAAGCGAACGTAAACCTCCCGTGATAGCAAGTATGGTAGGTATGTCATACACATAAAATCATATACATATACTAAGCATGCACACATCTTAGTAATTACCATAATTTATTTGTGGTATAATTCTCATTCTTATACCAACTTATAATGTTACGCAATTCACATATCCCCGGTTAATACTAACATTTAAATCGCCAATTACTCTCACATCGTAATTAGTCACTCACGTCCTAATCCACAATTTTCATTTGGTTCAAATCACACTTCTATGTTTTACTCCTCAATATATCCCAAATATCCCAACTATCTCAATTAGTCATCAAGGAAATGTTATCTCTACAATTAAACCTGGTTACGGGACATTAGAAATCAAATCAGGCCAAAAAGGCCAAGCTGTCAACTCATTAGAAGTCTCGTTCGAACGAGGCTGTTCGAACGAGAGTTCGTTCGAACGAAGTGGGCATCTAACGAGATCTCGTTCGAACGAAAGGCATCGAACGAACATCCAACTCGTTAGAAGCTCGTTCGAACGACCTGGGCAGGCCTTCTAACGAGGTGACAGTTTCGAGCCCAGAATTCTCCTATCTCGTTTTTCCCAATTTTCTTCACCTCTAATCTCATCCAAACATCATTCCAACAGTAGTTCAAGGTTTCTAATCATTCTTAAACATACTTAGGTCGTGTTTTAACACATTCATGGGATAAATCTTCCTATACAACACCTAATTATCAAATCTCCCAAAGTTTTTCCCCAAATCTTATGAGGAAGAACCCTAGAATATAAAATCATAAATTTTCATAAATAAATCCGTTTTTGTAACATAAAGAGTAGTAATTCTTTTAGTTCAATCACCCAATAACAATTCTACATGCAAACCTATATCAAAATCTGAATTTATAACTCCAATCTCATGGGTTTTTATAAATCTTCCAATACAATGCGATTATATAATTTTCTAATCATGGAAGAAACATTCGCTTGAAATTAACGTAATTAAACCACTTGCCTTGGATTATTCTCTGAATTTGGTGTTGAATTGATGAAGGTTGCTCTCTCTCCTTTTTCTTCCAAGGTTGAAGGTTGAAGATGAAGGTTAAGGTTTTCTCTTTTGGGAGCCTCTCCTAACTTCTCATGAAACTCCCGTAGCCCATTAAGTCATTTAGTGTTGTTAGTGGGTTTAGTGGGTAAAGACTAAATCAGATTTTAACCTCTAATTTTCGTGGGTTTTAATTCCCAAAATTCTGAAATTACCAAACTACCCTTTTGTGTTGCCGGTATGGCCTAAAAATGCCCCGGGACCCAAACTAAACCCCCGGCTAGTGTTTTCTGACTATTTCGACCCTTTCGGACTCGTTGGAGCACTCAAAATGACCATACGGTTGATAAAAATAAAATCCACTTTTTAATTAAAATATTTATATTCCTGACGCGACTGTCACACGCGTCCTAACAAAATTTTCAAATTGTCGTATTTCAATTTCACGAAAAATTCAATATATTCAATATTCATTATAATCAAATAATACCCATTATAATCAAATACCAACTCACATTTCGTTAGTATTTTATCCGGATTAATTCTCAATTAATTCACATTTAATTTAATTAATCCCATAAATAAATATCGATAAAAATGCGGGGTATTACAGGTAACCCTACCAAGATGACTAGAGATCCAGAGATCTAGGTTCAAAAGAACAATTGAATCTTAATTGACTCTTTAAAGTGAGCATTGATGAGTTCTTAAACTCGTACATATTCCTATAATAAAAAGTGTTGCCTACTGCATAAGTCGAGATAAGCATAACTTTTAATGAATCACATATCTTGGAATTTCAAATGGGGTAATATAGGATACTATAGATGAAAAGTCACCTATATGAGTGTGAAGGAGTCGCTTCTATGAGAACTTTAAAAGACAGAAATTCTCCAAATCACTCGTAAAACCAGAAATTGTTAAGGGTCAAAATGAACACAATCGAAAGAACCAATAATTTTTGAAGAATTACTATGTGAAGTCTACTGTCTTGATTTATACCAAAAACTGAATAGTTCAAGAAATTGCGTTCACAAATTAGTCAATAAGTCCTGTAGTTTTTCACTAAGGAGGATTCAAGGTCAAAAGTTATCTCTCCCGACGCAAAAATTTCCAGTAATAACTCCATTTGAGTTTGCATAGTCTTTACATGTTGATCCAAGTAATTTTCGTTTATGTGGGGGATTGTTGAACTTTATGGATTTATTTAGGTTGACAAAATTATATTTTGATCAATTTTGTTATCAATTTAATATGAGACCCACACATCTTTTGAGATGCTTCCGAGTTATAACGCGTTCTCCTCTGCAAGAAGTATAACGTAATATGCTCATATGTCCAAAATCATAAATTAATGAATGAGAAATTATTGTTTAAAGTATCCGTTTGTAACATGAAACTTGGTTTAAGTGTAATGGAAAAGCTAAAGTACCGCATAGATAAAATATGAGAAATGCGTATAGTATATTATGATCCAATTTGGCTTATGGGTTTGGTGCCTTTGAGGTATCTCATCTCTTAAAAGGAGGGAAAACCTAAATAGGCTTGGATTGACTTCCAAGTTCACACGTGCACGTCACCGCCACTAGCCATCTGACCCGAGCGTGGGCTATGGGTCGTGGCTTGCCCTAAGTATTAACTTTTGGAGCCAAATTCTTTTGGGTTTTTTATATTTTGGT
Source organism: Sambucus nigra (assembly GCA_949130495.1). NCBI lineage: Eukaryota > Viridiplantae > Streptophyta > Magnoliopsida > Dipsacales > Adoxaceae > Sambucus > Sambucus nigra. The sequence continues at coordinate 113,201,925 of OX422216.1, forward strand.
GAGTCCTTTTTTATTGGTATGTCTTATATTTTTCAGTCCAATTTAATTTCGTATTTGTTGATTTATTTTGTCCAAACGTTGTCACAATTATGGACGGTTTTAACCGCTCCTAACTGTCGTTTGAACACCTATAAATTGGCCATTGCATTCATTTTTCCAATTGGCGTTTTGAAGACATATTTTTCTGTCCGAGTTAGTTTTATTTCGTCATTATTTTATTCTTATGAAAGGTCTTATTTCTTCATAAAGAAGAGAGCACTTCCCTAGTTGGTTCGTGTGTTTCTTGCACTTTGGAGTGTTGTTATTACAAGAATTTAATTATTGTATTCTCGGAGAATATTGTCATTGAATCAGTTGAGCACGGTTGCGGGTGGTCTTAAGGATAAAGTGTTGAACATTTACCTGAATCTTTTTAATTTCTAATCCAATCACGGTAAGCATATGTATTTCAGATTTGTTATGTTTATATTTCTGTCTAATTTCTGTAATTAATAAATTTTGGATATCAAAGTTAGCAGGGGTTAAAATCTCTAATAGCCGTTATGTATTTTGGGTCGGCAGTTGTAGAATTCAACAGCTTGGAATATGGTCTAAAAGAATGAACGTGCAACACCAACCAACCAACCACGGTACCAAACCCCTAATGTGATTGAGTTGGTAAGGATTCCTGAAAATTGAATGGGTAGTTGGGACCTTGAATTGTGGTGTTTGGTACAAGTTAATGAAACGTCTTGAGCACACTTATTGTATTGGGCTGATACATTTCATACAATATAAAGCCAAATAAGTAAATAAAAACCAAGTGGACCTAAGAAAAAAATGGAAGGCAGAGAAGAGCAAAAGATGAAGATACTGTGCCTCCACGGATTCAGAACTAGTGGCAGATTCCTTGAGAAGCAACTCAGCAAGTGGGATCCTTCCATCTTATTTCCTCACTTTCACTTGGTAACTGTACTGTCATCACTCTCTTCTCTTGCACTCTTCCTTGATATTACAAATAAATATACTTGGCCCACTAACATTCATCAAGCACCTGTTCCTGTATCCAATCAATATCGTTCTACAATAGAAGAAACATTCATTCTATTTCTCTGTGTTGTTGTAGATATATACAAAGTCAAGTCCTCAAGCTTTGTAACTTTTTCCTTTCCTAAAATAACCCTATTTTAAGTGAGTTTGACTGAAAAAATCAAAGAAAGTTCTTCCTCACGAAGTTCCCCAACTTCTTTCTATCAATTTTGTATGCACTGATTACTATGCTCTCTAATTCATAATTTTTTAATATTCAAATAATATAAACATCGCCGTTTTTTAAATCTTAGCATTTATTCCTAAACTCTCTCCCTTTCCCTAAAACTAGCGTATAACCCGTGCAGTGCACAGACAATGTATAATAAATAAATATAATGATAAATATAGGTATTAGTATATATCATAAATTTAATAACTTATCTTAAAAGTCAGTATAAAAGGTAAATTTTTTCATAAATAAAACTTGCCCCTTATTTTTAAATATTTTTACTATATAAAAATTATTTTTTTATAAATAAAAATTTCAAAACAACTGTCCATATTTTAAAAAAAAATTATATATATTTTTATTTGCTTTTAGTTTAAAAAACTGTATGTCATTTATGAATATAAACTTAAAGTTTTTTCTATAAATAAAAAGTTAAAAATGTTTTCATAACTAAAAACTTTTTTTTATTTATATTAAAAATAATTTTGAAATTTTGAAAACTTTTTTTAGCTTAAAACCTATTTTTATAAATAAAAACTTCAAAGAAATATACATATTATATATACAAAAAATTATATATGTAATTATTTATTTTTAATTTAAAAAAAAAAACTTTATGTCATTTATAAATATAAACTTAAAGTCTTTTCTATAAAAAAATGTTAAAAATGTTTTTATAACAAAAAACCGTTTTTATTTATTTAAAAAATAATATTTGAATTTTTTTTTAACTTTTTTTTCTAGAAATGAAAATGTTACATAGATGTGGTGGTATTAATAGCATTGTGTAATGTGATTTGAGTGAAGAATGATGAAAAGGGATTAATTGAATTTAGATTGTGTTGGATCGAGAGATTAAATAATTGAGTATAGAATGGATCATCTTTCAGTTTTCAAGAGACTTTTGATTTATTCATTTTTTTATGTTTCAAAGAGATTTTTGATTAATCCAATTATGTGAAAGGGATCATTAATTTTAGTAGGAGGGAGACTCATCTAGGTGGGAAGCATTAATTATCATTTACACCTCTAATACTATCATATTAGAAGTATTCTAGCATTTAATCCTCGCGATGCGTGGGCGTTTTATAAAAAAAAATACTTAAAATTTATTTAAAACAGTCCTAATAATATAAATTTATGGGTCAATTATTGAATAGTCCCTAATATAAATGTATATTTTTTAAAAAGGACACATATTTTTAATTTAACCCATTTAGTCCCTCAAGCACTCAATATTCTCTTATTTTTAGAGGTCCGCGTTAGCGGCACTCCCTCTCCAAAATATGTGGCAAAGGACTTTTTGAGACAAAATAAAAAAGCTTGGACTAAATGAGTATTAAAAAATGTTCGAGGGACTATTTGGTAAATGTCCCTAAATTTATAACAGTTGATAGGAAGAAAAGTAGCAAAAGAGAAGAGAAAATGGGCAGCACCTTTAGCTGTTTAGTTAACAGCTTGCCCAACTTTGTGGCTAGCCTCAAAGTGCAAATGTGGGTTGTGGAAAATGCTTGTACCAAGGAGCTTGAACTTAGACAACAAAAACAAATATTCCACCATAACCACTGGAATTTCTTCTCCTTAAACTCAATTTCACATCCCTGAGACATTTTTTTTTCCTGAAACTTCACTGAGACTTTTACAACACGGGGAGGATCTTTAAAATGTTTTTAGTGTGGGGTATTTATTTAGACATTGTGTACCAATTTATCGTTATTGTCAATCAAAAGGTCGTTTCAAATACGAATGCATAATCGTATAAAACGCATACAAAGATATCACTTTCACTATTAATTAAACAAATAAACCTCAACTAATACTAAAAAAAATCACTTTTATTCAACAACCAATAACTGATTACAAGGAAGCCCCAGAATCTTATATATAAGAAAAGTAGCTAGAGTTCTGTTTCTACCAAATAGCTAAAAGATTAATATCAATACCATGAAACAATTAAAAGATAAATCTTATTGCAACTCTAATCCCTAAAACACATAATAAATTCAGCATATTTATGATATTGCCAAGGGTCCACCTATTTGTTAAAAATCAATATAAAAAAATAAGAATGAGACTACAGAGAAAGCCACTTTGTGACATTAATCAAATGATTATTTTGCACCATTACCACACATGAGAAGGACATAATAGATAATTTAAACGATAACAATTAACAAAATCAAGGAATCAATATATTGATTTACAAATGTTTATAGTATAAATATAAGACAAAAAAAAATCCAACTTGAGACCTTAAAAGTATATACCGTCCCAATAAAACGGAAGACGCTCAGTTAATTCTGCCCCACATTGGTATATACTTTAAAGGTATCAACTGCTTTTCCATTTTTATGCAAATGTTTTTCCAGTTGGTATTCATGCATAACTATGGAACGCCACTCAACAAAACTCAATGTCTGTTAGAAAGACTGTATTTGGGGGCTAACATTTAAACATATTCATTCCATTTCTTTTGTGGATAGTTACATCCTTTGAAGGATATAACAATTGTGAAATACTCTACCAATCAAAATAATTACATCCCGTAAATATATAGTAATGATCATTAATGTAGAGACACATTAAGTGCATATTTCTAGTATGAAATATCTTTCTCCCCAATTTTTAAAATTAACATACAATGAATACCAACTGAAAAACCACTTGCATAACAATGAAATCCTATTAAACAAAAATCAATATGTCTGTTCAGTTTTTTTTTATGGTGGATAACATTTAAACTAAGGCGTTCCATTTACATCCTTTGAGATATACAACAACTGTGAAGTAATCTTCCAATCAAGACAGTTACATCCCCAAAAGATATAATAACGATTAGTTATGTAGAAACACATCAACTGCATATTGTAGGTACAATCTAAACCTCTAATTCAAATACGATTTTCACACGAAACCTCGGAATCAAAAATCATTTCCATAAAAATATTGGGTTTCGTTTATTATATTCTAATAAACATTTATACAAACAGTTTATATGCAGGGAAAGTAAAAAAGATCCCCATAGTATGACAAGTTGAAATTTAATGATACTCTTACAAAACAATGGAAATCTCAGATTCCAACATGATTTGGACACGAAACAACGGAATCAAAAAAAATATTGGGCAAGATGAACGGGAAAAAAATGCAGGAGCGAATTATCTATTTTTAATTTTTACCTTTAGGGCAAATAATATTCAAATCGCTCCAGGTAAAAATCAAATTCTGTTGGATGATAGATTTTAGTATCAACCACGATACCTGAAAATGCAAGACAGACACGTGATTAAATAAAGTATCAAACAAAAGAAGGATGCTCATGTATATCACATAAGTAGAGAGACGGCATAGGCAAAACGTTTCCACTCTTGTCGGTGCGTGTGATGTCGTTTTTGCAGATATTTTATTTTAGAAGATAAAAACAACACCAACCTTGCGAATTGCATCTAGCTCGTAAACTAGGACTTTATAAAATTGCCCTTCATGATAAAAATTGTTGTTGAAGGATCAGTGTATATCAGATCAGCTAATATGTGGGCTCCTCATATGGCAAGAATGGGGAAAGTCCTATATGGGGATAGAGAAAGAATAACATTAGACGGACCCATTTTTTTGTCCCCACCACTCATACCCACGAATAGGATAAAAAAAATTGTAAGGAGAAATGCTTGTTTTTATTGTTAGTTAACTTGGGTTTTTGTTTTTTTTTTTTTTTTAATTATAAAAATGAGTTTAAAAATAGAGTTTTTAATATTTTTTTGTTTTTATGGTTTACTTGGGTTCATGGTTTTTTTTTTTTTAATTTTAAAAATGATTTTTTTTCAAAGTTAAAAGAATTACTTTTTAAAAGGTAAAAGTTAAAACCTCCCAAATGTACCCAAAATATTTTTTTAATAAAGAGTTTTTATTTAAATTGTGTTAAAAATAAAATATGCCGCTGGCGCGGACTTTTAAAAATAAGATAATTTTGGGTAAATGGGTGTTTAGTGGACTAAATACATTAAAAATAAATTTTAAAAAAAAATCTGTATTTTTTTTTTATCAAATATAATATCTTTAGTTTTAACACACTAAACATAAAAGTGTAAACTAAAAAAAAAAATTCATACAAACCGTGAGAATATTAATTTTGTCAAATAATATTAAATATTTTTATTTATTAAAATTAAGGACTCAAAATGTTATTAATTGAAAAAAAGCACTGAGTTTTTTTTCTTGGCACACAAACACTAGAAAATATTATTTTTTGTAAAAAAATACTGAATTTTTTTATTTTTGACAAACAAACAAGTAAAATATTAGTTTTAGCAAAAAAACACTTAATATTTTTCTTTTTGACAAACAAACACTAAATATATTGTTTTTGATAAAAAAAATACTGAATTTTTTTTCTGCACACAAACAGTGGAAAATATTATTTTTAGAAAAAAAACAACTTCTTAACTGTTTGAAAAAAATAAGGAATATAAAAGTAAAATGCTTATAACTGCTTCAATAAAAATTAAAAATCTATATTTTTAATAAAAATATGTTTTCTAAAAACAAAAATATTCTAATAAGAAATTATTTTTGTAAAAATTATTTTTAACTCATTTAGTCCCTCAATCACCCATTTACCGAATATTCTTTTATTTTTAAAGGTCCGCGCCAGCGGCACACCTTATTTTTAAACTCAATTTTTTTAAAATATTTTTATTTAACCCATAAAAAGCGTGAAAATATTATTTTTGTAAAAAAAATTAAGTATTTTTATTTTTGACAAATAGGCACTGAGAATGTTATTAATTGAAAAAAAAATGGAATTTTTTTTTAGCACGTAAACACTAGAAAATATTATTTTTAGCAAAATATACCGAATCTTTTTATTTTTGGCAAATAAACAGAGAAACTATTATTTTTAGAAAAAAAACACTTAATATTTTTCTTTTTGATAAACAAACACTATAAAGATATTATTTTTGATAAAAAAAAAATACAGAATTTTTTTAAAAATTTATTTTTAACGTATTTAGTCCGCCAAACACCCATTTATCTAAAATTATCTTATTTTTAAAGGTCCGCGCCAGCGGCACACCTTATTTTTAACACAATTTTTAAAAAAAAACTCTTTATTAAAAAAATATTTTGTGTACATTTGGGAGGTTTTAGCTTTTACTTTTTAAAAAGTAATTCTTTTACCCTTGAAAAAAAATCATTTTTAAAATTAAAAAAAAAACTATGAACCCAAGTTAACCATAAAAACAAGAAAAATATTAAAAACTCTATTTTTAAACTCATTTTTATAATTAAAACAAAAAAATACAAGAACCCAAGTTAACTAACAATAAAAACAAACATTTCTCCCTACAATTTTTTTTGTCCTATTCGTGGGTATGAGTGGTGGGTACAAGAGATGGGTCTGTGTAGTGTAACTTATAGTCCGTGTAGTGTTATTAATTGAAAAAAAAAACTGGAATTTTTTTTTGGCACGTAAACACTAGGAAATATTATTTTTAAAAAAACACTTAATATTTTTCTTTTTGATAAACAAACACTAAAGATATTATTTTTGATAAACAAAAATATAGATTTTTTAAAAAAAATTATTTTTAACGTATTTAGTCCGCCAAAGACCCATTTACCCAAAATTATCTTATTTTTAAAGGTCCGCGCCAGCGGCATATTTTATTTTTAACACAATTTAAAAAAAAAACTCTTTATTAAAAAAATATTTTGGGTACATTTGGAAGGTTTTAGCTTTTACCTTTTAAAAAGTAATTCTTTTAACTTTGAAAAAAAATCATTTTTAAAATTTAAAAAAAAACATGAACCCAAGTTAACCATAAAAACAAAAAAATATTTAAAATTCTATTTTTAAACTCATTTTTATAATTAAAAAAAAAACAAGAACCCAAGTTAACTAACAATAAAAACAAGCATTTCTCCTTACAATTTTTTTTGTCCTATTCGTGGGTATGAGTGGTGGGTACAAAAAATGGGTTCGTCTAGTGTTATTCATAGAGAAAAGGTCTGAAGACGAAAGGGGGAGGGGTCAGGTCTTTTTGTTTCTTCGGTTGCAAATGTTTGGTTTATTAGTTTTGAGTTTAAGTTTAATACTATGCTTATTTTAAAAGTGAATAATAAATGAATTCAATACTATTAATGCCTCTAATACTATTGTATTAGAGGTATAATATAAATATAAATGAATAATTTTTTTCATAAATAAAATTTCTTTATTATTTTTAAATATTTTTATTATAAAAAAATTATTTTTTATAAATAACACTTCAAAACAATTGTACCTATTTTTATTTGTTTTTAGTTTAAAAAACTGTATATGATTTATAGATACAAACTTAAAGTTTTTTCTATAAATAAAAAGTTAAATATGTTTTCATAACCAAAAACTTTTTTTTATTTATATTAAAAATAATTTCAAAATTTTGAAAACTTTTTTAAACTTAAAACCTATTATTTATAAATAAAACTTTAAAAAAATTATACATATTATATATACAAAAAATTATACATATTTTTATTTGTTTTTAATTAAAAAAAATTTATGCCATTTATAAATACAAACTTAAAGTTTTTTCTATAAATAAAACATCAAAAATATTTTTATAACCAAAAACGTTTTTTTATTTATTCCAAAAACAATTTGAAAACTTTTTTTTACTTTTTTTTTGTGTAATGTGATTTGAGTGGAGAATGGTGAAAAGGGATTAATTGAATCTAAATTGTGTTGGATCGAGAGATTAATTAATAGAATCTAGAATGGATCATTTTTTAGTATTCAAGAGATTCAAAGAGATTTTTTATTAATCCATTAATGTGAAAGAGAGGATTAATATTAGGAGAATGGAGACTTATTTATGTGGAAAGCATTAATTATCATTTGCACCTCTATTACAATCATATTAGATGTATACAAGCATGTACCCCGCGCGATGCGCAGGCATATTAAAATATTTGGTAACAATATAGTGAAAAAGGTAAATAAAATAAAGAACTAATTATAAAATAAAAAAATTCGAGAATGAGTAAATATTAAATCTAACTATATAATACAACTGTTAAATTTGTAACTAAATATTACAAATAAAAATCATCATATACTTGATCATATAATAATTTCAAAGTTTCAATATCCATGTTAGTTAGTAAAGCAAACATATCTCCATTAACTTTATGTAATAGATAATAAAAGAGAAAAAAGAAGAATGAACTGTGTATTTATGTTTAACATATCTCCATTGGCCTCATCTTCTTTCTCTTTAAATGTTTTTATTATATAAAAATTATGTTTTATACAAAAAAAAAACTTCTAAACAACTCTACGTACTTTATATAAAAAAAAATTACACATATTTTATTTGTTTTTAGTTAATAAAACTATATTTCATTTATAGATACAAACTTAAAGTTTTTTCAATAAATAAAACATTAAAAATGTTTTTATAACCAATTTTTTTTTTATTTTAAAATAATTTTGAAATTTTGAAAAAGAATTTTACTTAAAAACTATTTTCTATGAATAAAAACTTCAAAAAAACTGTACGCATTTTATATTAAAAAATTATACATATTTTTATTTGTTTTTAATTTAAAAAACTTTATGTCAGAAAGTTTTTTCTATACATACAATGTTAAAAATGTTGTTATAACAAAAAACTTTTTTTTTTATTTATATAAAAAACAACACAATGTTCAAGATGAGAGAAAAAAAGATAGTATGTATAAAGTTTTAGGTACCCAACGATCAAATTTAGATACTCACCTATGAAACACAAACCAATTAACTTTAGGCACAAAAACTAAAACCCAAATCATTTTTATAAAGATTATAAATAAAATAAAATAATCGTCGAAAAGAGAAAGAAGAAAGGATTTAGAAACGAAAGAGAAGTTAGAAGAATGGACGTTAAATTTAAGTAGGGGTGGCAAATGGACGGTTATTGGTGATTCAAAAATGGATACAGTTAAATTTGGGCGGGTCAAAAGCAGGCCAGACTTGGGAGCCATTGAGTTTTTTTAAGCAAATCCAAAATAAAATTCAAATTTGAAAATTAATCTAATACATAATAATTGTTAACACGTTCGTAAATAAAAATTTGAAAAGTAAAAATAAAATAAAATAAAAATTAGGGGTGGAAATTTTAGAAATGACACGAAGACACGACACGGAACGATCTGAAATTGGCACGATATATCTTGTTCATGTCGAGTTTTTTTTACACGAAGTCGTGTTGTGTCATGTTCGTGTCAAAATAATAAGTCGTGTTATTGTGTCTGGTCGTGTTAATCGTGTTTTTATTCGAGTTATCGTGTCTATTTATATTTAATTTATTATGATTTATACTTAATAAGCATAATCAGTTTAATTATTACTATTTTATAAGGGTTGGGAGATCCCCTTTTTAACCCAGTTTTGAAATAACATTAGCCTCCTAGTTTAATTGAGGAGCATAATTTGGGGAGCCTCGCCTAAACTCAACCTTGGAAAGGAATAGGCAAAGAAGAAAGGACTGGCAGATAAGAAGAAGAATAAACAAACAAGGAAATTAATTTCATCTTCTTCATAAATAAAATCAAACATCATTCTAAGGATAAAATTATGTTCTATTTTTTCCTTTTGAATCAATGTGATAATAATATGATTATTTTAAGATAAGATTAAAATAATGATTAATTGTATAAGTCATGAAATTAAACTTAATTGATAATTAGGACTTAATTGACTAATTATCCAATTAAATAATATTATATGTGAAATCTGTAATAATTCTATACACTTCATCTTGTTGAACTTATGAAAATTAGGGGGTGGACACCGTTGTGGCTTCCAAGGCCTGCCCAGGCGCACAAACGATATATATTTTGTATTTTTATGTTTTTTGTATTTAACTTTTTTATTTACCAGGATTATGTAAATTATAAAATAAAGTACAATAGCATAGTATAGGTAAATTGAAAACCTACACCAACTATTTTAGTTAATCATGTTACTTCCCATATTAAAAATTTAATGTATGAAAAATATAAAGCATAATAGCCAATTATATTACGATACCCTGTATTTTTAGGAATTAAATAAATGATTATTTAATTATTAATTAATATTTACTCTGGTGATTTAATGTGTAGTTTATTTAAATTACTGGGTTTGAATTAATTTACTAGAATTAAAGCAAAAATTTAAAGTATATGTGAACGACTCATTAAATTAATAACACAATTGTAATTAGTTTGTATGCTAGTCGTTGCTACCATTGGATTGGGATAGGGGAGTATTTAGCGAGTAGCAAGGACTCACAATGGATTCTTTTTGGGTATGTTGCTATTAATGTGAAATGGAGGGTCATTTGTCCAATAAGATACAACTAATTTATACAGTTCCACTAGCACGGTAGTTTCCAATATCGATTCATGTTGTGCTAGCTCTGTTAACACCACAGGAGCAAGGGAAACAACAACTATTGTGTTAAGAGGGACGGTTAACTTGGTACCTTAAGTAATGGGTACCATAACAGATGGACTGGGGTATGCCCTTGTTATTTTATTTATGTATTTTTTATTCTCTTATTTGTGTATGTGTAAGGGAATGGTAGGTCGGATATGTAGATACACTAAACAAGTTATATGTAACTACTAAGGTTGGCGTGGGTAATTTGTCAAGGATGCGATAGGAAGGGTGGCATGGTTAACTTACTCTAATATGGGTTATTTGTTGAAAAGGATGGCACGGTTGATTTGCAACAACATGGGTAATTTACTAATAGGATGGCACGCGTGACTTATCGTAGCGTGGGTATTTTTGGAATAGCATGTCATGGTTTATTTACCGCATCATGGGTGATTTTTTTAATAGGATGACATGTGTGACTCGTCTCAGCATTGATTATTTGATGAATAGGATGACATTGATTATTTATGGCAGCATGGGTTATTTCCTGAATAGGTGGGTATGATTTATTTTTTACATCATGGTTAAAGTGTTGAGAATTGGATGGTTTTGTTAAATATTTTTTCTTGAGATATTCGTAAGCTATTAGGTTCAGCAATCAGATAGTAGACTACGAGTATATAGAGGGATTTTTTGTTTTGATTATTCTTTCGATACGAGTTTTTATTGGGTGTTGAGAATTGAATCCAACAACAACTATATCTTTGTCTTTCTTTCTGTGCTATGATAAGGTTTGGGTGAATTTCAAGAATGGAATTTCAAGTATTTCCAGTTTTGAAATACTTCAAGAAAATGAATTGTCAATATATAGAGGATCCCTCTATTTCCACTCCACCAAACACTTCCCCCACTCCATTTTCATGTTCAAAGACCAAAACACCCTTAGATTCATTTACTCTTTTCATTTCAAAATTCACATTTATACCCAAAACTTATATCCACTTTCTTATCCCACTCATAACAAACATTTTATTTATTTATTAACAAATATTTATTTATATTAAAAATTATGTTGATTATAAAAAAAAATTATTATAAAAAACAGTTTTTGTTTTAAATAAAAAACAGTTTTTGTTTTAATTAAAAATTATGTTGATTATAAAAAAATTATTTATAAAAAATTGTTTATTATAAAAAGTGTTTTATAATAGACAGTTTTTTTATAATTAAAATAAGAGATAATTATATTTAAGTTCCATTTGTCGGGTCAATATTCATATAATTCTTATTGACTTTTCAACAATCATATAGGTCCTATTCCAACTTTTTAGAGATTTTTTTTACAATTTTACCCTTTTATAACTAATCATCCGTAACTTCCTTTTGGAAGTTACATATGTGGTTGGACTTTTTTTTTAATCTTTAAATGATCATAACTTTTGATTCACAAATCCGTTTTTTGCAAAATTACTATTTTTGAAATCTGCTCGACGAGATCTATCAAACAAGATTCATGAAGGCTATAAAATTCCAAAGAAAAAAGTTTACACAAACAGTAAACTTTACTGTATGCACTAGAATATGAAATAGTTTAATATATGTGACAATTTTACAAACAGACAGTAACATTTACTGCGATAATATTACACAGTATATATATATATATATACGGTAGATTCAAACCCTCTTTTTTCAAAATTACCTTATATTTAAAGGTTCACGCTAGTGGCATCCAATCCTTACCACCATTGTTGGAGCTTCAACGACCTTCGTTAGAGCTCCGATTTGGGATGGATAAGGGTGACATGTGGTGCCGTTGGCGCTGACCTTTGAAAATAAGAGACTTTTGAATAAAAGGGTTTTGGATCGATCGGAGTGTCAAGGGGTGCCGCTGGCGCGGACCGTTAAAAATAAGATTGGATAAATGGAATCTGGATCCTCTTGAGCGCCGATTTGGGATGAGTAGGGGTGTCATTAGGTGCCAGTGACGTAGAACTTTAAAAATATGAGCATATTGTGTGTGTGTGTGTATATATATATATATATATATATATATATATATATATATATATATATAATGTGATAACACAGTAAATGCTTTTGTTTGTAAAAATGTCATAGATATTAAACTTTATTGTATACACCAGAAAATGAAATAGTTTTATATATGTGACATTTTCACAAACAATAACACTTAATTTGGTAATATAATTATGAAATAGTTTTATATATATAATATTTTCACAAACAGTAACATTTACTGAGTTAATATTACACAATATATATATATATATATATATATATATATACACACACACACACACACACACACACACACACACACACACGGTAGATCCAAACCTCTTTTTTTTCTTCAAAATTACCATATTTTTAAAGGTTTACGCTAGCGACATTCAGTCCCCACCACTACCCACCCCCATTGTCGGCGCTTCAACGACTTTCATCAGAGCTATGATTTGGGTTAGTAATAGTGGCATAGGGTGCCGCTGGCGCGGACCTTTGAAATTAAGAGAATATTAGATAAATGGGGTTTGGATCCACCGGAGCTCCTATTTGGGGTGAGTATGGGTGGTATTGGGTTAGGTTTATATCTATAACATTTTCACAAACATTAACATTTACTGTGCTCACATAACACAATATATATATATATATACAAACCTCTTTTTTCTGATATTATCTTATTTTTAACGGTTCGCGCCAGCGGCATCCAATCCCCACCACCACCCACCACCATTGTCGAAGCTCCAACAACCTTCATCAGAGCTTTTATTTGAGGTGGCATGGGATGCCGACGTAACATTTTCACAAACAGTATGATTTATTATTTGTGAAAATGTTACAGATATAAACCTACCCCAATGCTACCCCTACTCACCCCAAACTGGAGCTCCGGTGGATCCAAACCCCATTTATCTAGTATTCTCTTGTTTCTTAAAGTCCGCGCCAGCGGCACTACATGTCACCCCAAATCAGATGTCTGATTGAGGTTGTTGGAGCTCCGACAATTGGGGTTGGTGGTGATCGGGATCAGATACTGCTAGCGCGGACCGTTAAAAATGAGACAATATCAGAAAAAAGAGGTTTGGATCCACCGTATATATATATATATATATATATATATATATATATATATATATATATATATATATATCCAATATGCTCATATTTTTAAAGTTCTGCGCCACCGGCACCTAATGACACCCCTACTTACCCCAAACTAGCGCTCCGGAGGATCCCGATCCCATTTATCCAATCTTATTTTCAAAGGTCCGCGCCAGCGGCACCCCATGATACTCCGCTGGATCCTAAACCCATTTATTCAAAAGTCTCTTACTTTCAAAGGTCCGCGCTAGCGGCACCACATACCACCCTTACCCACCCCAAATCGGAGCTCTGACGAAGGTCGTTGAAGCTCCAACAATGGTGGTAAGGATTGGATACCGCTAGCGTGAATCTTTAAATATAAGATAATTTTAAAAATAGAGGGTTTGGATCCACCGAATATAAATATAAATTTTTTTCTTTGAAATTTTATAGCATTCATGGATCTTGTTTGATAGATCTCGTCGAGCAGATTTCAAAAATAGTAATTTTGCAAAAAACGAATTTGTGAATCAAAATTTATGATCATTTAAAGATTAAAAAAAAAGTCCAATCACTTATGTAACTTACTCAATGAAGTTACGGATGATTAGTTATAAATGGGTAAAATTGTGAAGAAAAGTTCCAAAAAATTAAGAGTAGGAAATGTAAGGGAAAAATATGGTGGGACTAGAATATCTAAAAGAAAGTCTAATAGGATCTAAATGTGAATGTTCCTTAAAATAATTTATATTATAAATAAAATTTTGTTAATAAATAAATAAAATGCTTGTTTTGTTTTAGCGGTGATAAGAAAGTGGATATAAGTTTTAAGTATAAATGTGAATTTTGAATGAATGAAAAAAAATTAATGAGTTTAAGAGTATTTTAGGCTTTGAACATGTGTCCTCCCTAATAATCAGATCTAACCAATTGCTGTTGTTTACATCCTTATTTCTTCCTCAAGATTTATTCTAGTTTTGTTTAGGGTTTATCCTTAGTTTTTTATTCTTTTCTTTCATCGTCATCAATTTGGTTCGTTTCGAAACAGGCTCCACCATATCTGAGGTTGTGGGGTGGTTTAGATCGGTGTCCCTTTGCTTGGTTGTTTTTCTGTTTTAGATTTTCGATTCTTTTCTTTGTAGATCTCAGAAGCGGAAGATACTGCCCATTTGGAGTCACGGGTCTGTGGTCCGCATCCGTCTTATTTGTTTGGTCTATGGTTTATTCTTACAGATCTGTATATCTTATGCGGTGTATGTATTTTTTTGAATTTGGTGCCCTTTTTTTGGTTGTTAGTCTTCTTCTTTGTAGAAGATTTGTGTGTTTACCACAATTGTTGGTACGCCCTTCTGACTTGTTTTTTATGATATGATATGGATTTATGCTTGGTGGGAAAAAAACATATTCACTGTAACAATCAATCATTGGAGGACAACCCAAAGTATATATATTTATAGCATAGTTCTAAATATTGGCAAGAAATCCAAACTATATAATTTGGGTGAAAAAAATTATAGGAGTTCCCAAACGGAATATATCCAGCAGGAGGCAAGTCAGATATAGAGGGCATATTCCCGCCACCTTATTTTGAGTGGTTCCAATTCAATGAGGTATTATATGTGGATTTTATTGATACAAAGTTTTGTTCAACAATTAGTATTAAAGATGTTAAATGTACATTGACCAGGACTTCACAGAGTACACAAATTTGGAAGAATGCATATCTTACTTGTGTGAATACATCCAAACCAAAGGCCCTTTTCACGGTTTGCTCGGCTTCTCTCAAGTATGCTAAATGTTCCTCATTTGTTATCATCATTATTATTATTATTATTATTATTATTGTTGTTGTTGTTGTAGTTTCTTACTGTATTTTTAAGATTATACTTTAAGACAGCTTGAAAAAATTAGAACTTAGGCTAGTACTTTTAGTAATAACGTTGCGATACCATGGGAGTAGGTGGGTGGATAAAAAGCTTCATTAAATTGTTACTGGTATGGTATGCAGAATTGAAAGTGGAAAAAAAAGGGTCCGGGTTAATGTATATAGTTTTTATGTTTAAATATGAGGTGTCAAACTAGTTTCCACAATTGATTGTTTTATACTCCATTGGAACTTTGTTTGTGTTCAATGTGTATAACCAATTGGCCAATGATAGGTAACATGATATGTGAGGGAGTGAAAATAGGAGAGGTTAGAGGAGATAGAAAATGATGAGAGTGGGAAAATCCTATTTGGCTGTGTAAATTTGGTATGCAAAATATACAATAGTTTTATACCTAGTTGAATTTTAACATACCGTTGGAGTGTGATTTTATCTACATAATATCTATATTTAACAAACATGGCAAGTTAAAACGCTCTTGGAGATGCTCTTATAAAATAGGATTTTTATATGTTTGTCGTCGTGTGGATGGGAAGAATTTGAATTAGCACATAAGATTCATACACATTGATTGAAAAAAAAATCTCGAATGCAACTCTATACAATAAATGTGAAAGCGAGGTGACAACAATACTTATTTACAAAGGGTCTGTTTGGTTGTCCCCAAAATTGTAAATTAGTCAATTTAAAATGGACTCATTCATGAATTGTATTATTATTAGTGTTTGGTTACAAGAATGAGCAAATTCAAAAATGAACCAATTCATGTTGATTCACAAAAACTTAAATTAGTTCATTTCACCAAAAGTTTGAAATTGCACAATTTTTAATTACACCATGAATCTTAAATGCACCATTCCCATAAAATACTCTTACGATACTACTCTCTCTCTATATATATATACACGCGCGCGCGCGCACACACACACACACACTAAAAGTAAGTAACTCAATTTTTCTTTTCCAAACACACCACAAATTAGATTTAAACCCATTTAAAATTAATACATCAACAATCTATTCATTTCAAATTGATCAATTTATAAAATTAAATAATTTACGCAACCAAACGAGCCCAAAGTGAAATAAATCCTCTAATATAGATGGTTCTTTCACAATGATGCACTGCCTCATAGGATTTATAAAGTACCACAGGTTCTTTCGTTCCACATAGGCTGGAAGTTAAAATTTAGACATTTGTATTAAAGAATAATTTTTTCAGCGACTGTATGAACCAAAGAATAATGAGACTCAAACATGGCAACATATTTTCTTATTTCTAATCGGAGTCCCACCTTTTCAATTTCCAGCAAAAGAGTTCATTTTGAATTTGAAAATAGTAAATCTAGTGTATATCATGAAAACGTTTAACTAATATACACAACATAATGTTAAGGGGACTTACATCTAATATCTGTTGTGATTGTATTTTCTCATAACATTTTCTTATCTTTACTACTATAATTCTTCTTTAATCATTTTCCATTTTTAGTAATAGGCATTGAGGGAAATTAGGGATATTTTAGTGTTTTTAATAATAAGAGGATTCTAAACCACATGTTGTCATTGAGGGAGACGATTCTTTGATGATGTCACTCATGACATCACATCGATGTTTGAATATTCTCTTAATAATTGGGAATATGTCAGTTAGAGCATTCCATTTTATCACTTGTATAATGTAAACTCGATATGGGGTAAATCAATCAATATTATAGAGATTTTGGGAGAGTGTCTCTTGTTTGAGTATGTTTTCTTTTAGTGTAAACGACACCGATTACATCAATATGATTCCCAAAATATAGTTGTAATTGAGCTAGTTACCCTTAAAAGGTTATACTTACACTATATACAGGACGAAGCTATGATTTTATGAGACTCGGGGCTAATTTAATGATGAATTTTGAGGGTTCATGGATAGGAGCCCCCCGCCGACTTTTTTTAAGGTTATGTTTCCATATTTACCAAATATTTTCTTAAATATGTAACAGTTAAATAGATATACAATTAATTACTAACAATCACAGTAAATCCTAAAATCCTAAAATAGTTTATTAGCATAAAAGTTTCACAAAATCACACCCACTAATATTACATCCAACATTAATCCTAAAATTTGACCTCATAACAACCTAGGGTATGGTTATCAATAACATAATAACATTTCAATTTGTAAATTTATATTGCATCAAAACATAACATTTCAGTCTAAAATTCACCAAAACTTTTGTTTGATATTTGTAATTATTTTCAAAAGTATAAATAAAGGGACGAAATAGAATTATTTATTTGAGAGAATGTGTTTTTGTCCGAACAGGTGCAAATCTGTTGAGAAGAATAGCCACGTGAACCAAAAGATAACTTTTCAAACAAAAAACTCTACAACTCTTAAGTAAGTGTTCCAGCAATCCAACTTGTAAGAAGAATATCCTTATCTTCCCACTCTTTGCATTGTTGAGTAAATCATAATCTTTCATGATTGTCATCAGTTGAGTCTTCCAAATCAAATATTTGGAGGTTTTCAACTTTATGGAACATATGGCAATTAGTTGGTGAAGGGATGCTACAAAAAGAGAGGCTTGAAGAGCTTTCCATGGAAACTAACCATGAAGAAAATCAAGAAAGTGAACTAACTAATCTTTATTTTTTATATTTCCTTGATACTGTCATTTACATAATTCACACTATATATAGTCTAATTGTGATACATTGGTTGTTGCATAAGATAAGGAGAAGTAAGATATCCACGGAGTTAGCTGAGATAATACGTCTACTGTTTAGTTGAGATAAACATGCATCTTATTTGAACTTTTGCTCCTTCAACATGGGAATATTTGGTTCCTTATTCTTTACAAGAATGACCCCTTCTTGACATCACATGGTTTGAATTATTTTAGTTACCAAATGACCTATAACCCCTCACTAACCATAGGGGATATGCAGTGACGAAGCTAGGAAATTTTTCTGGATAGGGCGCCATTATGTACAAAGCACCGACCATTGACGGGGGTTCGGAGGCGGGAGCCCCAGAGGCAAATTGTTTAAGGGTTATTTTAACATTTTTACAAATATTTCATTGATAATTTGTATTTTTAGACAATTATAACTCAAATGAAATAACCTCGAATATAATTGAACAAATTGACAAAATACAGTAGTACATCAGTAACAAAACCCTAAACAACAATTAAATACTCTTACGTAGAACACAAATTGAGGGATAGATATTGTAACTCAACAAATATTTATCATATTATCTAATTTAGGAAAGTATTATACTAAAATTTAGTATAAATACCCAATTTCTAACAAAATGACTCCGTCCTCCATCTTTTATTTATGCTCAACCTCCATCAGTCCATCTTGTATATGAGATATTGTATTTGATTGAAATAAGAACCAAAATCCCTAAGATTAACAATTCACCACTTCAAGTTGCAAAATCCTAAACAACAACCAAATCAAATTAACTCTAACCATTAAGGGCCCAATTTGGTTGCACAAATTATTTTATTATGTAAAGTGGTTCATTGTGAATTAGTGAATTGTAAATGAGGGGATTTGAAAGGAGTTTTAAATCCAATTTTAGGCAATGTTTGGTAAAATTTCAAATTTTACACTAGAACTAAAATGGATCAATTAATGAATTATTTCATTAGTGAAACCAAACACAATTAATGAGCCAAATTGTATATTGGTCAATTTAGAAATGGGCCAATTTATAATTTTGGAACAATTAAACGGGGCCTTAATATATCAAACACCTAAAATAAATAACAATAAAATTAACTCAAACCCTAACCTAAACATCAACAAAATTAATTCAAATAAGTAATCAAAGTTAATGTCAATATGATATTTCATTCAAGTAAATTAAGTAATTAGTAAATAAAACAAGTAACAAGTTACAACTCACAAGCCTATAATATATAACAAAAAAAAATAACATTAACCACTCTAAAAGGCCAAATGTATAAAATATTTCCATTTCATCCAAGAGGGTTTAAGAATGGATAGGATCTTTGAGAGAAGAGAGTCGGATAGCGAGGGTTTGAGAGGAAAGAGAGATTTGTTTTCAAAGCAGAGCAATGTATGTACGAGGGAGGGGTGAGAGGCAAGTGAAAAGGGTGAGAGGGAAATGAATAGTAAAATTGTCAAGTGGGTGAGAGTGTGTAAAGTGTGCAGTGTGTTTTGAAAGTTTAAGGTAAAATTACTTTTTTTTCTATCCTCAATTTTAAAGCTAAACAATTACAGTTTTTTTTATCCTCAAGTGGAAATTCGTATTTTTTGATCGGGTTTCAAGTTGACACAACACGACACGATTAACACGATTTTTAAATTTTATGCTCAATTAAACTAAAATATGAACGATAACCCGAATAAAAATACGATTAACATGATAAGATATAATAAGACAACTCATTATTTTGACACGAACACGACAAATTGTATCAATTGCAGGTTAATTTCGTATCGTTCCGTATCGTGTTTTCGTATTGTTGCTACAATTGTTACCCCCAATTAACTACAAATAATATAGCTAATTTATACTAATAAAAAATACATGAGAATTAAATATCACAAAAAGAAAACGTTTATATGCCTTTTCGATTCACGTCAAAATCCCATAGCATCCAAAGTTCATTATTAAGAAAGATGAGTTATGCTACAATAGATGGGAAATAGTTGTAAACATTAGTTAAGATAGGAAACACTGAAACAGTCCTAGATTCTTCCGTTGGAGGCAAAAAATATAATTACAAAGAATAAGAGTTGTTTTACATGACAATGACTATACTAGCCTCATATCAAATATGAATAAAATAATATATCTCTAATAATAATTAATTGATAAAAGCACAACACCACTGTCATTGAAGAGTGATTTAGAATAAGTTTACCAACTAGTAAACACCATTAATACAACTCTTATTCTGAAAAATAGTTGCTAGTAACGAAACAAGAGTCTCCAAACGAATGATAAAAGTTTAATCCTGAAGAATAGTTGCTAGTATATCAATTAAGGGAGAGATTCTCTAGTGGATCAAAAGAATGGACTTTTTAATGGATCTTAACAAAAAATACATAATAACACATTAATTTTAATTCCTATAGTGTAATTGGTCCGCGCCAGCGGCACCAAACACGCGTGTCAATCGACCCCCAACTGCCCCCCCACCCACCCCCCCCCACCCCCATGGCAGCCCTGCCGTCATAAGGGCTGCTATGGTGATGGTGGTGGGTGGTTGGTTGGGTGGGTGGGGGGGGGGGTAGTGGGGTCTCAAGTGCCGCTGGCGCGGACCAATTACACTATAGGAATTAAAATTAATGTGTTATTATGTATTTTTTTGTTAAGGTCCATTAAAAAATCCATTCTTTTGATCCACTAGAGAACCTCTCCCTATCAATTAATGCAAGTTGATTTATTTCTGTCGTATCAGGGAGCATCGTTATCGGCTCTTCTGCTAGGCTATCAAGCACAGGTCTCTCTCTCTCTCTCTCTCTCTCATGAGCGCATATTCATTGAGCAACGAATAAATGTAGATAACAATATATATATATATATATATATATATATATATATATATGCACATGCAGGGAAAGGTGTTGAAGGAGCATCCACCCATGAAACTATTTGTGTCAATATCAGGATCAAAGTTCAGGGATCCAAGCATATGTGAGATTGCTTACAAAGACCCCATCAAACTCAAATCACTTCACTTCATTGGAGCCAAGGACTGGTTGAAATTGCCTTCTCAGGACCTTGCCACTGCATTTGACAACCCTCTCATCATAAACCATCCCCAGGGTCATACCGTCCCAAGGCTAGGTACCCTTTTCTCTCTTATTATCCATTCTTTTATTTATTATTATTTTTTTATGTATATAGAAATAGCGTCTCTTGTGCGCACCTCAAATGACCAACCCAAAACAAAAAATAGCCCAATATCATAATTAGCAACTAAAATATGCTGTCAACTAAAATATTAACCTTCTATTTGAGGGCTGAATATTTTTTCACAAATTATAACTCAAAAAAATAACATTGAATACAATATCTTTTTTGGAGTAGGTTCCTTTTGGACATCGATTTTATCCGTTGGAGGCACCACATTTTCGCGATTTCTTTTATAATATTTTTTCATAACTGATATTGCAAGCTTAAATATTAAATTATTTTAGCTCACCAAACATTAAATTATATATAAAAAAATAAATTGCAAATTTAAATAAAAATTAAATCCCCCAAAACAAACAAATGGTAACAAATAATTATTTTTGTTTTTCAAAATTTCTTGGTGGGGCACTTGCTTCCTCCCCCCCCCCCCCCCCCCCCCCCCCTATAAAGTGGCTCTGCCACTGTATGCATCCTATTTTTATTCAACCTTCACGTTAACTCTATTTTTTGTAAGTATGTGCTTTTGTGTTTTTGGAGAATCAAATATGATACATATTCACATGAATGCAAATTTAAACAATAATAAAATTAACACATCAAAACTTACTGGCCATACGAAGGAAATTGATATCGAGCCTCGTGTTTCACACAATTTCCTTAAAACATATTCGTCCGTTCATCGGTGTCTAAGATTTGATGAACGTCTACATAATACGTTGTGACTTACCATGTTATTCTACGCCATTTCAATTGATTATTAACTATCCCAATAGGGACATTAGAACGTTTAACTAAGAATATTCTCTTTTAAAAAACAGTTAAGCCGTTTTGCTTCTTTCTTGTAATACATCAAAATTTCACAATAGATTTGGTACACATATTTATTAAGAGAATTTTCAAACATTAGCATCTCCAATTGTGCTATCATATCTACTCGGTACTGCGAGCCTCGAGAAACATATATTTCCTCTAAGAAAATCTATGTTTTTCCAATATTTTGGTCATCTGTCACTGATAAAGCTACCAAATGACTTATTTATAATTTAACATCTTTGATCCTTATCTTCCTTTTGAAAATTCGTGCACACGCTTAATCATAAGTATTAACTACGGTTCAATCAATCATGTATATATACATTTCTCAATACAAATGCATATTTTAGTACATTAAACATACTTATACAACCAATGAATACACATTCAGTGGTCTTATTATCTTGTTCCTATTTTGGATAGGAATCATTGCCTTAAATAAATAGCTCCACAATTATCATAATTTATTCAAAGGTTCTCAACCTTTCCCTTTGAAATTTTTTTCTTGGGTTAATATGTTGAGAATATAACTTATAGAAAGCAATATTTCCAACACAATTTAAAACATAAATTTGGAATTATACAAAATTGCACTATTTATTCTCAAACTCCAAAGGTTTCGATATTTAATGATACATTCCTTATCATCCCATAGGCCAACAAATGCACTTCTGATTAAACTCAAGTTGTGTCATCATAATATAAAATACCCTTCTTTGAGTTCACTAGTTGTGAAGTCTTGAAATTACACGAAATTCTCCAACGAGACCATAATTTGGTTCCACCTTCTTTAAAGCAGTCATGAAACCACTCCGTTTTGAATCCCTTGATCATTTCTATGGATTTATGATTTAATTCTATACCATCTTTAAAGCAGTCGTTAAACCGCTCGGTTCTGAATTTTGAATCACAAATCCAATAAATAGATTTGTAATCAAGCTACACCAATTTGTCTGCATTGAATAGCACAATCGACAATTACATAGACAAACACATTAATTGAAAATATAAAAAAATTTCGAAATGAATTTATATAGTATGAAAAGGAATATATCACTTTATATCGACTGAAGATTCTCATATCTTTTGCAGTCTTCACCGCATTCTATAATATTCAATATAGTATCAATCACAATGAGAATGTAACACGTCTTTTGAAAATATTATATCTTTGGAAAATATATTGTTTCCCAAGATAGAATGACATTTTCGTCTTTATATAAGCGACACTTCAATATATAAAGTTCCAGCGAATCCAAATTCTATGTTGTACTCTCTCATGGATTGACTCAAGAAAAGAAAAAAAATGACACATAATAGACTCTCCAAAATTAAGATTATGGAGAATGAAGGGTGGGTGTTCTACTTATACAATGGTATACACTTTTTTTCCGAATAGACACACCCTTTCATGAATAGTCACAATCTTTCATGAATGGGCAAAACTTTTTATAAACCATTGTGTCTATCAAAATAGTTTTAACTTTAATTTTCACTGACTTAAAATTTATTATTATATTATTAGAAAATAATTTCCAACAATATATACTTTTTACCCCAATATAAGATGTGTGTTTTTCTCTCCGGACTCAAAACAACTGAAGATTAGGATTGTTACAATCATGGACGAACCCATAAATTAAACTTAGAAGTGGCCAACTGAGCGGGACTGTTTTAGTTTATCGAACTAACGTTGGACGGTTTTAGTACGATTAGTGAAAACATTTTAACTTCTGCACAATTCAAAACTAGTAATACATGATATATTAAATTGGGAAAAGTACTCTTATATCTCTCGCAAACAAATTTTAAACACTAAACGAATTTTGACAAATTTTAAAGACTTAGGTCCACTAATTCTCTTCTTGTAGAAGTCCACGCTTATGGCATAACAAGTGGACCTAATAGTAAATAGTCCTTAAATGTTTAAAAATTATTTGCGAGGGATTCAATTGTAAATTGCCCTATTAAATTTGACTATGAGTGTCAACTTTGGACAAAACACGGTAACACGACTCAAAGTCGACCCTGAGTCACTGGACTAAGGTTGACCAGTTTTTTTACGGGAAACCAAAAAATGACAGGATCAACCAACACAAGTAATAAAAAAATGTTGAATTAATGGCAATCACAAATCACTCAAGAATGCCACAAATGAACCAGTTTAATTGCTTGTGTATAAACAATATCCGATTTATTATTTTCATCTTTTAATATAGTATTGCATGAATTTTTGTATAATTAATTTGATGACCTTTTAATCAATTTAATTGGTGTCAAAGTCAATGAAAACATACTTTGATGACAAAAAATGTGGACGAGTACATTTACATTGGATTCTATTTAGGGTAAAAAATAGTAAATGCGTCATTATAAATATTAGGGGAAAATATAAAATTTACAATTATGTCAAAATTTTGCAATTATAGTTGATTTAATGGTATAAATCTTATATGTAATTAGAATACAAAATCAGGGCAAAAGAAAATATATTAAAAGTTTAGATTCAATATAAGGGGTTGAAATTAAATGAATGGTGAAAAAATAAATAAATAAATTAGATTTTAAAAACCATTTAAAAAGGTGGGAGTTGGTAGTAAGAAACCACTATTTAAATATAAACTGGGTTTGTAGAAGCAAAATATAAGGTGTGTAAAGGTAATTTACTCGTTGGCCTTTTACTTACAAACTGACATGAATTGAATTTAAAAAGCAGATGAGGATTCCATACAGAAGATGCGCAGTTGGAGTAATGAAATCTTCCATAATAGTTCTGCAAAAGATGCTTTAGATGATGACAAACACGGTATAATGGATATAATGGGGAAGCAAAGCTAGAGAAGCAAACATTGCCCCAGGAGACAGACTTTATGCTCCAGGCCGCAGAAGATGGTGCTTAATAAAACTAGACAAACTCCAGCTATGGAGCAGCCCACGACCAAATGCTTGTTGGAAATTAATAATTAAATTTAATAATTGTAATGGAGTGAGAATTTATTTAAACTATTTTATAAATATTTTGAATAGACATGTGGTTTGTGAAAAGTTACGTCATTTCGTTAAAGGTAGTAAACACTCATAAGGATCGTGCCCATTCGTGAATGTTCGGGAAACATCATGGTTATTCAAAAAATGTGTCTTCCCCAAAAGACTCCCTCACATTCTATGAATATAAAACACTTCTTTCTTTTGTAATTTTTTTTGGAGTGATACTATGAGTTCCAAATAATTCCCCCAAAACTCCCCCAAAAAGCAATTAATTGGGTGCCCTGGCGGGACCCCATAACACAAGGCAATACTTAATAGGCAGGTGAGAGAGTTAGTGGAATCCACATCAGATTTGGGGGAGATTTTTGTACTCGTATCATTATTCTTATTTTTGGGTCTCAAATTTCTCTTTAATCCTTTCTTTAAATTTATTGTTTGAGAGAGCATAACATAAAATTCCGTTCCTCAGTTCTTTGAAATTGAAGTACCACTATCTTGAGAGCGAAATTTGATGTATCCCAAAAGACAATTATTCATCAATCTGACTTCATAAAGTGAGCAAATTTGTCTTAAGAAGACTATGTGAAAGACAAGGTTCACATTTAAGGATAGAAATTTGATATTTCTGAGACATCAAACTATTTGAGGTTTTAAATTCTGATTGGTCAATGTCATTGACGCGGACTCATTTTCATAAATGATGTGAGTCCCCACCAACACTATTGACCAATCAGAATCCAAGACTTCAAAAAGTTTGATGTCTCAAAGACATCAAACTGTTTTGTAAGAGTCACTTTACATTAACATCTTGTTTTTTTTTTTTTTAAATATAAGCTAAAACTTCTCATTAAATAAAATTACAAGATACATCATTGTGAACAGAAATTTCCAAAAAGGTTGGAATATCATCCATCCAACACAATAATCCCAAACAGACTTGAAATTATGAGCCAACAAATGGGTTGTTGGTACATTACAGAGCCGTTTAACAAAGTAGAAAGAAATCTTGTGGCCACACATAATTTTGCCTTTCACTGAATTAATACAGTTTCCACTAGCTGACCAAACATCATCCTCATTGCGTAGCCTGGATATAACATCTTGACAATCGCCCTCAAAGATAAAGTGGGAAAAATTATAAGTAATTGCAAAAGTTGTGGCCATATTCGCGACCGTTGATTCTTCATGTTCGGCTTCAAGCGGTTGCCACAGATGATGGGATAATGCCGCAAGAAAATCATCATAATCGTTTGTAATAAATACTCCAATTCCCAAACTTCTAGAATCTTCAAAAGTGGCCGCATCAAAGATAGCTTTAATTTACCCGGTTCTAGAGTCTTCAAGTTATCAAACACGTTTTTGTTGTGATCGTGGTCCTTTACCCAAATAGCCATAAAATCACTAAAGAATTTAGAGAAGTTGGAAATTAACTCATAAGTTGTCCCCACCAGTCCCATGAAAAAAATTAGTTTTATTGGTCCATAAGCCCACAGAGCAACACACATATTTAAAATGGTCATTTTTTAAGATGTCTACTAAGGAAAAAATCCAAGTTCGCAAATCGTAATTAAAACCACCCAAAATCACTTAATTCAGAACGCATAAATTAAGCACTTCAATTGCTAGGGGGCACCTCTTGAAAGTATGTTCCCCTGAATCCCTCTGTTTTTACACACATAACAAGAAATATTTTAGGTCTCTGTATTTTGGTCTTCGAAAATTCTCTCCCGTAGGGAGGGAATTTGTGCACAATTAGTATATAAAATGCTTCATTTTATTTGGCATCAAGCCCTTCCATATGGCATTCCAGTTGTGGGGATTAGAAGGAGAAGAACAACAAGAGAACTTTTGTTTTCCCTTGACAAACCCAATATACCATGTGACATGATAACCACTTTCGGTAGAATATTTACCATTTTTTCAAAGTGACAAATCTCCTTATCTTCTGCAAAAGGCTCATTGAGCGATTTTTTTTAATATTATTAACTTCTTGTTAAGAGAAAAAGCTAGACATGAGATTAATGTCCCATTGACACGTTAATAGGTCAATGAGATCTTTAACAAAAATAATATTACGCTCACGTGTTGGTTTTGAAAAAGGTTTGAAACTGTGAGGTTTTGGGATCCAACTATCCTGCTAGATTTTTATTTTCTCCCCATTTCCACCCTCCATCTCATCCCTTTAACTAAAACGGGTCTAGCTTTCCAAATATTACTCCAAATGTACGTAGGGTTGAAACCCCGTTTGGCCTCCCAAAATGAACTTATAGGAAAATATTTGGCCTTTAAAACCCTACTAGCTAAATAATTTGGGTTTGTCAGGATTCTCCACCCTTGCTTAGCAAGAAGGGCTAGATTAAAATCCTTTAAGGTCACGAAAACCTAAATCTCCCTCTCTTTTAGACTTGCACAAAAATTCCCAACTAGACCAAAAATACCCATTTTTTCCCGTGAGACCACCAAAAATTTCTCATAAGAGATTTGAGGTCCTCACAAATATAGTTTGAAATTGTAAAACAACTCATAGAAAAAGAAGGGCAAGCTTGGACAATCGTTTTGATAACGATTTATTTCCGCACTTTTCAAAGAAGAACATTT
Organism: Sambucus nigra; assembly: GCA_949130495.1. Taxonomy (NCBI): domain Eukaryota; kingdom Viridiplantae; phylum Streptophyta; class Magnoliopsida; order Dipsacales; family Adoxaceae; genus Sambucus; species Sambucus nigra. Next base: position 113,229,845 of record OX422216.1, read on the forward strand.
TCCCACACTTTGACTTTTTTCCAGACTCTCTCCCTCAAACTCGCAAAAACCTTTTTTTTTTAGATTTTTCCACCATCAATGGTAAACCTAAATATCTATCATGTCTGCCAACCTCCCGAATACTAACCGCCTCACATAGATACCTCTTAGTCTCCGTAGGAGTATTTCTATAGAAAACCACGCCATATTTATATAAGTTAATTTGTTGACCTGATGCTAGTTCATGATGTTAAGGATATTTTTAATCTCAACTATCTCACTTAGTTTTGTCTCCCAAAAATGATACTATCATCAGCAAAAAATAAATGAGAGACTTTGGGACCATTTTTACTAGCCTCCAGGCCTCCTATCTGTGACAACCCGCTTATTAAAATAAGAGGTGGCCATCCCGATACTCCAATAAATACAGGAATCATAAATGATCCATTATTAGTGTCACTGTCGTTAAAATAATAATACGAGATAACCACCAATTATTTTCGAAAACGGATTATCAAATTTTATATTTGTAACTTCAAAGAAAACTATTTAGACAAACCAATTTGAAAAAAAGGTGGATATAAAAACAAACGAGTAACTGTATAACAATAACGGACAATGTAATAATCGAATAAGTTGTCGGTTAACATACCATTACAAGCAGGTTACACCGAGTATTAAAATTCAATATCACGGTATAATAAACAGGTATAAAACTTGGGCAACACACCCGAATATGTAAACTGATCATAGCTAGAGTACAAAAGATAGAAGCGTCTATAACGAATATCCTACAACATCCGCAATATGTTATAGCTCCAGGACAACTGGGATGGAGAGCTCAATACAGGCGTCCTTGCGGTGAAGCACCTGGGCGAATATAGAATTCATGCAAAACAAAGAGATATAAACGGGTCAGGCCCGGTTTGATATGATCACCATGTGAATAAAATGCATGACAGTTAAGAACATTTTATCATCCATTAAAAACTGAACTTGCCCTCACAAATAGTGATAAGATTTCTCACCTCTCAATCTAAAAGCACAACCTAGCGTAATATAAAAAACAATGAACAATATTCGTTTCCGCATGAGAAAATATCTAAGTTTCACTCAATGAGATTTCATTTCAGTTTTACACAACTTAAATGCACAGTTCCTTTTTTCTCTTTAGGAAACATATTTAAAGCAATTTATTTCACAAAATGCTTCACCATTTCAGTTTTACACTATTTAACTTCACAATTCCTTTTTCTCTCTAGGAAACATATTCTAAGCAGTTTATCTCACAAAATGCTTTACCATCAATAAAAATTCCACTTTAATAAGAATAGTTATAGTCACATCATATAACGATTCTAAGACCATCCTTCCGGGTACCCCCACTGGATGCGCCCTAAATAGCTATCATCTTCCAGGGCCTATCACCAAGACAACCTGGGAATCCTACATCACGTGACGTCGGGAAGCGGCCATATACCTTCGACGGTGAGTCATAACCACACTCGGAATTACTTCACTTCGAACAATAATCACACAATATATAATAATCAGTCCTATGGCCGAGGACTATATTCACCCTGCATTCACTATCCAGGGGACTTATCCTCATGCGCGTAACTTCCCATATGATAGCCATTTAGAGAGGTGTGTATATGCAAATTATCATTTACAAGTTATGCCCATTTCAAACATTCACTTTTTACATTCTCAAAAATCATTCATGCTTAGCCATTTTGTGCCAATTTACAATATACATTTCTTATTCACGAAGTCATGTTATTATTAATGATGTAGGCGACGAAGTACAATTATCCTCACACTAGTCTTCAAGAGTTCAGAGTAATACCATAGGCCATCAAGGGTAAGTTCTCCTCAATACTAATCTCCTAAAAAGTCCTAAACCATATCACCCAACTCTCCCTTAGTCCGAAGCTAGCTCACTAGCTGAAACGACGCTAACTCTTATTGAATAATCCCCGAATTAAACCCACATTACCCCTATACTAATCTAGGGTATTAATCTCCCTAATATAAACCCCTAATACTCTTTATTACTTCCCAAGAGAAGGTTCCTAAGCCTTAAACCTAAAATAAAAGGACTAGAAACTAAGTTGGAAAAATCCTATAAAACAACAGGGTTTCCGAATCGATTCGCCTAGGGTCAAATCGATTCGCCCAGGGTCGAATCGATTCGCCCCTGGTAGCGAATCCATTCGCCCAAAAACGAATCGATTCGGCTGAGAAAACCAATCTCTTGTCTCAGTCCGAATCAATTCGGCCTTAACCCGAATCGATTCGGCTCCTCAGACCTGTAGCCCTCATTATTAGCGAATCGATTCGCCCTGGTTAGTTTGCCCAGTTTGGGCTACTGGATTATGAACCCTAAATTCCCCAAAACTCAAATTTATCTCTTCAAATCCCAACCAACTCAACTTATTTCATACCCAAATCATTTCTAAGCAAACAAGACCTACTAAAACTAACTTAAATCAAAACTAATACCATTTTCAAAGGTTTAAACACCAAATTTCTCAAAACCCAAAATTTGTTCCAATCTTTCAATTTCACAACCATCAATACAATTTATTCACATTAAATCATAAACTAGCAAGTTAGAAACTTGCCTCAAGTTTGTAGTCTCGGAATCTCTTCCCGTAGCAACGATTCCAAGCTCCAAATCTCCAATTTTCTCTTTTCGCTCCAATTTTCTCCCAAGCTCTCTCTTCTCTCTAACTCTCTCCAAGTTTAAAACATGTAATTGGGGAAATAAAAGGGTTTGGGAGACTTAACCGTTCATTTAACATTTGTTTCCATCTTTAAATTTAAGTGCACCATTAAAATGACTCGTAACTACATAATTGAGTCATAACCTGTCAAAAGTGTCCGGAACTCAAAAATACAATATAACACTTATTTTGACTATCTCGACTATTTCAGGACTAACCGCACCCTCAAAATTGGCATCCGGAATATCGTACAATTTTTTCATATTCTAACGTCATATTATTTCATTAATAATGATCCAATTGAAATATATGCCATAACCCTCGTTTAAAGCACAACGACGCAATAAAACATAACATGATGCTATTTACCTTCTCTCAACGATAAATATGCAAAACTCAGTAAATATTATTTCTTAAATCACTTAAAGTAATATTTACTCTAACTTCCATTATTTTATATAATTACCCCACATGGCAAATCTATATAAAATCAATTACTCAAAAGTAAGGGTTATTACATACTCCCCCCCCCCCCCCCCCCTTATAAGGGAATTTTGCCCTCAAAATTCAGGCATATCTTATAAAAAGTCTAGGGGTACATTTCTCAAATATCATTCTCTCGTTCCCAAGTAAATTCCTTGGCATTGTGGTGTCCCCACAGGACTTGGACCAAGGGTACCACTTCCGGTCTTAGTCTATACTCTCCATGATTCTAAAATAATAACCGGTTGTTCCTCATATGAACTATCAGGCTTACTTTTATAACAACGGAAAAAAAATCTACCTAATGCGGCGCAAGTTTGTCTTTCATCCCGAATCGCGTTATACCCTTCATAAAAAAAATGCCCGCATTAAATTTGATTCTCTGCCTCAAATGTTACAAGACTTCTATTCGCGTTGGCATAGCCCTTCTAACAATCTTGGGCAATTCGTAAGCGGTTTCGAATGAACTCAGTCTCCGAAAAGATGTCTTGGATCAATTTAGGTTCAAGAAGCTTATTGTCTCCTACTTCCAACAAACAAGTAGGTGATCTACGCGGCCTGCTATACAGCGCCGCCTACGGTGCCATACCCATTATGGATTACAGATTCGACTAGAAGAATGTTTTGCTCCCATCCACCAAAAATTAAGTATACACATCGAAAGTATGTTCTTCTACATTTTGTTGACTCTTCCCATTTTTGTCCATTTGCTTGTGGGTAGTAGAAGGTATCCATCTTTAATCGGTCCCCATCAATACTTCTTTAGAAATGGTATACGGAAATCTTGTCTCGGTCCGACACTATATTGATATGTACCCCAAAAGGTTTCATAAACTCCATATCATCATCCATCTATACTCATGACCACTTTACAGCATTGGTAATCTAGTGATAAAAAAAAATCCATGGGTACACTCTCCCATTCTCGCACCAGTATTTCTAACTGTAGCAACAATCCAATCGGGTGTCGGTAGTGCACATTCACCAATTGACAAGTGGTGCATAGGGAGACAAACTCAGAAATGTCCTTTCCTTGCTCTTCCATTACTCTTATCTTAATAGCAAGCGTAACGGTCAATCGCTGATATAAACGCCCTTGTAACTGCATCTTCCTAGTTAAGCCCCTTCCACTTGGCTTTACATGCCTTCACTAGTTCCCCCATGGGCTTTCTACTCAACATATCCTCTATTACATTTGCTTTTCCTGGGTGATAATGAATGTCAAATTGATAGTCTTTTTCGAAATCCAACCACCGATTTTGCCACAAAATTTGATCTTTCTGTGAGAACAAACATTGTATCGACTTGTGGTCCGTGAAAAGACTTAATTCCCCTCCCAGGAGGTAGTGCCTCCACATCTTTAAGGCGAACACTATTGTGGCGTGCTCTTAGTCTTGTATGGGATAGTTATCCTAATGGGGTTCAAGACACAAGATACATACATAATGGTACACCGCCCCATTCTTGCGGAGACGCGTCTGTAATAACCAAATAGTCCACTCCCGAACTTGGCAACGCGAGTTTATGAGTAGAGGTCAACTTGTCCTTCAGCTCATCAAAAGCTAGGTCATAGACATAACAGTTTCTCTAGAGATGGGCCTCACATTCTTCTTGGGCTGGTGGCCCGAGTTACTCAAAATTCCATATTTCTTATTTTCGGAAACTCATTCCTCTTAAAATTAACCCACCAATCTTCTCGTGTCTAACTCACTACAGCATTTCTAAAACAACACCACAGGCCCCAATGACCTTACTTCCTAATGATCTTAAGGTTGATGCGTTTTCCTACCCACGTGGAATAAGTTCTATACTAAATATGTCCCTAGTGCCCAAGACCTTTCTCAATTTCTGACATTCGCTCGGTTTCATGCGTGGGACGTCTCGAAAAGCGAAATCCAAACAAGGAACCCTCCCGTTACACTACTACCTCGTATTGTCGGTCATCAAGATGTAACGGCCTAAGGCACACAATTGGGACCGCTAAAAATCCTAATTCGTAACCCCACTAATGCGCTTCTACCTCTATGTCCTGCCGTTTTGGCGAAATGAAAAAATCTAACTAATCGGGGCGCTCACTTTCTGCAAGGTGTTACGAATCTTCTACCCAAATATATATCCCTTTTTAAATTTGCCTTCTCATCAAGGCCTGGCTATAAGCCTCAATTCGACTTACTTATCCTTGTCTCGCCAACATATATCAGGTGAGAGAAATATTTTCAGTGCTTCTGCACTGCACGTTAACTTTTTATTACCCCTTTAATCAATCACGTGACTCTCGGATAATTCCACCAAAACCAACCTCCTAACATAAAGTAACATCTCTCCACTCCCAACGTCGTTAAGGTTCATGCGTGGAGTGTCTAGCAAGCGAAATCCAAATAAGGAACCCCTTCGATACACTACTACTTAACTTCGTTGATCGTGGAGTCATGTTAGCATAGAACAAGTAAAATAACAATTCTTACATACCTTGTATCATCTCTATAAAGTCTCAACCCGTATCCAGGAGAGATATTATAGAATAACTAGTTCCACCCTGGAATCGCAGATATGATAGTCTCACAATCATAAGCCTGCTATAGCTCAAATCAATATAATTTTATACTCGTATAACACAGACAGAACGAGTAGTATAAACCAAACAAAATTTTAAAATATCAACACCCACTTACAATGAATGCAAGAAAATAGAACCTCACCACCTCGGAAAACACAAAGATATATCCTCTATATTAATATCAATACTACCAGAAAGCTCGAATTACACACCCGAGTCTAGGGTTAATAAAATACCGAGGCTAAATCTTGCCACACAGAACACACTTCCCCTAACCGAGGTGAAACTCACAACAACATTCTTGCCAATTACCCTGGTAGCTCCAAAGAGTTCCCAGATACAATATCCTTATTCTATCTGTACAAAAAAAAAAACTAATTCAATCAATGCCCCATCTAGGCACCCTATTCTTGTCCTTTAACTCCTATCGGACAACATCAAAGTATGTGGTTCTACGTTCCTCATCACACTTATTCCCCATCTCTGGCTACCCTGACCATGTGAAAGTTTTTCAACATCTCAGGCTCCATAGCCTCGATCCCGACAATCACCCTCGTAGTTCCCTTAACTCCCTCAGCAAAGGAAAACATGCTACCAGCCTCAACTGCCTTATTTCAATGAATTTCCTTGGGTGGAAGTCCACCAATAAGGTTTCATGAACATGATTTCTTTATAAGTGTTAACAAAACTTACTAATGAGCCCATCATTTCATTAAAGGACTCTTTCTTCCTCGTACCTACCTTACTTCGGTGCAAGGTTTCCTTAACCGTATATCTCTTCATTTACTATCGGCCTCTGACCGAATTTTCTTGGGAATAATTGAAAAGTTGCATTCTCTTTAGTTCTGATATTTCAAAGGAACTCGCTGTTAGAACCATCCACAAAGTTCCTCTAAGAGCGAAACATCCTGCTCCTTCAAATATAGGGACTACCGTTCCTACTATTTCAACATTGATCCAATGGGTGAAAAAAAATTCCTCAAATTTTCACATCTGGGTATTCCTATACCCCTCTCTAAACCAAAGCTTCAGAGCCCAATACTTCCACCGAATGAAGTTACACTAACTCCACATGACTTAACTTCAACGTATGATCCTTATCAAGGACGTTTTAGACATTTTCCCAATTTAACTTCACTGAGTAATCCAAGTTTAGTACCACTCTCTTCTTGTAGCGGTACTTGGGAAATTATAGCTACTGTACTTTGTAGTCATTGTAGCAATCTAAGAAAATGCCACAGAGGGATTAAACTCCAATGTTGTCCTTATCCCCGACTTCGATTTACAATTTTAACTAAGCCCCGTCTCCTGGTGCCCTCATAACGGCCTTCCCTGGTCGTCCTTCTCCAATGAGCACACGAATCTCGAACGATCGCGCAAAAGATTTACTAACATCTTACATTATGGCAGGAGAACGATATCTCACAAGAGAAATCAGCAATCCTAATCCTAAGGCTCTACATCAAATCAAAAGCAACACTGAAGGCGTAGTACGTCCGCACATATTCCTAAGGACACTAGAACTTGATGCTCTGATACCATCTGTGACAACCTACTTATTAAAATAAGAGGTGGCCAGCCCGATACTCCACTAAATACAGGAATCATAGATGATCCATTCTTAGCATCACTGTCGTTAAAATAATAATACGAGATAACCACCAATTATTTTCGAAAACGGATTATCAAAATTTATATTTATAAGTTTAAAGAAAACTATTTAGACAAACCAATTTGAAAAGAAGGTGGATATAAAAACAAACGAGTAACTGTATAATAATAATGCACAATGTAATAACCGAATAAGCTATCGGTTAACAGACCATTACAAGCAGGTTACACCGAGTATTAAAATTCAATATCACAGTATAATAAACAAGTACGAAACTTGGGAAACACACCCGAATATGTAAACTGATCATAGCTAGAGTACAAACGATAGAAGTGTCTATAGCGAATATACTACAACATCCGCAATATCTTATAGCTCCAGGATAACTCGGATGGAGAGGTCAATACGGGCGTCCTTGCGGTGGAACACCTGGGCGAATATAGAATTCAAGCAAAACAAAGAGATATAAATGGGTCAGGGCTCAATTTGATATGATCACCATGTGAATAAAATGCATGACAATTATGAATATTTTATCATCTATCAAAAACTGAACTTGCTCTCACAAATAATGATAATATTTCTCACCTCTCAATCTAAAAGCACAACCTAGCGTAATATCAATAACAATGAACAATATTCGTTTCCGCATGAGAAAATGTCTAAGTTTCACTCAATGAGATTTCATTTCAGTTTTACACAACTTAAATGCACAGTTCCTTTTTTCTCTTTAGGAAACATATTTAAAGCAATTTATTTCACAAAATGCTTCACCATTTCAGTTTTACACCATTTAACTTCACAGTTCCTTTTTCTCTCTAGGAAACATATTCTAAGTAGTTTATCTCACAAAATGCTTTACCATCAATAAAAATTCCACTTTAATAAGAATAGTTATAGTCACATCATATAACGATTCTAAGACCATCCTTTTGGGGACCCCCACTGGATGCGCTCCTAAATAGCTATCATCTTCCAGGGCCTATCACCAAGGCAACCTGGGCATCCTACATCGCGTGACGTCGGGAAGCGGCCATATACTTTTCGACGGTGAGTCATAACCACACCCGTAATTACCTCACTTCGAACAATAATCACACAATATATAATAATCGGTCCTATGGCCGAGGACTATATTCACCCTGCATTCACTAGCCAGGGAACTTCACCTCATGCGCGTAACTTCCCCTATGATAGCCATTTAGAGAGGTGTGTATATGCAAATTATCATTTACAAGTTATGCCCATTTCAAACATTCACTTTTTACATTCTCAAAAATCATTCATGCCTAGCCATTTTGTGACAATTTACAATATACATTTCTTATTCACGAAGTCATGTTATTATTAATGATGTAGGAGACGAAGTACAATTATCCTCACAATAGTCTCCAAGAGTTCAGAGTAATACCATATGCCATGAAGGGTAAGTTCTCCTCAATACTAGTCTCCCAAAAAGTCCTAAACCATATAACCCAACTCTCCCTTAGTCCGAAGCTAGATCACTAGCTGAAACGACACTAGCTCCTATTGAATAATCCCCGAATTAAACCCACATTACCCCCATACTAATCTAGGGTATTAATCTCCCTAATATAACCCCCTAATACTCTTTATTACTTCCCAAGAGAAGGTTCCTAAGCCTTAAATCTAAAAGAAAAGGACTAGAAACTAAGTTGGAAAAATCCTATAAAACAACAGGGTTTCCAAATCGATTCGCCATTCGCCCAAAAACAAATCGATTCGGCTGAGAAAACCAATCTCCTATCTCAGCCCGAATCGATTCGGCCTTAACCCAAATCGATTTGGCTCCTCAGACCTGTAGCTCTCATTATTAGCGAATCGGTTCGCTAAGGGGGCGAATCGATTGACCCTGGTCAGTTTCCCAGTTTGGGCTACGAGATTATGAACCCTAAATTCCCCAAAACTCAAATTTCTCTCTTCAAATCCCAACCAACTCAACTTATTTCATACCCAAATCATTTCTAAGCAAACAAGACCTACTAAAACTAACTTAAATCAAAACTAACACCATTTTCAAAGGTTTAAACACCAAATTTCTCAAAACCCAAAATTTGTTCCAATCCTTCAATTTCACAACCATCAATACAATTTATTCACATTAAATCATACACTAGCAAGTTAGAAACTTGAATCAAGTTTGTAGTCTCGAATTCTCTTCCTGTAGCAATGATTCCAAGCTCCAAACCTGAAATTTTCTCTTTTCTCTCCAATTTTCTCCCAAGCTCCCTCTTCTCTTTAACTCTCACTAAGTTTAAAACATGTAATTTGGGAAATAAAAGGGGTTGGGAGACTTAACCGTTCATTTAACATTTGTTTCCATCTTTAAATATTAATACACCATTAAAATGACTCGTAACTACATAATTAAGTCATAACCTGTCAAAAGTGCCCGGAACTCAAAAATATAATATGACACTTATTTTGACTATCTCGACAATTTCAGGACTAACTGCATCCTCAAAATTGGCATCCGGAATATCGTACAATTTTTTCATGTTCCAACGTCATATTAATTCATTAATAATGATCCAATTGAAATATATGCCATAACCCTCATTTAAAGCACAACGACGCAATAAAACATAACATGATGCTATTTACCTTCTCTCAGCGGTAAATATGCAAAACTCAGTAAATATTATTTCTTAAATCACTTAAAGTAATATTTACTCTAACTTCCATTATTTTATATAATTACCCCACGTGGCAAAATCTATATAAAATCAATTACTCAAAAGTAAGGGTTTTTACACTATCCTACCCTCCATCTTTGCTCTCTCCAGATGAGACGATAGGCCCTCCGCAAAAAACAATAAAAAGTGAGGAGATAATGGATCACGCTGCTGTAGATCCCTATAAGATTTTATATGGCCCTTGGGCTCCCCATTAACCAACATCGAGAACGAGACCGAAGACGTACAGTTCATGATCAATCTTTTCCATCTAGAACTAAAACCCAATTTCATCACGATTTTCTCAATAAAACCCAATCCACCCTATCATAAGCTTTACTCATATCTAATTTTAAAACAACCCCCCCCCCCCCCCCCCCATCCTCTTGTTCTCCTTTTTTACTAAGTGTGGTTTATTTCAAAAGCAGAAATGACATTATCAGTAAACGAGTCTTCCCGAGATGAAATTACTTTGATTTTTCAAAATAATAGAATCGAAAAATCATTTTTTAAGTCTATTGGCCAAAAATTTTGAAATTATTTTGTAAATGGCATTGCATAGGCTAATTGGCTAGAATTGAGACATTAATTTTGGATTTTTCATTATGGGGATCAGGGAAATCAGGGTGTCGTTTAATGTATGGATGGGCATAGCATTATTAAGAACATCGATGACCAAAGTAGTTCTCGTTGACCCAACAATTTGCCAGTATTTTTGAAAAAACAAGGTTGGCATACCATCCAGTCCAGGAGTTTTCAAAGGGGACATTAGGTTGAAAGCAAGGGTTACCTCAGGAGACATAATCTCATATAAGAGTGTGTCATTCATTTGTCTTATAACGTGACTGCTAATACCTTAGAGAATACATCCATGAGCATCATGATGTGTAAGATTGGCTTTGAATAAGTCTTTTATGTAGTTCACAACACTGTTGTCTATACCCTCCTTCTCCTTAACACAAATTCTATGTTCTTCCATTAACTCGAAGATGTAATTGTTTTTTTTTCTTCGAGTAAATTTTTCATGCATTTTTTATGTTTCTATCTCCTTCTTTCAGTTAGTTCACCTTCCCTCTTTATTTCCACTCGAGATTTTCTTCTTTTAAAAGAAAATTAATATCGTTCTTTAGGACATTAATAGCCAAATTTCTTTCCTTTGATTGAGACTAATTTCACCACCAAGTGATAGAATCCCTCTTTTCTTCTAATTTTTTTCCATAGAACACCATAATTTTGTTTTGCCCAAGCCACAAGATGTTTCTTGCAGGATTGTAGCTTCTTTTTTACATCCCCACCCTCATTGAGATCCCATGCCAGCTAGATAACAACACTAAAAATCCTTGTCCAATGTCCATAGAGCTTCAAAATGATAGTTTTTGTCTTTCTTCTTGGTCTTATCTTCGCTTTGAAAATGGTCCTCAAGTTTATTATAAATCGGGAGATGGTCAAACTCTTGATTCTCCACATGGTAGATGTGATAATTTTTTAAAAAATCCCACTTAATGCTTGCGAAAAATCTGTCTAACCTTTCCTCCACCTTTTCCCTGCTCCAGGTAAAATCATAGCCATTAAAATTTAAGTCTTTAAAGTTGAACACGTCCACTACTTCTCTGAAATTTGTAATTTGTTGATTAGGATGAAGACCACCACCACATTTATCCCAATCACAAAGAAGTTCATTGAAATCCCCCATACGCAGCCAAGGGAGATAGTTATAATAGCCCAAATGTTTAAGTAAGCTCCATCCGAATTTTCTTTTACTAGCCTCTGGAAATCCATAGAACTCAGTTAAATACCAATCCCCTAGCCTTGCACAGTCCTTTAGCAAAGTATCCATATAGTTGAGAGAGTATCTTTGAACATAAAGTATTACATTATCATTCTAGAGTAAACCCAACCCACCCTCTTTATCCACACTGCCGATACACAGATAATCAATCATCTTCAGTTTTACGTGAACATACTCCATTTCTTTTGCATACAACTTTGTTTCACGCGAAAACAAAATGTGAGGGTTTTCTCTGCGAGACTCGCATAATGAACGAATTGCTATGGGGTTCCCCAACCCACAATAATTATAGCTGAGGATATTCATTGAGCTCAATGGGATTGAACACGGGTCATCACTATTCTGCCATCTGAGATAGAGTTTGAAACTTTTTAATATTTTTTTGACACACTTCCAACAAGTTTTAGATAATCTAAAATACCCTTTATTTTTTCACCACCTTTCATGCAAATATCATCACTACTCATTAAAATTTGGATGATGGCACTTACCCTTTTCCACTTCCTATGTGTTTTTTGTGTAAATTGTTTTATCATTCCTAGGGAGATTTTCGTGTTTTTGTTGTTTATGGGGAAATTAAAAGAGAACGTTTGGTTGAGGGTAATGGTTCCTAGCAGCTAGAGATGGTTGAAACGGGTGAAGTATATTCGCGGTGGTTTTTAGTTAACAAGTGGGTGAGTTGGGGGGTGGGGTGGGGGTGGGGGGGGGGGGGGGGGAGATTGAGTATGGTTTGTATATAAGAGGTTATCTTTATTTAGGTTATGGTTTTGGATGGGAAAAGATAGTAAATTATTGGGGTAAGTTTGTATATAGCTTGGGTGGTTTGCGGTTTTGAAGTTTAAAATGAGGGTGGACAGTTTTTCCCTTCCAATTCCCACTTCCAGCGCAAAATGGGTTTGGGGTATGATGTGGTTTTGGGGTCTAGTGGCAGGCTTTCCACTTTATTTTTGTCCGTCGTGACAGTGGACTGAGTGGAGCAGATTATGGGTGCTGATAACATTAGGTTGGGTAGTGTGTCATATGTGGAATGTTAGTTGGTTTTGACAGTGGGATAAGGTCTCAAAGCATCCACAATGGTGGATGCTTGGGAACTGTAAAATTACCCTACTAAAAGTGAATGTTACCCTTCATCAACAACATAGGCTATAGTGGTGGACAGGAAACAATTTGTCAAACACTTCCTACGAACTAATGTTATTCGTAGGAAGTATTACGGACAACTGAAGTTCATCAAAACCCAAATATATAATAAAAAATAATTATTTATATTTGATACGAGTTCCTACGAACTTCATTTGTTCGTAGGAATTCCCACGGACAAATGTAGTTTGTAGGAACCATTTTGTAAATTCAGTACTCGTTGAGCAAAGTTAGAAATTCACTGCCTTTTCTCTTACAAAATTTGTTGGTTTCACTCCACCATTGGAGAGCTCTCAGTTTGGAAGTTTACTTATTTAGCTGTCTATTTGCTCCAACATTACGGATGCTCTCAATGCTAGCTATGGAAATACTTGGGATTCAGCTAAATTGCTCCTGTGTGCATATGGGTTTGGGGTTAAAAAATGAGAGGGTCTCGTCATGGCCTTAGTGGGTAAATATACAGTTGACATAGTTTTCTTTCTTTTAAGGATGGTATTAGGATAGAGTTTGAAATATTTATTTTAATGGGAGTGATGGGTTGGTTGTCTGGAATAATTTAAGGTTGCAATATAGTATTATTTTTCACACTGGTATCAGGCATGGGTAGTCTTGTTCATGCCTCCCATTGAGTCAGATATTACCACATCTGCATTCATATTTTTGCAGATCTTCAATATTTCTATTAGTCCACTCATCGTCGTTTAGTGAGATATTCCCACCTAGTTGCAGATCCAGGATTTTAATTGAGGGGGAGCCCAAAAATCAAAGATATAACCAAATTAAATTTAATCATAAAAATTTACAACAAAAAAAATTATAAATAAAGTGCGAATTTTTCATATGCAATGTTTCATACATAACCAAAAAATACAAACTGAAGCGACTGTTTATAATATTCCCGTATGCGGCTTCATTTTTCGAAAATATTGAATGACATCATTTGTGTCAATATTCTTGAAAATATTTTGCTCAATGTACGTTAGCAAACAATCATTCCTAAAATCATCTTCCATTCGATTAAGTAGTGAACTCTTAATGATCTTCATTACATAAAAAGGCTCTTTCGATGCTTGCAATTGCAACTGGAGAGATTAAGGCAGTTTTTTCAAGTAAGTATAGCAATGGGAACAATTAATGCTTCTTTGTTTCAACTATTTTTTGAGCAAGCCCGCTGTTGACGAAAAAATTCTCCATCTACGAGGACCAAGTAGAAAAGGACACATGTCATCCTACGTGGCAATATTTATACTTATTCGGCACCCGAGGAGAGTTGGTCGGCACCCGAGGAGAGTTAGTCGACACCCGAGGAGAGTTGGTCGGCATACCAACCAACACATAGAATACCAAGCAACTCAAGGAAGATCAACCATCCTAGAAGACCAACAGTTAGATTCATTGTATATAGACATAAATGCCTGAATGTATAAAGACATTGTATCTCTTTAACTCCCATCACTATAAATACATGTATTCCCTTAACCAAAGGGAGGGACAACTAAGAAACACCATACGCAAGATACACACTCTTTCTCTCTCTATACCATATTGTGCTATTGTAAACCCATAGGAATAAAATAACAGTGGACGTAGGCTTTATTCATAGCCGAACCACTTTAAAAACCTTTTGTCTCTTATATGTTTGATGTGAATGTTTATCTTCATCTTCAATCTCATCCTCATCATTTATCTGCTGTTGACGCCACTAAAATGGCAGAGGCCATTTTCTGTCTTCAACAGCCATTTGTGGGAACGTGTTACAAGCATTGTTCTCCATCAAAAGCTAAGTTTTTATTTTCTCTACGTATAACTAGTTATATGCACGCATCTTTTTGTTCAAATCATGATTCTCATATGTTTATATCCATAAACTTAGAGATCAAATCAATTATATATTGTGCATACATCTTTTAATTCAATCATGATTTTATATTCACAAATTGTTGAATCAATTTTTACAAATCTGCATAAATGTATATTTCATAATCACAAAATTTGAGAAATTTGTGTACATATTATATTATTTCTCTTCATTATCACTATCACTAAGGGTTTCATTGTAGGAAATTGGTTGTTTACCCTCTCTCCTTAGTTTAGTAGGGCATTCAAAATCCCTATGGACATAATCCTCACAACCGTAACACCTATTAGACTCGTCCCTATTTAAATTTTTATTAAAAGTTTTAGGGATCTTTTCGGCTTTGTCATGCTTAGAATTTTTAAAATTTTTCAAATCATTTTTAAATTTATCTTTGTTAAATTTAAGAAATTTATGAAACTTCCTAGCAAACATAGCCATGTCCTCCGAGTCACTATCACTTTTACTCTCTACTACTTGTTTTTCCTCCATTCGGATTTTCAAAGCAACGCCCTTATCTATTTTCTTTTCAGTTTTAGAGGGAAACATGTCTAGTTCATAGGTTTGTAAATCATCTACGAGCTCTTCTAATTTCGTAGAGGCTAAAGTGGGTAAAGAATTTAACACGGTCACCTTAGGAATAAATCTATCGGGTAGGGACCTTAAAATTTTCTTTACTACTCGGTCGTCGGGTATTTTCTCTCTTAAATTGAAAGATGAATTAACTATATGGGAAAGTCTAGCATAAAATTCATCAAATGTTTCGTTTTCATTCATTTTGATGGTTTCAAATTGAGTGGTGAGGTTTTGGAGTTTAGAAGCTTTTACGACACTAGTTCCCCCGTGGGTGAGTTGTAAAATATCCCAAGCTTCTTTAGCGGGTTCACACGTCATAATGCGTCGGAATTCATCTGGTGTAACCGCGCTAAACAAGGTATTTAGACCTCGGGAATTAAAATTATCAAGTTTAAATTCATTCTCACTCCATATATCTGTGGATTTGGGAACACACTCATTTTCTACTAAATATGTGGGTGGGGACCACCCGTTAACAACTGACAACCAAACCCTCTCATCGATAGACCTAAGTGCCGATTTCATACGCGCTTTCCAATACGACTAGTTGGAACCATCGAAAACAGGAAATTTTGAAAATGGAATTTTTTTATTTTAGTCAAAAAATATTTAAAAGGATCTTAACGCAATAAATTAGCGCTCTGGCTCTGATACCAATCTGAGAACGTGAGTTTTTCTGAATCAATGCTCTGATACCACTTGTTGAAAACGTAAGAGCCCCAATTTTAATTTTATAAAAAATGAATTTCCTTTAATGCGGAATAAAGATGGTTCAACACACTCGATTGACAAATTTTAATTTCTCAACATAAATTAAAATTAAACATAACAAAGTGAAATAAAGTAAACTCACACACACTTTAAATTCACTCAAACCAAATTAATTTAATTATCAAGTTTAAATAAATTAGACAAGACTATTAACCAATTAATTAAGTGCCAGCTTGAATTAAATTAACTTAAGCAAAATTTACCCAAATAATTAAACATGCACCATTTTAATCAAGAATACGAATTAAACCCAATTTTATCTTTTTACCCTAAGCACGAGTTCTAGGTGATTTTTATAAAAGATAAAATAAATTCACAATCCCACAACACGGCGATGTACGAGATAAAAACCAAATCGGGGAAAAAAAGCTCGGATGACCCTGTCCTAACAAATTCACTAAGTACGGTAAGAATTTTACAAAGACTCGACAAGAGGACTTACACAACTGACTCGACTCCCTTCAAGACTTGACGCGCTCCTTTGAACTTCAACCTCCGCCTAGAGAATAATCCCGGAGTCCACCGGAACCTTGGAGTCCACCAATTGAGACCAAGCAACCATCAACCGCACATGGTGCCTTTCACCATGTGAGAATGCCTCAGCAAAACAAAAGCTTCTTCTTCTTTGAGGGATGTAGACGGAAACCCAAACTCTTTTCTTTTTGGGTAGAAAAGTGAACCTGGTGCCAAAAATACTCCAAGCAAATAATATAAATGTAGTAATACTTGGAATTCTAAACTTAACAATTTTATGGGTGCAAACACATGTGTATAAGGGGATTTTCTTATTAATTTTGACATATGAAAACTATGACTTTTGTTTGGAAATATTTTCTCTCAAAATCTCTCAAAGATGTTGCAAAAGTCCTTATCAAAAGTCTGTCCCGAAATTGGTTTAAAACTGTCAAAAGATAGTGGGACAAAGTAGTGAAAAAATGGGTTAAAACTGCCAAACTGTTCCCGCCCAGAAATCTCGTTCGAACGACTTTTTTCGTTCGAACGGCACTTTGTTCGAACGACCCAACTAATGATAGACCAGTGTAATATTTGTAAAGTCATTAGTAAACTCTTCAGAATTCTCGTTCGAACGATAATTCGAACGATATTCTAGTGGCCAAAACTCGTTGGCAAAATCTCGTTCGAACGAAATTGTTGTTCGAACGACATTCTCGCTCGAACGATAATTTTGAACGAAATCCCATATTTGAATATTTTCATTTTAAGCCCAAAATATTTCTGAAAATTATTTTAACAATGAAAATTACACCCTTAAACATGTTCCAAGTCTCCTACAAATCTAAATAGATTGGATTCATACCTTTTGGAGACAATGGAATACAGTGATGTTGATGACGCATAAACTAGGTACAAGAAACCGACAATTGATGTTCACTTAAAATGCTGGCCGCTACGTCTTCAACTTTACAAGTCATAGGCTTGGAACGATACAACGTGAACACTATCCTATGACTCAAATATTTTTGTCCAAAATTGAGCCAAATCTACATTAAGACTTAATCGAAGACTTATGTCCTTACACTTATTGTCTATTCGAGACAAAAAGGGGGAGAGATGTATGTGATGTAAGGGGAGAGTTAGAGTTCATATTTTTTTTACCTTTACAAACTGGTATCATGAACATATGTTTATATTTTATTGGTATCATATGGTATTGCACATATTGGTATTGTTGACATGTTTAACTAATGATTTATTTTATATATTGGTATTTTTATATCATTTGTTCCTTCATACTTCACTGGTTATTTGTCTGTTTCAAGTGTGTCGGTATTCTTTAGACATTCAAAATTTTGATACTACATCACATTCAAACAACTCATGCTTGTTGAACCTGCATATACTAGTCCTTGTCTTGTATTTTTTGATGTTGGGTTTTATGGGATGGGTTTAAGATGTCATATGGCTTGACGGTCCAGCGTAGGCATTTCACTATTTTTGTTATATCCCAAAATAGTCAAAGGAGGAGATTTATTAGGACAAAAATTCTAATTGAGTCCATTTGCATGTAATTAGCTTATTTCAGAACAAAAATTGTTTGAGTCATAGATAGATTTTTATATTTTATGGCGTGTTGTTTAGAAGACGTAGCGGCAAAGCTTCAAAGATATACCATGCCGAGTTTTATTGGTGCACATTTAACGTCTTCATTCAGATTGCATTCCGAATATCTCTTAAGTATGAACGCATTATGTTTATGGAGTTGGGAAAGAGTTTTAAAGGATGGAAACTTTATTAAAAATGATTTTAAAATGTTTTAAATCATTTATTCTGAGCTTATATGATGTTTAGAGTCGTATAAAACACTGATTTTGGTTTAAGTGGTTCAAACGACATGTGATGTCGTTCTGACGACATCTCACAGTCGTGAGAACAACATATGCATAGCATTCGAACGATCTGCCGACTTAATTTTATTATTTAAGGCAGTGTTTGCCCAGAATTTCGATAGGTGTGCAGAACCAAAATACAGTTTGGAACTGTGTCATCTTTCTGCATAAGTTTTCTAAGGCTTTCAAAGATTATAGCCATCCATAGTGTTTAAAGATCCGAGTTTTCATATACAATTGCTATAGAGATCTTGTTTGCACCATATGGAGTTTGTTCATCCATATTGAACAAGTTGTTCATTGGGTTTTGCGGTGAAGAAGCAGAGGAGTCCGTGTTTTGAATTGTAGACATTTGCCAAAGCTGCATCGGTGGACACCGAGGCACTCGTGGACGCATGTGCTGTTGACGAGTATCATGGAAGGATTTCTATGTAGGTAATGTAGAGGAGCAGTTAAATAGAAGAAGAGCATTAAGGCTTGTGAGGATCGAGTCGTTCTGTAAGTCTGTATGTCTTCCTTTGTAAAACCGTATCATAATTGTTGTTTGGCTTGGGTCGTCTGAGGTTTTTCCCTTTGTGATTTCTTTGTACATCTGGCATTGTGAACTTTAATTTATTTTACTTGCTTTAATCACCTTGACGCATGTTTATGATTAAACAAGATAAAATTGGGCTTAAGTAAAATTGGTTCACAATCTTGGTGCGTGTTAAATTTGGAAAAAGGTTTTTAAAGAAAAATTATTTTGTCACCTTAAAGCACACTTTGGAAAATGGTCCTACAATTACAATAATTATGAAGGGGTAAGAGTAGTGCTAACAATAAAGTAATTATGAAGGGGTAAGAGTTGTGATAACCATAGAGTTAACAAATAAAGAGCTAGTGGAGGCTAAGGAGCCAAAGGAAAGACCCCCTCATTTGCTTAACTCTTCAGTTTACTTTTGTCGTTGCTTCAATTTAGTTGTGCAAACTATTTATTATTATTCAATGATATATATGGTTAAAAAAGTTTAATTACTTCTAAGATTCTCTCATTTATCATGGGTTAAATGTCATTTAATATTTGCAACTATTGTTTTTAATATTTGTAAATAAAAGTTTTTGCATCTTGCAATTAATTACAAAAAAAAGAGATGATATGGTATTATGTTTGCTAACAAATCTTAAATTTGTTGTTATATGATGTACCCTTGATAATTGAAAATTTGTTTAATTGATAATAGATATATTTTACCCAGTGTTCAATTTACTCATTTGTATGCGTCTCTCGCTTTTGTGTTGCTAACATATTTATTGTACGCAATTATGCTTTGAAAATTACAAAATATTATCATAGTCAATTATGCTTTGCACATTGCAAAATTTGTATTATTTATATCATAATAACATTTTTAAAGGCTTTAGGTTGATTACATCTAGTCTTCTTAGTCTAAAACCAATGTTATCCACAATCGGGTTTTTTAATTAAATAGTTTTCTTATTCAATTTGGAACCATACCAATGTCAAATATAATAATGCTTAACTTTACATCCAGATTTTACCTTCCCATCCTAAAAGTATTTTAGGGATGTATTATATGGGATTGCTTTGAACTGTGCATTCTTATTGTTTTCTAAATACTTATTTGGGTAAGTATTTTTTACTTAAGCTTTGTAGTATCCTAAAGTATTGCAAAACTTTTAGATTTTGTTCAACTTGTGCAAGAGAGAGTTAGAACCATACCTCCAGTTATAATTTTTAAATTTGTTGTGGAAGGCCAAAATGATACGAATTGTGTTGTCGATACAATCTGACACACTTTGAAACTTTAAATTTCATCCTTCGAACTCAATGGAACATTCCAAGCAATATACATGAAGATTTTAGTCATAACCTGCCATAAACCTTATTCTCTTTTATATGGATTCTCTTTTAACTGTATGTATGAGAGTTATAGTGATATTAGGTACCCAAGTCTAATTTTAGATAATATATACCTCTTCCGTCATGAGGTCATTATTTTGATATTTTAATTCAGATTTGGGAGGCAGAAACTATTGAGTAACTGCCCATAACCTTTTGTGTGTGTGTAAGAGAGAGAGAGAGAGAAGTGGAGAGGCATTGGAGGTTACACCAATTGGCATAATTGCAAACATTCTTATATTTGACGTATGTTCCATATTAATCCTTGCTACAAAACGCTTTATGTCCCATCTAACCCATGATTGAATTCGCTTAATGGTATTTTAATCTTTATATGGACATATATATTACTCTTACCCTTTGTTTTTACCGCTATTCTCAATTTAGAGTGGTCAAAGCATGAATTGTGGCAAAAAATTCTATATAATCAAGAATCCCCTTTAATGTATTATAGTTTCATTTCCTTAACTCAAATGAATTCAACAAATAACATTTCATACTTATGAATGAGCAACTACGTACCTTTTCGGGTCCAACTTTCGTCATTCGGCATCCTTAAAACCTTATGTATACATAAAAATAGGAAACAAATAAACTTGATTTAACTAAATATTATAGTATTTCAAAACGTATCCCAATGAACATACTTAATAACACAATTTAAATGTAAGGAAAATTAATTAGACTCATATTTTCCACATTATCTTTATATAACTTAGGTGGTAGCCCTTTCGTCATTGGGTCTGTAATCATCATCTATGTATTAATATTGTAGACACCACATTCTAGAATCCCTAAGTCTCTCCTTAGGTCCCTAGCACCTCCCCATTCCACTACAAACCTTAGGTCATACTCCAAGTACCGATCTAGAGTCCATCGGGCGGTCCTGGGCCCCGTTTGACTCTACTCAACCCTATCATCAAAGAGAAAGCTCATTGAATGTTTGAAGGGCTCTGAATCCCATTTCCAACGGTCTGCCCTGTGCGCGAATCGGCATAATAGTTCGGACGAACAAACCATTTTACTACTAAAAATCGACCTAGAGGCCACTGGACGCTCCCGAGCCCCGATTTGACACCAAACAACTTCATCGTCATAACAAAATCTTTTTGAATCCTCGAAGGGAACTAAAACCCTTTTACAACGGTTCGCCCTGTGCACGAAATGGCATAATCATTCGGACGAACGATCTGTTTCCCTCGAAAATTAATTTAAAGGTCGTCAGGCATGCGTTTGACCCAAGTCAACTCTTCACCTTGAACGATACTGAATGAATATCCAAAGGGAACTAAATTCTATTTCCAATGGTCCACCCAGTTCATAATTTTGACTTACGGTGCAAATGAACGATCCATTTTCGTCCGATGATCTCCCGTCTAAAGGACCGACGTGTGCTTTTGAGCCATATTTGACCCAAAGTCTACTCCCAGACCTGGGAGTGGTCCAAGTACTCCTGAAGGTCTCTAAATTACCTTTCTAACAGTATGCCCTGTGGGTGATTTGGATCAACGGAATGCGTTTTATGACCATTTTTTCAAAAAAATCTGCACAAGACTGCCAATTGGCAAGTCTATTTCCCTACATATCGGTAGTGTGTCTAGGGTCACCTACTGATTGGAAAGGATGGGGATATGTTGATCTACCCCCCTTACCCTATAAATAGAGGGCATGACCTCACTCCCAAAGCACACCTTGAATCCATTAGCATTAGTGATCTCAGCAACATTCTCTAGAAATCAACAAAGTTTCTTCATATGAAATTCCATTCAAGCTTACATTCCCATCCTTTTCATACCCAATTTAGCAAAATCTCATTATCTCTCATCCAACCTTCATCTCACATTCAAGGGAGTTCATCCAAGATCAAAGATCAAGCTTCAAAGAAGGTCCAAATCCCTCCCTCCCTCTCTCTTTAAATATCTTATTTTTACATAAATTTCACTAGATTCATAATCTGGTTCCTACTTTAGTTCATACATATTAACATCTTACACTTTTATTAGTATATTTCACATACTTATATTCTATAAAAAAAATAGGGTTACACCTATAAATTCCAAATGGGATTATCCATTACACTTTTCAAAACTAAAACACATTTTTCTACACACACACCTATAATAAAATCCGGTTGAATCTATGGGATAAACCCCACCCTTATGCCACATGTGAACTACATGGAATTTGATGCCTCTATAGGCTACGTAGGCATTTCGGATTAAAATCCGAGACTCGAGTCCAATTTTTCAATTTTCCAATTTTTCAACTTCCCAATTTTTAACTTTTTCTAAATTTTCCAATTTTCTAATCTTTCAATTTTTCTAAATCCCCAATTTAGACATTTATCATATTCTTTCATTAGTATACATATTATGTTTGTTAGAGTTTCATTCAACACAAATTATCGTTTCATCATAACGATCAATATCGCGATAAACGCATAATCCATATTTTCGATGTATTATTCTGGGAACATTCCTATGGATGACCTCACTCTATCTTTTCCATGGTATGAGTTGAGCTATTCCAATCTCCATTATATATACACGCAAACACACGTCACATAGAAATAAAGGAAAATAAAACACAAGCCCATGAGAGATCGAAATGGCAGGATAGGTGCCTAACACCTTCCTATTCTGTAACTTATCCCCCGAACCTTTTGAACTATTAATTTCGTATGCATCATTTTGTCTTCGATGCCGCTATCTCGAGTCGACAACATGTTTTTTTTCCTGTTTTGTGCAAAAAAGGTTGGCGACTCAATCCCTTTACATTTACCGTACACCGACAATGACATAAGCGTTCCTAATCCAAAAAGGGTGCGAGACCTTTCAACCCCCCTTTCTTTCTCCAACCCCATTTTAGGAAGAAGAAGAAGGAGAGAGAGGAAGGGACACGAGATCGGGATTTCCATAGTGGCGATTCCACCTGGGAGAATTTTCATAACAGGGCTAGACTCTGTTCCCATGGTTGTTTTGTTTTTTCTTGTATCTATACACCTACCTATATGTTCCCTTTTTTCCCTCTATTATTTCTTGTGCATATATACCTCATTCTTATATCACTACTCACTCACACACTTGTAGATACTCTCCATGTACACTTCACACTACGTGCACCTAGGATCACTTATATCCACATATTGCACACACCACTTAGAATATTCATGCTTGGGTGTCACTAACACACACCTCCACTTATCACACTTGTATATATCCATGATCACTTACACTTATCACACACCATTTGTAGTTGATCCATGATTAGGTTCACTACCACACACTCACCTGTAGATATTCACACGTCACTCACTCTCACATAATCTATGATTAGTATAGATTTACTTTTTATACTTGTACATTATTCCCTGCTTAGTATAATACTCATCATGCTAATAAAGATACTCTCTCCAAGATACTAATCAAAGAATCATGCATTTTGCACACTACATCACCAAAGAGCATGGCTATTGACCAAATTTTGTCCCGTAAATGGGGGGTCACTTCGTGATGGGCGCTGGTCCGACAGGTCGTAGTTAGCCTAAGCGATATGTCTCTCACCTTCCATTGGTCAAGTACCTTTGACATATATCAAATGGTTCCCCCCACATCGTACCGCTTGACCGAAGTCATGACGGGAGGTATATCTCAGGGAACTTGTTTAAGTATGTCGCGTATATCAAATTTGCTCTCACACTTACTGTCCCCACAAAGTATATAGTGACGCAATTCATATACACTCATGTATATCAAATGCCTCGTCCACAGATACTTATTGCCCTCAAAAGCAAGACGTATATCGTGGAAGTCATGCCAAAGGGGGAACCCTTCCAATTAACCCAATAACTGCATACTCTCATACAGGTGCCAAACCTAGGGCACTCATATTTAGTTTTTCGATTTCTTCTCGAAACTCTACCGAAGTGACATGTCGGAATGCCGCCCAAATTTTCGTGCAATATTTAAAAACGGGACCCTTCCCATGAGCCTAGTAACAAATCCAACCATAGTTTTACGTACTTTTCTAACCCAATTTCCTAGGCTTGGGTCCCTTCCAAAATTTCTTTTTGCATTTAGGTAAACCTAATACAAGTGAGAACCTAATAAATATAATAATAATCATGCTGCCCGTCTCTAGTTTTTCCTCTTTCTTTACCCAAAAAAGTCAAAGACATTTTTCCTATTTTATTAAAAAAAATACCAAAAATATTTTTCATTCCTTTCACCAAAATAATTTTTCCTCCCGTTTACTCAAAAACATTTTATCCCCCTCTTTTCTAAAAAAATGTGAAAAAAACATTTTCCTTCCTTTTAAGAAATAACAGTTTTGCCCTTTCTGTTTAAAAAAAATTAATTTTTCTCCTTCTCAGGTTGATCGCATATCCTTGGCCCGACTCCCTATTGGTTTCAATTTTTAGTCGAATCTCCCCGAAGCTCCATCAGTTCCCTCGCTATTTCCTTCGAGTTCTAAATTCATCCACTTTTCATAGCGAACACAGATCAAGCACCGAATGTACAACCAGATTTGATGACACTCTTCACCCAACTCACTGCCAAGATTGATAACCTTCAAACTGAGGTTCATGAGATGCAACGAAACTGGGTCCTTTTTCCCAAAGATCTCGAGGTCCTCTTCCTTTGTGCTATGGGTCCGCCCGTACTCCAGCCTATTTGGTTTCCCGAGGAATATCAGCATGCTCTAGCCCAACTTCCTATGCTGAATGTTGCCTAGCCAGGGTCTAACCTACCCGAAACTGTTGATCTGATAGAGAAAGAATTGAACAAGGTCAAGGAGGACCTTAATATATTTACTGACCAAGTCAGAATCTCTGGGAACTACATGGACTATACACACATGTCTCCCTAACTTAAAGTAAGGTTGTCGAAAAAGTTCAAGATGACCAACGTCGAGAAGTTCAAAGGTAGTGGACCCTCAATTGTCCATCTTCCCAGTTACCACCGAGCCATGACTCTCCTAGGTGCCTCTGAAGAAATAATGGACCAAATATTTCAACAAACTTTGAAGGACAACACTCTTCGCTAGTTCTTATCCCTCGAGGAGTCCAGGATCCACAGTTGGGAGGATGTTACCTGCGAATTCATGTCACAATACAAGTACAATGAAGAGTTAGAGGTTACCCAAAATGATTTAGAGTTGCTCAAGCAGAACCCTGAAGAATCAGTCAGTAACTTCATAGTAAGGTGGAGAGAGAAAGCAACCACCATGATCAACTGACTTTCTGAAGAGGAGAAAGTCAGCATCATGAAGAAGAACTTCTTACCCCATGTCCGAGCGACGATAGGAGGATAGTATTACCCTCAGTTCTGAACCCTTCGAGAAGAAGGAGCGAATATTGAAAACGGTCATACTAAGACAAAAGTTGAACCGAAGAAAGCATCTATTTGTTCATTCCCATAAAATTTGAGAAGCCAGCCAACACCGCAGTTTCAACCATTAATAACATTTCTTATCCTGCCACTTCATGGGCACCAGAAAGTCATCCTAACCCAATCAAGAAGGAATATACCGAGCTTCACTCCCCCATCTCCAAAGTTTACCAGGCCCTCTTAAGCCAAAACCTTATCAAACCATTGGGGCCTCGTCCATTACTAAACTCACTTCCTAAAAATTGCAAACCAGATGCCTATTGTGACTTTCACCAAACTATTGGCCATACCACCGATCAGTGTTTCCACCTATGAAATATGAATCAAGGCTTGATTGATTGGGGTATTATCGCCCCACCAACCAATCCTAAACCAAGCAATACCCATAATCCGCTCCCAAATCATACAAATGCCATATTCCTAGAAGAAGACCTAGAATTTGATCCATCTACCCAGATTGTATCAAGTAAATCACCCATCATACCCATATATTCTCCTAATCCTCTCCAAGTGTGCCCATATTTTATCCTACACCCTACCAGCTTCGTCGATTAGGCCCTGTCACTCCTCACCGAAGCATACATCACTGTCCGTACCCAAACTGGAGGTAAAGATATGGAATTATTATAAGTGTTCAACTTACTCCTAGAGTTTTTTCTAAAATTGTCCTCCCAAATGACCATTGACTGCCAGAGATTCAGTATGCTATTCTTAGAATCTCGAAAATAGGCTAAATAGTCATACAATTGGGTGGTACCAACCGATAATGTTAGTCTAGATGATGTCGTCCAGATCATGGTGGACTTATTTCGACAGATCGGAGATATTTATAGTATGTTCGAGTTGCTTGATACTTTAAAGCTACAGGGGCACCTGGTCCCTTCACTTTTACATCTCCCCGTCGAATAGGAGGATCTGTACGAAGAGGCTGTTGAGGTTGTAGAGTGTATTAACTTTTTACGGTAATATGATGTCGTTGCCACCGGATGGTGGGACAAATTTGATAATCTAGAAGAAGAGCAGAGTTCAGAAAATAGTGGCCCTATAGTTAACATATGCGAAATGATATCATTTGAGGAGCTACTAGAAGAAATTAACAAGGTTACTGAACAACCTGAGATCGATGAGGAAATGGGGTTTCTATTTTTTCCCTCTTCTATGAACCATATAACCAGGTCAGGGCGGCATTACCAAATGCTAAACCTACCATAATCAGCGATCGATAAAGGAAAAGGTTTTGAAAATCTTCTCATGACAGATATGACCCTCAAGGAGAGCAAAATCCTCCATCAGGTGAAGAATATCCAAGCTAACATCACTCTGTGAGGACTCTTTATGTCTTACCAATGCATCAAAATGCATTGATCAAACTACTATAAGGCCCATAATCCCTCCTTCTACCACGCTAGAAGAAGCAGTGAATCTGGTTGGATCTCTAACATGTACTAGAATGCTCCCCTTCTTTGAAGAATAAATCCCTAAGATTGGTCTGAACCATAATTATGCTCTCAATATCTCTATCGAAGTCGTGGGAAAGACTGTCCCGCTCTCGCTTGTCGATAATGGATCAACTCTTAATGTCAGGCCGCTAAGGACCCTAAATTATTTGGGACTGAAAGTGAGCGACCTCGCTCCAACCTCCGCCGCTATAAACTCTTACGATAATACTCTTTGAGAAGTGATGGGATCCATAAAGCTCATAATAGGGATCGACCATATAAATCCTAGTGTTGAATTTTAAGTCATCGACATCCCGGCTAGTTTCAATCTGTTAGTTGGATGAATGTGGCTCCATACCATCAAAGGGTGTGTTTTCTTCCCTTCATCAGAAAATAAAGTTCTTCCCCAATGGGCAGGTCTTCACCATCTTAGGCGATGACAACAATGCCGAGAATTCAAGCACTAGTAATCCAGTACTTAAGATTCTAAGGACATTATTTTACAAGTCTGTAATCAATTTAGTATGTCGCATACCACCACACCATCGAAGAGCATTCAAGCATCAAAGACGGATCCGAATATCAAGATCTTCAACATTCAAGCCTCCGCGAGGTTAAGTTTGGTAAGGTTGTGTTTTAATTCCTTAGCATTTCACTTAATGTGTTGGGATATTTTTATTAAATATTTTTCTAAAGATTTTGTTCTAAGAAATGAAACTGCTACTGTAGAAACGACTTTTGTCTTCTTCTTTTAGGTTTTAAACATTTTGTTTTCAATTCACAAAACATCCCAATATTTAGTGAATTGTTCTGAAACCCTAGATTCAACTTTGTCAAAATTTATTCTTTGTGGGGAGATCTCTACAATCTAGAGCTGCTTGCTATTATGGAGGGAGTCTCTGTGAAGATTGGACTGCGTATCCATGTGGATTCACTGCGTGTGAATTCATTGATGAAGATAGAACTGTGTGTTCTTATAGAGTAGCTGTGGTTGTTCCATTGCTGATGACGCTGATCGACACCTGCGGGTATTTGTGTGTCACCCTATTTCATTGTGATCCGTGTAAGTTGTTATTTACAAATTATAGTGAAATAAAAAAGTTTTGCCCTTCGGAGATTTTTCCTGAAATTGTTTGTTTTATCCTGCCTGCTTTATTTTATTGGATAAATCATCTAAATGCATGTTTTAGGGTTTAACTAAAATTTGGGAATAATTAAAATTGGATTTTATTTGAGAAGTCGCAATATTTCCGCTGTAGCGATTCTATAAATTGGTATCAGAGTCTGTTGCACTAATTTATTGTGTTTTTATCCTGATTTTTCACAAAAATGGCTTTTGGTGGTTTTCATGGTTTTCGATATCAACTTTTTGAAAAGGTTAATTGAAAAACTCACACGAACTCTTATTTTAAATCTTCTGTTGAAAACGACTCTAAGAGGTGTCCTTGTTGTGAGGGTGTTGGTCACACGTTAGATGAGTGTACCACAAATTTAAAGAAGAAATTTAATAAACCGGTTTCTTATGTTTCTACCCTTAGTGACAATGATTCAGAAGAAGAAATCTTTTATGCTTCTAGGCGAGAGCTTCTCATCCGTGTGATTAGTGATGAGAGTGAGGGTGAAAAGAGTGAGGAGGAAGAAGAAGAATTGATTGAGTTGCAAGTTGCCTACAATAATTTGTATTTTGAATTTTTAAAGACAAAAAAGGCAAACTTGAAACTTGAAGCTGAATTGAAGAAATGTGCTTTAGATAATGATAATACTGATGCGTTGATTAAGGATCTTAGGGCACGTGAGGATATGCTCAAAGATAAATTAGGATATGTGTAGGATGAGAGAGATACTCTTCGAGGTGTGATGGAGGCTATGAAAAAGGAACTTTTAGAATTTGAAGATCTTAGACCTTTACTCGAGTCTAGGATAGGTGAGCTTGAGAAGAATTTGAGAGAATCAAGTAAGGTGAAATTTGATTTGGAGTCTTGGTCGAAAAAGCTAGATAAGATCTTAGGCACGGTCCAAATTAAGGAGGATAGGGGTGGTATAGGCTTCAATGAGAGGGTTACATAAATTCCTAAAGACAACCCCACACAACCCAGGGTTGTTAAGAGAGAGCCTCCGAAGGTTGTTAGGAAAGATCCACCTAGGAACATCATGAGAGATCCACCTAGGATCATTAGGAGAGAGCCACCTAGGCAAATTCGGAGAGAGCAACCGAGAAATTTGAGGAGCGGGCCACCTTTAGGTAACTCACACCGCCCGATTTACACTTGCACACATTGCGGTAGGGAAGGTCATCTTAGGCGCTTCTGTTACAAGTTTTTAAAAGGACCTAGGAAGATTAATAAAAGAAGAAATTCAATTCCCCAACCCCCCATGTGTCATTACAAATCTATTTGGGTTAGAAAATCATATTTAGAGGCTTATGGTCTATTTGTTCATGATTCTCGTTTACTTGCACGTGATTCACCCCATGTGAGATCTCTTGGTTGATTGTGCGGGATGTTTGTCATACACTAGCGATGCATCATGTTATACTCTTTCTAGTGTTATGACTCACTTTGATGTAGCGCGCATTGGTTTATTTGTTGCATTTGTGTGTTTCGCTACTATTTTAGCACTGTTTTGCATTTGTCAGCACTTTCCAAGTACTGTTTTCACGTATTTCTTTCACTGGGAAAAACTGCATGACTTTCTGGGCAAACTGGGATTTTTTGGATTTCTCGTTCGAGCGAGAACATCATGTCGTTTGAGCGACAGATCTCTCTCGCGCGAAGTCTCTTCTCGCGACAACCCCCTATCATTTGAGCGACAAGCCTAGATCATTTGAGCGACCAGGTTGACTTTGACCATTCTGTTTACATACACTGATTCATCCTGATATTATTTTTGGTACTGCTGGTTGCTTTTGACAGTTTATATGCAGTCTTTCTTGCTATATATGCTTAGTTACTAACACTGCATTTGTTGGTTTATCACACCTGATTTGATTCTTGATTCATTTGTGTGATTAATATTTGCTAGCATAGGATGATGCTCATATCGATATTATATGCCTATTACTGGATGTATCATTTTGTAGTTATTTTTCTTTTTGAATTTTTTTGAAAAATGCAAAAATATTTTCTATTTTTTGAGTGTCCATTCATATTTTGTTTTGGTCAAATTTGAAAATCCAAAAAGATTTTTGTATTTTATTTGCACCATTTATGGATAAACACTTAGGATGACCAAGTCACAATTTCATTCCATTTATCCATGTGACTATTTGATAGTGTTTTGAGATAATATCATGTCATCTTTGTGCTTTATAATGTTTGGAGTCATTGAGATGTAATTAGTTGTTACTTCCTACATATTTGACTCATGATATCCTTTAGGCACACGTGCACGGATTTGTTTGATTATTGTGCTTGTCTGATCACATGTTGGTTGGGTGTTTTCACCTCAATCCTGTCCTTAAAACGAACCAAGTGGAATAATACGAGTGTAATAAAAGTAGTGCGTGTAAGATCCATTGCCCGTGAGGAATTTGTTTAAGATAAAAATGATGAGTGAACACGGGAAAAGGCTGCGAGTGAATAATAATCACGTCGTGAAAGCCACCGTTTGAAAAGAACCCACACAAAAAATTAAGGCAATAAAAAGATGAATTATGCCAAAAATTTGGGCCAATAGGTTTTCTCTAAGTTGAGAATTTAGAACCTCATTAGAAAAATAAAATTGCATTATTATATATGAGGGAGTTTTGGATGGATATATCAATGGGTTTGCACGTCCTTTGAAAAGTTTTCGAAACGACACTAAATAGTTTTGGACGTTATTGGTGTGGAAATCATTTAGACTTTGATTTGTTGATTTGATTAAGACGATGTCATCTAAATTCAACAATTTTACACCTAAGGATATTTTTTATGTTCATTCGTTAGGGGTACACGTATTCATCGTGTACATATGTTTGATTGAGTTGATTTACCTATCGAATGTGTTCACACCCATACTTTCCATTTCCATGACTTGGTTGTTTTAGTATAAATCCATGGTGTATGTTTTTTGTAACATTATTTTTTCTTTGAAAAAATTGAGAAATCAAAAAGGGTTTGTGGAAGTCTTTTGAGTTACACCTTCGCATACGCGTAGTTTGATTCATATTTGCTATGAGCTTTTATCGTGACACTCCATGTTTAGTTTTTTTCTTCTTATCTGTCTATTTGGGGACATAATAAAAAGGGGGAGGACGAATTATGATTTTATGGGGGAGTTTGCATTATGGGGGAGATTTGATTATATTGATTGATTTATTCTTATATCATTTCAAACTCGATGCATCACGAAGGTATTTGCTTTATCTCATGTGTGTAGCTACAAAATTGGTGATCATATGTTGCACACCTTGATGAGAAAAGCTTAAAGGTTTGAAGATTTAAACTTGAAGATTTTTTAAGAAAATTTGAAGACTTGCAAATTTTAGTATTTTCCATTTTTGGGTTCATGAGGGATATTAGATTTGTATAGGCACTTTGATTTGATAATTTAGAGTTTTATTTGGTACCGGCATAGACATAGGGGGAGATTTGTAAGGACATTAATTTATAAGTCCGTTATCAAGTATGTCGTATACCGCTACACCGTCGAAGAGCATTCAAGAACATTCAAGCATCAAAGACGGATCCGAATATCAAGATCTTTAACATTCAAGCCTCCGCGAGGTTAAGTTTGGTAAGGTTGTGTTTTAATTCCTTAGCATTTCACTTAAAGTGTTGGGATATTTTTATCAAGTATTTTTCTAAAGAGTTTGTTCTCGGACACCTTTTCGTAGAAAAATCATATCTATTTAAAGAAAAATTTGAAAAATACGAAACTGACGGCCACGCATTCGTATCAAAATTATCTACAATCATGGCCTGAGATCTCATTTGATAGGTCATTCAAATGACCTGCTTTTATCGTTCAAATGAAATTTTCCACATGTCATTTTTTCGTTCGAGAGACCTGCTTTTATCGTTCAAACGACATATCATCTCGTTTGAGCGACATTCAACCTCGTTCGAACGACGTGCGCCTTAAGTTTTTTTTTTTTATAAATAGGAGTCTCCAACTCCATTTTTATAAGGAGAGTGCATAATTTTCAGAAATGAAACTGCTACTGTAGAAACGATTTTTGTCTTCCTCTTTTAGATTTTAAACTTTTTGTTTTCAATTCACAAAACATCCCAATCTTTAGTGAATTATTCTGGAACCCTAGATTAAACTTTGTTGAAATTTATTCTTTGTGGAGAGATCTCTACAAACGAGAGGTGCGTGCTATTGTGGAGGGAGTCTCTGTGAAGATTGGACTACGTGTCCTTGTGGATTCGCTGCGTGTGGATTCAATGCTGAAGATAGAACTGCGTGTTCTTGTGGAGTAGCTGTTGTTGTTCCATTGTTGACGACGAAGATCGACACCTGCGGGTATTCGTGTGTCACCCTATTTCATTGTAATCCGTGTAAGTTGTTATTTACAAATTATAGTGAAATAAAAAGGTTTCGCCCTTCGGGGATTTTTTCTAAAATTGTTTGTTTTATCCTGCATGCTTTATTTTATTGGATAAATCATCTAGATGCATGTTTTAGGTTTAACAAAAATTTGGAAATAATTAAAATTGGATTTTATTTGAGAAGTCGCAATATTTTCGCTGTAGAGATTCTACAGAGATACAAAAGGGGGTGAATGATATGCTTCTATCAAGCTTCCGAGTTAAACCACTTCTACTCATAGCTGGGGATAATTTCAAAGATTGGGCTTGTTCAGAGTATAACCCTCATGGCAATGTTAATGTGATCCAGATGTTCAAAAACATGCACTTCATGCCCGGACTAGGGCTGGGACGACGACAGCAAGGGATACTTGAACCCACTGTGTTGAAGAAAGCTTTTCCTCCTTGTGGCTTGGTCTATCAACCATCAGTAGAAGAACTCAGAATGACCGCCATCCTCGACAGGAGAGAAGGCTAGAATGCGTCAAGACTATTAATAGACTGGGTTTTGCCGCGGTGTCGCGTCATCAACGTCGGTTGTTTATTATATTTGTCTCACCAACTCTATAAAAAAACTTAAACTTATGACTACACTCTTTTAAGGATGTATAGCGGCCAGTCCGAGTATTGAAAATCCACAGAGAAGAGTTGCTTGAATTTAATTGGTTTATTACTTCTCGAATAAAAGTGTAAAAGGTAATTTGTTAACTAAAATTAAAGAAAAGATAAACTAGGCATGGGTGTAATTAAACTAAATTAACAAAGAAAATAAAAACTATAGGTTGCGTCGAATATCCCTCACCCTGAGTTAATTGGTATAAAATGGTTACATTGCTTCACGGATTATTAAGATTGCGTCTCCTTTCGTCAATTAATTAAATCAAGAGTTGTCACACCCCTAAATTCACATAAAAGCCTACTAAGATTTTGGCGTCAACAAATACCCCAGAAATTATGCACGCAAGGTCGTAAATACGGGGTATACGTGATATACCTCGTTAAATCTCCTAGGCGTAAGGATAGCCCAATCGAAATAAATGAGTAAAAACTCCATCACCAAAACAAAGAAACCATTCAACCCTAGGTGAGTTCAATCCGACACAACCTAATTTAAATTCTCTAGAAAGCATGGTATATGTCATGTATTGAAACAAAGCAAGTAAATTTACACTAAAAAGCAATGAAATAAAGAAAGTAAATAAAGAAATGGAAGCTTGGATAAATAGAGAAGACAATGGATAGTGTTCTTACACAACTGCGATGTGCAAACCCTTCTATACGAGTAAACCCTTGGAGGGAGAAAATGGCACACTCAAAACTGTCCAAACCCTAACTTTCCTAACCTAACTAAGAAAAATCATCTATTATTACAAGATATGTACAAAAATAAACCAAGTGGTCTATTTATACTAAGTTGGAAGAAAAAGAAATAAAGAAAAAGAAATAAGAAAAGAAAAGGGGTTAAGTTCTCTTTTAACTAAAGAAAGGAAAAGAAAAATAAAGTAGAAAAGGACAATTGGGAGTAGCAGCAAAATTGGGTCGGTTAAAAACAAGGGACCGATCGATCGGGGCCCAAACCGATCGACTGCGTGAACAGTGCAAGGGGATACTGTCTTGGTCTTAGGCATAAAATTAGAGTGCCGATCGACTAGGCTGACAAGGTCGGTCGACCGGTCCGGCCGTGATATCCCACAACGTAGCTACAATCCTCCGAGACCCACCATCTCCAAACTTTTTAAACCGTGACCTGGCATGGAAAGGCCAAACCCAAGTTGTGAAAACATAAACCCTCCATGGACTCGCTGCTTTTGTTTTGGACCAACCTGTGTCACTGACCACCATAGCTTGCGTGTGACCTGTAATTCTCCCTCTTGAACGTCACAAACCGAGACCCATTTGTGACACGAATTCGAACCTGCTATGGCCAACAAAATCCAAGGCCACAAATGGGTATCCACCAAAATCGAACCCAAAACCCGAGCTTGCGTGCCGTGGACCAAACCCGAGTTCTAATTTGTCAAACCAAGGCTACAATTTCATGGAAACCAAAACCCGAGCCAAACCCGAGCTTGGCCAAAATTGCCCATGGCTGAATTGTGAGTTTGCTGCAAAAAGAGAAGAAAGGGACACATAAGGAACTAAATAGATTGTTAAAATATTAAATTAAATAACTTATAATTCTTCTCCGATTAAAGGTCCGTGTTTAATTTGTTCGGACTCCGATTCGAGCACCGTTCACGCCCACGCGAAGCTTGGACCAAGAACTACAAGTTCCGTGAAGACTTTGGTAAAAAATACAAAAGTGTGAAATTATCGAATTGCCCCATAGCGTGCGAACTTTGACGAATCTTAATCGGAACGCAATCAAACTCCACACTTAGCACCATAATACATACAGAAGCTCAATTATATCTCAAATGACATGTTAACGTATAAAACTGAGAATTTCTAATTAAGGAGCATAATTATAGGCATTCAAGTACCCCATAGGACTAAAATGCATAAGTTAAAAGGGTATAAAGTGCAATATTCGATACGAATCAACTGTCTCAAGAGATTCCTTGAATGAAAGATTCATCAGAGAGGGTGAAGATTCCCCTTTTATTACTTCTGAATCGTGGTATGATCATGTGGATAAGAAGATGAAACTCGAAATGCAGATTTTTTTCCAAGATAGCTACTCATAGGGTGAAAGTTCCCAACACCATATGCAACCTCTCATTGAGAAGGCCATAGCCAATACCGGAGATTCTGAGGGAAGTGACTTCGAGGATTCCTTCAATTTGTAGACACTTAGGCTAACACTCTGCATGATCCACTCAGAGGTTACATCGTCATATCCATCCCTCATGATCAAGGTTGCTGATGCTCCTCTCCTAAACTGGCATGTTATACCTATTCCACCTGCTGACATTCAACCCAACCCAAATGTTTATCCCATTCCCCCTTTTCTTGTTGTTCCTCCTTACTCTAATGTAATCAAGACCTCCTTCAATGAGGTTCTCAATGCTATTTTTCCTATCAATGAAATAAATGAAGATTCTGAGTATCTTGTTGTGCCTTACATTAATTGTCTTGATTCTACTCAAACTCTTGATGATGATGATATTGTGCAAATGAATAATTCTTAACTGATCTAAAAATAACTTAACCACGTTCAAGTTAATGAAGATGAAACTATTGTTATTAAATTTTAGTTCTAGTTGCTAACTGCGCGATATTATGATAGGGGTCACCCTTGATAAGCAAGAGCGCGTGCAACTCAAAGAATTACTAAAAGAAGTTATGGATGTCTTCGCATGGTCCTATGAAGATATGCTCGGTATTGATCCCGAGATAGCTCAACATGAAATTTTAGCTCTCCCAGAATGCAAACCGGTCTGTGACACCCCGCCTAATTAAACATCGGGTGATCAGGCCTTTGTTAAATTAAAACAGGTTTCTCAAATGGTTCATTCTTAGCATCACTGTCGAAAACTTTTTAATTACTAATCACCTAAGTGAAAATTAGACCGGTGCCAAAATTTTATCTTTCTTAAACAGAAAAATCAACCATGCGGAAGAAGTAAAACAATTACCATGTACTAAAACCCAAACCAACAAAGTATAAGTACAACAGAACAAAAGTATTACCTAATAAAACATCGGCTAAAAATCCCAAAAAATAATAGAACAACTACTAGTCTGAAACTGACATCTCAGACTGATACCGGACTACAAGTCCATACATAGAATAGTGTGAGATCCTGTACTAGATCTGAATGAGAGATATCGCCTTGACAAAATCCTGTAAGCATCCACTGTGCTACAACTTCGAGTCCCTGGAATAGAATCACCATTCATGGCATCCCTGTGGCTGGACACCTAAAAGGTTTTGAAAATATTTTATAGCAAGAGTTAGTACTCAAAACATTTTGAAAATATTTAGCAAGCGTTTATCACAATATAAATGCGGATATTGATTACACATGTTAGGTTCTCATACACTCTCTTGAGTTTACTCACTCCTCATCTATTGTGCACACCTAACGTTCTACACTGACCTTACCTAGCCACACATCCCAATCTAACTAACTAAGGTAATCAACTGAACTTGCCTGTATCTAAGTTCTCGTACCGCCCATACAATACAAATCCATTTCACTAACATCTCGCGTATGTTAATTAACTATCAAGTAACATTAGACCTATGTTATACTTCAAGAGTTCTCATTTAGTTTCACTACTAAAATTATTACAATTCTTACAATTTCTATCTTCCCACTTTTGTAATTAAGTCTCACTACTTAAATTACTAAATAGATATTCTCTATCTAACGTTACGTTTCGTAATTAAGTTTCACTACTTAACTTACCAGTTTGATATGTATCTTAAAATACATAATATATATCAATCTACTAATACACAGAAGTAGAATATCATTAAGTGTATATTTCACACACAATATGTACTAAATATCAGTCATTACTATTTTGTACTTTTTACACACGTAAAGGACTCTTGGTTCAGAATGATTCATCGACCCCAAGTAAGAATTGGTTCGGAATGATACATCGATCCCAATTATTTATATACATAAATTCTGGCTCGGACTCTTTCATCACGCCACCAGTTCAAAGGTTTGGTTCGGCATTTTACATCGACCCCAAACATATAATAACCCTCTGTTAGTTCGGAATACTCCATCGACCCTAACATATAATAACCCTACCTTAGTTCGGAATACTTCATCGACCCTAACATAGTTAATTTAGGTATACATATCTCAACCTACTAGTTCATATAATTTAGTAGGTACACACCCGACCTATCAATCATACTTGTACGTAATATAGTATTCTCTTATATTAACCATAATTGTTTGCTTTACAAATTTATTTCACTTTCATATTAATTCGAGTATTCACACAACTCTAAGGGTCCTAGTTACCCCTTTTTATATCAATTCAGTAGTTACCCTTGTTAACCTACTGACTCAATAAATTTAAGCCCGCTCACGCTTTTCCGTAATTATATTCTTATCATCTCGAATTAGAATACGTCACAATCAAGCCTATGAATCTCCACTTTAATTCTCTCACAAAGTTAAAGTCCCACACTCAATCATAGACCAACTTCCATATAATTGTTCCAGAAATATATTTCATCGAGGTCCCAAACACTTCCCCGATAAAATTTTTAGGCATTTGAGTCTTAAAAAGAAAGATCTTACATTTTCTCGCAGCCGAAACGAATCGTAAATTTTCTGGCAGATTAAACACCCTCTAGTAAAATTTCAATTTCTCCCTCTACAGAACTCAGATTGACCTGATTCCAAGTTCATTGGAAAGCTAAGAGATAGACCTTTCAATAAATCTATGATTCACACTCTAATTCGAAGTACAACTCAAGTTGTATACGTTTAAAGTCACGTCAAAATTCTGGCAGGTTACTATGCTGGCAGATCAAACACCCTGTAGTAACATGTCGATTACTCCCTCTACAGAACTCCGATTGAACTAATTCCAACTTCATTGGATAGATAATAGATATAAATTTCCATACATGTATGGTCACACACTAATTTGAAGTAAAATTCAAATGGCATACGCTTAAAGTTATGTCAAAAATTCTGGCAGATTGATATCTTGTGTTCATCATTTAAACCCTAAGTCATTCAAGATTCATGTTCTTTAACCAAGAACTCATAAAGATTCTATGTTTATAATCAAATATATTGAAATTTTATTTCATCTTTACTTAGGGATTCATTCTACATGCAATCCTACCCAAACATATGATCGATTCATACATTTAATTCAAGGTTTTTCAATAGAATCAACCAATTCTTAAAACTCCCTACACATGGGTATTATAACTTGAATTTGATTTGTAATAAACACTTTCATTGATAGAGGGGTTCTGATTTTGTGATTTTTGTTGATGATTGATTGTTTTTATCCTTCAATCT
Organism: Sambucus nigra; assembly: GCA_949130495.1. Classification (NCBI taxonomy): domain Eukaryota; kingdom Viridiplantae; phylum Streptophyta; class Magnoliopsida; order Dipsacales; family Adoxaceae; genus Sambucus; species Sambucus nigra. Next base: position 113,268,573 of record OX422216.1, read on the forward strand.
TCCTTCCCCACAAGTTTGTGGTGAAAGTCTCCTTTGAATCCTTCCCATTTCTTCCTTTTGCCTTGAGAATTGTTTCTCTCTTCTCTCTAATGGCTATGATGTGTTTTTTTTCTCTCTAACCTTAGCCTACAACTCTTATAATCTAACTTAGATTTATTAAATTCGTAGGTCTTCTCACTCCTACATTTTAAAAGATTAAAACGCCCCTGAACGGTCCCGACTTAGCCCAAAAACGTCCCGGAACCTAACTAGTACCCCTGGGTAGACTATTTTGACTATTTCGACCCTTCCAGGATAAATTGTGACCTCTAAATTGTCATTTGAGTCACTTAAAAATATATTACTCGTTCTCACCCCAAAACGGTCTACACGCGTTAAGTAACTATTTACTACTCGCACTAAGTAAATAGAATGAGGCAATATTAATAGGTATCTATCTCTCGATTAATACTCCATAATCATAATTTTTAATAAATCTCATTAAATTACTTCTCTTACGTAAATTAAATTAAATCGTATTTTCTCATTTAATTCTCCAGTTTAATTAAATATAAATATCCAGAAATACGGGGTATTACATACTTCCCCCCTTACAAAGGAATTTCGTCCTCGAAATTTGGATGAGACTGGTATTGAGACTAAGTACCTTAAACGTCACTGCACCCTATAATACCCAAAATCAAATCATATCATCCTGACGGTCGCCCCAAGTACATGCCTTGCTTCATTATAAACCCTTATCGCATTTTTATCCATATCTCATATATTATAATTAAGTCTCACTTAATTTACCCTTTTGATGTATATCTCTCTATATATAACATCCATGTGTCTACTATCACTCATAAGTAGAAAATTATAATGTATATATTTCACACACAATATATACTATAAGGACAATTGGTCCGGCAAAATCATCGGCCCCAATCATCCTATCATTTACATTGGTTCGAAAATCCCTCTACCCCAAGGTTAATGTAATACATATGTTGGTTCATACCTTCCGTCGATACCAATATTTATCATCTATTTGGTATGGAACATCATCGATCCCAAATCGATCCTTCATGTATTGGTCCGGAACATCATCGACACCAATACATAATTTAAGCATACTTATTATCGCACATAAGTAGGAAAATCATATGGTATATATATCTTACACATAACACATACTATCAACACTTATTTTATAATCACCCCCCTTTTATAACACTTTTGGGTTATTGGCTCGGAATCCCACCTCGATCACCAATAGTGATTGGTTATATTATCTCAGAATCACACCTCGAGCACCAATATATGTATATATATATCTCATCGCACATGAGTAGACAATTTGTGAGCCATATATTTCACACTTCATATATTCTAAAATGTCATACCCCAATAGAATGTCCTCATATCACGCGTTAAGGACTAAGAGTTTGAAATGTCTCCTCGAACCACACCGCAAAGTACATGTAATGTTCGTAATAGGCACCCATGAACCTAATCCTTATGTACAGTCCATATAGGCACTCACACTATTTATAAATATGCTTATATAGGTATACATTCAACCTATGAATTGATCAGTGGGTTCCTCCAAAATTCCACTATCGTACGGGAATATTATCTTCCTTTTTCACTATTATTGAGTCGTAGGCGACATAACATACCCAAAATAAAACTTCATCTCCATTCCTCCCTGACCATCTCTTGCAGGGAGGGATTTTAGGATTTCATCCTGATTCACAATCATGTAGAGCAGCACCTTGCACTTGTGCACTCTTCCTTTTCAACTACATACTAATTCATCCCGGTCAACCCATTCCGCTACCCCAACGAAATGTTGGTTTAGTTATGATGTTCACAGCCCATCAATAATATATAAGTCTATCTCCTCATTCCATCATTGGAAACGTAGGTTCACTATCAAATTCCGGTTGCTCATTTCGAGCCCATCTTTCTCTATCAACTAGTGGTGCGGCTGAAGATAATCTCACTATGTCTTTTCCTCAACACCGCTTCCCACTTACGTCATCTTTCCTCAAGTGGTACTCTATTCCCCTTTCTCTCCGGGTATATTATACTTTACAATCCGTGCACTCTTCGTAATTGGCGCACTTTTAGGGTTGGTTACCTTATAAGAATCAACATTTTAGTAACGCGTAAGTCACTCTCAACACTCAGTTAAGTAGCACCTTGCGTCACTTCTTCACAACAGTTAGGCCTCCCATATCAAGAGATAACTTTTGAACGGCTTCCCACCGACTTTTATCCCTTAGAATTCGCTGCCACTCTCAGCACATATAAGCTTGGATTAGCGTCCATCTCCCATGACGTTCAATCCATTTCATCAATAAGATTTGCCTCAAATTTTCCACCGGCATTCTTAACAAATAATTTTCTGCATCCCTCTTTCTCGGGTGATTAAGAAAGCTAGTTAACTAGGGAGCCCATACACCCTTTTCTCCGTGCACATTTTCAAAAACATTGCAATTGTCGCACTCGTGACACGCTTTGTCTTCACGGCGTGGCTACAATCTTGCGGGTATTCTCAATCCCCTATAGACCAAAAATTGAATTCTTGCCCACAAAGTCGCACTTATCCCTTTGTGGTGAGATAAGCTTTTTAGTGTTTCCCCACAACACTACCGGATCCACTAATGACCTAGCATCTAACGTCTCTTCTCCTGACATGCATAACTACTTAGTTGTATCCCCTTTTGCAACCGAACTTAAACAAGGGACTTCTCCCAATGCATTTTTACTGAGCATTGTCGGAACAACACATAGTCGAGATATTCAAATTCCATCCCCCAACAATAGGTACAACCACACTCCATCATCTCTAAAGGAGTCAAGTGGCACTGCGCTAATACTATCACTAAATCCTTAGCTCTTATTATAACAACGAGCTCGATCTCTCCGCCCAGCGGTCATACGATATACCTTGAATCACATCATTAAGGTTCCTACACACCGGAATCAATCACTATGAGACATCCATAATCTCTGGAGTCTCCCACATATTAATGAATAATGACAGCTCAACCCTCTTTTAGGTGAGGCATCGTCATATACTCCATTCACTCGAGGCTAAAACTCATATACTTCCTTGCCCATCGCTCTGGTGGTTCAAATGGTTCCCGGACATAACACACTTGTCCTTTTCGGAATGCAAAACTTATCGGAGTTATTATTTCCTAAAATAACTTCTAGCTAAAAATAAAATGCGTGGTCCTACAACCCACACAAGACATCTTTTCAAAAATCCTCTTACTCCAGACCACACTGACCGGTTTGGGTATCCCTCATATCGGACTTGGCAGCCTCGATTCTGAACACTATCATCATGGTTCCCTTAGTTCTGCTGACCCAGATGAACGCATTATTGGACTTAACAGTCCCGACTTATAATCAAATCAATGAATTCCCTAGTGGATTTCCACTTATGGTTTGCACTAGCCTCTTTACATTCAGTCTTACTCTTAGAATAAATCCCTAAACTCTTTTAGCTCCGCTTAATTAGGAGCATATCATCAACCTTGTAAGATGCACCATACTATCATCATACACATAAGTCGTCCAAGCAGAATTTTCCCAAGATTGCGGGCGACAACTCGAGAGTCCATTCTCTCAAGGGCTCTTTTCCCTTGTATCTATTTCATCGGGTACAAGTTCACTCCAACAGATAAATTTCTTCCTCACAATTGGCCTCTACCAGGTTTTCATGTGATGGGTTCAGAGATTTCCATTTACTTCGTAAGTGAGCCATCATTGGAGTAATTTGCGGTTAAACTATACTTAAGATCCCTCTAACTGTATACTGACCCTGGGTCCGGATGTGGTGCCTGGTACCCCCACCACGTTGCCTTAATAAAAATCTTTACCCAAATTTTCACTTCTGGGTATTCCTACTCTATCCTAAATGCTAAGACCTCTAGTCATTCAACTTCCTTGGGTTAACATGCACAGTCGCCGTTTTATCACATTTTTACGGTTCGTTCTCATAAAAAATCCTCCAGACCTCCTCCCACTATCACTGCATTGGGCGGGTCTAGATTAGCATCCCTCTTTGCCGTCGTGACACTTGGAAAATGCCTACTATGCCTCAACAGCCCTTGCAGCATCTACTTACAATTTCACACTTGGAGAGACCTCGACAACGGTCATCTCTTCTACGATTACAATCCTCGAACACTCCATGCCTCATGCCGATCCCCTTTCCTACAGTTCTTCCAACGCCTCCGCTGGTTTTATCTCCATGTTCGACGTATCATACCCAATCAAACTCGTATATACTACACTTCATCGACTAAATAGCAGGAGAACGTAAACCACGTACGTAGATGAGTACAATAATCCTAATATAGGGCTCTGTATCAATCAAACGATACGCTGAAAACGTAGTAAGCCGTACAGATCCTATGGATACTAGAACCTGATGCTCTGATACCATCTGTGACACCCCGCCTAATAAAACATCGGGTGATCATGCCTTTATTAAATTAAAACTGGTTTCTCAAATGGTTCATTCTTAGCATCACTGTCAAAAACTTTTTAATTACTAATCACCTAAGTGAAAATTAGACCGGTGCCAAAATTTTATCTTTCTTAAACAGAAAAATCAACCATGCGGAAGAAGTAAAACAATTACCATGTACTAAAACCCAAACCAACAAAGTATAAGTACAACAGAACAAAAGTATTACCTAATAAAACATCGGCTAAAAATCCCAAAAAATAATAGAACAACTACTAGTCTGAAACTGACATCTCAGACTGATACCGGACTACAAGTCCATACATAGAATAGTGTGAGATCCTGTACTAGATCTGAATGAGAGATATCGCCTTGACAAAATCCTGTAAGCATCCACTGTGCTACAACTTCGAGTCCCTGGAATAGAATCACCATTCATGGCATCCCTGTGGCTGGACACCTAAAAGGTTTTGAAAATATTTTATAGCAAGAGTTAGTACTCAAAACATTTTGAAAATATTTAGCAAGCGTTTATCACAATATAAAATGCGGATATTGATTACACATGTTAGGTTCTCATACACTCTCTTGAGTTTACTCACTCCTCATCTATTGTGCACACCTAACGTTCTACACTCACCTTACCTAGCCACACATCCCAATCTAACTAACTAAGGTAATCAACTGAACTTGCCTGTATCTAAGTTCTCGTACCGCCCATACAATACAAATCCATTTCACTAACATCTCGCGTATGTTAATTAACTATCAAGTAACATTTCACTTATGTTATACTTCAAGACTTCTCATTTAGTTTCACTACTAAAATTATTAGAATTCTTACAATTTTTATCTTCCCACTTTTGTAATTAAGTCTCACTACTTAAATTACTAAATATATATTCTCTATATAACGTTACATTTCGTAATTAAGTTCCACTACTTAACTTACCAGTTTGATAAGTATCTTTAAATACATAATATATATCAATCTACTAATAAACAAAGTAGAATATCATTAAGTATATATTTCACACACAATATATACTAAATATCAGTCATTACTATTTTGTCCTTTTTACACACGTAAAGGACTCTTGGTTCAGAATGATTCATCGACCCCAAGTAAGATTTGGTTCGGAATGATACATCGACCCTATTATATACACAAATTCTGGCTCGGACTCTTTCATCACGCCACCAGTTCAAAGGTTTGGTTCGGCATTTTACATCGACCCCAAACATATAATAACACTATGTTAGTTCGGAATACTCCATCGACCCTAACATATAATAACCCTACGTTAGTTCGGAATACTTCATCGACCCTAACGTAGTTAATTTAGGTATACATTTCTCAACCTACTAGTTCATACAATTTAGTAGGTACACACCCGACCTATCAATCATATTTGTACGTAATATAGTATTCTCTTATATTAACCATAATTGTTTGCTTTACAAATTTATTTCACTTTCATATTAATTCGAGTATTCACACAACTCTAAGGGTCTTAGTTACCCCTTGTTATATCAATTCAGTAGTTACCCTTGTTAACCTACTGACTCAATAAATTTAAGCCCGCTCACGCTTTTCCGTAATTATATTCTTATCATCTCGAATTAGAATACGTCACAATCAAGCCTATGAATCTCCACTTTAATTCTTTCACAAAGTTAAAGTTCCACACTCAATCATAGACCTACTTCCATATCATTATTCCAGAAATATATTTCATCAAGGTCCCAAACACTTCCCCGATAAAAATTTTAGGCATTTGAGTCTTAAAAAGAAAGATCTTACATTTTCTCGCAGTCGAAACGAATCGTAAATTTTCTGGCAGATTAAACACCCTCTAGTAAAATTTCGATTTCTCCCTCTACAGAACTCCGATTGACCTGATTCCAAGTTCATTGGAAAGCTAAGAGATAGACCTTTCCATACATCTATGATTAACACTCTAATTCGAAGTATAACTCAATAGTACACGTTTAAAATCATGTCAAAATTCTGGCAGATTACTATGTTGGCAGATCAAACACCCTGTAGTAACATGTCGATTACTCCCTCTACAGAACTCCGATTGACCTGATTCCAACTTCATTGGATAGCTAAGAGATAGAAATTTCCATATATGTATGGTTCAAACTCTAATTCGAAGTAAAATTCAATTGGCATACGTTTAAAGTTATGTCAAAAATTCTGGCAGATTGACATCTTGTGTTCATCAATTAAACCCTAAGTCATTCAAGATTCATGTTCTTTAACCAAGAACTCATAAAGATTCTCTGTTAATCATCAAATATATTCAAATTTTGTTTCATATTTACTTAGGGATTCATTCTACATGCAATCCTACCCAAACATATGATCGATTCATACATTTAATTCAAGGTTTTTCAATAGAATCAACCAATTCTTAAAACTCACTACACATGGGTATTATAACTTGAATTTGATTTGTAATAAACACTTGCCTTGATAGAGGGGTTCTGATTTTGTGATTTTTGTTGATGATTGATTGTTTTTCTCCTTCAATCTTCCTTCCCCGCAAGTTTGTGGTGAAAGTCTCCTTTGAATCCTTCCCAATTTCTTCCTTTTGCCTTGAGAATTGTTTCTCTCTTCTCTCTAATGGCTATGGTGTTTTTTTTTCTCTCTAAACCTAGCCTCCAACTCTTATAATCTGACTTAGAGTTATTAAATTTGTAGGTTTTCTCACTCCTACATTTTAAAAGACTAAACGGTCCCGGCTTAGCCCAAAAACGTCCTGGAACCTAATTAGTACCCCTGGGTATACCATTTTGACTATTTCGACCCTTCCAGGATTAACCGTGACCTCTAAATTATCATTTGAGTCACTTAAAAATATATTACTCGTTCTCACCCCAAAACGGTCTACACGCGTTAAGTAACTATTTACTACTCGCACTAAGTAAATAGAATGAGGCAATATTAATAGGTATCTATCTCTCGATTAATACTCCATAATCACAATTTTTAATAAATCTCATTAAATTACTTCTTTTACGTAATTTAAATTAAACCGTATTTTCTCATTTAATTCTCCAATTTAATTAAATATAAATATCTAGAAATACGGGGTATTACACGGTCAAACAAAAACTACGAAAGCTCCACACCGAATGGTCGCTTAAGGTTAAGGAATAAGTGGTCAAATAGTTGAACATGGCTTTAATTCTTGTCATTCAATATCCCACGTGGCTAGCCAATATCGTACATGTGGCTAAATCAGGAAGGAAGATTCGTATGTGTGTTAACTACTGAGACTTGAACAAGGCCTCTCCGAAGGACGATTACCCGCTACCCATTATTGACATGATTATAGACAACACAGGCAGTCACTCTTAAGTCATTTATTGATGGGTTTGTCGGATATAATCAGATCAAGATACATTGAGATCATCAAGAGAAAACCGCATTCATTACCATTTAGGGAAAGTTTTGCTACACCATTATGCCATTTGGTCTAAAAAATGTAGGGGCTACCTACCAAAGGTTTGCCATAACCATCTTGCATGATCTGATACACAAAGAAGTCGAGGTCTATGTGGATGATATAATTATCAAGTCTAAGACTAGAGAAGGTCATGTTCCCGCTCTCTGGAAGTTCTTCGAGCTACAATAACAATATCAGATTCGACTTCACCCACAAAAATGTATCTTTAGTGTTATCAAACGAAAGCTCTTGGGATTCAGAGAAATAAATCTTCTCCCTACCAACCTCAAACTAACGGGACAGTTAAAGCAGCTAATAAGAACCTCAAATCCATCATCAGCAAGATGACGAGATTGGGCTGAACATATCCCTTACGCCCTCTGGGGCTACCGCACTTCAGTTCAAACCTCTACTGGGGCTACCTCTTACTCTCTGGTATACGACATGGAATCAGTCAGTGGCGGATCCAGGATTTTTAGTCAATCGGGCAAAAGTTTCGAGTGGTGCCGGGGGTTCAGGGGTGGCAGCCCCCTAAACAATTTTTTTTTGGTTATTTAGAGTTTTATACAAATTATAACTTTATTTCGAGTTTTATACAAATTATAATTCATCCAAATTGACTACAAATTATATGTTTCCAGTTTATTTCGAGTTTTTTGGGGGCATATATGTTTGGGACACAAATTACAGAAATTTGACAAGGTTTAAATTTTTAATTAATTACATTCTTACACCCTCAGTATTGAATATAATTAGAGTTATACCTTAAAGTTTGAAATTTTACCAAAAAGCCCTATATATATATTTATATATATTTTTTTCAAAAATTGAACCGGGGCCAAGGCCCCCTTTGGTCCCCATGTGCATCCGCCCCTAGAAGCAGTCCTACCCATTGAGCTAGAAATTCCTTCATTACGTGTCATGCTTGAAAGCAAAGTCAGCGAGGAAGACTGGCATCAAAGCCATCTCGACGAGCTATCACTATTAGATGAAAGGAGGCTGAAAGCCCTGTATCACATACAAGGGTACCATCACCGGATAACGCGATCATTTAATAAGAGAGTCAAGGACTACGGTGTTCGAGAAGGGGATTTGGATCTTAAGGAAATAGTAGAGCCCATCTGGGACCCCAGAGGGAAATTCAAGGCCAATTGGAGTGACCCCTGCATTGTGAAGAAGATCCTGCCAAGCGGTGCCTCTTTGCTCACCGACCTCGATGGAGAAGAGATGGAACGTCCAGTCAACCTTGACCGTCTCATAAAATTCCACCCCTAGTCTGAAATCTCGACGCGCTACGACTCTTCCCATCTCCCTTTTATTTTTAAAAAAGTCTATATTTCCTTCTACTAAGAACTACGTGGGGCATGATACTCTAAAAATCATTTTGCTTTCAAAATTGAAACTCATAAAATTTCCAAAATGCCTAGAGGTACGTAGGCATCTCATACGTTTTACAAGAGCATGACCCCCTTCTCTTTCATAAAATGCGATTCTTTTCTTATCCCCGAGAACGACAGTTCATTTTAACATGTACATGAACAAAATGATTATGTATTCCTTAGCGATTGGTATAAATAATTCAAATGAAAAAACTCATTAAGAGGCACAACTAGATGATCGATTTTTTTTATTCCATTATTAAGAAATTTTGGTACAATTACATCAATATAGGGTGTTAAACGACTTCCCTTGCCAACCTACCCTTACTTTGCTAAAAATCCAAATAAAAAACAAGCACCTCTATTCCTAATACAACCTTTCCATATTAGTCCCATATAACCCCAAATAACTTATATAATCATAAATAAAACCAAACACCCATTACAAAAGTTTCACAAATAAAAGGGGTCATACCCGCAGCTGCCAGAGGAACCAACCCCATCATCACCCACATCCTGGGGTCCCCAAACTTCCCGTGCCCGAATAAATCGCGACTTATGCTCCATAAAATGATAAGCCCCGACCAGCATTGGGAAAACGACAACACCTCCCTTCATGGTGTAAGTTATGGGGAACCACCTTTGCCCAGTCTCCACATCCAGCATCTTGGCAACTACTTTTCTCCACAACCACTTCATGTAGTTCCCTGAAATGTGTCAGAATCTTTCGACAAACTGGGATGGACGGGTCGACGGTCGAAGTTTCTCGCACAAAGAGCCCAACCGCATACGCATACGCTCTGTCAAGTCCTCCACTGGAAATAAGTTTAGTGTTCGAGGTGGCACAATTTTTTCCCATCCAAGTTAGCATAAGAGACACCAGGCAAAGTTAAAAAAGTTCAGTTTGAGTCCAACCAACTAAACATACTGGTATTCCCCAGTTCCAGAATAGGTAGGATCTCTCCCCACCAAGTCACTAGCCAACGCAAGCCTCGAGCCCCATGCTCCACAAACCATTCTCCCAGCTCTCGATGTCCAGGCCCGTGCGGATAAAGTAACATGAAAATAAGTTTAGCACAACCGACAAAGGATACCCAGGAGGGACCTCCATACGAAACCTCTCCGATAGCTACATGAATAAAATTAGGGAACTACCTCTCCGGAAGTAGGAAGGGCCATCCCGTCGGGCATCCAGATCATTTAGAGTCTCCGCCAGTATCATCACCTTAGTATTGTGGCAATAGAATATCTAAGAAATAATGGCTGCGAGTTGTGGGTCCACCAATAGTTCCCCAGTCACCAACAATAGTTTTGAAACCAAGCCCAGAATGACGGATCCAGCATAGCTAACATCACCAACATCCAGCAAATGCACAGAATACAGCACACAATAGGAAGAAAGTGTTAGAATTATTTTATAATTCTACATAATATGATCCATAATTAGATTAATACCAAGAGTCACTTTGGTTAATCAAAGGGTACTCTAAATACCAAGAGTAAAAAGTACTATTGATTATCTACCTTGATGGACAGTTAAAAATAAGTGACTATTGGAGATTTGGGTCCTGTCCCTTCCTATAAATAAGTGACTGATTTCCATCATTCAGACACATATAAAAGACAACATAATGTAATTATAGGATAAGGGGAGAGAAATCTAAAGACTCAAATTTATATTTATTTTAGAATATTATTTTGTCTATAGAAGAATTTCGAACCGTTAGAACGTGCTGAAATTGGAGTATGTTCTTGCCGTATACAAGAGGAAGTCTTGGTCCGAAATTCAATACGATCGGATATGTCTAAGGTCAACTACTCCGTCAATCTTTTCATTTGTGACATGATGGAGGTTAGGCCTGTCAATTGAGCCGAGCAGGCCCGAAGCCCGCTTGCTCGGCCCGCTAAATCTGGGCCGAGCTTTTATTGAGTTTGAGCCGAGCCGAGTTTGAGCCTAGGTATTAAGCCCGAATTCAATTTGAGCCGAGCGCGAGCGCGAGCGAAGCACTTTCAAGCCCGAACTAGGCTCGTCCCGAAATAATATATATATATATATATATATATATATATACAAAATTATTTTATTTTCTATGATATTTAAAAAATATTTAAAAAATAATTTTTTTTATAATTTTATCCTTATGCAAATAAACTATTGGACTTAATATTAAAGACACAAAAATAAGGTGGGTCATTTATTTATTTACTTAATCTTATGGGACTTGTCAATATTAATGCTGAAATCTATTTTTTTTAGTGCTGAAATATGTTATTTTAGTGCTGAAATGTGGTTTTTTAATGCTGAAATGTTAATATTAGTGCTGAAGTCTGTTTTTGAGTGTTGAAATGTGTTTTACTAATGCTGAAATGTCAATATTAGTGATGAAATCTATTTTTATTGCTAAAATGTATTTTTTTATTGCTGAAATATCAATATTTATTATTAAATTAAATAAATATGTATTGGAATATTCAATTCTGGCCCGCTCAAATCGGGCCCGAAGCCCGATTTACTTTGTGAGCCGAGCTTGAGCCAAGCACTCTCAAGCTCGTTCGGGCCGAGCTTGAGCTTGAGCCAAGTAAATCAAAATCGGGTCGAGCTTGATCAACCATAGGTTCGGCTCGTAGAGCCCGATTGACAGGCCTAATGGAGGTATGTCATTATAATATCATTTTGTATTCCTCATAATAATTATATATGATAATCATGTTGATCTAAGATCCTAACGTTAAATGTATAATACATAACGTTTGTATTATTAAAGAACAAATACCATATCGAAGTGGATATTCATACGTTAAATTAATATATCCATATAAAATTGTTAATTACGTGTTTTTTAATTTATGTTTACATGTGGTATCAGAGCAATTGGTTTCTGATCTCGTGATTGTCCATTAAGAGTTTTTGCCTATAGAAGAATGGGGGTAAAAAAAAAACTTATGAACTACTGGATTTTTATTTTTTTTTGGCGATAAATTTTGTATTTTTACTCAAAATATTACGAAATTCACATGAAAACTTGGAAGCGTCGAAATAAACAAAACCCATTGTACACAATGGGCACCACCCTATCTCGATGATTTGACGTCGTTTAGACTCCTAAAAATGCATTTTTGCAATTTTTGGTAATAATGTCAACGCTAATAACTCTCGCTTAAAAATTGAATTTACGATTCTGTGAATTGGAGAATGATTTTAAAGAGATTATTTATATAATTGTAGTGATAACTCAAAATTTTCCATTTTTGGAAAAATAAATTATTTTTCGTATTTTATGATATAAAACACTATATATAATTTTTCTCATTAAATGGTTGCTCTAATATTCATGTTATGTATTATTTTGTATTGACCAAAAGGTTCAATGTAATGTTTTTTAATATTAGATGTATGATTAGGGGTTTGTCAATAATAGTTTCGGTAAATTGGATTATTATGTATAATCTATATTTGATTGCCAAAAGGTCCTAATATAATTATGAATTAATATTTTGACACTAATATTTATATGAAGTTAAATTAAGAAGAAAGTGTCTTAATTTATAGTCATAAATATTAGATTATTGTGCATGCATCTATATTTGAACTATTAATTATCAATTAAGTTTTACGCATAATATTATTTGGGGTACTGATTTTTATATACATTACGTAATATGTGCATGCATGTATGTTCCATGAAAGTAAAATTTTTGCTTAATATATAAATTAAATATTTAAGCGCAATTAATGATAAATAAATTTAGAATATATCTGAATGCAACCAATCGAATTAATTGGTATATCTGTAATATCACATAAGATGAGATTTTGGGTACCAAATTTTTATGGCCAAATTAGAATTGGTTTTCGATTCCCTTATTGTGTTTTTTTTTTGACAATTTTAATTATGTCTTTAAAGATACTTATTTTATAAAAGTGTAAAACTGAATATTTTGAGACATTTTTACTCACTGTTTTCTTATGCCTCTAATAAGCAATAATTGAGATTAAAATTGTCGACTTACCCGGTATTAATGATATTTTGTAAGTTAATCCGAAAGGATTTAATGATTAAAAAAATCACAATTTTTTTAGTGATGAATGTTGTTTTGACTATTTGAGCACGTTTAAGCTCTCAAAACCTTACATTTGTCATATTTGGTAATAAAGTTGACAGCTATTTCTTTCTCTTTTTTTTAAAAATTCCGCTTATCGGGAAGATTATTTTTTTAAGAATTTTCTTATAGTGATTACTCAAATTTTTCATTATTGAAAATTATGGATTTCTCCATTTTATGTGTTTTAATAAATACATCAGTTGTCTTGTATTATTTGGTTGTCATAATATTTTCACTATATACCAAATATTGTTATGACTATTATGGTTATGGTTAAGGTTTTGATATTAATATTTATATTATATTAGATTAGGTATCCATTAAAGTGCAATAATCTATAATTATAAACCAAATATAATGATGAATGTTAGATTGTTGATGAAATGATGATGTAGCTTGTTCATTATACCAAAGGGATAATTTCGATTATCAAATGAACATAAATGAGTAATTTTTTCCCTCATCAACTTAACTTCGAATGATTTAAATTTCTCCTTGAGACTAATATTTGCGGAAAGGTTTATTCGGTGTTCAAAATTGTAAATATTATATTAATGTGTATATGCTTATTATGCCTAATATGAGTAAAGCATTATTAGAATCATGCCCTAAAGTTTTCTTCTTAGCATCTATATCACGATTAGATTATGATTCCACTATAGCGGTCTAGTCTAATAAACTGTAAATGTTAAATTTATGATAACAAGCAATACTATATTTTGGCATCTCTGTATTTATATCACGATTAGGTTATTATTCCACCAAAGTGGTCTAGTTTAATATATTTTAAATGTTGAATTTTGTTATAACATTCAAATACTATATTTTGGTTGCTCCAAAGAGTCCAAATATGGTTTTGAGTGTTTGGATTATTAATGATTTCATTATGATTAAGCCATTGTTATTTAGTTGCTCTAAAGAGTTCGGTTACAATAGTGAAGTTAACATTAAGGGGTAATATGTTTGTTTATTAAAATTGGTATCGGTTGCTCCAAAGAGTGTATAACCATCCTTAATTTATAATCTTTTGAAAACATTAGGGATTCTTGAAATTATTATATAATCCATAAAAAAATTTAATAATCATATAATGGATAGTTTAGTAGCAACCAAAGTGACACAATAAGAATGCTTGTGAATATTAAATTTAAAGATAAAAGTTGTAGTAATAACTTATTATGCTTATATATGTTAAGACATTAATGGGGCATATTTGATTTATTTCGTCAAGGAAGCTAATTTTCCAAAGGAAATTTATTTTGAGTAAATGAAATAAATATTAAGGGATTATGCAATTAGGTGGTGAAAAGTTATCTTTGGTAATAAAGTTACATAACATGCCCATCTAAATTACATAACATGGTACCCAATAAAGTCATATAAATAAATATTCAAAGTTATTACGAAAGAAAGTCCACATTTATAAAATGTTATTAATGTACGTGTTGTCAACTTATAGCATTAATGCAGTGAAATTCATATGGTTTAGATCACATAATTATGATTAAGACATTGTGATTTAGTTGCTCTAAAGAGTTCAGTTACAATGATGAAGTTAATAATAATGGGAAATATGTTTGTTTATTAAGGTTGCTATCGGTTGCTCCAAAGAGTCCATAACCATCCATAATTTATAATCTTTTGAAAACATTAGTGATTGTTGAAGTTATTATACAATCCATCAAATAATTTAATATTCATATAATGGATAGTTTGGTAGTGACCAAAGTGACACAACAAGAATGCTTGTGAATATTAAATTTAAAGATAAAAGTTGTAGTAATAACTTATTATGCTTATATATGTTAAGACATTAATGGGGCATATTTGATTTATTTCGTCAAGGAAGCTAATTTCCCAAAGGAAATTTATTTTGAGTAAATGAAATAAATATTAAGGGATTATGAAATTAGGTGGTGAAAAGTTATCTTTGGTAATAAAGTTACATAACATGGTACCCAATAAAGTCATGTATAAGTATTCAAAGTTATTACGAAAGAAAGTCCACATTTATAAAATGTTATTAATGTACGTGTTGTCAACTCATAGCATTAATGCAGTGAAATTCATATGGTTTAGATCACATAATTATGATTAAGACATTGTGATTTAGTTGCTCTAAAGAGTTCAGTTACAATGGTGAAGTTAATAATAAGGGGCAATATGTTTGTTTATTAAGGTTGGTATCGGTTGCTCCAAAGAGTCCATAACCATCCTTAATTTATAATCTTTTGAAAATATTAGTGATTGTTGAAATTATTATACAATCCATAAACTAATTTAATATTCATCTAATGGATAGTTTGGTAGCGATTAAAGTGACACAACAAGAATGCTTGTGAATATTAAATTTAAAGATAAAAGTTGTAGTAATAACTTATTATGCTTATATATGTTCAGACATTAATGGGGTATATTTGATTTATTTCGTCAAACAAGCTAATTTCCTAAAGGAAATTTATTTTGAGTAAATGAAATAAATATTAAGGGATTATGCAATTAGATGGTGAAAAGCGATCTTTGGTAATAAAATTACATAACATGCCCATCTAAATTACATAACATGGTACCCAATAAAGTCATATATATAAATATTCAAAGTTACTACGAAAGAATGTCCACATTTATAAAATGTTATTAATGTAGATGTTGTCAACTCATAGCATTAATGCAGTGAGCTATTTATTTCATTCATTTTATATTATTTTATTTCTCTAATAATGCACGTTTTATCCCTTTAATGTTCTTGAGACTGACTTCTTAGAATGAAATAAAGAAGTTAAGTTTCACTTGAAAATGCTAAATCGTTATAATTCAGTTTTACTTACGGATCCCACTATTAATGAATTAATGTGTGAAACTCTTATAAAACTTGAAGAATTATTAAACAGATTAAGCATAGATTTTATGCAAAATCTCATAATGTTAGAGATTAAAATATGAGTACCTGTTATGTGATATAAAATGTGTGAATTATGATGTGTCATTCGATATGAATGAAATAATTTATTTCATTTAAAAAAAACTAAAGTTCTACGTAACATAATTTAATTCAGTATGAGGATCGTTACAAGACAAATCGTCAAACAAGTTATAAACTCTTGGATTCCTTTTCTTATGTTATTTTGGAATCATTTCAAAAAGACCCCTCAATGGCCTTTCCAAATATTTCTCTTAAGTATAAAAAATATTTTTGTTTATATGAGAATATATTTTTCTTAACTATAGTGTTCTCATTAGTGGTTTGTAAAATTATGTTTTTGATAAAACTTTTACAAGAAAAATGATTGTGATCCTATATCATAATGTTGAACTTCAAAGTAGATTTTCGAACTTGTGAATTGAATATCACATTCTTTTAAGTCTAGGTTGTCTTTGGGTTATCATTTATGAATCTTGACACTCATGTTTGAGCTCTTAAGGTTTTATAATTTTAGAGTGCTCTATGTGGTCCAAGTGGGAAAATTATAATAGTCCTTGGATAGTGGACCTACATAGAACATGTCATTATAAAACAACAAGTCAAACGCAACAAGTCGATATCGCCACAATATTTATTCACACAAAAATGAATATATATGGTAAAAGTGTATTACGTAAATTCTACTTTACTTACTCTATTTGACACGCAGTATGATTAGGAGTGTCTAGTACATGCATGGATTTATAATTCACTAAAAGAATTAGAATTTATAATTATTTTTACACTTGAAGGAGGGTACACTAATTACTTTCGAAATCGTAAACATCAAATGTCAAATTCTTTAAAGAATGGTGAAATTAGTGGAAGTATCAAATCACCTAATGTGGTTATAAAAGAAGTTAAGATACTCATTTCATTCCTTAAACATCCAAAGTAATTATTTGTTTTGTTAGTGGACATGAATAGTTTTAAGAAACTCTTAAATGAGTTTGCTATTCTGAATGATTGTGAGATTTGTCACAAGAATGCGAATTTGACATAGGAGTAAGAAAATATTCGATTTTGTTAATCAATGATATAAAGCTAGACTTATGGTCAACGTTTTCGTTACGAATAGAAAAAGGGATGTCCATTTGATTAAGAGCTACAGTTAGTATGAAAATTTATGAGAGTTTGAGAAAAGAATTGTAAAAATTGAGAAATCACTATATAAACTTATGTCAGTTTCCCATTAATGGTATTTTAAGAATACTTTATGTATTTTGATTAAGTATAAACCTTGAAGTCAGTGGGAGTAAATTTATATATTTCTTGAATTTCTCTTAATAATGAATGATAGATTAGATAAATAAAACAGTTTAAGAATATGAAGTAATGACATGCTTAAAATATTATATGCTCACATTTATGATAATTGTTCTCTCTTGATTAAGTAGGTTGGTGACTAATATTATGAAAAATTGTAAGCATTTAAATATTATGTGTAGCATGCTTTGGGGCTACAAATTATGGATTATGGCTGTGAAAATTTTATTTTGGGACTTGGAGTCGTCGACACTATTACCAAGTTGCTGAAATATTATGATAATGTCGCTGCAATCTTTGTCATGAAGAACTAATAGGTATTTTAAAGAACCTAGGCACATTAGGATATATTACCTATATATGAACGAATAAGTTCAGAAATAAAAAGTGGCAGTTGAACACATTAATATAAGTATTAACATAACATATCCACTGATAAATGGGCTATCACCAAAGAACATTTATGAAACATGCTTAAGATATGAGTCTTGCGTGTAGCCATTTAAGTATGAGTGTTAGTGGATTGTTTGGTGCTTATATTTTGGCACTATACTTGATATCGATTAAAGTGTGTTCTAAACATTTCGATTTCTGTCTTGCAATATAGGTTTACATGCATGTGAATTGATGAATGTGATAGAAATACTCTTTTACATAAGACATTATTAGACCATTATTGAATAACCCGATTATAGACCTTGTTGGATGAATTATTATTGTTGTGGTACATGGAAGCGATCAGGCTCTTAAATTAGTATGTGAGGGCCCTGACCCGCATTAATGGTTTGTTTGATTAAGGTGTTTATGAAAAACCATTTAAGGATGACTCAAATATTATTGTGCGCCTTATGATAATTATGGACCAAGTGGGAGAATGTTAGAATTTTTTTATAATTCTACATAATATGATCCATAATTAGATTAATACCAAGAGTCACTTTGGTTAATGAAAGGGTACTCCAAATACCAAGAGTCAAAAGGACTCTTGATTATCTACCTTGATGGACGGTTAAGAATAAGTGACTGTTGGAGATTTGGGTCCTATCCCTGCCTATAAATAAGTGGCTGATTTCCATCATTCAGACACATGAAAAGACAACATATTGTAATTATAGATTAAGGGAGAGAAATCCAAAGATTTAAATTTATATTTATTTTGGAATACTATTTTGTCTATAGAAGAAGATCCAACCGTTGGAACGTGCTGAAATTGGAGTATGTTCTTGTCGTATACAAGAGAAAGTCTTGGTCCGAAATTCAGTCCGATCGGATATGTCCAAGGTCAATTGCTCCGTTAATCTTTCTATTTGCGACATGATGGAGATATGTCATTATAATATCATTTTGTATTCTTCATAATAATTGAATGTGATAATCATGTTGATCTAAGATCCTAATGTTAAATGTATAATACATAATGTATAATACATATAAAATTGTTAATTACGTGTTCTTTAATTTATGTTTCCAGAAAGATCATTCCTTCTGTAACGAGTGACCTAGCTGCCAAAGGAGAGATATGGAAAAGTCCCGTTAAAAACTCCCTAGGGGGCCGAAAAAATTCAGGCATAGTTACCGCGACACTAGGATTTATCCCCAACATGGCAGAAAACTCTTCATAGATTGGATATACCTCGTACAAACCAAAGAGAAAAATATGGTCTATAGAATACCAAAATTTCACAGCTTCCATCGGCATGTTCCACTCTATAGGCCAGTTACGCCATAAGGAGACTCGACTCATGTTGAAATCATCGTAATCGACATTGTATGAGCACATCGCCTCCAAGGTCTCGAGGCAGTTAGAAAATTCAACACTACTAGGGAGAGCCATATCACAAAATGAGAAAATAATAAGAAAGAAGAATGCAAATGAGAAGGAATGTGGAAGCTTGAAAAAAATGCTCCACCCACACCCCCTATTTATACTTGAAAAAACTCAAATAAAGACAAGAATCATGTAGAAATCGGAGGGAAACTTACCCCACTAAGTACCAAGCAATTGAAGAAAGTGCAATCAAAGCCTTGGATTGATTAGACTGGACTGACATGCTAATAGGCAGGACAAGGGGCATGCCGATCGACAACCCCCTATTTTGGAAATTTCCCTTTTTCCTTTTTTGTCAAAATAAAAAAACTCAATAATAATAATTTATAAATGAATTCTGAATTTCCTTCTCCTTATGATTTTTTACTTATCTTCTTTTTAAATAAATCCTTTGTAATTATTTTTACGGTCTCAGCAGCAAAGTAAAAAGAGCATGTGCATTAAGTCACTAAAAATAATAATAAACAAAAACTTCATCTTATTTGCATAGATGGTGTTGTGTTACACTGGTTTCGCAGGAAGAAAAGAAAATACAACGGGACTTAATTTGAACCTACATTTTCTCTCTCTCTACCTTCACCTATAATCTCTCTCTATCTCACTTTCTCTTTCTTTTCTCCTTCTCTCTCTCCCCCCAGGAGCCTCCTTCCCTGCGACGAACTCTCTTCCCCCAGCTACGATATGATGTACTTCCACTCCCCGAGCTAGACCCTTCCTCAGGTTAGGCAGGAGGAACCAGACAAGAAGGAACCAGAATCACATCCCGAATATGGGTATACGCTGAAGCTATCAAATCCCAAACATACTTCAGCCAGGAGGTTGACACTCAGATATGCTGCAAGAAAAATAGAAAAGAGAAAATCAGTAAGTCTGAGGCAAAGAAAGAAATCAGAGAATCAAAAGACATAGAAATAGAAAGTATACCGGTGGCTGGAACCTCCTCCGTCAGCCCTAGCTCCTTTGAATCCATCGCATTAGGATGGTGAAACATACGCACTAACCCTCCATCAGCCCACCGGATGTTATAAGGAGGAGGATCCAACCGCACAAAAGGAACCTCTGAGGTCATCGTCGTCGCCGATGTCGACACACCACCTGTGCTATGGAAGGACTCCACCGGCTGACTCAAACCCACCTCGGGGATAGGCATCACGTCATATATGCTGGGCAGCATTAACCAACTCGACATAAAGTCCATATAATCATACATCACCGTCGTGTCGGTATATGACGAGTAGGGCTCGCCTATCATCGTTGCAACCCGTGCATCGTATGCCATCTCCTACACTCGCCTCATGTATATTGGGGGACTCACAGGTGGAGCAATCACCTCCTCCTCCATGACCTTCCAAAATACTCTCTCCCCAAGATACCAGGAGTAGCCGAACTCATGCACCAACAAACGCCTCATCGGTGCATTCCCCCCAGTCAACCTCGTATGCTAGATGGCCATCCCCTAGGGATAGAAGATCACCTACAAAATCCCCAGCAGAGAAAACATCAATATCAGAAAAGATCATCAAAGAAAATATAGTCTCAAAGAAGAAGAAATAAGGACTTATCCACTCACTTGTCAGGCAATTTAGGACCTGACGCACCACCTCTAAAGAAAGAGGCTTCCTCGACGGTCGGTTGGATTTCCGCCACCAATACATCCGACAGAAGTCCCCAACAGACTCATACTTCAAAGCTACCAATTGGGTATTAAACCCAATCATATTATAGAACACGTCTACAAATGACAAAGGTCAGCAATCAAGAGATCAAGAATAAGATGCGTAAAGAAAAATGTGAATGCATAGAGGAAGATGCGCAAAATAAAGAATACCTCAAGAAGATACATGTCTCCAGTAAAAGTTTGTCGGTAGCACCGACTGAACACATAAAGAGATGAATAAAGAGTTGCCAAAGTCAGGCTCCCCTAGTCATAAAGAGGGACGTTCGAAAACACCCCCAGGAATGGAAAAAACCACAAGTGGACGACGTCGCCACTCTTCGCCACTAAGAACCCTCCTAGCAAAAGAAGAATAAACAAATGGGCTATCTACTACACTTGCAGCATGTCATCCTCATCAATCCTCTGACTCGTCAATAACTCCCTCAAAAGGAACAAACAAATGGAGTCCCTAGAAACTATCCTCCCCACATCACCTAACGTCGCCGTCACCTTCGCTCGCGTCACCCTTAAGGTCCTGTCCACCTCTATTTTCACCCCATCGCAGTCCAGACCAAGCAGCTACTGCACGTCTATGGGAGTCACCATCATCTCCCTAAAGCCGAAATGCATGGTATCGGTGGTGTCCCACCAGCTCTCCCATAGAGCACAAAGAACAGCCATAGAATGAGGCGTCTCATCTAGCACAGACGCCAGTCTCCCAAATCTGGCTGATGACACCACCCAACACACCACCAACGAAAGGTTCTCCCAGACATCCTTAAGTCTCGTCATCCCTCGGGCATGCAGAGTCAACATAGAAAAATCAGACTGTCAAAAACCAAAAAAGGAAAAAAACGTTATGAAAATCCAAGAAAAAAAGAATATCATCAAGAAAGAAGAAAAGAATTCCAAAAGTCATCAATACTTACATAGTCAACAGGGTGCACCACCCTAGAAGATCGATGATGCACCAGCTCGCGCAAGAGGGTCCGCTCATCCGCAATAAACTCGAATGAGTCGAAAGAATTCTCTCAGCTAAATGCAAGAGGCACCCAACCCTCCATTCTAAGTTTGCCCAATCATCGACGTTTGGCCACATCATGTGTATCTCGCTACTTGAGAAATCAACCATCTCTTGATTGTGGAATGCTTAAACAATTTGCAGAAGGTAATTGCAGAAGAAGGCCACTCAGAAAGATGTGAAAAATAAGGAGAACCCGCCCCCTTTTTATAGGAGGCTAAGGGGCATGCTGATCGGAAGTCCCCAGCTATCCACCGATCGACACAGTCCCTCCACCTGCTCGAGGTACCCCAAAGGACCATGCCACTGCCGTTTGGCACCCTTCACACCATACGGGCGGCACCCTCTCTAAAATTTCGTACAAAAATTCCCCAAAAATGCTTGAAAATCTAAAAAAATCCTTGAAAAAAATCCTAAAATAACCTAATGAATTTTATAACCTTTTTTACTAAGAAAAGCATTTTTACCACACTCATTTCCCTAGCAGAACTCTTACTACCCCAGCAGAATTCCCAAAATCAATTGGATATACTCCCATCAACGTCTCTAAAGGACACCACAAAAATCGAAAAGCCCCAAGTAAGGAAACATCCAATCCACAGATCAATTCCTCTTCCCCAGCGGAACCAAAAATTCAGAATCAAATGATTCCCCAAAATCCCTAGTTATCACTTCCCTAGGAGTCTTAAAAAATTCCACAGAAGAACTATGCATCACATCGCTACTCTAAACCCATAACATTGGGCACGTTCTTTTAGGTCAGAATTAACCTCGGCCCTCGGTTATCACCTCTTTTAGGTCAGAATTGACCTTGGTCCTTGGGCGTCACCTCCTTTAGGTCAGAATTGACCTCAACCCTCAGTCCTCTCCTCTTTTAGGTCAAAATTGACCTCGGTCATCACCTCTTTTAGGTCAAAATTGACCTCGGTCCCTAGTCGTCACCTCTTCTAGGTCAAAATTGACCTCAACCCTCGGTCCTTACCTTTTTTCGATCATAATTGACCTCGACCCACGGTCATCACCTCTTTCATGTCAAAATTGACCTCGACCCCCGATTGTCTCCTTTTTTAGGTCAAAATTGACCTCGACCCTCGGTAGTCACCTATTTTTAGGTCATAATTGATCTCGACCCTCGGTTGTCACCTCTTTAGATCATAATTGACCTCGGCCCCTGGTCATCACCTCTTTAGGTCATAATTGACCTCGAACCTCGATCATTTCCTTTTTTTAGGTCATAATTAACCTTGAACCTCGGTCATCACCTCTTTTAGGTCAGAATTGACCTCAACCCTCGGTCGTCACATCCTTTAGGTCAAAATTGACCTCAGCCCTCCATCGTCACCACATTTAGGTCAAAATTGAACTCGACTCTCAATCGTCACCTCTTTTAGGTCAGAATTGACCTCGATCCCCGATCGTCACCTCTTTTAGGTCAAAATTGACCTCGACCCTCAGTCGTCACCTCTTTTTAGGTCAAAATTAACGTCGACCCTCGGTCGTTATCTCTTTAGGTTATAATTTACCTCGGCCCCCAATCATCACCTCTTTTAGGTAAGAATTGACCTTGGCCCTCGGTTATCACCTCTTTCAAGTCAGAATTGACCTGGGCCCTCGGTCGTCACCTCTTTCAGGTCAGAATTGACCTGAGCCCTCGGTCATCACCTCTTTTAGGTTAAAATTGATCTTGACCCTCGGTCGTTACCTCTTTTAGGTCAGAATTGACCTCAGACCTCATTCGTCACCTTTTTTAAGTCAGAATTGACCTCGGCCCTCGGTCGTCACCTCTTTTAGGTTAGAATTAACCTCGGCCCATAAAATCGGCCATCCTCAACATTATCTTAGGTCCTCAGCATCGATCTCCTAAAGATCCATGTGGTGTCTATTTGATGACCCTAAATGTGGTGTCTATTTGTGTTCCAAGCTCACCCGTCGAGGGGCTCTATAGACACCACATTTAGGACCCTTAAGTCTATCCTTAAGACTCTAGCACCTCCCCATTCCACTACATATCCTGGGTTATACTCTGAGTACTGATCAAGAGTCCATCGGGCGCTCCCGGGCCCCGTTTGACTCCAATTAACCCTATCATCAAAGTAAAAGCTCATTAAATCTTTGAAGGGAACTGAAACCCCTTACAAATAGTCCACCTCGTGCACGAATCGGCATTAAGGTTTGGATTAAAGGATCATTTTACTATCAAATATTGATCTAGAGGACACCGAGCACTCCCGAGCCTCGACCCCAATCTACTTCATCATCATAGCAAAAACTCATTGAATCCTCGAAGGGCCCTAAAACCCCTTTTCAACGGTCCGCCTCATACATGAAATGTCCTATTTATTGGGACGAATGATTTGTTTTCCCCCGAATACTGATCCGGAGGTCATCGAGCGATCTCGAACTCCGTTTCACCCAAGTCAACTCTTCAGCTCGAATGAGACTGAATGAATCTCTACCCTTTCCAACGGTCTGCCTCGTGCGCGATTCTGACTTACGGTGCGGACGAACGATCTGTTTTACTCCCAAATGTCACCAGGCACTTTTGGGCCCCGGTTGACAAAGTTTGAAAGAGGCGGATGAAATATCGTTGCCAAAGCCGTTTATGAAAATAAACTATTTAAGCAACTCCGAAAGTTTGTTGAAGAAACTCTTTACTAAAATCAAACTGATTTTGAACACAAGATGTGTTAACAAAAAATATGTACGAGATATGGACAAGATTTGATAACAAGTTTTAGTAAACAGTTTAAAATGTTTTAAACTCAGCACACATCAGAATGGGATGAGAAGATGTAGAAATATTGATACTCAGGATTTTTTACGTGGTAAAACCTCAACCTTGAGGAAACATCCACGACTCCCTCTACGGAGTAAAACAAAAACAATCACTAAAACAAATATGCGAGTTACAACCTATTTAACTAACATGCACACAAAAAACAAATCTATACAAGTTCAGGATTGTACCCTCTGGCGTCCTTAACTTTTCTGCAGATCTTGTTTGTTGATGTAGTTGTCTCAGTTTGTCAACTCTTCTTTGTTTCAGCACTTTACGTCGACTTATGTTCACCAAATCTTATAGCCAACACTTTCAGTGTTTGTAGTGTGAAGATGTTTGTGAATAGTGTTCTAAAACACATGCATGCACACACACACACTTATTAGTTACAGACGATCCTAACAAATCACATATAAAGTCTATATGCAGTGTATTTGTTATTTTTCTTTCTTACAAAACCAAGAACCATTATGACCTTTCAAAATAACCCAGATTCCACGGAGATCTTGCTTAAGAAATCGGTCAAGACCTTTCTCAATCACTTTTGAAAATATTATGGAGATTGAGAACCCTCCAAGTGCGAATCCAACTAGGTCAGGTTAAGTTTTGTAAAAACAGAAATAGAAAAACATCTATTGTTGATTCTGAAGTAAGAAAATGTTTTAACAGAAAACAATCAACAACGAAATTCTCAAGATGAGAAATAAATGCAACTAAGTGTATTATGACATGCAAAACTACAGATCTATGATTTCTATTGAACCAGAAACAAGATCTGAGTCTATGTCTAAGTTGGAAATAAGATTTATGAACACAAGGATTTCAGCAACCCAAGATCTCTCAACCAGAACTCTCATAAACCCAAGAAAACACTAAGGATGGTGTTTGTTTGGCTATGGTGTTTTTTCTGGAGAGGTAAGTAGTTTGGGCTTGAGAAGTATTTGGACGAAGTTAGGGTTTCTAACTTGGGTCTGGTTTCTCTCTCTAACTTCTCTCTTCTCTCTTCTCTCTCTCTATTCTCTGAGATTTTTCAAAATGGCAAAAGCTTTCGAAGGCTGAGATGGGAGGCCTTTAAATAGGAAGAGAGGAAGATTCCAAAGCATCGTTCAAAAACAATGGCTGAGATTGAGTCAAGCTCCTTTGACTGCAATCCAAGGGCTCACAACAGGCGGTGGATTAAACAGGCTGTGATTGGCTTAAGGATTTACACGGGGATTCACTCAAAAGACATGCAGGCCATCGATAAGGGTTGATCCAAGGGCTGATAACAAGCGATGGTATGTCTCTGTAAAGAAACACACATAGGGCCAATCAGAGAACAGCAAGTGTTGGCCTGAGGACGAATGTAAACGCGCGTCCCAAAATAATTACAAAGCCAGCCCTAGAGTCTCTAGCGCTTTCGGTTTCTACCCAGAGTAACTTTAGGCCAATAAACACAACAATACATATTTATATATTAACCCCAAGACTTTTTAAATCAAGTTTTAATTAAATAAAACCTTGTTTAAAATAAATTTAAAATTCCCAAAAAATTATTAAAAATCAAATTGAGGGATTTAAACACACTCACAACATTAATACACATAGAGGTGCAATATGATATGCAAGAATAAAATTCTAAGTGTGTGAGTGATGGCTATAGTCTCAGGATCATCACAAGATGTATGGAAGAAGAAGCAACCCAATCTCTGAAGCTCTTTGGTTTCTAGGATAGACACTATTTTGTCACAATTTCCAAACTAGATGAGCTCTTATACAGTCTAGACTCAAATGAGTCAAAAGTATAAGGGCTTCAATCTCCCCCTTTAGAAATATGAGACAAAATCTCCTTTGAGTCATCTAAACTCGTAGGGCGACAACAAATAAGAAAATCCTATTCCTATAAAAGATCTATCTACCCAAATCCTAGAAAGCAAAAATTACATAACTCAACTATATACAGTTTAACATCCTATTATTACAATAAAGAATGACTGTACAAGAAGAATACCTGCAAAAAAATTACTAAGATCAAGCTTTTTAGTATATGCAGTAGACTCAAATTTCTCCCCCATTTTGTCTCAAATGGACAAAGGGAAAGAACTTGGAAAATATGACAGGTATTTACTCAACACAAATCATACCAATAGATTTACGTAAAGAAATGAATCTATTATAATCAAGAGGTTTGGTAAATAAATCTGCAAGTTGTAGATCAGTAGAAAGAGAGTTGATTTCTAATTCCTTGGTTTCAACTAATTCACGAATAAAATGATGTCTTATTTTAATGTGTTTAGTTCGCGAGTGTTGAACTGGGTTCTTAGAAATATTAATCGCACTTTGATTATCACAATAGAGATGAAGTGTGGGTTCTAGAATACCATAATCACTTAGCATTTGTTTAAGCCATAACAATTGGGCACAACAGCTACCGGCGGCTATGTATTCAGATTCAGCAGTCGAGAGAGATGTGCAGTTCTGTTTTTTACTACTCCATCCTACCAAGTTATTACCAATATAACAACATGCGCCTGAAGTGATTTTACTATCATCAGTACAACCAGCCCAATCAGCATCAGTGTACCCAATAATAGTGCTAGGTGTGTCATTCGTGTACCAAATTCCTAAATTTAGAGTGCCTTTAACATATTTAATTATGCGTTTAACAACGTTTAAATGGCTCTCCTTGGGGTTATTTTGATAACGTGCACAAACACAAACAGCATACATGATATCAGGACGCGAGGCAGTCAGATAGAGTAATGTGACAATCATACTACGATATAAGGTAGAGTCTACAGATTTTCCATTTTCATCTTTAGATAATTTCTCTGTAGTACTCATAGGCGTTTTAGCACTTTTAGCACTCTCGAGGCCAAATTTTTTAACTATCTCTAATGCGTACTTAGTCTGCGAAAGAAACAAGCCATCTGGTTGTTGTTTGACTTGGAGACCTAGGAAGAACTGTAACTCCCCCATAAGGGACATCTGAAATTCCTTACTCATAATTTCAGCAAAAGATTTTACTTCTGAGGTAGAAGTGGATCCAAATATGAAATCGTCTACATAGACTTGAGCGATAGTAATGTGTTTGCCAAAATGTTTGACAAATAAGGTTTGGTCATTTCCACCTCTTTTGAAACCTTTGTCCAGCAGAAAACTGGACAGGCGCTCATACCAAGCTCTAGGAGCTTGCTTAAGACCATATAAAGCCTTTTTCAACCGAAGTACATGATTAGGATAATTAGGGTCAATGAACCCTTTAGGTTGTTCTACATAGATTTCCTCGGCAAGTATTCCATTAAGGAACGCAGATTTAACATCCATTTGATATAATGTAAAATGCATGTGACAAGCTATAGCAAGAAGCAGACGAACTGATTCTAAACGAGTAACAGGAGCAAACGTCTCATTAAAATCAAGTCCTTCTATTTGGGAATAACCTTGAGCAACTAGTCTAGCTTTATTTCTAATTATCATCCCATTTTCATCAGTTTTATTTTTGAAAATCCAACGAGTACCAATAACCTTTTTGTGATCAGGACGTGGAACAAGATACCATACATCATGAATGACAAATTGTAAAAGTTCATCCTGCATAGCAGAAATCCAGTGAGTGTCATTCAATGCCTCATTTACATTCTTTGGTTCCAAGAGAGAAACAAAGCATGCATAGAGAGCATAATTTCTAAGTTGGGATCTTGTACGTACTGGTTCACTAGGGTTACCAACTATGTTGTTTATGGGATGATCTTTAGAAACCCAGTTAGGTACTTCAGGTGACTCAATAGGTAATGAATTATCTATTTCAGAAGAGTCATTTTCTAAAATATTTGAGGATTCTTCTTCTATAGTTAATTCACTAGTCTTGCTTTCTATAGTAGTGTCACTAACAATTACATTTATGGATTCCATTAAGGTCTTAGTGCGAAGATTATACACTCGATAAGCTCTACTGTTAGGTGAATACCCTAAGAATATGGCTTTATCTCCTCTACTCTCAAATTTAGATAAGTGTTCCCTATCTTTGCAAACGTAGCAGATACTACCAAAGGTTCTAAGGTACTTAAGATTAGGCTTTTTATTGTACCAAAGTTCATAAGAGGTTTGTTTCGAATTCTTTCTAAGATAGACCCTATTAATAAGATGGCAAGCTGTACGAATAGATTCTACCCAAAAATACTTAGGTAAGTTCTTAGCATGGAGCATGACACGTGCCATCTCTTGAAGAGTTCGATTCTTTCTCTCAGCTATTCCATTTTGTTGAGGGGTCTTAGGAGCACAGAACTCATGTTTGTAACCATTATAGTCACAATATTCTACAATACCAGTGTCTTTGAATTCACCACCTCTATCACTTCTGATTCTATTCACTTGAGTGTCTTTTTCATTCTCAATCCGTAAAAGAATCTTTAAAAAAGTTTGAAAAGTATCGGATTTTTGTTTTAAGAAAGCTACCCAAGTGAATCTGGTGAAGTCATCAACCATAACTAGAATATAACTTTGTCCACAAAGACTAACAGTTTGAGAAGGACCCATTAGGTCCATATGGATGAGTTCTAAGGGATTAGATGTAAGGATATCTTTAACCCTTTTATGAGGTGCTTTAACAATTTTTCCTTCTTGGCAGGGACCATAGACAATGTTATGAATAGGTTTAATTTTTGGTATTCCTCTAACTATTTGTTGACAGGACAATTTACTCAAATTTTCGTAATTAATGTGACCCATTCTGTTATGCCATATCTCATTGTCATCCATTCTGGCAACATTACAGATTTCAGAACTAGACATGACAGTATAACAATTGTCAGGAGTCCTGAATCCTGTAATTAAGCATTCTCCCTTTTCATTTAAAATCTTGCAATTGTTCTTTGAAAAGGTAACAGTATAGTTTGAGTCACAAAATTGCGAAATGCTAAGTAAATTAGCCTTAAGACCTTTAACTAAGAGAACATTTTCAAGAACAGGAAGACCTTTTTCTTTAAGAGTTCCTTTGCCTAAGATCTGGGATGATACTCCATCACCAAAAACAACTTTTCCACCATCAAAGTGGATTTTATTTAAAAGTTTTGTATCATCACCTGTCATATGCTTGGAACATCCAGAATCCAAGTACCAACCAGAAGTTGTAAGTTCAGCTTTTAGAGCAGAAACAACAATATTACACTTCATCTGGGGTACTAGATCATCTTTTCTAACCCAAATTGCTCTGGTTTTCTGTTTGCGCTTGTTTGCTCTCATTTGATAAAATTTGCGAGCATTAGATTTTTGTTGAAAAAAATTTTGCGCATGATTTTGAGTAAATTTGAATTCCTGAGCATTTGATTTAGAAAAGTTCATGGTGATCCTTCTAGTAAATGTCCTTTTAGGTTTAGTCCTTCTATTCCTATAGTTAGAGTTTTTGTCTGGTGGCCTGGGAAGGACATAGTTGTTACGACTCCTCCTAGAGTAGTTAAAGTTAGGATATATGGAAGAATTGTAGACAGGTTTAATCAGTCTCCTAGCATAGCAGTTATCGAAGGAATGACCGTATATATCACAATACGAGCAATAAAGATTGCTCAGAGTTGGGTTTTCCTTCGGAAAGTTTCTAAACAAAGGTTTTGAGAAATTTTGAGGCAGAATTTTAT
The DNA here is from genome assembly GCA_949130495.1 of Sambucus nigra. Taxonomy (NCBI): domain Eukaryota; kingdom Viridiplantae; phylum Streptophyta; class Magnoliopsida; order Dipsacales; family Adoxaceae; genus Sambucus; species Sambucus nigra. The sequence continues at coordinate 113,299,110 of OX422216.1, forward strand.
TCCTAGGTAGCACAAGTTTGAAAGCAGGTTCACTTTTCCTAATAGGGGGGCAGACATATTTTCCCTTTGGTAAACTTTCATGCTTAGAGCAACTTGCATCTCCAGTGTTAGTGTTTTGATGGTCAAACTTAGTTTTTAGAGAATGAAAGTCTGGACATGTTTCAATAGGTCTTTTGCCTCCTGACACAAACTTGATAGGTTCAACATATTTTGTTTGTGTCTTTAAATTGGGGCAAAACCCTATTCCAGTTCTATCATCAAAATTGGTTTTAGATTCAGCAACGAATTCCTCAAAACATTTAGAATTGTTTTCAAATTTGGTAAATTTTTTGAAAACAGTTGCTGTCTTTTCTTTTGTTTGTTCCAATTCTAATAATGTTCCTTTGTATTTTTTCTCCAGAATTTCATTAGCTTCAGTCAAAGTTTTCAGTTTTTCATTAAACACTTTAACTTCACTTTCATGATACATGCATTGTGTAGTATACTCTTCAGCATTCAGTTTTACCATTAGGCTTAGATCCTCTAGCTTTTTGGTAAGATCTTTCACAATCTTTTCTAGTCTAGTACTTTTCTTAAGAGTTTTAGTATATAGAGTGTGGATGTCTGGGAGATCATCATTGTCAGAGTCACTAAGTGAAGTGTGTGAAGTGACCCCTAAGGTTTCATTTCTTAAACTCACGCACCCATTGACATCAGCAGTATCGATTCCCCTTTGACTCACACACCCCGAGGAAGAGGTATTAATGTTCTCAGTAAGTAAAGCATCTAAACCAGTTAAAGTATGATTCAAAGCAACAGAACTAGAATTACTAAACTCATCCTCACTATCAAGCATAGGCATATCATCATTATATATGATTTTGGCAAAGAAGGCTAAACAAGGATCAAAACCATCAGATGTCTCAGGTTCCTCATTTTCAGAATCACTTGAGTCATCCCAGGTTTTGCAGATGTTGGCTCTAGAGTGTTTGTTTTGGGCATTTAAATTAACTCTACAGTCTTGAGCAATGTGTCCTAGTTTACCACATCTATAGCATTCAGTCTTCTTGAGGTCTCTGTGAGGTCTTGTGTTGTCCTTGTTCTGTTTGTCATGAGGTTTCTCATGGGGCTTGTGATTTGAGGGAGTAGAATAATTAGACTTGCCCTGTCTATTTGCAACACTGTTTCTAAATTTAACAATTTTCTTAAATTGTTTTGTCATTAGGGCAATCTGATTATCTAGACTTTCTAAGTCACAGTCCTCATCAGAATCATTACTAGGGGTGTTTAACTCAGGCTTAATCATCTTAGAGGTAAAGCTAAGATTGGAATTGGTATTTTTCCTATGAGTGTGGGTTAATTGTTTCTTAAACTCTAATTCCATTTCCACAGTTCTTAATTTGCTACTGAGTAATTCAGGAGTGAGATTAATATCACACATCTCCTCAATAGCATATCTTTTATTGTCAAATTTCTGTGGTAATGATCTCAGAATTTTAGACACAATTTCTTGTCTATCATAAGTTATACCATTGGCATGAAGTTTAGTGACAATATCAGTAAGGTTCATATAAAAATCATCGAAAGACTCAGATTCAGACATGATTAAGGTATTATACTGTTGGATTAACATCTGAGTCTTAGCAGCTTTTACCCTAGAGTCTCCTTCGTGGGCAGTAATCAAGGTATCCCATGCTTCCTTGGAAGTGGTACAAGATGAGATTCTCTTGAACTCATGTTCGTTAATAGACATAAATATAGCGTTCTTGCCTTTGTTATTATTTCGAGAAACCTGTTTCTCTTCTTGAGTAAACTCACTCAATATTTTCTTAATCCTTTCATTGCTTCCATCAGTGGCTGGTTTAGTTGGATAAGAGTATCCATTTTCAATAATATCCCAGACATCATCTCCCAGGGTTCCTTGAATGAAAGCAATCATTCTTACTTTCCAGTAAGAGAAATTGGTTCCATCAAAGACTGGAGGTCTGGTCAAGTTACCATATCTTTCATTTCTCTCGTCCATAATTGATTTTGAGAAAACAGTTTCAGAAACTCAGGATCTTTTTGAAATAAGTTCACCAAAAGCTCTGATACCAATTGGAATATCGTTGCCAAAGCCGTTTATGAAAATAAACTATTTAAGCAACTCCGAAAGTTTGTTGAAGAAACTCTTTACTAAAATCAAACTGATTTTGAACACAAGATGTGTTAACAAAAAATATGTACGAGATATGGACAAGATTTGATAACAAGTTTTAGTAAACAGTTTAAAATGTTTTAAACTCAGCACACATCAGAATGGGATGAGAAGATGTAGAAATATTGATACTCAGGATTTTTTACGTGGTAAAACCTCAACCTTGAGGAAACATCCACGACTCCCTCTACGGAGTAAAACAAAAACAATCACTAAAACAAATATGCGAGTTACAACCTATTTAAATAACATGCACACAAAAAACAAATCTATACAAGTTCAGGATTGTACCCTCTGGCGTCCTTAACTTTTCTGCAGATCTTGTTTGTTGATGTAGTTGTCTCAGTTTGTCAACTCTTCTTTGTTTCAGCACTTTACGTCGACTTATGTTCACCAAATCTTATAGCCAACACTTTCAGTGTTTGTAGTGTGAAGATGTTTGTGAATAGTGTTCTAAAACACATGCATGCACACACACACACTTATTAGTTACAGACGATCCTAACAAATCACATATAAAGTCTATATGCAGTGTATTTGTTATTTTTCTTTCTTACAAAACCAAGAACCATTATGACCTTTCAAAATAACCCAGATTCCACGGAGATCTTGCTTAAGAAATCGGTCAAGACCTTTCTCAATCACTTTTGAAAATATTATGGAGATTGAGAACCCTCCAAGTGCGAATCCAACTAGGTCAGGTTAAGTTTTGTAAAAACAGAAATAGAAAAACATCTATTGTTGATTCTGAAGTAAGAAAATGTTTTAACAGAAAACAATCAACAACGAAATTCTCAAGATGAGAAATAAATGCAACTAAGTGTATTATGACATGCAAAACTACAGATCTATGATTTCTATTGAACCAGAAACAAGATCTGAGTCTATGTCTAAGTTGGAAATAAGATTTATGAACACAAGGATTTCAGCAACCCAAGATCTCTCAACCAGAACTCTCATAAACCCAAGAAAACACTAAGGATGGTGTTTGTTTGGCTATGGTGTTTTTTCTGGAGAGGTAAGTAGTTTGGGCTTGAGAAGTATTTGGACGAAGTTAGGGTTTCTAACTTGGGTCTGGTTTCTCTCTCTAACTTCTCTCTTCTCTCTTCTCTCTCTCTATTCTCTGAGATTTTTCAAAATGGCAAAAGCTTTCGAAGGCTGAGATGGGAGGCCTTTAAATAGGAAGAGAGGAAGATTCCAAAGCATCGTTCAAAAACAATGGCTGAGATTGAGTCAAGCTCCTTTGACTGCAATCCAAGGGCTCACAACAGGCGGTGGATTAAACAGGCTGTGATTGGCTTAAGGATTTACACGGGGATTCACTCAAAAGACATGCAGGCCATCGATAAGGGTTGATCCAAGGGCTGATAACAAGCGATGGTATGTCTCTGTAAAGAAACACACATAGGGCCAATCAGAGAACAGCAAGTGTTGGCCTGAGGACGAATGTAAACGCGCGTCCCAAAATAATTACAAAGCCAGCCCTAGAGTCTCTAGCGCTTTCGGTTTCTACCCAGAGTAACTTTAGGCCAATAAACACAACAATACATATTTATATATTAACCCCAAGACTTTTTAAATCAAGTTTTAATTAAATAAAACCTTGTTTAAAATAAATTTAAAATTCCCAAAAAATTATTAAAAATCAAATTGAGGGATTTAAACACACTCACAACATTAATACACATAGAGGTGCAATATGATATGCAAGAATAAAATTCTAAGTGTGTGAGTGATGGCTATAGTCTCAGGATCATCACAAGATGTATGGAAGAAGAAGCAACCCAATCTCTGAAGCTCTTTGGTTTCTAGGATAGACACTATTTTGTCACAATTTCCAAACTAGATGAGCTCTTATACAGTCTAGACTCAAATGAGTCAAAAGTATAAGGGCTTCAATCTCCCCCTTTAGAAATATACCAATAGTGCACACGCACATATACATAGGTATAAACACCACACGACAAGAAATATATTAAGCTTTCCACACTCATATGGCAAAATTGTGTCCAAATACCTGTGTTAAATGGAAGTGAAGGGGTGTGAACTAGAGACTAAAGGAATAAAGGCTCAATCACCTAAATATGTTCAGGGAGTTCTCATTTGATTTCAAAACTTTATCAAACTTAAATATAGACTCATGTGACAAGATAGAGTCAACTCTCGGAACAAACATACACAATGCACACCAGCCTAGAGTTTCGATGATTCTACAAACCAATAGAGTCATGACAAAATAGCTTAACTAGGATTCAAAGTCATTGTGCAAACCCATTGATATATCCAACCAAACTTCCTCATTAACATTCATTTTCTTTTCTTTTCATTTTTTTATGAACATACCAACTAAACAATAAAGGCCTTGGCTCTTTTTTTTTTAAATGACACATTTTTAGGCCAAATTTCAGTGGTGCATTTTCATGCAAAGTAATTTTGCCTTTCGCAGCCCGATTCCATTGATAAAAACCTACATCGGATAAATATTTTTCTATTTTTTTTAAATCTAGGAAATAGTTATCACATGCACAAATCTTACATAGTCATAGCGACATGTAGATGACTAAATTAATATGATAACATATCATTTAGATTAAATATACATGTGAAGTTAAATTTCAAATGAGCTCGTGCATGTGTGAATCAAGGCATATAAGAAGAGAATCCATTAAGCAAGTCAAAGTCAAACTACTCCATGCAGGCATGATAAGGAACACTTTAAGGATTGAAAATCTTAACCAAAAGTTGTAGCCATATGGAAGAAGATATGATATTGGATTCAAACACAAGTATGTGCCACACAAAATGTGTAAAATTAAAATACATACAAAAAAAAAATTGAATTTTTAAAAATTTTATCCAAACAAAACAAATTCAACCCAAAAGAAGATAAAAATCTTTTTGTATTTTTCAATGTGACCAAACAAAATGAAATAAAATACAAAAGATAAACAAGTCATAATTCTAGCAACCGTTTTTATAATGAAGCAAAAATTGGAAAATAACAAACAAACATACAACCAGCAAGACTATATCATGATGCACATAAGCTAGTGTATATAAACAAATACAACACATTTAACCTTTAGATTTAGCAAGGGAGGTATCATGTGCAAGCAATTAAGAATAAAAAATCCTATCTTGTAAAGCCACCAAATCGGATCTTCTAACCCAAACTAGTGAAGAGTGACACTCTTGGGATTTTGGAATTTTGGTGACTCTACCATTGGATTTCCTAGGACCCTTTTTAAGATCAAAACAAAATTTTCTAAGATTACCTTTTCGACCACATTGTGAACAAGCAAAGACCCGACGAAAAGTAGTACCTAAGGATTGACCTCCTAAACTGGTCCTAGTAGATTCTCTCAAACTTATGATTTTGGCTTTATTAGTTGAATCATTTTGAGTATCAAAGCCAATACCACACATGTCATTTTTAATTTGTACGGTTCCAAGTATTTTATCTAATTTTTTGGACCTACATTTCAAATCAAATTTAACCCTACATGAATCTCTCAATTTCTCTTCTACCCCTAAAAGTTTATACCCAGGCAAACACCTACTCTCTTCAAACCCAATAAGATCTTTCTGCATAGCCTCCATTAAACCTCTAAGGCTATCTCTCTCACCTTTTACATACTCAAGCTTCTCACGAAGAGCTCTCTCATATGTCCTAAGGTCTTCCAATAAATAACTCTCATTATTAACCTTAGCACGTTCTCTTAAACTAGCTTCTAACTTCAAGTTGGACCTTTTTAATTTAATCGATTCGGCATACAACTCTTGAAAAGATACTTGAAGTTCACTCACATCAACCTCTTCTTTTTTCTCACTCTCACTTTCTATTCCACTCTCATTATCATCAAAGTTTTGGGATTCACAAAGAATGGCCTTGAAAGTATCATGTGTTAATATATCATCATTGATTAATTTCTCACTTTCACTTACATGACTTTCCATGAACGCGGTAAAGTTGCGCTCAGTGGGGGAATCGGGTCCCTCTTCCTTATCACTATCAGTAAGGGTGACATTATATGGAATTGGTTGTTTTCCCTTCCTCCTTAGTTTAGTGGGACATTCTCCATCCCTATGGTCGTAACCCTCACAACCATAACATCTATTCGACTCGTCCCTTTTAAGGTTTTCATTATGCTTTGTAGGGAATTTTTTGTCTTTGTCATAGTTAGACTTATCAAATTTCTTAACATCCTTTTTAAAAATGTCTTTATTAAAGTTAAGAAATTTTCTAAACTTCCTAGCAAACATAACCATCTCATAGAAATCGATGTCACTCTCATCATTCGAAACTTATTTTTCCTCCTTTCAGACTTTTAAAGTGATGCCCTTATCTTTATTTTTCTCATACTTAGAGGTAAATGTGACACCCCGCCTAATTAAATACCGGGTGATCAGTTCTTTGTTAAATTAAATCAAAGTGTCCGGTTGGTTCATTCTTAGCATCACTATCGAAAACATTTTTTCTTTATTTATCACCTGATAAATAATTAAGCTAAGTGTCAAAACATTTAATTGTATAGATTAAGTTCCATAGTTATAAGTTTAAATACGTAGACCATTTTATGAACACAGATAATAATATTGAACACCAAACCATCCAAGTGGAATAAACATGCTAGAATAATCATTCCAAATAAAATATCCCAAATCGAAGGACAATGAAATAATTAAAACAATTCCAACTAAAACAGAATACTGAAATGACAAAGAGTACAAGTCTCTATGAACTAAATAAAAACTGAAAATGGGCGACACATGCCCCATCTAAAATAACTAAGTGACGAGCTGGGATGACAAGGATGAAGTCGTCTAAAGGCAAAGACCTGCAACTCCCACACTAGCTGTAGCACATCAACAGTCCAAAGATCTAAGTCTGACGCCCCTGTGGATGGGCACCTGTAATACATATATATATACAAGAGAAAGAGGAGATGATAAGAAACGGGTCAGAGCCCGAGTGTAAAGTAGCTTTAAAAATAGTTCAGCAAGCATATAAAATGCTTACCAGTTGATATTACATACATGTTAGTGCCTCGACAGTCACTTGAGAATTCTCACCCTCAACTAATGTGCATGCCTAACGTACTACTGAATTAATCTAGATAACGCTAACCCAATTAACTAGTCTAGCCCAATCTCCCCTCATCAATCCTGATTCACGTGATCACATAACTATAATTTATACATGATAACTTTTTGTTATGAATTTACAAAGTCAGTTACGTACATCTCAATACAACCTAAAGTTCTCAACACTTAATTTATTTAATATTAATTTTTCAACTTCATCTACTTACAAGCACAGTAGATGAATCACTGGTACATATATATTTATCACTCATAATATATATATATATATATATATATATATATACTAATAGGGCACCCCACATAGAATCTTTGGTGCTGGAATACTCTGCTATCAAATCCATGTACCTCTCGTACAAATAATGGAAATACTAGTTCGGATCCACTCTCGAACTGTATTAACACAAAATACACATATTGGAGGCGAAGCATAGTTCCAAGTCACTAAGAGGTCAGCACATAATCTCATGTCTCTTAGGACCGTCTGACTATCATTCTCAGATAGCATGTACCAAGGATCCTGTGTTCTAGGCTATGAGTCAATATCCCCAATTAAGGTCACATCAGAATAAGACTGTCCCAGGGAGAAAACCTCCATGATAGCAAGTAGTGCGGGTATGATTAAACATAGATATCCAAATAATATATGTACACACATTCTTATATATATTTACATTATTCAGATAGGTACACCCACGACTCATACATATTCTAACCATACGTGGCATGTAGCACCCGAGTCCTACGTATAGTCAATTCATTCCTTTATTTTCTCAATTACCGCAAGTTCTTAAGTACTTCTCGACTCTCGAAGGGAATTATTTTGATAAATATAAATTCAATAGGTGCACACTCTCTACCCTACTGGTCCAAGTCATCCTTAATTCTCACAAGACCTAATTTAACATACGAACGATCTCCACCCATTTTATACCCTCGTGACCCTATGGTTAAATCTCATATAAGAATCGTACTACTCGAACCTTACCTACCCCTTACTGGTCCTTCCTAAGCCCCATCATGGTATTTAAATTATGTCTAAGGGTCCTTATACATTGGGGTTGGATTAACATTAAAAGGGAAAGAATATTCAAATTCCAGGAGGAGTCGATCGATCGAATGAAAGGGTCGATCGATTGACCCAGTGATCGATCGACATTCAAGGTCGATTGATCAATCGATCAGTTATTGGCCCAGAAATTGTACAAACAATACCTATGGGTTTCTTCCATTTTAAACTTCAAAACCTCCATTAAAAAGTCCCGAATTCCCAACCAAACATCACAAACATTATAGTAACAGGTCTGAACGATTTTTAACGTAAAATATAAATTAAATCATTAAATGGGCACAATTCATGATTTGGTCTCTAACCCTAGTTTACATATTAATTCAAGAATCCACATGATATTTCCAGATTTCCTCCTCTAATCATCATTAAAATTCGTGATAAATGTTCTACATGCGATAATCATATTATCCTAACATGATTTTCATTCAAACACATGAATTATAGTCTTCCAATTACATAAAATCTCCATTAAAACTTATATGAACACCTCTAGCCCTCTCTCAACCATGTCACGGAATAAGCTCAACATGCACCTTTGAAAAGTCGCGGGTGCATTACACAAGCCGAATGGAATACGTTTGTAAGCAAACATATGAAAGGGACAAGTGAAGGTCGTCTTCTCTTGATCAAGTACATCTACCTCAATCTGGTTATATCCGGAATAACCTTCTAGAAAGCAATAATAAGGGTGGCCCGCTACTCTTTCAAGCATTTGATCAATAGATGGCAAGGTGAAATGGTCTTTTCGAGTTCCTGCATTGAGTTTCTGATAATCAATGCAAATGCGCCACCCTATGGTGGTACGTTGGGGAACAATCTCTCCCTTCCCATTCTCAATCACTGTCATGCCCGACTTCTTTGGGACAACTTGGATGGGTCTCACCTATTTGATATTCGAGATTGGGTAGATAATCTCGGCATCCAATAATTTTATGATTTCTGCCCTCACCACTTCTTTCGTGGTTGGATTCAACCTTCTTTGCATTTCCCTAGAGAGCTTCACATCCTCCTCGAGATGAATTTTCTGACTGCAAATTAGAGGGCTTATCCCCTTTAGATCAGCTATACACCAACCATTTATTTCCTACTCTAACATGGATGAATTATCAACTCAAGAACAACAAGATAAATACTTGCCTGGAAATCAAAGGTCTGATTCGACGAGTTTGAGTGGTATAGGAGCGATCATCTTCTTCTGATCTATGCGTTGGTGGTGGAATTTGTGGGTACGGTGTAGGATTGATGGTTCTCCCCCTTGGAAACCTCATCTCTTCTCCCTTCCTTAGCCTATCTACAACTCAATTGTTTCTAACCCTGGAAGAATATATCTTCCATCAGATATAACCCTTTAATTTTCGTCATTAATTAAGGCCTAAAATTGAAAATTACGAAAATGCCCTCTCGGGTTGCTGATTAGGCCTAAAAATGTCCCGAGACCCAAACTAAACCCCTGGGTACACTTTTCTGACTATCTCGACCCTTTCGGACACATTGGTACACTCGAAATGACCATACAGGTAACTTAGAATTAATTTACTTTTTATTTTCTTAAAATTAGTCTCGACACGGCTGACACGCACATCCCGACTTAATTTCTATAACTATCGTATTATTCACTCGCGACAATTTTAATAAATTCAATCTCATATATTACTTCACTCATTAAGTAATATTCAACATAATTCTCACCAATAATTACTAACTCTCGTCACGCCAGTAAATATTCAATTTAAAATCCGGATTAATATTAAATTAATTTATCCCAATTTAATTTAATTAATCCCATAATTAAAGGCCATAAAAATACAGGGTATTACAGTAAACATGTCAAGTTCATAGGTTTGTAAGTCCCCTATGAGCTCTTCAAGTTTCGTTGCGGCTAAAGTGGGTAAAGAATTTGAAACGGTCACTTTTGGAATAAACCTATCGGGTAAGGACCTCAAAATTTTCTTTACTACATGGTTGTCGGGTATCTTTTCTCCAAAGTTAAAATATTAATTAACAATATCAGAAAGTCTAGCATAAAATTCATCAAAATTCTCACTTTCAAGCATTTTAATGGTTTCTAATTGAGTGGTGAGTTTTGGAATTTTGAAGCTTTCACGATACTAGTTCCCTCATGGGTGAGTTGTAAATATATCCCAAGTCTCTTTAGCAGTTTCACACATCATGATACGTCGAAATTCATCTAGTGTGATCGCAGTAAAAAGAGCATTCAAACCACGAGAATTAAAATTTGCTAATTTAAGTTCATTCTCACTCCATCTCTCTACGAGTTTAGGTACACGCTCATTTTCAACTAAACACGTAGGGGGAGACCACCCATTAACTACGGAATGACAAACCCTCTCATCTAAGGACTTAAGTGCCGATTTCATTCTCGCTTTTCAATACGCGTATTTTGAACCATAAAAAACAGGGAATTTTATAAAAAGTGATTTTTCCATTTTTTAAACCAAAACACAATTAAGGATCTTAATGCAATAAATTGGCGCTCCTGCTCTGATACCACTTGAAAGAGGCGGATGGCCCCAAAATTTTAAACTACAAATTGTGAGATAGTTCAATGATATACCAATATTTAATTTTTTTAAAATTATTTAATTTTCTTTACTTGAAAGGCACAATCCAACACATGAAAAATTAAATTAAACTTAAAGTGAAATTAAACTACACAAACATTTTTAATTCCACTCAAACAAAATTCAATCCAATTCAGGTTACACAAACCTAACATGAATATTAGCAAATTAAATTAATGCCGACTTGAATTAAATTAAACTAAAATTGCCCAAATATTAATTAGCACCAAATTAAAGTAGAGTTGTGATTTTAACCAAATTTTATATTTTTAAACCTACACATGCCTAAGTGAATTTTTTCAAGATAAATAATAAATCACAAATACACTATGCCGCGATGCACAAGAAAAACCCACAACGGGAAAAAATCTCGGACGGCCCTGCCTACAAGTCCACTAAGTATGATATGTTTACAAATACAAGACAAAAGACTTACAACACACGACTTGAATCCGTTAAAGCCTCGACGCTTCTTCGTGCATCAACCTTCGCCTAGTTGACAACTACGAACTCCACCGCAGTCATGGAATCCACCAATGGGGCACAACTACCGTCAAGTACAAACGATGGCCTTTCCACCATTCTAACACGCGATGCTTCAAACAAATGGACTCCTCCGTGGAAATATCTCTTTTATGGGATGAGAAAAGTAACCCGGTGCCCACAATGATCTCTCACAAATATATATATATATATATATATATATATATATATATATATATATAATAAAGTAGAAAACTTAAGTATGTCATAAGTTTGATCGATGATGTCATTAATATGAATTTATCCTGCAATGCCTTTTATACCCCTCTATCATTTGAGTTCCTTCTCTTTCCTTACACTCGAATTTATCTCTCACTCTTCATTAAAATTCAAAAAAAGGGTAGAATGGTATTTGCCATTCTTTCACAAACCCTCATTACACAAACTTACTCGACATTCTCTCACTTACCCCTCATTATCCAATAACATCAACAACAGGAGAGAGAGAAACCTCTTCAGACTCCATCAACAATGGACAATACTTCTCTTCATCCTCCATCAGCAACAACGGACCTCTTCAGCCTCCATTAACTCTGGTAATCGATTTGTTTTGCCTGTTCTAATCATTTTGTTTTGGCCGTTCTAATCGATTTCTTTTGCTGTTCTAATCGATTTGTTTTTTTAACCGTTTTGGTTGTACATCATCATCAACGTTTCTTGGATATACAGATTTTTGTTCTAATAATTTTGTTGGGTATACGTCTCTTTTTGTGATTTTGTTGAATAATGAAGCATGCAGATCTAATCGAGTTTTCCTGCATCAGATCTAATATTCTAACTTTGTGATGTCGTGATTTGGGAAAATCGAGTTTTTCTTGCATCAGATCTAATTTTTCGACTTCGTGATTTGAGAAAATTGAGTTTTTCTTGCATCAGATCGACATCAGATCTGCTCATACATAAGATCACACATATATTTGTGTATCTCATTCCATTTGGAGGTCTTTCTGCATTAGATCGACATCACGTAAATTCGTATTTCCCTATTCTCGAGGTCTTTGTGTATCTCATGGTCAGCCACGCTATATCTTTTGCACTTTAAAGGTATTATCACTATTTATTTATTCAATTTCTAAGGGATAAATTTTATTTTTGTTATTTTTTATCCTAGATTTGAGGCTTTCAAAGTAGAGGTTTTCAACTTTCGGCTCTATCTAAATGTTCTAAAGGTATTCTCTTTCAATTCATGAAGTTTTTATTTTAATTAGAGTGAAATTATTTGGGTTTTGAGATTGGTGTTTTTAATGTTACTAGGTTTTATATCGCTATTCTTAACCATGGTTTATATTGCTGTGAAATAGTGAGGGTTTTTCTTCTCATGACAAAAAAAAGAGGGCTTCTTTTTTCTTAAAGGTTTTTGACTTATTTGTGTTTGGGTTTTGGTTTGGCTATGTCAGATTTGATAGTTAAGTATATGAACAATTGTCTTCTTGGTTGACCATTTTCTTCTTGGTATTAAATTGGATATCCAGGAGTTGCCAACAAGTGTTAGGAAAATAGTTGTAAAAGCTGTTTATTTTTATATTCAAGAACTAGCAACTTTATGCAGTATTATGATCCAATAGGAAAAGCAAAATTGATTGTTCATGAATCTGTTGGCTTCTATATATTCATTTGGGTATATATATATATATATATATATATATATATATATATATATATATATATATATATATATATATATGTTTTTTCCATACATAAAAATTATGTACGTGCTTATTCTTTAATTGTTTATGAATAAAAAATATGTTTCAATTTGAATAAGGTTTAGTCATCTCCTTTATAGAATCCAACTGTGAACCAATTCACATTTGTGAATTGGTAGGTGTATTTCTTTTCAATTACATGTTTAATAATTTGATTTTAGTTTGGTCATAGTCATGTGCATTTACATATTAGTATTTTCCAAATTCAAAATAAAGGGTAGAATAGTATTTTCCATATTCTCACCCTTAAAGTCAATATTTTTGGATTTGTTTTACATCCTATATAAATCAAGGTGTTTACTTTTTATCTAATATATTTACATTGTTTTGTTTAGTAGGTTAGGATTTAAGAGTTATTATATCATCTATTCAACTATGATAAACTTAATTACTTCAAGTTCTTTGTTAGTGGAGAATTCATCTGATTGTATAATATATTTGTGATTTTTCCATCCCCAGATAATATTGTACGTCACTGTACTGAAATGCATTGGTACTTGAATCATTTTCGTTAAAAATATGAACACATTGATGATCGAATGCGACATAATTCGTTTATGTTTTATGATTTGTTTTGCAGATCTAACAAATATGGTTTTCCTTGCTATGTTCGTTCTTAAGACGTTCATCATTAAGGTGGGTCTGCTGCCATTGAGAGAACTCAGTCTCACGTTACTAGCAAGCAGCATATTGGTTATGGCATGTCAGGGATTTTCTGATAGATTATAAGGAAGCAAAGGAGAAAGAAAGGGAAGGAGAAATTTTAGCGAGGGAGAAAGAAGTCAAAGAACGGAGAAAGCAAAAGTAGAAAGAACACGAGAGTCGACATAGAAGGAGTGATTCTTCTGACAGAAAGAAACCTCGATCATGAGCGTGACCGGTACCAAGACTGTGATCGAGATAATGAAGGTCCCGTAATAGAAATGGTAATAGAGATAATCACGATTGGGGAAAAGGGTAAGATTCAAAGCACAATAATTTCTGAAGCGAAAGAGATGGTAACAGTGTTATGTTCTACCTCAAAATTCAGACATAAAACAAATAGTTTTATGCATAATTTTGCATCTCCTTTTGCACCAATAACCATCAGGTAACCATTTTGCACCAATAACCATCTAAATAACCATTACAGGCAAAATGATTGAGCATCACTGGTGCATCATTTTGCACTATATGGGGGTAATTCGGTAACCACAGAAAAACGATGCACCAGTAACCATAGAAAAATTCTTGAAAAATGATGCACTCGATTGTATCCAGTAGACAGTAGCCATCTGAATAACCAGTAAATAGTAACATTTTTCTGTTGTCATTGAATCAGTGATGCACCAGAAAAATGATGCACCAGTAACCATCATCAAGGAGGTGCAAAACGGTGCAAAATGATGCACTAGTAACCATCTGAATAACCATGATGCATCATTTTGCACCAGTAACCATAGAGAAGATTCAATCATTTTTCCCAACATCACTGAATTACAATGATGACCATAGCCTATTTTTGTTCGTTTTAAAGTGGTATTGTGTATAGTATGATCTGCAAAATGTTTGTGCAGTAATTAATAATTAGAGTAAATTTTTAATAAACAAAAATAATGTATGTTTGTGTGTGTGGTTTATATTTGCAATTCAGTTATTTAACTCAATACGTTTCTGAATTAATGTTATTCGCCAACTCTTTTTTTGGACTTCTATAGGTCACTTGATTGTGATTAAGCTCAAACGGGTTAGAAAATCGCATTAGGAGGTTAAGGTCAAACGGCGCGAAGTGATTTTTTTTAGATGATTTGGTAAGGGTCACACTGAAGAAACAAAGATTTATCAAATCATGTTTATTGACGATGTGCAAGTAAATGTTTTAAATCTGTTATACGCAAACAATTTGAAGTGATTTCTAAATCATGTTTTTTGTATTGGATTTAACTTTATTTCAATTGTTGTTGCCTTTTAATTTAGTTTTGCCTACTTTTTTTTACTGATAATATCATTTTATGCAGGGAAAAAATATTTCCCGTAATGGAAGGTTTTATCACATTATTGTTGGTATTCTATCAAACATGACGATTAGGTTCAATGAGAATTTATTTGGGGTTCAATTTTGTATTTTATTGTGTTCTTAGTCTCATTTTTTACATTTTTAATTGTGTTGTTTTGTCCTGTTTGCAGATCTAATTTGCAGTTGCTGGTTCAATGTTCAATACCCCGTAATGGTAGGTTTGTGTGTGTTCGTTGTACTTTTTTTTGTTTTATTTGGGAGTTTCAATTCATAAAAAACTCCTGAAGATTTAGATTAAGTTTAATGTGTATACTTTTATGTCTTTTCTCTTTCAGTATGAATTTGTAGATATAAGTGCAGACGAGCTGATAGAATAACCAAGAGAATATGTGGGTTGATAATTAGTTTGTAATATTTTAAATTAGTGCATATGGGTTGTCCAACACTATGGGTAATGACTGATATATTGTTTCAGAGTAAAAGTTATTCTAAATTTGTGTTTTCATGGGGTTTTATAATGGTCATTAGTTATGTTAAATATTTTTATTGCTTTTTCTATTTCTGATTTTCTATTTTGTTTTAACTTGCAGGTATAAAATGAATTGAGATGTCTGATCAAGATCAAGCCTACTAACACCCATGCATGACTTTGGTGAATTCATTATGCAAATAAGCTGATAAGCATTGGTCCTATTATTTAGGCTCCTAGGTGGTCAAAGTGCATGTGTTTCGTAACAGATGGTATTTCAATATCTCATGGGCATTAGAAATATACACTTACAGTGTATAAAAGCATGCAGTCTACGTTTTGAAAATTTGGCATTGAAAGAAGTAATGCGTGGAACATTCATATGCAACATTATACAGAAGCCACGAAATATTTATAATTTGAGTTTAGATGCAAGAGATTCTACGCTTAGTCACAGACTCTGCCTTTGGAGTTAAATGTTCCCTTTTCCCCTTTTGAATACATGTATATTTTTTAGGTGGTATGAATAGGAATGAGGTCTCATTGTTTCATTGTACTTATAATATGTTAGTCCCTTATTACATAATAAAAGTTTGTACATGATAGCTTAGTAGACTATTCACATATTATGTGGATGCCTACTGAGAAAACAAAAACTGTGTTCATTGTTGCTAAATTTGGTTTTCTGAATGTTTCTTCTACTTTGCTTACTGGACATAATTCAAACCAAATATGAATGTTTCTTTTTGTTTATTCACTTATGTTATTGATCATTTTGATATTAGATTGAATGAATGTCCTTAGTCCTATTACACTGGCATTGTAAGTATATCTTTGATCTTAGTAGTTTGTTGTGTACTGATAGTATGTCTTTGATATTGGTTTGAGAAATGAGTATTGTGACGTGTAATTGTTGCAATTTTTTATTGGGTCTTTTTATTATGATACATTTTTATTGTGTCTTTGAATATCATCTTTAAAGTAAGATAACTATAGTTCACACCTTGAAAGTAAGATAACCAGGGACTTATATCTTGAGATAAGGGATTTTTGCATTGAATATATCCATCTTTAATGGTATTTTTCATAAATAATATTTAATTAACAATTTTTTTTTATGATGTCCCAGATGGACTTTTAGTAGTGTTATTTAGTTATTTTTTGATCCTTAAAACAAGTGGATAGTCCTATAAACAATTGAAATTTTGCTCAAAATTTCTAAAATATTTATATTTATTTTTATTATAATATTAACTATTTCCAAAAAAAATTAGCCAATTCAATACTTTGGAAGTATTTGTCACTCCTTCATGAAAAATGACCATGATTGATATTATAATAAAAAACTTTTATGACTTGACCATAATTGATAATTTGAAAAATTGTCGTCGTGCCTTCAGGCACAGACATACAATAGTTTACATTATTCATGATTGTTTATACTTATTTGTGTTGTAAAAATACTTTTTGACTTAAATTATTCATGATTTAATATATTGGAATTTTTCCCGTGCTATATAATAGTTTACACATATTACGAGGTCTAAGACGGACTGTTAGTATTGTTATTGGATTTTTTTTTCTTAAATGGGGTGTATAGTCTTATAAACATAGTTTAAATTGTTTACGTTTATGTTTTGTAAAATAACTTTTTGACTTAATTATACAAGATTTGACACTACTTAAATTTACATGATTAAATAATTTGAAAATTTACACTTATAATATAAACATAATTTAGATTTTATATTATACACGACTTTAGACTTTTCAAAATTACCAGCGTGTCTTCATGCACAGGCATACCCTAGTGTACATATATATATATATATATATATATATATATATATATATATATATATATATATATATATAACATGTGTTTTGTAGAGATTAAATCATTGAAAAATGTAAACACATAAAAGAACTTTTGGTGCGGTAATATTTGCTCTCAAAGTCTTTGAAAAAGTCCCAAAAGTTGTTTTTGAAAAACGGTTCCTGCACATACTAAATCTGACAAAAAGTAGAGGGGAAGTGGGTGGTTTTTAAAGAAATGTCAGAAAACTGTTAATGTCGTTCGAATGACATTTTAAAGTCATTCAAACGACCATGTTCAAACAATATTTTCAAATGAGATTAAGAACGAGATTTCAGAAGAATTTTTCGTTGGAATTTCCGTTCAACCAAACTTCTAACGAGAAGATAGTAAAAAGATCGCACAGTCTCATTAGTAATGTCGTTTGAACTAACTGGGAATTTCGTTCGAACGAGTTCCCAGTTTCGTTCGAATGATTTTTTAGAAAATAAAATTTTTTATTTTAATCCCAAAACTTTTATAAAACAAGTCTAAAATAATTTTCTGAGAAAAATAAAGTTGTTAAAAAAATATTTTATAAAATACACCTAATTAGAATATCCAATTGCATTCATACCTTTGAGACCTTGGATTGATATAAAGTTGATGACGTGAAACATGGCACTTGAAACCCGACAATGATGAAACTTTAAATTTTTGGCCGCACTTGTTCAATTCTTCTAATGTTATAGGCTTGAAGGATACAACATAAACATCTATCCTATGACTCAAATTGTTTTGTCTCAAATTAAGCCAATACAACAAATTAACTCGATGGAAATTTGTCCTTACAAATTTCAACCTTTCGAACCAAGTAAAGCTCTTTGGAATGTCTAAGTACATCGCCTAAATTTTCCACTGGTTCGCTCCGTGCGCTATTCTGACTTACCATTCGGATGAACGATCCATTCCAGTCCGACGATCATTTGTTCAAAGGATCGACGTGCACTTGTGGGCCATATTTGAACCAAAGTAAACTCTCGAACTTGGTATTGATCCAAGTACTCCTGAAGTTCTCTGAATTACCTTTCTAACGTATGCCCCGTGTGCGATTTGGATCAACGGATTGCATTTTACAACCGTTTTTTAAATAAATCTGCACGAGACTGCCAATGGGATGCTCCATTTCCCTGCCTATCGACAGTGTGTCTATTGTCACCTGTCGATTGACAGAGATGGGCTATGCCGATCGTCACCCCTTACCATATAAATAAAGGGTTTGACCTCACTCCCAAAGCACACCTCGGATTCATCAGCATCAGTAATCTCAGCAACATTCTCTCGAAATCAGTGAAGTTTCTTCATGTGAAATTACATTCAAGCTTACATTCCCATCCTTTTCATCCCCAATTTCGCAAAATCTAATTCTCTCTCATCCAAACTTAACCTCACATTCAAGGGATTTCATACAAGATCAAAGATCAAGCTTCAAAGAAGGTGAAAATCCTCCCCTCTCTCTTTAAATTATTGTTTTTACATCAATTTCATTAGATTTATAATTTGGTTCTTACTTTAGTTCATACACATTAACATCTTACAATTTTATTAGTATATTTCACATACTTTATTTTCTATAATAAAACCCAAAAGAAACAAAAAGAGGGTTACACCCGTAAATTCTAAATGGGATTATCCATCACACTTTTTCAAAACTAAAACGCATTTTCTTACACACTATGGCCACCCCCGATCCTCACGGCGGGAGAGACGGAGAAGAGGGTATCTTCAATGTCGAGAGGATCTTGGTCCCGCGCATCCCTCTCAGAAGAGCTTCAGCTGGCGTCGATGATGAGGTGAAAAATGTAGAGAGATGGAGTCGCCAGTCTATTTTACCTAAAACAGACAAAAGAAAAAGGGAGCCATCCCGAAGGACAGCATCCAAAGACATACTTATACATACGAAACCAAAAATGATTCGATAAGGGTCCGGAGGCTAAGTTACGAAATGGGAAGGTGTTAGGCACCCATTCTGCCCTTACGGTCTCTCATGGGATATTGTTATTTCCCTTTATTTCCCCGTGATATGTGTGCATGTGTATATGTAGTGGAGATAGGAATCATCGACTTTTATCATGAAAGAGATAAAACGAGTCATCCGTAGGAATGTTCCCAAAAGTAATATTAGAAAATAGGATATACGCGATTATCCTAGCGTTGATCGTTATAATGGAACGATAATGCACGTGGGATAATACAACACTAAGAAAAAATATTTGTATATGTAAACATATAGAATCTAAGAGAGTTAAGTTTAGAGAATATAGAAAGATAGAAAAAAAGTAGGAATAAGACTCGAGTCTCGGGTTTTACCCCGAGATGCCTACGTAGCCTATAGAGGTATCAAAGTCCACGTAGTTTGTATGCAAAACTAGGTGTGGGATTTATCCCATAAATCTAACCGGGGACTTCTCTTATATGTGCGTGTGTGTAAAAGGGTGTTTTAGTTGTGAGAAAAGTGTGAGAATTCCCGTTTGGAATTTACGAGAAAACCCTCTTTTTATTATTTTTTGGATTTTATTTATGTGAAAATAAAAGATGTATGATAATAATAAATAAAAATTATATTAGGATATGTGAGATGAGAGAATAAAAGTGCTATGTAATAAAACAAATGAATGCGAATTTAGGATAATTTGAAGAGAGAGTTGAGAAAGTTAGACCTTCTTGAAGATCTTGAGATGGATCTTGGATGTTGGAGAGCAACCCTTGTACTTGAATGATGATGGAGGGTAGTTAATTCACCAAGTTTGGTAAAAAAGATGATGAAAAGTGAGGTTTGGAAAGGAATTTGGATCTAGAAATCACGCTGACTTCGAGAGAGATTTTCTGAGTTCGCTGAGAGTGATGGATCTTCGATCTTGTGTCCCATTGTAATGAGGTCAGGACCTCCTTTTTATAGGCCCAAGGCATTGCCGGTCGGCATAGTCCTAGACCTGCCAATCGATAGGTGTTTTTAGGCACACTGTCGATAGGTAGGGTTTGGAACCTTCCATTTGGCAGTCTCTTTCTGGTTCCTTTAGAAAATCGGTCGTAGAGTGCAAACCATTGATCTGAATTATGCACAGGGTGAACCGTTGAAAAGGTACTTCAGAGACCTTAGAAAGTCTTTTGGACTGCTCCCGGGTCCGGGAGTTAACTTTTGGTCAAATGTGGCTCGAAAGCGTTCGTTGGTCCTTTGAATGGGGGATCGTCGAATGCAAATGGATCGTTCGTCCGCATGCTAAGTCAGAATCATGCACGGGGCAGAACTTTAGAAAGGTTAGAAGATGTACTTTTAATTCCAAAGCGTTTGACTCGGTTTGGTAAGTTGACTTTGGTCAATCAGGTCCTGGAAGCGTTCGACGATCTTTCGGAGTAAAACGGATCATTTGTCCGTACCGTAAGTCGGAATTGGGCCTAGAGTGGGCCGTTGGAAAGGGGTTTTAATGCCCTTTAAAGATTCATTTAGTATCGGTCGAGATAAAGAGTTAACTTTGGTCAAACGAAGCCTGAGAACATCCGATGGGCTCCTGATCAAATTTCGGGAGAAAACGGGTTGTTCGTTCGCATCGTAAGTCAGAATCGTGCACGGGGTGAACCATTGGAAAGGGGTTTCAGTGCCCTTTGGAAATTCATTCAGTCTTAGTCGAGCTCAAGAGTTTGATTTTTGGTCAAACGGAGCTTGGAAGTGCCCGATGGCCTCTAGGTTAGTACCCGGGGTATGACTTTGGTTTGTAGTGATGAAGGGAGGTGTTAGGGACCTAAGGAGAGGTTAGGGGGTGCTAGAATGGGGTGTCTATAGAGCCCCTCGACAAGTGAGTTTGGAACAAATGATAGCCGTCGAATAGACATCACATGATGCCTTTTTAAAAGAGCATGACCAATTCAAAGGGTCGAGGCCGATTCCGAGGACCTAAGGATGACGATGACTGGTTCTACGAGTTGAGGTCGATTCTAAGGGCTTGAAGAATAGGGTGACCAATTCTGTGGGTCGAAGCCAATTTTGAGGGCTTAGAGATGAGGGTGACCGATTTTACGGGTCGAAGCCAATTCTGAGGGCTTAGGGATGAGGATGATCGGTTCTGCGGGTTGAAGCTAATTCTGAGGGCTTAATTTGAGATGACTAATTCTGCAGACCGAAGCCAATTCTGAGGGCTTTGGTTATGGTGACCAATTCTGCGGGTCAAAGCCAATTCTGAGGGCTTAAATTAAGATGACCAATTCTACGGGTCGGAGCCAATTCTGAGGGCTTTAATTGTGATAACTAATTCTGCGGGTCGAAACTAATTATGAGGGCTTAAATTGGGATGACCAATTCTGCGAGTTGAACCAATTCTGAGGGCTTAACTTAAGATGACCAATTCTGCAGGTCGAAGACAATTCTGAGGGATTAAGTTGGGATGACCAATTCTGCGGGTCGAAGGTAATTCTGAGGGTTTAAGTTGAGATGACCAATTCTGCGGGTCGAAGCCAATTCTAAGGGATTAAATTGGGATGACCAATTCTGCGGGTCAAATTCAATTCTGAGGGCTTAAGTTGAGATGACCAATTCTGCGGTTCGAAGCCAATTATGAGGGCTTAGATTGTGATGACCAATTCTGCGGGTCAAAGCCAATTATGAGGGATTAAGTTGGGATGACCAATTCTGCGAGTTGAAGCCAATTCTGAGGGCTTAAGTTGAGATGACCAATTCTGCGGGTCGAAGCCAATTCCGAGGGCTTAGATTGAGATGACCAATTCTGAGGGGTTAAGTTGAGATGACCAATTCAGCAGGTTGAAGCCAATTTTGAGGGCTTAGGTTGGGATTACCAATTCTACGGGTCAAAGCCAAATCTGAAGGCTTAAGTTGGGATGACCAATTCTACGGGTCGAAGCTAATTCTGAGGGCTTAAATTATGATGACCAATTATATGGGTCGAAGCCAATTCTGAGGGCTTAAGTTGAGATGATCAATTCTGTGGGTCGAAGTCAATTCTGAGGGCTTAAATTGGGATAACCAATTCTGCGGGTCAAAGTAAATTCTGAGAGCTTAAACTGTGATGACCAATTCTGCGGGTCGAAGCCAATTCTGAGGGCTTAAGTTGAGATGAAAAATTCTATGGGTCGAAGCCAATTCTGAGGGCTTGAGATGAGATGACCAATTCTACTGGTCGAAGCCAATTCTGAGGGCTTAAATTGAGATGTTCTCGGGGAACGCTGCCGGGGAAATTACCTCATGATTTTGAGCTGGGGACCGATTGCTGGGGAAATCCTTGTATCTTTTGGAGACTTTGCGGGGTAATACCCAATCTGATGCTATAAATTCTAGTGGGAAAGTGATTAGGTGGTCCAGGGTTTGGATGTATTGTTCGGGGAAATTTGAGACCTTTGGGAAATTTGAGATACTTTAGAGGTCCTCTGGAGATGTTTCCGGGGATTGATTCACTCGGCTTTTGAGAGTTTCACTGGGGAAATAGGGGTTCCGCTTGAGGGAGTGTGAAATTTTCTTGGTGAAAATGTTCTAAATCCCCCCGGGGTTTTTTAGGAATTTTCTGAGGATTTTTCAGGGTATTCTAGTATTTTTGGGAGTTTCTGTACGAAACTTTAAGGGGGTGCTGGTCAGCATGGTGTGGAGGGTGCCATTCGGCAATGACACAGACTTTTGGACTGCCTCGAGAAGGTAAAAGGTCAGTGTCGATCGGTATGTGGGGGGTTAGTGCCGATCGGCATGACCCTTGGCATCCTATAAAAAGGGGTGGGTTCCCCTCATTTTTCACAGCTTCTTGCTTTCTCTCTTTTTGCGATTTTCTTTTGCGAATCGTTCTAACATTCCGTAACCTAAAAAATGGTCATTTTTGTGAGCACTGTGGTACACAGGGAGTGGTTAGATATTGAGGACTGCGCGAATGTGGAGTGGAGGGCTAGGGCGCCTCTTGCTTTGGGGAGTGAGAACTTTTTGATGATTTTGATCCAGTTCCGGATGAGGGGACTTTTCTATGGGAGCCGTGGCGTCATCACTCTTCGAGGGTGGTGAACCCTGGCGATTTTTTAAGTAAAATGAATTTTGGCATTCTTTTTTTGGTTTCCTTTTTTCTTGGATTTTGACAAGGTTTTTCTTTTGACAGCCCGATGTTTCTTTATTGACTATGCATTCCCGCGGGACGACGGGGCGTAAAGATGTCTGGGAGAATCTTCCACCTGTGGTGCGTTAGGTGGTATCATCAACAGGCTTTGGGATGTTGGAGTTTATGCTGGATGAGGCGCCTCGTTTGACGGCGATCTTATGTGTGCTGGGGGAGAGGTGGTGGGACACTACCCATACCTTCCATTTTGGTTTTGGGGAGATGAATGTGACTCCCATAGATGTGCAGCAGCTGCTGGGGCTGGATTGCGATGGAGAGCAAATAGAGGTGGATCGCTCTTTGCGGGTGATGGCGGAGGTGGTGCGGGCGACGCTTGGTGATGTGGGGAGGATAGTATTTTGGGACTCTATCTGTCTGTCCCTGCTGAGGGATGTTTTATTGGGCAGGGTTATTGATGTAGAGGATGGGCTGCAGGTGTGGCAGATGGCCAGGTTGTTTATTTTTCTGGTGCTGGGGGGATTTCTGGTGGCGTCGAGCGGCGACGTCGTTCACTTAGGGTTTTTGCCATATCTGAGGATATTTTTGAACATCCCTCTCTATGATTGGAGGAGCCAGACTTTGGCGACCCTTTATTTTTCTCTAGATGCATTTAGCCGGTACTGTCGGCAAACTTTTACTGGAGCCATGTATCTTTTTGAGGTATTCTTTAATTTTCACATTTTCCTTTCATGCATTCGGATTTTCCTTATGAGCCTCTTTTTAATTTTGGATTTTTGTCTTTGGCAGATGTGGTTCTATGAGGTGATTGGGTGCAATACCCAGCAGATTTCTCTTAAGGAAGAGACTGTTGGGGACTTTTGCCGGTTGTATAGGTGGAGCAAGGCCAATCGGTAGTCAGGGAAGTCTCTTTCTCTGGAGGCGGTGCGTCAGGTCTTGAATGGCCTGACCAGTGATAGGGTAAGAGTTTTCCTTTCTTCTTCAGCCCTGGACTTTGTGTGCTCTGATTCTGTATTTGACTTATATCTGCTGGGGATTTTTCAATCGACCTTTTACCCTTAGAGAACGGTTGTTCAAGACACGGGGGTGACTGGGGTGAATGCGCAGATGAGGCGTTTACTGGTGCATGAGTTTGGCCACTATTGGTATCTTGGGGAGAAGGTAGTTCGATAGATTTCTGAGGAGGAGGTGGTGGTGCCACCTGCGAGGCCCCCTATGTCTATGAGGCGGGAGCGACTGTTACCAGAGGATGCGAGAATTGCGGCGATGATTGGCGAGTCCTATATGTTCTACACCGATATGACTGTGCTATGATTATATAGACTTTGTGATGAGTTGGCTAATGGCGCCCAGCATATATGGTGCACTGACCTTCCCTCCCACAGGTTCGAGTCAGCCAGTGGGGTCCTCCCACAATGGTGGCGGTCCGTCGACATCTGCGGCGACGATGACTTTGAAGGTCCACTTTGCGAGGTTGCATACCCCTTCATACAACATCCGACGGGCTGATGGAGGGATGGTTTCTATGTTGAATCATCCTCATGTGATGGACCCGGAGGATTTGGTTTTGACAGAGGAGGTTCTTCGTCCTTTGGTATATCTTTCAGTTATTCCCTTTTCCTTCTTTTTGTCTTCTTTTGATCTTTTCTGCTTGATATCGATTTTGCATTTTCTTGCAGCAAGTCCGAGTGTCCACCACTTGGCTGAGGGATATTAGAGACTGGATATCTTCGGTGATTGCCCATATTCGGGATGCGGTTCCTGTTCCTTCTTACTTGGTGCTGTCTGCCTCATCCGGGGAGGAATCTGGTTTGGGTGGTGGTGGTGCGTCATCTTGCCACAGGGGAAAGAGAGCGCGTCGTAGGGATGGGAGTTCTTATGAGAAGGGTAAGTGAGAGAGAGAGAGAGAGAGAGAATGTGGGATCGGGTCGAGTCCCGTTGTTTTCGCTTTTCTTTATTTTCGTGTAAAATGATGTAACACAGAAACATATCTATGCAATGCAATGCAATGCAATGGAATTTTTTATTTTCTTCTGTTTAATGATGAATGAATGAATGAATGCATGAACATGCTCTTTTTACTTTGCTGCTGAGACCGTAAAATATTTTTGGAAGTTTGAAAGAAAGTTTTATTCATAATGAGAAATTATATAAAGATGGAAGGTTTTTTTTTTAAATTCTGTTGAGAATATCGATTTATTTTTTTATTGAGTTTTTTTATTTTGACAAAAGAAGAAAAAGGTAAGTTTCTAAAAACAGGGGGTTGCCGATCGGTTAGCACCTTATCCTGCCTATCGACAGGTCAGTCCAGTCTAATCAATCAAAGCTTTGATTAGTACCCTCTTCAGCCTTTGGTACCTTGTGGGGCAGGATTTCCTTCGATTTCTGCAGGGGTTATGTATTTTATGAGGGTTTTCAAGTATAAAAGGGGTAATGGTGGAGTGTTTTCATCACACTTTCACATTCTATCATTCTTATTCCGTGAGATGGCTCTCCCTGGTAGTGTTGAGTTTGCCAACGACCTTGAGACTTTGGAGGCGATGTGCTCCTATAACGTCGACTACAATGATTTCAACATGCATCGAGTCTCTTTATGGCATAATCAACCCATAGAATGGAACATGGTAGTAGCAGCAGTACAATTCTGGTACCCCGAAGATCAAGTATTCCACTTTGGCTTAGAAGAAGTTTGTCCGACTTATGAGGAATTTTCTACCATGTTGGGAGTAAATCCTATTGTGGCGGCTGCTATGCCTGAGTTTTCCTGATCTCCCTGGAAGATGTTGGTTGGACTTCTTCGTGTCTCTCCCTCGGTGGGTAGATCCTTGGTTACTGGAGGAATGATTTCTCTTCTGACGGTGCTGTGGTCTGTGCATTTGCAGGAGGTTAGTGATACTGGATATTCCGGAGTCGTCATTCTGGGCTTGGTTTCAAAAATATTGCTGGTGATCGGGGAGTTACTGGTGGACCCACTACATGCAACTATTACTTCAAGGATGTCCTACCGTCACAATCCTGCGGCGGTGATACTGGTGGAGACTCCGAATGGCCTGGATGTCTGTCGATAAGGTCATTCTGACTTTCTGAGGGGTAGCCCTATGATGCTGTTCATGTGGTTGTCTGAAAGACTTCTCCTGGTGACTCCTCTGGAATACCCTTTGTCGGCTGTAACCAACTTCTTTTTGCACCATTTCATCAGCGTTGGCGTGGATATTGAGAGTTGGGAGAACTGATTTGTGGAGCATGGGGCTCTAAATATGCGTTGGTCAGTGCCTTGGTGGGGACAGCTGCTACCTATTCTAGAACTGGGAGAATACCCGTATGTCCGATTGAATGGTCTCAGAAAGACCTCTTTCTATTTCCCTTGGCGGCTTCTGCACCAATTTGGCTGGGAGCAGGTCGTGCCACCTCGGACACTAAATGTCCTTCCGATAGAAGATCTGACATAGCGTCTGTGCATGCAGCTTGGCTCTTTGTGGGAGAGTCGACATTCGTCGACCCGTCCTTCTCAGTCTGTTAGAAGAGCTTGGCATATCCCAGGGGATTATATGAAGTGATTGTGGAGAAGAGTGGTCAGCAAGATGTTGGTAGTTGAAACTGGACAAAGATGGATTGTTTTATCTGATACCATGGAGGGAGGTGTGGTAGTTTTCCAAGGCTGGTTCGAGCTTATCGGTCCATGGAGCGTTTGCGGCACTCTAACCAGGCAGGGGAAGCTTGGGGACCCCAGGATGTAGATGATTAAGGAGCGGGATCCTCTGGTAGCTGTGGGTAGGGCTCTTGGAGAGTTTGTTTTTGTAATGGGGAATAAATTTGGGAATTTGGCTTTTTAGGAAAGTAGGGGGAAGGGAGTCATTCGTTCCTTTTCTTATGTAATTTCATTATAATCTCTTATTAGTGAAATAAATAAGTTTTTGATCATCCAGCTGTGCATTTTGATGAATTTTGTATTTTGAATTTTCTATACCGATCGTTAAGGCATGCATAATCCTTTTGTTCAAATATATGTTAGAATGAACTATCGTTCTTGGAGATATGAATATAATAGTTTTTTTGTGAAATAAGAAAGGGTCGTGCTTATGTAAGATATATGAGCTGCCTACGTGCCTCTAGGGGTTTTTGAAATTTTTTAATTTTTTTTAGAATGGTTTTTGCAGAGGATCAGGCCCACGTAGTTCTGGGTAGAGGGAAATGAAGAATTTTGTTTTTTTTAGAATAGAAGGGAGATGAGAAGATCCATAGCGTGCCGAGATTTTGAACTAGGGGTAGAACTTCTTGAGACGGTTTAGGTTGATTGGATGAGCCATCTCTTATCCATCCAGGCCGGTGAGCATGGCGGCACCGCCGGGCAAGATTTTCTTGACGATGTATGGGCCGCTCCAATTGGTCTTGAATTTCCCTCTAGGGTCCTAGATGGGCTCTACTATTTCTTTGAGGGCGAAATCCCCCTCTCGGACATCGCGATACTTGATATTCTTATTGAATGATCGCGCTATACGGGGATGGTACCCTTGTATGTGGTATAGAGCTTTCAATCTCTTTCATCTAGGAGGTTCAGCTCATCAAGACGGCTTTGGTACCAGTCTTCTTCGCTGACCTTACTTTCAAGCATGACGCGCAACGAGGGTATTTCCAGCTCCACGGGTAGGACTTCTTCCATGCCGTAGACTAGAGAGTAAGGGGTAGCCCCAGTAGAGGTTCGAATTGAGGTTCGGTAGCCCCAGAGGGTGTATGGGATTTAGTCGGCCCAATCTCGACAACTTTTGGTCATCTTACTAATGATGGCTTTGAGGTTCTTGTTGGCGGCTTCTACTGCACCATTGGTTTGAGGTCAGGAGGGAGAAGATTTGTGTCTCTAAATCCCATAATCATTGACCACTTCTGTGACTTCTGCCTCGAAATGAAACCCATTATCTGATACTAGCTCATGCAAGACCCCATATCGACAGATGATGTTTTTCTTGATGAATTTGGCCACTTTCTTAGCATTCAGGACTGCGTATGACTCATCTTCGACCCATTTGGTGAAGTAATCAATGGAAAATAAGATGAACTCATGCCCATTGGAAGCCTTGGGTGTAACCTTCCCTATGATGTCGATGCCCCAGGTGGAGAACGACCAGGGAGAAGTCATGTTGTACAATTCACGCGGAGGCATGTGTTGAAGGTTGGAAAACTGTTGGCATTTGAGGCATTTCTGAACATAGGCGGTGCAATCCTAGATTATCGGATGATCTTCTTGGCAAACATGTGACCATTCATGTGGGGCTCGCATTCCCCGCTGTGGATTTTATGTATTACCTCTTCAATGTCAGCCCCTGCGATGCAGTGTAGATTAGTTCCATCGAAGTTTCTCTTGAACAGTGCTTTGTGACAGATGATGTATTGGGAGACCAGTCTTCGAAAGGTTGCCCAGTCTATCTTATTGGAACCTTTGGGATACCTACCATGCTTGGGGAGGTGCCAGATATCATAGTACCAACAATTGTCTAGCTAGGGATCTTCTTTGGTGATGAGCTCAATGTGGTAGCAATGGGTTAGTTTATCTTGTTTTTGGACCAGGAAGGGGGCCATTGTTATTCCTTCGGGCATGTCAACCATATAGGCTAGGGTAGCAAGGGTGTCGATTAGGTTATTCTTTGCTCGAGGTAGGTAGTGGAAGGTGATATCTTGGAATTGGGAGGCTAGTTCTTCTAAGTGGGCATGAAAGGGTTGGAGCTTCTCATCCTTGACTTTCCATTTTTTGAGCACTTAACCGATGATGAGGGCAGAATCCCCATAGACATCTAGGCATTGAATACCCTTCTTGAGAGCAACTTTGAGGCCTACTGTACATGCTTCGTATTCATTCATGTTGTTGGTGCAGGGTAAATCCAATTTGATGGCGATGGGAGTGTGGGAGTCATCTGGGGCGATCAGAAGTATCACAATGCTATATCCCTTTTTATTGGCAGCGCAGTCAAAGAACATTTGCCATCGCAGGTCGTCTTAAGCAGTGTAGAGGATGTTTTCATCTGGGAATTCGAAGATCCAGTCATCAGCTTCTTCCATGCGGTAATCAGCGAGGTAGTCAGAGATGGCTCTTCCTTTCATAGCTTTTTGTGTGACGTACACAATATCAAACTCGTCTAGGAGCATCAACCATCTGGCCATTCACCAAGATAAGGCAGGTTTCCCAAGAAGGTACTTAATGGGGTCCATTCAGGATACAAGTTTGATGGGGAAGGCGAGCATGTAGTGTCGCAACTTTTGGGTGACCCAAACAAGCGCGACGCATGCTTTTTCCAAAGCAGTGTAGTTAACTTTGTATCCGGCTAATTTATGACTGGAGTAATATATGGCTCTTTCTTTTGCGAGAGTCTTCAAGGTATTGGGCTAGTAAAGACCCCAACTGCAGTGTCGGTTATGGTTAGGTATAGAAGCAAGGGGAGACCAGGCTGTGATGGCATGAGTACCGAAGGTTGGGTCAAATATTGTTTGATTCGGTCAAAAGCTTCTTGATAGGACTCATTCCAAATCTTATTTGAATCCTTTTGGAGGAGTTTGAAGATAGGTTCACCAATGGAGGTTAGCTGGCTGATGAATCGGCTAATGTATTATAATTTCGCAAGGAAACCTCAGACTTCTTTCTCCGTTCGGGGAGGTGGCATCTCAAGTATGTCTTTTAGCTTCGTAGGATCTACTTCTACCCCCTTCTCACTGACCATGAATCCTAAGAGTTTTCCCTTTGTAATGCAGCAGACACATTTCTGTGGACTGTCTCATCTAATACTGTCGCAGTCATTCGAAGAACTTTCAAAGAGAAGGAACATGACCTACTCTTGTTGTGGATTTGATAATCATGTCATCCACAAAGGCCTGGAATTCTTTCTGAATCAGATCATGCAGGATGATTGTGGCATCCCTCTAGTAGGTATCCCGAGCATTCTTGAGACCAAATGGCATAACAGTGTAGCCAAAGGTTCCCCATAGGGTGACGAACGCGGTTTTTTCTTGATGATCCGGGTGCATTTTGATTTGGTTGTATCCGACAAACCCATTGATGAATAACTTAAAAGCATGACTGGCTGTGTTGTCCATGATCATGTTGATATTGGGTAACAGGTAATCATCCTTTGGAGAGGCTTTGTTCAAGTCCCGGTAGTCTACACACATCCAAACTCTCCCTCCTGATTTTGGTACAGGCACTATGTTAGATAGCCATGTGGGATATTCGATCACACGAATGAAGCCCACGTTCAACTGTTTGACCACTTCTTCTTTGACTTTAAGTGACCATTCAGTGTGGAGCTTTCTCAACCTCTGTTTAACTGGCTTGTAATCTGGAAGAGTGGGGATATCATGTTGAGCTATTTCAGGTTCAATACCGAGCATATCGTCATAGGACCACAAGAAGACATCCACGAATTCTTTCAGTAATTCTTCAAGTTATGCGCGTGCATGCTCATTAAGGGTAGCCCCTATCCTAATCTCGCGTAGTTAGCTACTTAAATCGAGGTTGACAATAATAGTTTCTTGTTCATTAACTTGAACACAGTTATGTTGCTTGTTATTAACCTTATTTAGATCAGTTAAGAATTATTCATTTGTAAAATCATCATCATCAAAAGTTTGATTAGAATCTAAATAGTTAATGTAAGGCACAACAAGATACTCAAAATCTTCATTTATTTCATTGATAGGAAAAACAACATTGAGAACCTCATCAAAGGAGGTCTCGATTACATTTGAGCAAGGATAGATAAAAGAAGAAGAAATGGGGTAAACATTGGGGTTAGGTGGGATTTCAACAGGTAGAACTGGCGCAACATGCCAGTTGAGGAGAGGTGTATCAACAGCTTTAATCAGGTCGGATGGATCCAGTGATGTAGTGCTTGAATGAACCATGGAGAGTGTCAGACCCAGTGTCTATAAGTTGAAGGAGTCCTCGGAGTCACTTTCCTCAGTCTCTTTAGTATTTTCGATGAGCGGTTGTACATGGTGTTGGGAACTTTAGGCCCATGGGTAGCTGTCCTGAAAAAAGATCTCCATTTCAGGCTTCATCTTTTTGTCTATATGGTCATACCATGGTTCTGGGAAGCCACAAAAGGGGAATTTCTCGCCTTCTTTAATGAATCGTCCATTCAAAGATTCACCTGGGATAGTCTGGATGCAGTCTAGTCTTCTCTTTGGTCGAGACTGGCGGATCATTCTGAGCTCTTATTTTGATGGTTGATACCCCAAACCACAAGGAAGAAAAGCCTTTTTCAGCATAACGAGCTCAAGTATCCCTTGTTATTTTTGCCCTAGCCCTAGTTCGGGCATGAAGTGCATGTTTCTGAACATCTGAATCACATTAACATTGCCATGAGGGTCGTATTCTGGACAAACCCTTTCTTTGAAATCGTCCCCTGCCAGGAGTAGAAGTGGTTCAAATCAAAATCCTGATAGGATCATATCATTTGACCCATGATGTATCTCAAGGATTAGACTGCTGGTGCTTGCACCCTTGGTATTGTCATCGTAGCCCAAAATGGTGATAACTCATCCATCGGTGAAGAACTTCAATTTCTAATGGAGCGAGGAAGACACACCCTTGATACTATGGAGCCAAGGTCGTCCAAGCAACATGTTGAAACAAGCTGTGATGTCAATAACTTGGAATTCAACGACAGGATTTATAGGGCTAACCCCTATTACAAGTTTTATGGATCCCATCACTTCTCGACGAGTATTATCGTAGGCACGTACAGCAGCGGAGGTTGGAGAGAGGTCACTTTCCTTCAGTCCTAATCATTTGAAGGTTCTTAATGGGCAGACATTCAAGGGGGATCCATTATCAACAAGAGAGAGTGGTACAATATTCCTCATAACTTTGATGGAGATGTTGTGGTTCGGCCCAATTCGAGGGATTTCTTCTTCGAAAAAGGATAACATTCGGGTAGAGGTCAAGGATCCGACTAAGTTTACCGCCTCTTCTGGTGTGGTAGAAAGAGGAACTGTAGGTTCAGTGAGCAATTTGATTAAAGTATTTCTTTACAGCTAGGAAGACATGAAAAGCCCCCATAGAGTGATATTAGCTTGAGTTTTCTTTAGTTAATCGAGGATCTTGCTTTCCTCGAGGGTCATTTCTAGCATAGGAAGGTTTTTAATGCCCTTCCCTTTGTCATTGGCTGGTAGTGAGCTTGGGATCTGGTAATGCCTCCCTGATCTGGTCATGTGATTTACTGAAGAAGGGAAGAACATGAACCCCATTTCTTCGTCAGTCTCGGGTTGTTCTTCCATCTTGTTTATTTTTTTGAGGAATTCCTCAAATGATATCATCCCACACATGTCGGTTATCGGGCTAATTTTCTCTGAAGCTTGCCCTTTATTTGAATCTTTGAATTCTTCCCACCATCCGGTGGTAACAATTTTTTCTTTTCATGTAAAGTCAATGCATTCCACAACTTCAATGGCTTCTTCATACAGGTCTTCCCATTCTTTGGGGATAAGTAAGGGTGAAGGGACCAGGCATCCTTGTAGCTTCAGAGTATTAAGTAACTCGGTCATACTGCAAATATTATTGGTTTGCCTAAATAATTCTGCCATGATATGGACAACATCATCTAAGCTGACTTCATCGGTTGGTACCACCCAATTGTCTGACTCTCGGGCCCATTTTTATGCTTTCAAGAATAGCGTACTGGAGTTCTGGTAATCAATGATCATCTGTGAGGGAAATTTCATACCGAACTCTAGGAGTTCGTTTAGCACTTCTGATAATTCCATACTTCCATTTTCATAACGGGTACGGACAGCGATGCATGCTCTGGTAAGGAGTGACAGTGCTTGATCAGCGAGGCTAACAGGGTGTAAGAGTAAATATGGGCAAGTTTGGAGAGGTTTGGGAGAGTATATGGGTGTGATTTGAGATGAAGGATCAAATTCTGGGCTCTCTTCTAAGAAGATGGCATTGGCATGATTTGGGAGTGGGCTGTGAGTAGTGTTTGGCTTAGGATTTGCTGGTGGGGCAATGGTACCCCAGTCAATTAGACCTTGGATTATGTTTTGAAGGTTAAAGCATTGGTTGGTGGTATGGCCAACGGTTTGGTGAAAGGCGCAATGGGCATCTGCCTTGAAGTTTCTTGGGAGTGGATTTGGTAATGGACATGGATCCAAGGGTTTTATAAGGTTTCGGCTTAACAGGGCCTGATAAACTTTAGAGAGGGGAGCATGGAGCTCGGTGTATTCCTTTCGGACTGGGACATGGTGGCTTTCTGGTGCCCATGAGGTGGTTAGTTGAGAGATGTTGTTGATGGTTGATACTGCAACACTGGCAGGTTCGTCATATTTTCTGGGGGTGAATTGTCCGGGCACTTTCTTTGGTTTAATTTCTGTTTTAGCGAGACCTTCCTTGATTTCTACTCTTGCTTCTCTGAGAGCTCGAAAATGGGGATAGTATTGTCCTCCCATTATTGCTCGGATATGGGGCAAGAATTTCTTCTTCACTATGTTGACTTGTTCTTTCTCGGATGGCCGATTAGTCATGGTGGGTGCCTTTTCCCTCCATCGGGCTATGAAGTTACTCACTGATTCCCCAGATTTCTATTTGAGTAATTCTAAATCACGGCGGGTGACCTCAAGCTCTTCGTTATATGTGTACTACGACATGAATTCTTGGGCTATATCCTCCCAGCTGCGGATTTTGGACTCCTCGAGAGACAAAAACCATCGGAGGGGACTATCCTTCAAAGTTTTCTGAAATAATTGGTCCATCACATCTTCATAAACCTCTAGGAGAGTCATAGAATGGTGATAACTGGAAAGATGAACAATCGAGGCTCCATTTCCTCCGAATTTCTCAATATTTGGCATCTTGAATTTCTCGAGTAACCTTGCCTTAGGATAAGGAGACATGTGGGTGTAGTCCATGTAATTTTAAGAGATTCTGACTTGGTCAAACTTCTTAGTTAGAATCTTGAGATCTTCTTTGACCTTGTTCAAGTCTTCCTATTTTTTATCAATGATCATAGGCAAGTTAGCCCCAGGCTGGGCAAGGTTTGGCATAGGAAGTTGGGCAGGCGGCGGCCCATTAGCATGAGGGGAACGTAGAGCATGAGGATACTCTTTGGGAACCCAACTAGGCTCGGGTGAACCCATAGCACGAGGGGATAGGGCCTCAAGATCTTGAGGAACAGGTTGCATCTCTCGGACCTCAGTCTGAAGGTTGTCAATCTTGGACACGAGCTGAGCTAAAACTGCCGTCAGATCTGGTTGCGCAACTAGTACTTGATTTGTGTTCTCCATGTAAAGAGGATGGATTCCGGACTCGAAAGAAGTAGCTGGGGAACGGACGGAACTCTGGGGTGATTTGACTGAAGACCGGAGCCAATAAGAAGTCAGGCCAAGGGCGTGCAATCGACCTGAGAAGGCGTAAAATGGGATTTATTTTTTAGATAAAGAATGGAAATATTTTTGACATTTTTTTTCTTTTTGAGATTGAAAGACAAAATATTTTTATCTTTTTGATAAAGAAGGGAGAAATGTTTTTGGATTTTTAATAAAGAAGGGAGAAATATTTTTGGATTTTTGATAAAGAAAAGAGGAATGTTTTTGAATTTTTGATAAAGAAAGGAGAAATGTTTTTGGATTTTTTATAAAGAAGGAGAAATGTTTTTGAGAGAGGGTCTCAACATGATTATTATAACTATTATGTTTTCACTTGAATTGAATTCTCCTAAATGCAAAATGAAATGCTAGCCGGGACCCGAGCCTGGAAAATTTGGGTTCGTAACATATGCAAAGCTATGGCTGGACTTGTAACCAGGCTCACGGGTAGGGTCCCATTTTAAAAATGCGCAAAAATTTGGGCGGCAGGCCGTCCCAAAATTTTGACCGAGTTTCGGGTCAAAACTGATAATCTAACATGTGTGTCCTAACCTTGACACTTATATGTGGGTATGCAGTTGGTTTGGGTGAATTGGAAAGGGGGCTTGACTTCCACGATAAACATCTTGCTTTTGAGGGCAATCGGTACGTGTGGACAAGCCATTCGATATACCTGAGTGTACGTGAATTGCCTCACCATATACCTTATGGGGACGGTACGTGTGAGAGCGAATTCGATATACTCGGCGTACGTGAACGAGTTTCCTGCGATATACCTCCTGTCATGACTTCGATCAAGCGATACAATGCGGGGGAACCGTTCGATATACATCGAAGGTACTTGGACAATGGAAGGTGAGAGTCATATCACTTAGGCTAACTGCGCCCTGCCGGACCAGCGCCCATCACGAAGTGACCCTCCAGTTACTGGACAAAATTTGGTCAATCACAATGATCTTTGGTGATGTCGTGTGAATCATGCATGATTCTCTTATTCAGTATCTTATGATGAGAGTATCTTTCTTGATCATGCCAAATGGGGAGCAAAGTACAAGTACCAATGGTATACCAAGTATGGATGGTTGATGCGTGCAACATGTGGACATATATGATCCCAGGTGCACGTGGTGTGAAGTGTACATGGAGAATCTTTTACAAGTGTGTGAATAGAAGCATAAGCATGAGGTACACATGAATAGTAAAGGGTCATGAAAAATAGGGGAAAAGATAAGCAAATATAACACCCATGTAAATAGAGTCTAGCCCTCAAAATAAGTATCCCCAGCGGAATCGCCACTGTGTCCATCCCCGTTCCTCGTGGCGGGAGAGACAGAGAAGAGGGTATCTTCAATGTCGAGAGGATCTTGGTCCCGCGCATCCCTCTTGGGAGCGCTTCGGCCGACGTCGATGATGAGGTGAAAAATGTAGAGAGATGGAGTTGTCAATCTATTTTACCCAAAAGAGACAAAAGAAAAATGGAGCCATCCAGAAGGATAACATCCAAAGACATACTGATACATATGAAACCAAAAATGACTCGAGAAGGGTCCGGAGGCTAAGTTACGAAATGGGACGGTGTTAGGCACCCATTCCGCCCTTACGGTCTCTTATGGGTTATTGTTATTTTCCTTTATTTCCCCGTGATATGTGTGCATATGTATATGTAGTGGAGATAGGAATCATCGACTTGTATCATGGAAGAGATAAAGCGAGTCATTCGTAGGAATGTTTCCAAAAGTAATATTGAAAATAGGATATACACGATTATCCTAGCGTTGATTGTTATAATGGAACGATAACGCATGCGGGATAATACGCCACCAAGAACAAATATATGTATATAAAAACATATAGAATCTAAGAGAGTTAAGTTTAAAGAATATAGAAAAATAGAAACAAAGTAAGAATAGGACTCGAGTCTCGGGTTTCACCCCGAGACGCCTACGTAGCCTATAGAGGCATCAAAGTCCACATAGTTCGTATGCAAAACGAGGGGTGGGATTTATCCCATAAATCCAACCGGGCACTTCTCTTATATGTGTGTGTGTGTGTGTAAAAGAGTGTTTTAGTTGTGAGAAAAGTGTGAGAACAGTGTGAGAATTCCCGTTTGGAATTTATGAGCAAACCCTCTTTTTTCTTATTTTTTGGATTTTATTTTTTGTGAAAACAAAGGATGTGCAATAATACTAAATAAAAAGTATATTAGGATATGTGAGATGAGAGAATAAAAGTGCAAAGTAGTAAAACAAATTAATTCGAATTTATGATAATTTGAAGAGAGAGTTGAGAAAGTTGGACCTTCTTGAAGATCTTGAGCTGGATCTTGGATGTTGGAGAGCAACCCTTGCACTTGAATGATGATGGAGGGCAGTTAATCCACTAAGTTTGGTAAAAAAGATGATGAAAAGTGAGGGTTGGAAATGGATTTGAATGTAGAAATCACGTTGACTTCGAGAGAGGTTTTCTGAGTTCGCTGAATGTGATAGATCTTCAATCTTGTGTCCCTTTGCAATGAGGTCAGGCCCTCCTTTTTATAGGCCCAGGGGATTTCCGATCGTCATAGTCCTAGACCTTCCAATCAGTAGGTGTTTTCAGGCACACTGTCGATAGGCAGGGTTTGGAGCCTACCGTTTGGCAGTCTTTTTCAGGTTCCTTCATAAAATCGGTCATAGAGCGCAAACCATTGATTCGAATCATGCACGGGGTGAACCATTGGAAAGGTACTTAAGATACCTTCAAAAGTCTTTTGGACTTCTCTTAGGTCCGAGAGTTGACTTTGGGTCAAATATGGCTCTGAAGCGTTCGTCGGTCCTTTGGATGGGGGATCGTCGGACGCAAACGGATCGTTCGTTTGCATGGTAAGTCAGAATCGCGCATGGGGCAGACCGTTGGAAAGGTTAGGAAATGTACTTCAACATTCCAAA
Organism: Sambucus nigra; assembly: GCA_949130495.1. NCBI lineage: Eukaryota > Viridiplantae > Streptophyta > Magnoliopsida > Dipsacales > Adoxaceae > Sambucus > Sambucus nigra. The sequence continues at coordinate 113,336,923 of OX422216.1, forward strand.
GAGTTTGACTCAGTTTGGGAAGTTGACTTTAGTCAATCGGGGCCTAGAAACGGTCGGTGACCTTTCGAAGTAAAACGAATCGTTCATCGGCATCATAAGTCAGAATTGGGCTCGGAGCGGACCGTTGGAAAGGGGTTTCAATGCCCTTGAAGATTCATTCAGTCTCAATCGAGCTGAAAGTTGACTTTGGTCAAACGAAGCCTGAGAGCGTCCGGTGGCCTCCTGATCAAGTTTCGGGGAAAACGGGTCGTTCGTCCGCACCGTAAGTCAGAATCGCACACGTGGTGGACCGTTCGAAAGGGGTTTAAGTACCATTTGGAAATTCATTCAGTCTTGGTCTAGCTGAAGAGTTTGATTTTTGGTCAAACGGAACTTGGGAGTGCCTGATGGCCTCTAGGTCAGTACTCGGGGTTTGACTTAGGTTTGTAGTGATGAAGGGAGGTGCTAGGGACCTAAGGAGAGGTTAGGGGGTGCTAGAATGAGGTGTCTACACACACACCCCTATAATAAAATCCCGTTCGAATCTATGGGATAAACCCCACCCTTATGTCGGATGCTAACTACATGGACTTTGATGCCTTTATAGGCTACGTAGGCGTTTCGAATTAAAACCCAAGACTCGAGTCCAATTTTCCAATTTTCCAACTTCCTAATTTTTAACTTTTTCTAAATTTCCCAATTTTTTAATCTTCCAATTTTTCTAAATCCCCCATTTTCGCATTTATCATATTCTTGAATTAGTATACATATATATTTGTTAGTGTTTCATCAAATGACTAAGCATAAATTCTTCTGAATTTATCCTCCTAAGTTGGTAGTTTTAGTACCTCGAACAATGTAATTGATTTGTTTTTATCCCATATCATTGCTAATGACTTCTTCTAACAAGTACCCCGAGTTTCGTGTATTTCTTACTATTTTTTTTCAGATATTTAGTGTAAAGAAAAGAGAGAAAGAAACCGGAAGAAAGAAAGAGAATAAAGCAAGACAAGTCAAAGGGCAAAAGCATAATTCCACACCCAGAGTTCGGATTTGAAGCCTAAATGAAAGTTGAAGATAATCAAATCACAAGAGTGTAGGAAGAAATGACAGTCAAATCGGAGCTCTAAATCAAAAGATAGGGCAAGTCAAAGTTGGAGAAAGAAAGTCAAAGTTGAAATTAATTCTGGAAGCTGAAGAGTTTCAACTCTTGAAATTTCTTATATAATTCCTTTTTATTAGTTGTAAGATGTGGAGAGGCATTGGAAAAGTCATATTTGGGTATTATAAAAAGCCAAACCCTAGAGTAATGAAGAGAGGAAGAGAGAGATTTCCTTTTGGCTTATAATTTCATATTTTCTTAGGATTTAGAAACTCTAGTTTGTAAGTTGAACAAGAGCTATTCAAGATTCAAGTTTCAAGTTCATATTTCCTTCTTTTATTCAAGTATTGCTAATTTCTACTTTCCATTTCTTCCATATTGTAAGTTTAAATTTCTCTTGTAGTTTAATTTTATTTCTCAATTCAAGTTTCTTTTCAATGCGTAATAGACCTATGATTTCTTGCACATTTAGAATTTTGTTTTCATTTAATAAAATCATGTATAGCTAAGTTTTTTAGGGTTGGGATGCATGAACCCATCCTAATGTAAATTACATATGTAGAAAATAGAATTTCAATTAAAATTTTGAAAGAGTCATGCAAGATAATTCTACAATCATTATATGTCTTTTAATCTCTCTTGCCCTAGGTACTTGGGATGTTTAAGAATATAATGTGCGTAAAATTGTTTAGCACCTCTTTTTATTTCCCTTTGATTTCATATGATGCGGGATTGAACCTCATATATGTAATTCTTAGGATCTATAAAGACTGGATTCATTCAAACTTCTAATTTATAATTTTAGTATTCTGTTAAGTAATTACTAAGGATTGGGGGATTGTATTCCAACCTAATTTATCTTATATTCATAACAAGCATCTTTCCATTTGTGTAATTATTCCTGTTAGCCTAGTAAATTTAGAATTTAATTTCATTGCAATTTAGTCATAAAAGAGTTTCAAAAATCACAAATATTCATCTTTTCTTTTCTTTTTAAGAATCAAGTGAAGGTTAAAATTCATTACTCCTTCGGCATTAAGATTTGTAAGTCCTACTCCCTGTGGATATGATCCCGGCTTATCGGATTATTACTAACGTGGCAGGCTTGCACTTGAGCCTATAAATCGCGCACTTTAGGCACATTTGTGGTCGCGTCATCAAACACATATTATCGTTTTATCATAACGATCAATATTGCGATAAATGCATAAATCATATTTTTTATATATTATTTTGGGAACATTCCTATGGATGACCTCACTATATCTTTTCCATGGTATGAGTTGAGCGATTATGATCTCCATTATATATACACGCACACATGTCATATAGAAATTAAGAAAACTAATAACACAAGCCCATGAGAGACCAAAAGGGCGGGATAGGTGGCTAACACCTTCTCATTCCGTAACTTAGCCCCCGAACCCTTCAAACTATTGGTTTCGTTTGCATCAGTTTGTCTTCGATGCCGATCTCTCGGGGCGGCAATAAGTTCTTTTGCCTGTTTTATGCAAAATAGGCTGGCGACTCCAACTCTTTACATTTACCCTACACCGGCGACGACCGAAGCGTTTCTAAGTAAAAAAGGGCGCGTGACCTTTTATCCCCCCTTTCTTTCTCCAACCCCCTTTTGGGAAGAATAAGAAGGAGAGAGAGAGGGTGGGACGCGCGAGATAGGATTGGCCACAAATAAGCTGAATAATCACAACTTTTTTTTTTAAAACTTTATTTAACATTTAAATACTTTATATCAATGTGTTTACTTCCACTTCCAACTTTTATTTCTTTTATAAAACAATGTTTGAGATGAATTGTCATAATAAATTCACACTAGCCTAGTAATGGAGTCATTAACTCCAAGTCTTGTGATAAATCTTTGTAAACACACAAATTGTGAAGTTATTTCAAAACACATTACAAACTCTGCCTCCATTGTTGAAGACGCGGTAAATGATTGCCTTATGTTTCTCTAAGATACTGATCATCTTGCTAAAAGAAACGCGTAACATGAAGTTGACTTTCAAGAGTCAAGGCAATCAACAAATTTAGTCTAAATCTGAATATCCAATAACCTCTAAATGATGTAATCGTCTATATGTAAGCATGTATGCTTACTCTTTATTCCTTGAAACTAAAATAACACCTTCTTTACAGCTCTCCATTGTTGTATGCCTAGATTACTTTTATATCTACCTAATATGCCAACTGCAAAATGCAATGTTCGGTCTTGTATAAACTTGGCCATACATCAAGTTTCCAACTTATGAGGAATAAGGAATGTTTTTCATGTGTTTCCCTTTTATATAATTTATTGGACAATGTTAAGACATAATTTTTTACCCTTGACGATAGGTGTTACCCCATGTGTACAGTTTTACATTTTGAATATCTCTAAAACTTTATTTATGTAGTCTTTTCGAGACAGTCCTAATATCCCTTGAGATATGTCTCTGTAAATCTCTATGGCACTAACATAATAGGCTTCACCCATATCCCTCATATTAAAGTTTTATGAGAGAAAGTGTTTTACCAAATTTGGTTAACATATGTCATTACAGGTAAATAGAATATCATTCACATATAAGACTAAGAAGACAAATTTTATCCCATTGACCTTGAGGTGTATGCATTGATCAACATTGTTCTCATAAAACCAAAAGAAGATATCATTGTGTGAAACTTTAAATACCACTCGAGAGAAGGTTGTTTTATTCCATATATGTTTGTTTTGGTCTAAAAGTCAAGTGAATTTATTTATATTATGCAAATCCTTTAGGTTGGGCCACATAGACCTCTTCCTCCAAATCCTCATTAAGGAATGTTATTTTAACAGCCATTTGTTATATCTTTAAATGTAAAAACTTGCATGTTCTATTATTAGGGTTGATCGAGTCAAAATATTAGAATATACAAATTATTATAATTTAAAATATCATTCTTAGCATGTGAAGAAAATATGGGACAATTTAAAAAAATCAACAATACAGGATATGACAGATAACAATATGAATAATCAACAACAATATTGTCTACGTGCATGAACCTACAATAATCTAATAAAATATAAAAATATCAAAATAATATCCTAAGTATAATTGTGGAGTCACAAATGACTCACAAATCCAAAAGTTATCTTATATTAAACACAGGACGGAAAGGAAACTATACCTTACATAAAAGTAAATCTCCAAAGTCCCCGCATGCGCTCTAAGATCTAGTCTCTTCTAAAAGCTCAAACCTAACCTAAGATATTAGTCAATGCAACGAGTCAACGCCCACTATAATAATACTAGCTATGTTTCCCAAATAGGGTAACATACCAGAAGAAATAAATACTAAACTATAATATTTTATATAACAATGACATTTAAACTTAGAATCTTTATCAAAGTTCACCAGATAATATAACATAATCAATTAATATCGAATCATTCACAACTATCTACTCATTAATAAGTATTAATAACTTTTTTATAAGGTTGGGTCTCAACAACTATCGATTTATTAACTGATACAAACAATCACATAACGTTCAACTCAAGATATCATTAAAATCTTTTTCCCCACTTTCCACTTTAATAATCCATTAATTACATAATTTCATATTTCATTTTTCCATTTTTAGCCAAATGGACTTTCTAAATTAATATTTTTTTTAGCACGCATTCACCATTTACCACTTTCTTGCCTCAATTATATTATCTTTGTCCTATAAAATCTATTGTAATTAATCGACATCTTTCACGACCCTGAATATAAAATAGTATACCCCACATTACATTTAATTCTATAAAATTATAATCCACCGGCCACTCTCAAGGCCTTGCACATCATAAAGTATACCACAATTACTATTCTACGAGTATCTACAACCACATCCAATATACATAACTGTATCAATCTCATAATATAGACAAACAATCTCACGCACGACCCCACATTAACTCGTAATGTAAACCAAGTTTACTTAATGTTACATTCTCCAGACAGCTTGGGTATTGAACATAATGATATTTTTATGGCTAGTTGACACTAGACCCATATAAATAATAACATAAAACCATCGACAACCGTCAAAGTAATTAGCTAGTATAGGCTATATACATAGTATATTCCATATCCAATCAACATTATACCCAGTACTATAGAGACACCCAACATAACCTTTTACAAAAAATTGAACGTCCTAAACTCCCAGCTTCTAACCTTCCCTACACTCCCAGCTTCTAACCTTCCCTAGACTCCACATATAACCTTCCCGATACACTTTTGTCGAGGTTAGGCGGTCATCAAGACTCTATAATAATCATATATCTCCTAAACATCTACATAAGAACCAACACAACATACACCTCCTAGTCTTCTCTAGACTCCATGCGTAGGATATCTCATAAATAATATCTAAATAAGGAATTCCCCAATACACTTCAGTCTAGATTAGGAAGTCATAGAGAGCAAACAACTACTAACCCAACATTTTGTATATTAAGTCACCGGAATCTAATCGTCACTCATCTATTATACGAAAACCATTATATATTCACTTCAATATTTTCCCCTCAATCACTTTCAAAAAACTTATCACATTCCTTTAAAATCTCATCATTCACCAATAAATTTGACTCACAAGCCACACGTTTTGATAATTTTGTATCCTTATTTCATAATCTAACTACTAAGATTATCTACAAGACTTACTAATTATAAACTCTAAACTGCTAACTTCTCTAAACTCCGTGTGTGGGTCGTCTTATAAATAAAATACAAGATTTGGAAGTTGTCGAGAGTGGACAAACATTAAACCTAACCTTTTATACCCATAACCTTAATTCCATTCAATCCAAAACACGTCACTCATATGATACCCATACCTCACTCCATGATTACCAAAGAACCTCATTACATGACCTAACCTTAGAAAATTTATATATCATTTTTCCAAGCATCTGACTCACTTTTAAATCTCTCACTTACCACATCCCTACCTTCTCATCAACACCATTCGTCCTAACATTCCTTATAGATAATGTCTAATACATTACAATCTCAAGTCATATCTCTATATTAATATAAGTATCCTCTAATACCATCTCCTTCATTTCAAAACCTACATGTACATATCCTAAGTTTAACGATTGGTGGGTCGGTTATGGAATATGATAATTTGGATCTTACTCAGTTTAACGAATAATTCTTACTCCGTGACATGACCCGAATTTGAAATAATTTTTAGATTTGTAATAAGTATTTCGTTTATTTGAAACGATGCTTAGTTTGGTTGATGATATGGATTAGTATTATTATAATGTCGTTAACTTGTATTCCTCCACTGCCTTAATTCATTTAGATTTTAGTCAATTTAATGATTTTATTCATCAGGGCATCACGGTAGAGGAGGCGAGGAGGGATCGTCTACCACTAGGCCCCCAAAATGGGGAAAATTTGGGTCCATCGCCAAGAACAAGACGACCTTACTGGCTAGAGGCCTGGAGTTTCTCAAGTTGATCGTCGGCTCGAGATACACGGATTGGAGGAAGGTGCCATGGGAGATCAAGATGGACATTTAGGGGGAACTACAGGTAGTTTCTCACTTTATTTTTATTTTGTATTTATATTTATATTTTATTATATTTTGTAACTTAAATACAACTATCTATTACTTTATTTTGGTTTGTATTTGTTTGACAGGAACAATTCGGCCAGCCCCCATATGTCTGCGACTCCACATTAGAACAGTTGAGAGATCAATACAAAATGGGGAGGAAAAAAATACAGCCATGGTACTTTGGGCAGGACCGAGAGTCCATATTGAGGGTCCGTGACACCGTATTGTCGAAGGAGATGTGAAGAGTGCGACTGTGTGATAATTGATTAAATTGAATTCGCAAATTTCCAATCAACCTTTATTTAATTCAGCCCCTAAACATGCATCTAAGGTGCGTGTGTCAACCCATAAATAAATAAAGCATGTGACACAAAAATATGCTGAGACACCGATTTCAGGAAAAAAAACCTTTCGGGTATTTCACTATGAATATATAAATCGCAACTTACAATTACATAGAGAAATCTGCAATGGATCAATGCGCAGCCAACCCACAAAGACACGCAGTCTTAAACTCAACAAGAGAATACACGCAGCACCCTCCAAGGACTCGCAGCCCAAACAACAAAGGAAGAACCGCAGCTCTCCTCAATGACACCCAACCATAACACTTTGTAGAAACTCCCTCAACAATGACACGCAGCCTTCGGTTGCAAAGATCTCCCCACAAAGGTTGAACAGTAGCAAAGCTTGTGTTTTAGGGTTCCAAAAGATTCACAAAAGTAATTGGGATTTTTGTGTGTGAATCAAAGAGATGTTTGGCACATAAAAAATCGAAGTCTTGTTGTGTTTGTACTCTTAGAAACGTTTTCTCAAAGACTTACAAAATACTCCACCGAAATAGGTATATAAATAGGAAATTTGAGTCGGTGGTAAAAACACTCACAGAACTGTTCGAATTTATCCCAGGCGGACCGGTCCGGCTAGGAGGTGGATCGGTCCGACCTCGGATCGGTTCTTTTTTAAAATAGGATTCTTCGGTTCGCAATCGGTCCGTGGTATACTGGAGCAAAGCAAATCGGTCCGGTAGGTAGGCGGACCGGTTCGGGGGCTGATCGGTTCTTTTAAAATAGGGGCGGACCGGTCCTGTTATCCAGAAAAATTAAAATCCTTTTAAAGCCTCATTTTGCTTGAAAAAACTTACTTCTTATTTTTATAAAAAAACATTTTATGAAAATTTCCCAATACTAAGTATGAACTTTAAGGAACTTAAAAACAAAACTTTACCATGTTCATTCTCGCAGAGGCTATGATGTTGAAGACGCTTTGATATTCGAATCCATTGATGTAGATGCAATTTTGAATTTATTCAACGGTGTAACGGCGTACGACATACATATTGACAATGGACAAAAATGTCCTTACAAGATGATCTCATTGGTACAGTGGAAGCAGTTTTTGACAATAAGATCGAGGAGTGGAAGTTGACATCTCGTCCATCGGGGAGGGTAAACCGGTAAAAAGTTGGACGTGCACTACTCCTGGCGGACATCTTACGCCGAGTGGAGCACAGGATGGTAAGTTTTTATTTTTCTTTAATTTTAGTTTTATGTTATTCTAATTTAGCATTACTTTGCGTTACTTACTAATTCTGTATTATTTTATTTCAGGAGACGGGGAGTGGCCCTAGGGGCAGGCCACATAGGCTTGATGCCTATGTGGAAATTCGATCAAAGAAGGGCAAGGATAAAGAGGTGTCCCCGAGCGTGGCAGCCACGATTGTAAGTTATAAAAATATCTTACAATTATTTTTTTTTAATGATGTTTTAATTTTTTTACTAACTTAATTAATCGTGTACTTTTTGTCGTTTCAGAGAAAGCTTAAGGAAGTGCATGACAAGCAGTCTGATGCCGACAAGGCATCTTTGGCTATAGACATACTAAGCCAAGTGCTCGGGGAGAATCACAAGGGGCGACTAGGGGGTGAGATTTCGGGTGGGGAAGTCGAAGCTGACCGAGATTGAGACGAGCAACACCATGTTGGCTAGTAAGGTGGACACCCATGGTGATAAGTTAGAAAGGTTGTAGGCAACGTTCCTCGATATGTTCGAGTTCATGAAGCATCAGTTGGGGTCCACCTGATGCAAGGGAAAGGGGAAGGGGAAGGGGGTAGATAAGGATGCCACTGCTCTATCTCTCTCACCCTCATCGTCGATACGCACCCACTCGCTACCTGCATATGATCCATTCCCCATATTAACCCCCATCGAACGGACTATGTATACGATGGGTTGGCCGAGCGTGTATTTAATAGACATATTTGGTGGCACGTCGATAGCTAGGGGTTTGAGGGACGCAAACACACACTCAGGTAATGTGATTCATGGACATATCATGCAAGATATAGAGGTAAAGGTTCTCGTCTCCCATATTGTGCTTGGAAGAGAGAATGCACCTTTGTGGTTGGAACAACAATGCGACGTGCATCGAATTGATGGATATCTCAATTCATATGTAGTGTGGCCTACCTTCCTCCTCCGACCTGCTCAAAACCCTACTCCGTGAAATTATTTGTATTTATTTATTTTGAATATTGGATATTATTTGTATTTTTTTGATATGGTTATGGATATTAGTTGGTTGGTTATGGTTATGGACATTTGTATTTATTTGATTTGGTTATTAAATATTAAATGTTGCTTGATATATATGATGTTTAGACAAGTGTCATATGCTTTAACAAGTACAAATATATTGTTGGGCAGTGGCAGTGGCCATACTGCCCAACAGTTTTTTTAATTGTGCCACATTTATCATGGACTTTAACCGTGACAAGTTTGTGACAAAGGAAAATTATCACAAACTTTTCACGGTCAAAGTCCGTGACAATTTTTTATATGTCACGATCAAAGTCTGTGACAAGTTCAGTTCTTGTCACAGACTTTGACCGTGACAAGTTTGTGACAATTACCTTTGTCACCCCCTAATTAGTGTTGTCTTTGACCGTGACAAGTTTGCCATGTCACGGTTTTGGATCATGACAAAGTGGCATTTTTGGTGTAGTGGACCCGCACATATGTCGTGATGGGGCCGCGGACCATCAAGGTTATGGTCTCAACCATTACTCCTGCGGCCGCGATAGGGAAACCCATGGTCGCGGACATCTTCCTTTCACAAGCCGCCATTCTCTCTATCTCTCTTCCTTTTATTCACACACCAATAACCAAACACTAATATACATGCAAGTGGAACCTCTCTAAACCCTAACTTGGTCACCAAGTCATGCTAAAAGACCTCTACGCCCTCTAGGTTGTAACTTAATTCCCACAATGCCCTTAAGCCAAATAAAATTACATTATATTCAAATAATTAACATAAAATTATCGAAAATTCTATTAATTCAATTGTGCACATTTAGTTGAATTTTTCCATTAAAATCAAGTTGGTTTAATATATTCTCTTGAATAATTAATTATTATTAAATCATTTAATTAATAGATTAAAATATTGGGTATTATAGTCTTCCCCCTACAATAAGAATTTTGTCCTCAGAATTTGCTAAAGCATAATCGTAACAATGTGAATCGTGTCATTACCAAAGGCTCACCTATGTTTACTCAACAAATCATGATACGGTCCAACGTATGTCCATAAATTATCACAACATAATCGTAAGCGTCACGTATACCAATAATATTACACCATAATTGGGGCTTCCATACACCTAAAATCCATTGCGCATATATAATCAAATAATAAGAAATAAAACACATATACACATAGCATAACTAAAGCTGTAACACCATGTCCCAATCATTCAATTAAATTTTGTAAAAATTGTGATGGTGTGAGGATTGAAGAGAATTATTAAAAAATTGTGGGTTAAAATTGAAGGAAATAAAAAAAAGGAAAAAATGGTCATTCTAACGACAAAGGGATGTCATTAGAAGTGAGATGAAGTATCGCGCGAAGGTCACGCGAAGCATCTCTTCAAACGAGATTCCACTGCCTTACAGTTCCCGATCGCGCGAAACCATCCATCAAATGAGATGAACATATAGTTCGAACGAGGCTCATGTCGTTCGAATGACGTGCCTTATAAATATTTTATTTTGACATTTCCCTTGTGTGTTGTTACATTTCTATCCCTTGGATCTTTGAGTTGTCGATCTCAGATTAGCCCAGATTGGACAACTAAGAATTTAAGGTGTTTGGGGTGTTTTATAAGGGTGTGTTTGGGTTTATTTTGTTGTTAGAATATATAAGAAGATGAGAGGGTGAGAGAAGGGTGGTCCTCCACCATGGAAGGACCTCCTCTAACTATAAACCACTATTACACCACCTCGAACCACCACATTCTTAGTGTATTCCACCATATTCAAGCCTATTACATCCATTTCCACCATTGTTTAAGTGGAGATATGAATTTTGGAGAAGTCTTGGGGGATTTTTAGAGAAGATGATAGGATCTTTCATGGAGTTTAAAGGGGTTCTAATCTTGTAAGCGCAAATGAAGCAATTTGGAGGATGCATTTGGTAACCCCTTTAGGCCACCTTTGGAAGTGGAGGTTTTTCTTCCTTCACCAACATTTCTACCACCATTTGGAGCCTTTAGAGGTGGAAAAATCTATCCTTAGTATTTGAGACTCTATTTGCATAATTTGTAGTCTTGTAGTTAGATTACATGAGTAGGGTGCATTTGATTAAATGATGAACATTATGTGTAGTAAATAATAAATATTTTTATGGAATAAAAATATTGATAAAATGTTATTTTGGTGGAAATAAAGAATCAATAAATATCTCAAAGTCTTGAAATATTAAAGTTGGTATCTTATGAAAATGATGTATTTTCTAGAAAGATTGATGTTAAACATTTTAGAAAATAAAATATTTGAAGATAATGATTTATTTTATTAAATATTGGTGAAATAATATTTTAACGTTTCTTGCAAAAATTAAGATTTTATGTAAAATGGACATTTGTTGAGTTTGAAGAAATTAAATGTCTTTTATGCATTGAAAGAATATTTTTGCAAGTATGATGAATTTCTAAAAGCAAATATATGTTTAAACCATTGATAGGATTGTAGGATTTCTAATCCATCTTCTCATGAATATAAACTTGTAGTATTTTGGCAAAACAAGTTTAAAGAAGATTTTATTAGGTTTAAACATGGAATAAAAAAAATAAAAAATCCTGTACGTGAAATTGGGATTAAAGGTGTGGTGAACATAAAGTTGTAAGACTACATATATTGGTAAAAAAAAATTGTATTTTTCTTATAAAAGTATTCTTTAAGTGTAATTGGATTTCTTTAATAAAAAAAGTAAAGAAATGTCTAGTTTGGAAAAATAGTTATTAATGGTGTTGAATAAGTGTTAATGGTTAAACATTAGAAAGTTGGCGTGTATAACTTAATAATGTTGTAAAAGATTAACACTTACGAAATTTGAAAGGAAATAATGAAATAAAGACGTTTCCAATTACGAAGATTATTACTCCAAGGTTAAAAAGGTGTTAAAACACTTAAGAAGTTAGTATGGTTAACTTAATAGTGTTTTGGGAAAATTAACATTTGTGAAAATGGAGTAAAAGATGAGTTTGAAAACAAATGGGTAAAATGGTAATTTTACTTAAAGTGAAATATTTTTATGAAATAAAAATGTTGAAAAAGGTGTTACACAAACTGGTCCTAAATGATATGATTTTTGGAATAAAATCAAAGCTAAAGTGTAAAGGATATGAAATGATAATTTCAAGTGTAACACGGGTTGGGGTGTAACTCCGAGTTTTGTCTTTGGCCAGGTAAAAGGAAAGGTGGAATAGTGTGGAAATTTATAAAATATTAAAACACATGTAAACGAACCCAGATGACACCGGATAAAATTAAGGAGGGTCGGAGCCCTGCGGTGAAAGACCCAAAATAAGTAGCCAGAGCATATGGTGCGCACATACGACGGTGTGGAGCCTGTTGAAGTATGCGATTATTGGAAGATTTCAAGAAAAGATAAAGAAATAAGGAACATGTCAAGAAATGGGTTGTGTGGTGAAACGTGTTAATACAACCTAACTTGAATGAATTAATGAATATTTCGATAAAGGTGAAATGGACAAGTGAATGTGTAAATTGATTAATATTCATAAGGTAAAGGAAAGGTAAAGTAAGTAGATAAATGGGTGGTTAAGCAACCTAAGTGGTTAAACCCATAATTAACACAAGAATGTGTAGTAAAAGGTAATTTCTAACACGGTGCTTGCATGTATTGAATGGGTGGTTTTCAACGAAAATACTAATATGGATTAGTTAAAATGAAAAGGTTGATTTCGGTAAATAAATGGTTTTCGGTCAAATCAAGTGTAGTTATTTCAAATATTTAATCATGTGTATGAAAGAAAGTGAGAAATATCAAAATGAGAAAAATGAAGTATTTTATAAGATTAAGGTGAGTTAATCTGGATAAATGAGGTTTTTCATATGTAAATTATTTCATACATTATGTATATGTATATGTATATGTATATGTATATGTATATGTATATGTATATGTATATGTATATGTATATGTATATGTATATGTATATGTATATGTATATGTATATGTATATGTATGCGTATATGTATGTGTATATATGTATACAAAATAGTTGCATGTGCACGCAGGCATAACGTGTTAGAGGCTTCTTTCTGTCGTTCGATTCTATACTGCATTTGTATATTTTTCCACTGATCATTTGGCTCACTCCCTCGCTTTGTTATGGCAGGTTGGGTGCGGTTTTGTATTTTGATAGTATTATACCGGTAAGTACTCTATTTATATTATATTAGTGGCTCTGTATGCTTGGACTTCAGGGTGCTCCCCATGGATCCCTCATGTAGTTTAATTTGAAATTAGAATCGCATGCCAAACAAGTGAAATGCTAATTAAAATAAAATTGGACTAGCAACATTATATAGGTTGTTTCATTGCACTTCACATCTAACGCTTGGGTCAGACGAGGTTAACCACGGGTAACCCATATATCCGAGTAGGGGCGTTACAAATAGTATTAGAGCTCTGGGTTCAATGTTCCTTTCGGGGAGTGATGTGGCGTGTTCAGTATTGGATCTTTTGACGTCGGTGTTGGTTTGGTTCGATCATTCTAGTTTGATGATGATTTAGTTTATTAGCTCGACGGTAAGGTCAAAGAGGTTAGCATGACAAGTAAGTTAGTGCCAAGTGGTACGCAATCAAGTTGATGGTTCTTAATTGCTTCTATGCTTCTGATTAGAATTATTTGTAATTTACGGGTGTCCATTGAAGACAACAGTGGAGACACTGTGGTTGTTAGTGTGAGGTGCTTTAATTCCAATCCTTGGTGACGTAGAGCCTTCTGAGATGTTAATAAAGTGAGATGACGCCCATTGGGTAGGTGGCATAAATTGCATATGGTCAATGATAGAGATTGATGGTTAGGGTGTCGTGACTAAGCACCGATGATTGATGATTAAAAAGTATATATCCCTTATGCGCAGTGCTTACGGGTAGTTAATGCTAGTAATTTAATTAGTCAAATCCAATCCTTGGGGTGATATCACACTTGATGGTAATTCGGTGAACATATGAAGTTGTGTAGGCCAATAGGGACAACACCGTAATCGTTTGCGCGAGATGTATTATGTGGTAACCTTGATGGTGAGGATAGCCTTGGTAGTGGCAACAGTAACTAGTGTTTATTGCGACCTAGCTGTAAAGGTTGTATATTTCATATGTGGGGGATAGATGACTGAGTGGTGTTCACAAGTATTGATTATGTGGTGAGAACGTATTGGGTCCCTTGATTTAGGACTTGGGTTTAATGTATCTAGATTATAATTTAGTATTGAGGAATAAGATCCCTCATGGATTTCGTAGTGTAGGACTTGGTATTTATAGGAAAAACCCGACATCCCGTATCCTACTAAGATCTATATAGTTGTGTTAACTTGCAGATCAGCACATGATATGGTGTTCATATAGTGAGGCAATTTAGTTGTCATGGTTGATAGTTTATTAGGGATTAGGTGAGGCAAAGCTTAAGGTTTATAGGTTGTGGGTCACATCTTGTATCCTTCCATAATCCTTAGTAGCATTAGTTGCGGCTTGGTACATGGCCTCTGGTCACAACCATTTGGAAGAAAGATAAGATTAAAGACTCATTTTAGTCGCCGAAGTGATGGCTAAGTGTGAGGTAATCTTACTGAGAGTGTGGTTTAAATGCATACTAGAGTGCCCATAGGACTAATTGTGTGTGGTGTCATTAGGGATAGAGATTGAATGTTGTGATGTCTTGAGGTGTTTAATAGTTAAGGTGAACTATAGGTAGAAGCACGTAGACTAGTGTCATTGTGAGAACCGAGTAATCATGATGTGGGTATTGAAAATTTGTAGAGCACACCTATAATGTTAAAGGTACGGATAATGAAATCTTAGCGGGTCTTAAGGACGGTTACATAAAATGTGTCTAGTGTCCTTAAGAGATGGGTTAGTCCGGTATAAAGGAGCATGAGCAGCCTAGTAATGATTGTCTAAAGGATCAAGTGATGATCCCAGATTGCGGGTCATATAGTGTACGTGTCGAGTGTGGATTCCCAAATTGGCACAGATGGGTAATGTAATCCCGAAGTCATGGTGATAGCTTGTGTCATTATAGGAGTGATGCTCGGATGACATGGAATGACTAGTATGTGTGTGATGATACTCGATGTTGGGATGTATTAGGAAATGTGTTCGAGACTTAGAGTGATGACTCCATATGGAGACTTGAAGATGGAAACCGAGGTGGGGTAGCATAGAAACATGATTATAATGTCGACATGTGTCAACGGTATATGATAGGGTAGCTTTATCAATGTAAGGACTAGTTCTTGGCACATCTTGTCAAGCTGGTATGGATTAGAAGATGTAACCATGTGTGATATTTATTGATCTTAGAATGCTAATGGCAACGAGTGTAGTCGACACGTAAATTTTGTGTGGATAGAACCCGAAAGTAAGTTTGGTGTCAATCTCATATGTTTAAGGGACACGGTAAGGTGAATGCCTCTCTTGAGCTAAGTAATTTCTAGGGGGATTTAGGATTTTGACCCCAATATAATAAGGCAGATAATAACCTAGGTATAATAGGTGAATGATGTCATCACCAGTAAATGGACAAGGTGATGTAGACAAGGGTGTGAGGCACCTGCCAATCGGACTGGTTCATATGAGCCAAGGATGTGAAGGCTAGGTCCTTACTCCCCAGGAGGGAAGTCGGGCGTTAACTTCCTAGAGGACTACCAATTCGTATATTTCTTTTGTGTTACGAGAATGAATGGTTGTGATTCGATTTATCACGGCTAGTGACCCAAGCCAGAGTATATGTCTAGGATTAGTGCTCAGTGAGAACTTTGGGAATGAGTGATATGACTTTAAGCATATGGCATAGATTCG
Source organism: Sambucus nigra (assembly GCA_949130495.1). Classification (NCBI taxonomy): domain Eukaryota; kingdom Viridiplantae; phylum Streptophyta; class Magnoliopsida; order Dipsacales; family Adoxaceae; genus Sambucus; species Sambucus nigra. The sequence continues at coordinate 113,353,002 of OX422216.1, forward strand.
CTTTCATAAACCATAGTCGAACGCTTATGAGAAAAATTTATCGGGAGGATTATTTATCCCTTCTGACTCTCGTATGTTCCTTTCGGTATCGGTAATCAGGGATCGATATTCTCATATATGTGGTAATACAGATTGGTACCATGTCATGGTACGACGCGATTGCGCCTAGTAGAGCGCAATGGACTGGGTATGGTGAATGCATCTCAGTAACTAGGTGCGCCCTATCTAAGGATCTCTTACTATTGTATAAAAGTTCTATGTGCTGGTGTTACGCTTTCGTCCACACCGTTTTCTCGCGGTATTGACCTTTCTTAAGAATAGTGACCTTCCCAACTGGTCGACATGGTAGTCAGTGGCTCTGGTTGCGAAGAGCGGGATGATGACATAAGGATATGGTATAGTATTAGAAATCAAGGAAGACTTATCACAGTGATGTTTTGCCACGGTGAGTGGATTAAAGTGAGGCTCTAAAGGGTACTGAAAGGTGAAGCGCATAAAGTAGTACTAGGGTCATCAGAGTGATGCAACGGAAGGTGTAAGTAGAATGCACGATGATGACTTGGAAAGAATATTACTTGTTAGAGTGAGAAATTAGCATAGTATGGTTATTGATAAGCTCATGCGAGTTATGAAGTCTGAATATCATGAAAATTTATGGGATGTAGGATGTGCAGTCATAAGATGGAATTGAATTTGGTGATGAATACAATGAATAATTGTATTACGGTTCACGTTGGGTGAGTGTTCATCGCTAGAAAGAGTCGCCCATGGAGGCGCCAGTATGCCTTGGATACTAGCTTGGGTAGTACTAGAAATTGTTTGAACATGATCATCAAGTTAGTGGAGACGCGGAGCCGATTATGTGACATTCATGGTTATTGGGATGCTAAGAATTATAGCATGTTGATTATTTGGTGACAAACCCCGTATGGGGGCACGTAGGGTGACCTTAGAGTTGAGAACTTTGATGATTTTGTCTAGTAGGATTTTTACAGCTTAGAATAGAAGTTAGTGAACCCCATAAGCTTAAGGATTAACAAGTCAAGAATTTCAGGGACGAAATTCCCCAAGGAGGGAAGTTTGTAATACCATGTCCCAATAATTCAATTAAATTTTGTATAAATTGTGATGGAGTGAGGACTGAAGCAAATTTTTAGAAAATCGTGGGTTAAAATTAAAGGAAATAAAAGAAAAGGACAAAGGGGTCGTTCTAATGACAAGGGGATGTTGTTAGAAGCGAGATGAAGTGTTTTCAAATGAGATCCCACTGCCTTATAGTTCTAGGTCGCCCGAAGGTTGCGTGAAGCCATCCATCGAACGAGATGGACATGTCATTAAACGAGGATCATTTCGTTCGAACGACGTGCCTCAAAAATATTTTATTTTTACTTTCCCTTGTGTGTTGTCACATTTCTGGCCCTTGGAGTTGTCGAGCTCAGATTAGCCCAGATTGGGCAAAGCGAGAATTTAAGGTGTTTGTGGTGTTTTATAAGGGTGTGTTTGGGTTTATTTTGTTGTTGGAAGATAAAAAAAGATGAAAGAGTGAGGGAGGGTGGTCTTCCACCATGGATGGACCCGCTCTCACCTTAAACCACCATTACACCACCTCGAACCACCACATTCTTAGTGTATTCCACCATATTCAAGCCTACAATACCCATTTTCACCATTGTTGAAGTGGAGCTACGAATTTTGGAGAAGTGATGAGGAGATTTTGAAGAAGATTATGGGAGCTTACATGGAGTTTAAAGGGGGTTCTTAGCTTGATAGCACAAATGGATAATTTCGAAGGATGCATTTGATAACCCCTTGAGGCCACCTTGGAGGAGGGGTTGCTCCTCCTACACCAACATTTCTACCACTATTTGGAGCCTTTAAAGGTGGGAGAATCTATCTTTAGTGTTTAAGACTCTATTAGCATTATTTGTAGTCTTATAGATAGATTACATGAGTTGGGTGTATTTGATTAAATGATGAAAATCATGTGTAGTAAATAATAACCATTTTTTCTGGAATAAAAAAGTTGGTAAAATGTTATTTTATTGGAAATAAAGAATGAATAAATATTTCAAAGTCTTGAAATATTAAAAGTTGGTATCTTATGAAAATGATGTATTTTCTATAAAAATTGATGTTAAACATTTTAGGTTATAAAATGTTTTAAGATAATGATTTATTTTGTTAAACATTGGTGAAATAATGTTTTAAAGTTTCTCGCAAAAATGAAGATTTTGTGTATAATGGATATTTCTTGAGTTTGAGGAAATTAAATGTCTTTTATGCCTTGAAAGTATATTTTTACAAGTATGATGAATTTCTAAAAGGAAATGTATGTTTAATCCATTTATAGGATTTTAGTATTTAAAATTCATCTTCTCGTGAATATAAACTTATAGTATTTTGGCAATAAATGTATAAACAAGTTTGAAGAAGATTTTTTTGGGTTTACACATGGAATAAGAAAAATAGAAATTCTAGTATGTGAAAATGGGATTAGAGGTGTGATGAACATAAAATTGTAAGACTGCATGTATTGATAAAAAAAGAAATATTTTTTTATAATAGTAGTTTTTAAGTGTAATTAGTTTTCTTGAATAAATAAAGTAAATAAATATCTAGTTTGGAATTTTTTTTATTAATGGTGTTAAATAAGTGTTAATGGTTAAATTGTGGAAAGTTTGCGTACAACTTAATAATGCTATAAAAGATTAACACTTGTGAAATTGGAAAGGAAATAATGAAGTAAACATGTTTTCAATTAAGAAGAATATTACTCCAAGGTTTAAAAGGTGTTAAGGTATTAAAACGCTTAAGAAGTTAGTATTGTAAACTTAATAATGTTTTAAAAAAATTAATACATGTGGAAATGGAGTAAAAGATGAGTTTGGAAATAATTAGGTAAAATGGTAATTTTACTTGAAGTGGAACATTTTTATGAATAAAAATGTTGGAAAAAGTGTTACACGCATTGGCCCTAAATGAATATGATATTTGGAATAAAATAAAAGTTAAAGTGTAAAGGACATGGAATGATAATTTTAAGTGTAACACGGGTTGGGGTGTAACCCCGGGTTTTGTCTTCGGCCGGATAAAAGGAAAGGTGGAATAATGTGGACATCTGTAAAATATTAAAACACATTTAAAGGAACTAGGATGACACCGGGAAAAATTAAGGAGGGACCAGAGCCCTGAGGTGAAAGATCCAAAATAATTGTCCAGAGCATATGGTGCGCATAGCTGGCAGTGTGAAGCCCATTGAAGTATGCATTTATTGGAAGATTCCGATAAAGGATAAAAGAATAAGAAAAATGTTAAGAAAATGGTTGTGTGGTGAAACGTGTTATACAACCTTACTTGAGTGAATTAATAAATATTTCGGTAAAGGTGAAATGAACAAGTAAATGTGTAAATTGATTAATGTCCGTAAGTTAAAGGAAAGGTAAAGTAATGTAACACCCTATATTTCTGCGTATTTTTAAATTAATTAATTAGGAAATTATTAAGGAAAAATATGTTTTATTTAAATTACGCGAGTGGAGTAATTTAATATGATTTAATTAATAAATGTGATTATTAAATATTAATTGAGAGATACATACTGATTAATATTTTGATGAAATTTACTAAGTGTGAATAGTAAATAATAAATGACTATCATTATACGACATAGCGTGTTATATGTGCGTATTCTAGTTTATCTCACCTGGAGTCACGTGTAGACTATTTTGAGGTGAGGAATGAGAAATATACTTTAAGTGACTCGAATGGAAATTTAGAGATTATGAAAGATTCCGAATGGGTCAAAATAGTCAGAATAGTGTACCCAGGGGTATAGATTGGGGCCCGGTGTGACAACCCTCTCACCAAAATAAGGGGTGGCCAGCCCGATACTCCAATAATAATGGGAATCATAGATGGACCATTCTCAGCATCACATAATACAATAAATATACGGGATAACCACCCTATATTTTAGAAAAACGAGTTGCTAAAAATTTTGTTTTATAAGTTAAAGAAAGTATTTAAACAACCCAATTTAAAAAGAAGGTTGATAGAATCTACAAGAATAAAACTGAACAATACATATAACACAATAACCGAATAGTCTGTCAGTTAACAGTCTCTTACAACGTATTACAACAGTTTAATTAAGTTACATAATACATTATAATAAGCAAATACAATAGCTTGGGCCACACGCTCGAGTAAATGACCCGATTATAACTAGAGTACAAAAATGAAGGCGTCTATAACAACATATCCCGTAATATCCGCAAAGTATTACGGCTCCCAAAAACACTGGAATAGAAAGTCAGAACGGACGTCCTTGCGACGGAGCACCTGAGCGAATGAACAATTCATGCAAAACAAGAAATATGAACGGGTCAGGGCCCGGTTTTTATATGATCACCAGATGAATAAAGAGTATGACAGTTATGAACAGTTTAACATGATTGATAGTGACAAGAACCTACCTACTCAACTCAATGCATAAACTAAGGCAATTTAAATGATCATAGGTTTAATTCAGTTATGTAAGAGGTTGTGAATGAATATCATTAATTAAGATCTCCATACTTTACCCTGTTTCATTTCATAGTTCCATATCTCATTATGAAACATAATCACAGTTATTTGCTCTTTATGGCATTTATCATAAATCAAGTCCAACTTGAATAAGAATAGTTATATTCATCTATATATATAACGATTCTAAGACCGCCCGTCCGGGTTTCCCCACTGTGCGCGCCCCTAAATGACTATCATCTTCCAGGGCCTATCAACCAAGACAACCTGGGCATCCTATCGCAACATCGGGAAGTGGCCATATACCTGAGAGTGAGTCATAACCACACCCGGAATTACCCCACATCGCACAATAAATACAACATACATAATAACCGGTCATATGGCCGAGGACTATATTCGCCCTGCATTCACTAGCCAGGAGACTTCACCTCATGCGCGTACTTCCCTTATGATAGCATTTATAGAGGTGTTTTTAAGTAAATTATTATTTACCATTTTCATTTCCATTTTAATAGATACATCACAATATATCCGGAGCCATACATTTCATGCCATCATTATAACTTCAATGATTAATGAACCTCTTATTCATACTCCAAGAATTTATGGTGTCACTATAAACCACCAAGTCTAGCATACCTCATTTGAGATTCTAAAGTCTCCCAATATGACCTTACATATCATAGTCTTATAATAATTAACTAAAGGAAAAGAATACCTTAACATCAATTTGGACACCCCCGGAATAAGCCCCATTTAATCCATTTCTAATGTAGTGCAGTTAACTAACTCATCTCAGACTCTAAGACTCTAAGTTTACATCATACAAGAAGGTTCCTAAGCCCTAAGCCTAAAAGAAAAGAGTTAAAATTGAGTTAAAAAAAATAACTCAAAGCAGCCAGATTTCGAATCGATTCACCCCAAGCAGTGAATCGATTCGCCCAAAAGCGAATCGATTCGGATGGAGAATACCAGTTTCTGCCTCAGCCGAATCAATTCTGCCTTAGCCCGAATCGATTCGGGTTTGCAGACCTATAGCCTTACCCCTTAGAGAATCGATTCACTGAAAGGGCCAAGAATGGGGCTACGGGTTATGAACCCTAGTTTTTCCCCAAAACCCATTTCTCCTCCATTTTTACACACATCAATCACCATTATTCTAACCAAAATCATCCTACATGTTTATCCACTACTATACTCCACATACTCATCAATTTAAACTATGATTAGGGAGAAAACACCACAAAATCCATAAAATCCATATTTGTTCAATTGATCCCAATACATAACTATCAATACACTTTATTCATCTTAAATCACATATTAGAAAGTAGAAAACTTACCTTGAGGTAGAAATCTCAGATTTCCTTTGATAGCAAGAACTCCAATCTTCAATCTCCATTTTTTCTTCTTTTTCCTCTCTTTTCTCCACAACTTTCTTCTTTTCTCTTTCTCTCTAGGTTTAGTAATACACACTTAAGAAATGTGAGGCTTAGCAAGACTAAATCGTGACTTTAGTCTAAATTCCCAACTTAAATTGTTAATATCTCATTAAAATGACTCGCAACTACGCATTAAAGCTATAACCAGTCAAAAGTGTCCGAAACTCAAAAATATAATATGGCACTTATTTTGACTATCTCGCACATTTCGGGACTAACTGCGCCCTCTAAATTGGCATCCGGAAATATTTAAGTCATTTCAAGTCCCGGTTTCATTTATATCATAAATATCGTTTAAAGCACACGACACTATAAAACGTAACATGATGATATTTACATACACATAACAGTAAATATGCAACAACCTAGTAAATATTATCTTTCAACTCATTCAATTAATATTTACTCCATTTTCCAACATTTTATATAATTACTTCACACAGTAAATTAATATAAAATAAGTTTCTCAAAAGCGAGGCTTGTTACACCCGGGTCAATCTTGGACTAAACCGACACCTTTTAAGGGCATTAAGGGCATTTTTCTAAAAGGGGTCAAGGGACCTACGAAAATTAGAGCCATATATCTGATATTTAAAGATTGGGGTTAGGGCTTATAACATAAAAGATTAGAGAGGCCATTAGTGAAAAGAGAGAACCATTTTTCCTAAAGCCTAAGGAGATAATTGAGAAGGTGGTGAAAGGTTTCTTGCACAACTAAGAACCGAGAAATCAGATCAATAAATCTAAGACAAGTGTTTATTGAAAATTGAATTAAAGTAATAATACACATGCGCGGGGATTTCATGAATGAATTGATTTTATTTCAAAACCTTGATGAAGAGTACCAATTGATTTCATGTTGGGTAAAATTGCATGTAGTTGGGATTTATACATGTAGATGATTGTGCATCAGAAGAGTTTTGATTCATAATACGGATTTAAATCTGGGTTTTGAATTGAATTTGATGGATGAACACAAAACTAGTTTATGAATGAGTTTTGAGGGTTTGATTCATTCTTGATTATTTCAGTGAAGATTTAGTGTGTTTGAAACGTTAGAAATCATCCTACCTCGGGTAAAAATAGTTAGGAAAATCAATTATGAAATTGGTGAAGAAATTATGAGATTTGGGTATCAATTGGGTGTAAAAATGCTGTTGCGAAACAAGAACAACTTTGCAGAAAAAATGAACCAGTCCGGCATTAACAGAAAACAAACCGATCCGGCCTTAATAGAAAACAAATCGGTCCGGCCCTGGGAAGTGAATCGGTCCAGTTCTCTAAATTTTCTGAAATCTTACCTTTTTTTTATTCCTAACTGGACGTGGTGGGGAATACTTATGCACTTGTGAAAATAATATTTGGGTGATATATTATTTTATTGTAGGCCTACGAGGGGAGTACGAAAGTGAAATAAGCTCGTAAATAAATGGTAAAGTACGATGAATATTATAGAGAAAAATATTACATACTAGTTTAAATAATTTGGTTGTGTGAATACCTATTATATTGATACTTTGGTTGTGTGAATACCTAAACTATGCTTAATTCGGTATTAGGGTCGATGAGCATCCGGACCAATACGTGAAAACTTGATTTGTGGTCGATGATGATCCGGTCCAAATCGAAGTCAAAAGATATTGGGGTCGATGAGCATCCGAACCAATATACACATACATATCATATACTTTGGGGTCGAGGGATATCTGGACTAATGTAAATGATAGGATGATTGGGGTCGATGATTAGCCGGACCAATAATCCTTATAGTATATATTGTGTGAAAATATATATACTTCATGATATTCTACTTATGTGCGAAATTAGACTTGCATATGATATATATATATATATATATACATATATATATATATATATACATATATATATATATATATATATATATATATATATATATATATATATATATAGAGAGAGAGAGAGAGAGAGAGAGAGAGAGAGAGAGAAAGAGAGAGAGAGATACATCTAACTGATAAATTAAGTAAATAGAAAATTAATTTTAAGATTAAAAATAGATTGGGAATATCTATAGGAAATTAAGTAGTGAAACTTAATTATGGAAGTCAAAGAATAAAATCTGAAATGTTTTATGAATTAAGTAGTGAGACTTAATTTTGATGATTAAATATAGCATATGTGAATGTTATACGAAAACTGAAATATGTCAGGATGCTAATAATAAAGTGTGTTTTATGTGCGGTACGGGGGAGTAGACCATTAATAAGATCTGTCATATACTTTGGTCGAGATAGCTTGGGTATAATGGCTAGATGGGCTAAGTATAGGACGTTAGGTGTGCACATTAGATGAGAGATGAGGTGACTTAAGGGAGTGTGCATGAACCCAACATGTGTAATGAATAATCGATTTTAAATTGCGATAAATTACTTGCTAAATGTTTTCCAACTGTTTTGAGTACTAACTCTTGCTATAAAAAATTGTTTTCAAAACCTTTTATGTGTCTAGCAACATGGACGCCTTACTTGAGTTCATTCCAGGGATTCAGAGCTGTAGGAATGTGGATGCTGACAGGATCATTGAGTAGCCCACTCTTTCATTCAGATCTAGCAAAGGATCTTATTCTTATATTTCATATGTAGACATGTTGTCAGTTGACTCCATTAGAATTCCAGATTTGCATCAGTTTTACTTTGTAGTATAATACCCCGTAATTTGAGGGATTTATTTATGAATATGGTATATAATTTTAATAATATTATTATTTTATTAATCGGGATATTGATATTATAATTTTTTTTATTTGAAATGAATCGAATATTTAAATTCAAATTTAATTGGCTTTTGGACATTTTATAATGGTTTAAATATGTAAAGTTGATAATTTTTAATTAAAGGGAAATATAGTAATATGCGTTAGCTTAGGATCGAAGCTAGGGCTTGAGAGACGGGTTATATAAGGAATATTATGGATGATTATAAGGAAATAGAGATGAAAAAAAAAGGCCAAAAACAAAACCAAAAGAGGCAAAAACGAGTGGAATGAGAAGAGCCAATTTGGAATGTTTAGATCTTCTTTTTAAGTGCATTCAAATGAGATTTGAGAAAAATCCAAAACACATACCTGACTCAATTTTTCGTGTAGAATCCAAATCTGAAGTCTGATTGGCATTTTGAATATTTTTTTTACTCTGATTTTTTTGGGTATCTAAAATAGGACTATTTGGGGTTATCTCGTGTTGGGGCTAGAACATGATTTGATTATTTTGGAGAGAGGAACGTGATGGTGCGATCATATTTTGAGGCTGATTTTTATGTGTCGATTCATGCGATGATTTTAAGGTTTGGGACTTACACAATATGCTCCTAAATTCTCTCGAGAGTATTCCGTTTGTTTTCTGTGTCGATTGCACTCATGTTGAATTATGATATTCATTTGAAATCTAAAAATTGTTCGAATCTAAATTTTGATTCACTGTGATATATATTGTGATTTGAGTATCTTGTCATGAAATTTTAATATGGCACGGAGAATGGACACCCGCCAATAGTCCCGCAAACCGGTATATGGCTTTGAGATACCTAGGGGAGGTGAGGTGAGGCCTGGTGACTCATTGATGTGTTATAAAGAAATTAATATTTCTATAATGCTTGAGTGTTGAATTTGATTTGTATATGCGATTCATGTTGTTGCGATTTATTCATTGTGCTAATTATTTTTTAGCATATATTCCTGTCATATTGTGTACTTCCCCGTATTTTCTTTTAGTGGTAGGTTAGCGTGGATTGGGACGCTATTGGACTATTTTGGAGAATTATTTTAGAACATGGATTGGAAGATTTATTTTGTTGTATAATTGGTGGTGCAATTATAATTAGAGATTTGTGTATTTTGAGAAACATTATTGTAATCATTATTTTGGAAATGTAAGAATTATTGAATTTGATATACTTAAATTATGGAAATTTATATTCTCTATACTTGCTTTTGGTGCATCTAGTTTTGTTTTATCGCAGTAGCACATCGTGCGCTCTCCCTAGGCGGGCAGGGTGTTACATGTAGTTGGTTTGTGGATTGTTTCTTGGTTGTGGTTTTTGCCGACATTTTATTTGGCTTGACTTAGTTGCTTTTACATATTAGTGTTGGTTTGAATTCTAGTATCTTGTGTAAGTTGCTTTAGTTTTCAACTATTTCTATTATCATGTTTTATTTGAAAGATAAAATTTGGCACCGGCTTAATTAGCTTAGGTGGTTAGTAATTAATTTGTTTTTCGACCGTGATGTTAAGAATGAACCATATGAGAAACCTATTTTAATTTGATAAAGTCATGATCACCCAATGTTTAATTAGACGGGGTGTCACAGATGGTATCAGAGCATCAGGTTCTAGTGTCCATAGGATATGTACGGCTAACTACGTTTTCGGCGTGTCGTTTATTTGACATAGAGCCCTATTATTAGGACTGTTGCTTATATCTTTGCGTGCTTTGAGATATCGTACTTCTACTATTAAACTTTGTACAAACTGTGTGCTTATACAATTTGATCTATTTTCAGATGACGCCGAGAAGAGAGCGATCTGAGAGGGCCGCAACTAGAGATGAGGTGAGGGAGGATCCTCAGGAGCAGCAGATACCGCCACCACCACCAGAGATGATTTCTACTACTCAAGTGGCAGTGATAGTGGCTCAGGCAGTAGAGATAGCTATGAGGGCCATGGTAGCCCACTTCCCTCAGCCTTAGGCTCCGCAGCCCATAGCACCAGCTATTCCATCACAACAAGGACCAACCATTTGGCATAACATCAAAGAGACCTTCCAGAAGGGCCATCCGCTCGAATTTAGGGGTGGTATGGATATAGTGGAGGCATATCTTTGGAAGAAGAATATTCAGCGACACCTGCGCATGCTAGATTATAGTGAGGTTCAGCAACAGATGTTGGTCACCTTCAAGCTAACAGGGGCATCCCTTTGGTGGTGGGAGTCAGTGACCACAACTGAGGAGATAGACTCGATGACTATTTCAGAATTCTGGGTGCGGTTTGATCTCAAGTACTTTTCGCCGGCAGTGGAGGTAGAGATAAAGAAAAATTTTGGTGAGGTATGTCAGGGTGACCATTCAGTTAATGATTATGAGGAGGATTTCACCCGCCTGGAAAATTTTGTGCCAGACGAGGTAAATAACAAAAGGGAAAAAGAAGGAAAAGTTTATAGATGGCTTGGCCTGGAGGATCAAGCAACACTTGATTGGTAATCCCGCATTGATGACGTATACTGATATTGTTAACATAACACTTTTTCACTACAGGACTTTCGTTTCCATGCGAAGGAAAGTAAGAGGGGAGCTGAGTCTATGCAGTAGGGAAAGACTGGGGGGAAAATGTTAGTGGGACACCACCCCAGCAGCAGCAGCCAGTGGTCTCACAGGGGAAGAACTCCCAGCAAGGGAACTCTACCAAGAGGTTTAGATTTGGTGGGTACCGATCAGATAGGCAAGTCCAGTAGGGTCCCCAATAACAGCAGCAGGTCCCTCAGGGTCATCAGGGCCAGGGGAACCAAAGGGGTGGCCAGCAGGGTCAGGGACACTAAGGCCTACGTCAGGGCCAAGGTTAGAGGCAGTTTCAGGGGCAGTGTTTCACATGTGGCAAACAGGGTCACAAGAGTAGGGCTTGTCCACATCTGATTGGGGCACACCGTTAAGGTGCCCAGTAGGGGAAGCAGGCTCCAGCTCCAGCACCAGTGCCAACCCCACCCCAGCAACAGGGTCAGATGCACTATGGGTGTGTATTTAACATCCGGGATATGCCTATACCTCCAACACCTCCAGCGCCACCTACAGCAGCGGGTACATTTTCTATTCATGAATCTGAGCGCAGAGTACTATTTGATACTGGATCATCTCACTCATTTATTAAGATTAGATTTACATGAGTTGCCGATTTATTAGAGACAGCCGACAGTCTCCTTAGATGCGTAGAGTCACCAATGGTAGTGGTTCATTGATTTTTGCAATCTATAGAGGGGTCGATATTATGATTGGGATACTGAGCTTAGCGACAGACCTCCTAGTGTTAGATATGGAGGGGTACGACGCGATTCTAGGTATGGACTAGTTAGCAGGCTACAGGGAGATAGAAGATTTCTATGAGAGGACGATTGTGTTTTTTATTTCGGGATAGGAGATGTTCCTAGTGGCGATGCCTCTTCCCAAGGGAGGGTCGCGCACTCATTTATATTACATAGAGAAGGAGATCGCACAGGAGGTGGTCATTCCCTTAGATTCAATCCATATAGTGAGGGATTTTGAGGACATGTTCCAAGAGATATCCGGGCTACCATCGAGCTGGGAAATTGAGTTTTTTCATCGACTTGACATCGAGGGCGAGATCGATTGTCAAAGAACCATATCGCATGGCCACCCTGAGATGAGGGAGCTGAGAGAGAAGATTCAGCAACTCTTGGGTCAGGATTTCATACGGCGGAGTACATTGCCTTGGGGTGCTCCGGTGTTGTTTATGAAGAAAAGGGATAGTCCGCTTCGCCTGTGCATGGATTACAGGGAGTTGAATAAGGTGATGATATGGAAGAATTATCCATTACCTAGGATTGATAACTTATTTGATCAGTTAAGAGGGGCCACATACTTCTCTAAGATTGATTTGAGGTCGGGCTATCACTAGTTGAGTATCAAGGAGGAGAATATTCCTAAGACTGCTTTCCTCTCGCGGGTACGGGTCCTGCGAGTTCAGGGTGATGCCATTTGGGCTCACCAATGCACCTGCAGTGTTCATGAATCTCATGAACAGAGTATTACAGGAGTTTGTGATAGTATTCATCGATGACATCCTAGTTTACTCATGAACGGAGAAGGAGCATGCCGAGCATTTAGGGATGGTTCTACAAACATTATGGGACCATCAATTGTACGCCAAATTTAGTAAATGTGGATTTTAGCTTCGGGAGGTACAGTTTCTCGGCCACACTGTGTCCAAAAGTGGCATAGATGTGGATCCAAGTAAAGTATCGGTGGTGAGGGAGTGGGGGAAGCCCACTACACCAATCGAGATTCGCAGTTTCTTGGGGTTGGCCAGATATTATCGTCGCTTCATCAAGGGATTCTCAAAGATTATTGGTCCTTTGACGAACCTGGCTCATAAGGGAGTACCATTTATGTGGACCAACCAATGCCAATTGGCCTTCGATGAGCTAAAGGATAGATTGACTTCAGCACCCATACTTGCATTGTCTAGGATTGGGGTAGAGTATTGGGTCTTCACGAACGCATCCTTACAGAGACTTGGGGGTGTGTTGCAGCTGGAAGAGAGGGCGATAGATTATGCATTTCGAAAGTTAAAGCCCCACGAGAAGAATTACCCCACCCACGACCTAGAGTTGGTAGTGGTAGTTTTTGCGTTGAGGGTTTGGAGACATACCTGTTGGGGAGTAATTCACATTATTCCCGGATCATAAGTCACTTTAGTATCTCTTCACACAAAAGGATCTGAACATAAGACAGCGGCGGTGGATATAACTCGTGAAGGACTACCAGTGTGATCTACAGTATCATCCTGGAAAGGCTAACGTGGTGGCAGACGCGTTAAGCCGACGACCTACGAGAGATTTAGTAAAGGTGTGGAAATCAAAGTGGAGTGAGCTCTAGCAGGAGGATGAGGTTGTTAGAGCATACATGGCAGTGATGGCTATCACTCTAGAGATTGTTATACGGGTAGAGAAGGAACAGGTAGAGGATCAGTACAGTCAGGACAAGGTATGGCAGTTATTGGCTGAGGGTGTAGAGGCTTACTCAATTAGCTCCGAGGGAGGCCTGTGCTTCAATGGGAGGTTGGTAGTACCCAAGGATGAGGATTTGAGACATGCAGTGATGACTGAGTCTCACAGTTCCAGATTTATGGTACATCCCGGTGGGGACAAGATGTACCAGGATATGAGGAGATAGTACTAATGGGCTGGAATGAAGAGAGACATAGCAGAGTATGTCTCAAAGTGTGTGACT